>JANBXA010000372.1:39605000-40805000 GCA_030556225.1 Cricetiscus sungorus
TGGTCTGTTTGCTTCCAGTGCTTGTCTGTTTATCTGCTGGCATCATCATTTCCTCTGGCGGACCCTCTTAACGGAGAGACCCTTCCAAAGGATTTTTTTCTTCTGTAATTCAGAAGCTGAGCTTTGTTCAACCTTCCTGTGCCTTTTGAAAACACAATTTTCCACTTTCAGTTGGTTGGGGGTGTGGCTGAAGGTTGGGAAAGGGGGCCAAATATCAGTGTCTTCTATTTCTAACTTATTAACACCAGATCAGGTGAGAAGGTCAGAGCTGTCAGTGTAATCGAGGCGTTTGTGAATTTCAATTATCTTATAGAACTCTCCACTCCCAATCCAGACAGCCCAAGTCTTCTAGTCTAGAATCCAAGAGTGAGGAGGGCCACCTGAAACCTGTCTCAGCTTCTGTGTGTGAAAGGAAGGTGGGTGATGATGCTATCGTGGATGTGCATAGTCTCACTCACTCATCACAATTAATAAACTGGCATGGATGACTCACTTCCCTTGCTGCTGTGACTACATGTTTCGATCAAAGCGACTTCAGGGAGATAGTTCAGGGTACTTTCTCACAGGTAAGACTCACAGTGGAGGGTACTGTCCATGATGGAGAAAGCATGGTGGCAGGGTCTTGAGGTAGCTGGTCACACAGCCCTCACAGGAAGGAAGCAGGGAGGAATGGATGACGCTCAGTGTTCAACCAACCTTTTCCCCTTTATATAGTTCAGGATCCTCCAGCCCATGAAACAGTGCTACCCACACCTAGAGGGTGTCTTCCCATCTCAGTTAATCCAATCAAGATAAATCCTTCACAAGCTTGCTAAGAGGTAGTGCCAGACTCTGGCAGGGTGACAGTATTAGCTATTGCAATGAGAAAGACTGGTAATGAGGCCAGCCTTTGCTGAGTACAGTCTACTACACTGTTGAGCAATCCATTGGGGTTGAAGGAGTTCTTGCAGCTAAAGGCTATCCATTCATTCAGCAAGTCTACGAACAGGTACCAGGTGTCTGTAATGGGCCAGGCACCATGGCATGTACTGTGACGATATGGAGATGAGACTACAACCATTTCCCCATGGAGTCTCCAGGTCAGCCAAGCATAGGCTGCCAGATAGATATGAGGAAAGGGAGGGCATTACAGGAAGAGGTCACAACAGCCAGTATCGAATGTGAAAGTGGTGTGTTTGGGACTAAGAAGAAGCTGGTGTGGCTCACAGAGCAAAGGGGGCAGCAAAGGAATACGGAAGGAATCTCCAGAAAGGAAGGAAGCATCCTCCGGGGTTCAGGAATAGATCCCTGGAAAACCTAAGGGTCAATGAAAAGTGTCAAATGTAGAGAGTTAAAACTTTCAAGAATGATACAAACTTGGGAGTTGCCTAACCTAGGGCACAAATGACGAGTTCTGAAACTGAATGGAAGGTTTGTATATGCTGTAGATGTAGTGTATTTCCTGGGCAGAAGTGGGATTCATCTGGAGGTGGGCTTTGGAGAATGGAAGAACTTTAGCAATTATAGAGAACAGCAGAGATGATGTGCTAGCTTCCCGTGTTTATAACAAATAACCGAGACTGTCACCTCATAAAGAGAACAGGTCTATTCTGGTCTGCACTTTTGGAGGCTGTAGTTCATGACTGGTTGCTTTGGGGCCTGGTGTGAGGCATCTGTACATTGGTGAGAATGCTCAGTAGAGCAGAACTGCTTACCTCACGGCCAGCAGTAAGCCTGTAAGGAGCTAGGTCACCATCCCATTTCAGATGCACCTCCAATGACCCAAGACCCTCCCACAGCCCGGCCTCCTAAAGGTTCCACTGCCTCCCAAGAGTGCTACTCAGAGGGTGGGGAGGGGCAGCCTTAAACACATGGACCTCTGTAGAACACTTAAAACTGCAGCAGTGTTCCAGCAGTGGAACTTGCCTGAGACTGGCAGGGCAGGCGGGAAGCAAGGTTGGCTTTGGGTGAGCGAGTCTACTGCACTGACCCATGTAACAACAGGGATAAAGAACAGACCTCTGTCCCCAGACAAAGGGTGAGACCAGTATGATGGAGAACAGCAAACAGATGTGGCCCAGTTATGTGTTGCTTGTTCTAGACCTCTACTCTGGTTTCTTCTTCTGCAGCTAGGCCTGGCCAGACTTCTGCAGAACATCTGTGAGTGTTGGAGTGCGGAGCTGTGCAGCCATCCTCACAGCTAATGCATTGCAGGTAAGGCTTCCTCTATAGGTGCAAAGCAAAGTGCAGGCTCTATTTGGGGAAAGAAGAAAGCTGGGGCTCATCGCAGCTTTTTGGAGATGTGAGAAATTCTCACAGAAGCCTCACAGGTCACGTGCTTATTTCTGAATTACTCATGACACAAAGGGCAAGACTTTCCTGGGACCATTCAGGTAAGCCTCTGCAGCTGGAAAACCTGGCTGGCCAGGCTATCAAGGTCCCTAGCAGGGGTTTGCCTCAACCTGATACTTCATGAAGAGGGCATAGGCACCTGCCAGGCATCCTGAAGTGCCTGTTTCTGAGACGGTTTACACACACTCCATTCTCAGTCTGCACTGGGGCATTGGCAAATCATCACAACCAGGTCTCATGTGAGTAGCCACAGCCAGCCAGGCTCAAGGTGCCTTTCCTTAATCATATCTGGGGCCAATAAACCTCTAATAAAAAGTAGAGAAGTAAATGAAGTGAGATTTCTAAGGCAACAGGAGCAGCTCAGGGTGGCTGGTGTCGACACAGTTCAGTTGAATTCATGTTACATTGGACTTTTTTTTAAACCTGTAACATGACACTTTTGTTCTCCAGGTGCAATACCAAGCTCCATTTCACTTAGTACCCACAACCACCTGGGATCCTAACGGTGAAGGTATGGAGTCCTGACAGCTCCTGTGACAGCTAGGGGCGTCTACACTCAGTGACCGTGGCGAGTGGGAACCTGAAGGGCAAATGTAAGAACCTCAGACGAGCTGGCCTCCATCCCTCCCTGTCTAGAAGCAGCGTCCAGCTCTTCAGGTTGCTGTGATGATAAAGTTTGGTTCTCCCTGTGAGACGAATCAGAGGGAGAGCTTCTGGATGTGTTGTCACCCCGAATAGCAGAATGTAGGGGAGGGCTGTGTAAGGAGAAGGGATGAACAGTTAGCTAACATCAGGCACCCCACAACTTAAAGAGATGGCAGAATTGCCATCTAGCATGGCAACAAGATATAAATAGGTGCTAATAAGTAAAATCAGGCTAATTGCTGAAAAAAGTACAACTCATAATAAGTCTGCCTTACATAAATGTTTGCACATGCTAAAATCATTTAATACCTACGGACTTCGTCTTATCAGCACGGAAAATTGCCAGCTTTGCCACCATTAGTGGTGCGATTTCAGGCAACTCTCTTCTTTTGCCTGGGGCTCAATTTCATTGGCCATAAAATGAGACTAATAATTAACTTCTTATAAAAATGGACCAGATGAGGTAATGTGTAGGAAAAGCCTTTAAAAACTGGGCAGCACTGTACTGGGGTATTTAGCAGCACTTACTATAACTAATAATGGTCCACAACAAGCATATATTTCAGGGGGGTAAAAATGGTTGCAAATTCAGTTTGGAAACCAACCTTAAAGATGATCAGGAAGGGCTGGGGGAATGCTCCAGTGGTTTGCTTGCAGTACAAGAGTTTGATCTTCAGCACCCATGAGGAGGAGGAGAAGGAGGAAGAGGAAGAGCAGAAGAAAAAGAAGGAGGAGGAGGAGGAGGAGGAGGAGGAGGAGGAGGAGGAGAAGGAGGAGAAGGAGGAGAAAGAGAAGGAGAAGGAGAAGGAGAAGAGGAGGAGGAGAAAAGGAGGAGGAGAAGAGGAGGAGGAGGAGGAGGAGGAGGAGGAGGAGGAGGAGGAGGAGGAGGAGGAGGAGGAGGAGGAGCCGCCAGTGTGGTGGTATGCACCAGCAATTCCAGCACTGGGGAGGAGACAGGTGCACCCCTGGAACTTGCTGGCCAGCCAGTCCAATTGAACCCTTCAGCCCAAAATTCAGTGGGAGACCCTGTCTCCGGAAAATAAGATCGAGAGGACTGAGGGAAACACTGACATTGACCGCTGTCTTACATGTACATGTGTAAGCATTCCCACCCCCCCCCCACCTTCCCCAAATAATCTAGAAGCACTCTATTCCAAACTCCTGTTTTTCCTTACAGTGGAATCTATAAATTAGAGGCATCTAATCTCTTTTTGAAGCACCGTCTTTGGTCTTTTGGGTATCTTCAAAGACCAAATTGTTAACTTGTTTCTGAAAGAAACCTGGGTGGTCCAAGCTCCTAGAATAAGGTAGGTCTTCTTATGAATATATCATCTGGGTAAATAGAAAAACTAGATTAAACCAAGCACTTCATCGTGGATGAAAAAAAATCAATGTCCTGTGGGCTAGACTGAGCTATTCATAATCGGACAGATATGGATTCATTATTTATATCTAGGAGTTCTGTTCTCTCAAGCCATGCCCATTAGCTTCCCATTCAAATTCATTTTTGGCTAAAAGCAACCAATGGCAGACCCCTGCTGGCTTAGACTGGTACTCTATAGGGTAATGCACCTCAAATCCTATTAATGGAGATACTGGCTACAGAGCAAAGGGTTAAGTTGCCATATGTTCATCTCCCCCCTCCCCCCATCTGTCTTTCTCTATGGAAAATGTTGGAATCTTCCCCAGTTGTTCCCTAGAGCAAATATTTAATTATTTTATGTGTATCACATCACGTGTGGTGAGTGTATGTGTATCACGTATGGGGAGTATGTGTATCACGTGTGGTGAGTGTGTGTATTATGTGTGGTGAGTGTATGTGTATCAAGTGTCGTGTGTGTGTTTCACGTGTAGTGAGTGTATGTGTATGCATGTGCACAACATGCATAGGAGCCTGTGTTCAGAAGAGAGAGTTGGATCTGTGAAGTTAAATGCAGTTCTGAAGTGCTGGGAACCGAACCTGGTCCTTCAGTGAGAGGGTAAGTACTCTTATCACCCATGCCCGAAGCCATTTCTCCAGGCTTCCATCATCTTCTTTGACACTGAGTTTTTTCACCAAATCTGAAGCTAGCTGCATCAGCTAGAGTGGCTGGCTTTTCCTGTCTCTCTCCCTCCCAGGGCTGGGTGACAGGGGAGTGGCCTCCCTGAACATTTTATGTGGGTGCTAGGGATGCACACTTAGGTCTGCAGGCTTGAATAACAAATGCTTTATCCATTGGGCCATCTCCCCACCCCTACCTCCATCTAGTTCTAACTGCCAATATTTGCCAAGTGTGTAAAGTGGGGACAAGAAGAAAGGCTGCTTTTTTTCTACAATGGGGGATGAGTTTTCAAGGGGAATCGTGGATCTCAATCTCCCTTTAGGGTCGTCTGGGCTTGGCTCTCTGTCCTCAAAGTTCATGCTCTGTAGCTGACAACAGATTGTAGGGTGTTCATGTTCTCAAAGGTGTTTAGGATTGTGGTTCAGTGCATATCCTAACCACATCAAGCAGTGTCATCTCTCAAATGCAAGAAAGAGGACTATGGAGGGTCAAGGGCAAAAGGAGTGTTCAAGGACCCACATAGAGGAATTATAATAGGATGTGGAGTCTGCCGAATCAGGAATGCCCCGGACTGCAATCCTTTTCATTCTTATGATGACGATTTCCTTCATGAAACTGGAATGAACTGAGATTCACTCCTGTGAGGTAAAGAGGAACCAGGAAAAGGATGCACAGGGCAGGTGAAGGACAGAGAGACATCAAGCCCTCTTGCAGAAGAGCTTTTCTGGGGGACAGTGATGCTTGAATGCCCCCTGGATGGTGGTAGCTGGAGGTGACAGTCATGAGGTTAGACAGTACAGACAAAGGACCTGCTTCTGTGTCCCACCTCGGTCTTGGCTGCATCAGACAGGAAACAAACCCGAAAAGCAGACCAAAGGATGAGAGTGAGTGCCGGAGGGAAGGGACAATCATTCCACATCTGTCTGAGGCCTCACAGATGACCTTTTCTTCTTCCCCTCACAGTAGAACAGGCTAAGGAGGCTTGCCAATGACTGGAGGTCAGGGACTTCACCCACTTGGCCCATTCAAACCCATTTGTGACATGAGCCAGTGTATCTTTTGCCTAAGCCCCTCTCTGTCTTCCTCAGCAGGGCTCATGTCTCCTCAGTTTGGCTTGAGGGACACAAAACCATTCTTCACAGTAAAACAAAATCATCACTTCATTAGAATCCCAGAGGATGTTCTGTGATTGCAAGGAGAGCTGTGAGTGTCAATCCAGAGGAGGGGGGTGATCTTTGTGTTGTTGGTTGGGTCAGTAGGCAGTGAGGAACTCACTCTTGGTTTTCTGCACTGTTCTTCCATAAGATTAAACTCTAAGATTCATAGCCAGATCCCCGTTGATAGCTATTTGGGTCATTACCACTTTTTGCTTGTTTGTTAGTTTTGTTTTGTGACAGGGTTTCTCTGTAGCTTTGGAGCATGTCCTGGAACTCACTCTGGAGATCAGGCTGGCCTCAAACTCACACATATAGGACTGCCTCTGCATTCCATCCAAGTGCTGGGATTAAGGGCATGTACCACCACCATCTGGCCATTATCACATTTTTTTTTTGTCATTAGAAACAATATTACATAAATATTCCAATACAAAAAATCTTGTATGTGTCAAGGTTTTTTTTTTAATCTTTTAAATACTTTTCTAAAAATTAATTTTCTTATGCTTGTTTCTCTTTGGGGTTACATATATGGGTCCCCCTCAGAGACTCTCAGTATTGGCCTGGACCTGTCATTAAACACTGCTCATAGATGTTTGCCAGTATAGGGAATAAACTCTGCAGGACCAAGGTGCTCTTAGTCACTGAGCTGTTATTTCAGCTCAGATAAAGAGATTTCCTGAAATACAATCGACTACCTCTGGCTTTCCCTTTCAAATACCTCCTTTGATACCTCACTAATGACTTATTATAATAATGCTACTATCCATAACTATCCAATCAATCTAGTAGTTCATTTAATCTCTGTAGAACTCTGCTTGAAGTGTCTTGTTTTTTCCTTTCAGAACCTTGAGAAATGTCATGAAATGAAACAGTGAGCTCATCCAATTTCAGAGCACACATGGTGCTGTACATTCCTAAAACCAAATCCCCAAGTGCATCTGCACATACATTACTACAAACATAAACATACATTCATACATGTGCACATATACACACAAATGAAAAACCCAAGTCCCTTGACAGGTGTGACTCAGCACAGCTGAACATCACACCATCAACAGCTCTGCCCACATATGCCTGCCATCCAGAAACTACAATGGGTAAAGTTCCCTTGTCCCTAGAGAAAAAGGGGAGGAGGTCGAGGATAAGGGTGAGAGGGAGACAGCAGAATAAAAGACAGCTGTCTCTGCAAGTGGGGCTATTTATTCCTTACCACTGCTAAATCCTCTGTGACATTCCAAAGGGTCTAACAATCTCCTAAGAAAATACCACCCTTGTGTCTCTTTTTACATGGAAGGACATGACCTCTGTACCAGACAGCCAACGGCTACATGTGGGAGTTGTGATCTGGGGGGGGGGGGTCACACACACTTCTTTAAGAGGAATGGTGTCCTGACTGAATTATCACACACACACACACACACACACAAACTACAATCCCTCCCCCATCCCTCCTCATCTCTTTTCTTCTTTGTGGTGTTAAGGGAATTGCACAATTTGGGCAAATACTGTATCCCTGAGGTTCGTGCCCAGCCCCAAACTCTCATCTTTGATAACTACACTTTAGGCTCCTAGTCCAGAAAACTCAGATTGTAAACTCAGATTGGGGTAAAGCAGGCCTGCCACCACCCTCGACTTGCTTGGTATATTGGTAAGAACCATTAAACACACACACACACACACACACACACACACACACACACACACACACACACACTCACTCACACATACTACACACACACAGACATATGATTATTTTCTTGGGATAAGGGAATGGTGGTGTAAAAACTTCACTCAAATCAAAATGAGATTGCAAAAATGACTTCCACAAATGCCTCAGGAAAACAATTGTATGAGGTTGCAGGATATATTTTGAAAGCCATTTGGAGGTGGGTGGGGTGAGACCCCAGGAGGGATAAGCTGGACTAACAACAGATGGTTGCTAAATGGCCTTCTAAAATGGGGTCAGAACTGTTTCTGAGTGTGGTATGCAGGTGCAGCACAGCTCCAGTGACAAACATCCTGATTCTTCATGCTGCCTCCATCCTTCCCTTTAAATAAATGTTGATCTAATATTGAAACAACAGCAGTTTGGAGGGGTGCAGAGTAATTTTTCTTCCTGATGTACACGTATTTCCCTCTGGCCCTGAGCACAAACTCTCTAGGTCCTCCCACACACACACACTGCTGCTGTGTCTGAAGTGTCTCCCATGGATGGCTTCAAGGATAACTCACTTGGGAAGACATGGGAAGAGCTGATGCCCAACACCGTTAGAAGCCAGACAAGAACAATCCCTCCCCCATCCCTCCTCATCTCTTTTCTTCTTTGTAGTGTTAAGGGAATTGCACAATCTGGACAAATACTCTATCCCTGAGGTTCGTGCCCAGCCCCAAACTCTCATCTTTGATAACTACACTTTAGGCTCCTAGTCCAGAAAATGGATGTAAACTCAGATTGGGGTAAAGCAGGCCTGCCACCACCCTCGACTTGCTTGGTATATTGGTAAGAACCATTAAACAGGCCAGTGCAGTACTTAGCTGACATAGAACAAGAGTCCTAGACTGAAGCCCAGGAAAAGCTTACTATGATTTTACAGGTACAGAGCTGGAAGAGGATGAAAAATGCTCATCCTAGAAGACTCCACCCTTATTTTAGGAGTACAGAGAAAGGCATGGCTGCTGGAGACTGTGCAGTCCCATAGAGGGAGAGTAGGAATGGAGCTAGGTTTCTCAACTCCCTTCCTTGGTTTTCTAGGAAAAACAGGTGTCTGTTGGTGGGACCACCTGATTTATATGTTCAGCTAAAGTTGTCTTCCAGTTATGGGCATCAGGAGACAGTAGCTGGAGAAGAATAAATTCGAATGTTATCCACAAAATGTCTCAATAGCTTTATGTGAGGCAATTTTGTTAGCACTGGTGGTGACACCATAGCCAACAATACAACCTTCACAGAGTGACACAGAATAAACAAACACATGATAATCTAAAGCACTTACAACGGGTTATAATAGGAACCATGAAAGGGCCTGCAGGATCTCGAGGCTAGATGGACATGCTTCATCCACGTCTATAAGAGGACTCCAGCGATGAGTGACTGTCAGCCCAGTGAGTAGTTCTCAACAGCTACCACTATAGAGGCTCACTGTGTGTTGCAGCACTGAACTAGGTCCTGAATACTGTCTACTTGTTTTCTCCCTAAGCTGGGAAAGGACTAAGTCAGTACTACAACCAAGACTGTCTACTTCTGAAATCCAGACTCAGGAGCAAGCATCACATAGTTCATACTCCAAAAGCAGAAGACACATATTGCTTTTTCTTAGAGATGTACAGTCGTGTTAAACAGTTCTTTGTTATAACAGGCCTCCCTCCACCATCCCAAATAATCTAGGTTTTAATGTTGCTTTTCATGTCACCTCATCACTCTCTATTCCACCCTCTAGACACTTGCTGCTTCCCTACGGACACACACAAAATCAATTATGTCACATTACCCAATGTTAGCTGTGCTTATACAATAGAAGAGAATGTTTTTATGAGCAGAGATTTTGTTTTCTTATTCTGTTACCTCCCAGGGGAAATAGAAATACCTTCATTGGAGCTAGGCAGTGTGTGGTTTGGGAGCTGGGCTGACAAAAGGGTGGGTCCATACCACACCCTATTTATTTTCTCTTCTGTGAAAGGATCTTAGCTATTTTGTTTCTTCCAAACCAAATCCTCTTACTCTTGAACAATGACCCAAGCTGTGAAATTTCTCAAACATCTGAAACCTGAGAAGTTGTGTCTGGGATCCGTGAACCTCATGGCTTCCAGATGGAGAGAGTGGGAGAAGAAAGGGGCAGGGATGGAGAGACTGGAAGAAGGAAGGGGCAGAGTGGAAGGAGATGGATGCATGAAATATGGGGGAAGCCTGAGCTCTGGATCACTCCTGACTTCCTTGGAGTCTGCCATCTGACAGTGTGCCAAGCCTGAGGAGAGGCAGCAGTTGTCCCTCTGAGATTGTGCCAGTGATGATTAGGAAGGAAGTCATTGTGAAATTGCCTTTTTCCGAGGGCAGTGATGGGGTTCAGTAGCACAATATAAAAGAATGTCTATGGTTTGACTGTCATAAGGGGCATAAACACTCTAGATAAATTTTGTCATCACTTCACAGGTGGTGTATCTGCAGCTGCAAATGGTTGACCTGAGGGCCTTCATTATTCCCGCATGTCTTGTCCTCTTGCCAGAGGCGAGGGCAGGCAAGTATAGTTTTGACAAATGTGGGTTAGGTATGTTTCAATGGAAATGCTTTTCTTGGACCTATCGTCCAGGGTAAATAGGTTCGAATCTACCTGTTAACACATAGCACTGGTTTAAGTGCTGAAAACATAACATTTCTTCTTCATTTTTCTCTTTTCTTGTTGTTTTTGGAGGCAGGGTCTTGTTTATGTAAACCCAGGCTGGGCATGATCTCAGAGTTGACCTCTCCCATCCCGTCTTCAATGAACTAGAAGACATGATGTAAAGTGAAATAATCAGACACAGAAAGACAAATACTGTCTTCTCAGTCATAGGTAGAAACTGAAGAAGAGAGTGAAATAGAGGAACTAGAGGCTGAAAGGGCAGGGAATATACAGGACTTGGGTAATGATGATTGAGATAGTTATTTAAGAGGAGTAAATTTTGATCTTTTGTTTCACAATAGGTGACTGTAGCTTGCAACAACCTGCTGCCTATTTAACAGGAGAAAATGTCCACTTCTATTGCTATCAGTGGTTTATCATTTCTACCCCAAACCACCCTCCCCATGCTCTTACCACCATGACCACTTCCTAAGTGCACTCTTCTACTGTGTTTTTGGCCTCTTGGTATAAGCTAGTTTTGATTCTAGAATATAGCCTCTACCTGTATCCTCCAAAAGGTCTCTTAATGGGGGCAAGGGGAAAAAATTAGTAAGAAAAGTTACTTTTAGTTAATACACCCTGCCTCCATATGTTATAATAATAACAGCACGTAGCCACAGTTGCATCCTTGGACTCAGTGTTCTCAAGACCAAGCAGAGCAGTCACCCCTTCTGAACCCTTGACCTGGGGCACAGGAGTGCTTTAAAATGTCCTGGTTTAGAGAGGCAAGCAAGTGAAGAGCTTTCTGCAATGACGTGCCTGCACACCCATCTTACCTTGAGGTCTGAAGACACCACCTCTGCTAGCCGAGTGATGCCCAGAATTTATGGACTTCTTTGGGGTATATTATGAATCTGGGAGTTGGGCCAGATATTTTCATTGAAAAAATCTGAGCAGTTTCCACCTCCTTCCTTTCCTATTGCTGACTGTATGGTTCTAAAATGAATTACGATTTAATCTTTTCTGCTAAAGGTATACAAAATGTTGCTTGCAAAGAAATAATGAAAACTATTTAAGTAAAAGGAAGGAAGATGGTTGATTGATAATATTACAGTAAAAGACAAAACTCTGATCAATAAGCACAGCAAAAAGTTACAGAAAAATCCTTGCCTGTGCACCAAACGGAATAAAACCGATTAACACACTATTTCTACATACAATTTTATAACCATGCGGTATTCACTGGACAGTTCTACTTGAATGCTCTTGGATTTTTTTTTTTTTTTTTTTTTTTAAATCTTTGGCTCATTAGATCAGGAACAGGTTACCCCAAAGTCCTTTAGATCCTTTAGATGAGAAATGAAGTACTCTTCATTCCAGGGCTTAGAATATGTACTCCATCGGGATTAAAGTCAGCTACCCTTTGGATGATGGCTAAAACATAGATGAAGTCCTCTAGTGAGGGAAATAATAGTATCCATGTTCACTTTGCTTCTGAATTCGTTCTCCTAGAAAAACCAACCACCAGTTTTCTAGGCTGGCATTGTGTTGATGCTAAAGCTCATTCTTCTTACAGCAGAGTTGAAGTAGAAGTGAAGATCTGTTATTATAGGTTAAATTGTGTTCCACTCAATTTGCAGAGAGGGTCTAGCTTCTTTTTATTGTACTTTTGATTTTGTTGTAATGACTATTGCCTAAAATAAATGGACAATTGACAGGGGCTTAGGGATGCCTAAGTGATTTTTATAATAGCAATATTTGTTGTTGCAGAATTTGACCTGTATTCTGGTTATTAGCTTTATTCACCACATTGACAACTTGGCACCTTCTATTGTTTGTTGCACTGTATGCAAAGCACTGCAGCATGAAAGTCACTTACAAAGCTAGGGGAAAAAATCTGAACACAAGAGGCTCAAGGGACAATGAACCCTCAGCTAAGTAGATGTATATTTTGTTTAGCTAAATGTTCTGGATTGTCACAGGTTTATTCCTTTTAATCCCAAGCAGCTCCCCCTCTCTCCTCTCCCCCTTTCTCCTGTGTTACACACATCTAAAAATATTTACTATATTTTACTTGCATTTGTATGTGATGCTCAGTCAGTATTTTGAATATGATACAATGAGACTCTTTTGGTACTAAATGTCATCTATAAAGTGAGTTTTGGAGTTCCCTTGGTCCACTTGACATTTTGTCTTGTCTATTGTTGTCACTCTCTTCCTTTCTTGAATTTGGTTTATTCCCCTTCCTTAAATGCAATCTTCTGTAGATGTGGAAATTAGCTAAATACATAGAATTGTGTGAGGCATGAGAAGAGAAGCTCTGAGTAGGTGCCTGATGTTTGGATGTATGGCCTCTCTTGCATGTTTGCTTTCTGGTATTTCCACTGCCTTGGCTGCTTATTTCTTAGTTTTTAGTCATTTTTCAGTGGGTTGCACTTCTGTTAGGGCTTTCCCAGTTGTCTCGATGACTCATTCTCAGACCATTTGTTTGGGTTTTATGTTCAGGATCCACGAATAAATGAAATTATCAGATGGTTGAAACGAGGTGAATGGGTAGCAACTGAAACCCCAAATGACATGAGGACTGTGAAAGAGATAGCTTCTTTTGCCATCTCTTTCCAAGAACATGAAGCAGGACTGCACCAAGCGGCTGGAGACCTTCATGTTTACTATAGGCTCTGTGTCAGAGCTGGCTGACTCTGAAGATTCTAAGTCCATGGTCAAAGCAGCCCTGATACGGTCTCCTGGTGATTCCATTATTTATGGCCTTAAAATGAAGGAGGTAAAACAAGTCCAATAAGTTTTCCTCCTTCCTAAAGTACAGCTCTGGGTCAAAAGAGAATTGCAGTCTTTACTACGTTCTTTTTTCCAGACTGTACAAAGCAAGGGCTAGCAAAGACAATTTATTTACCCAAGGCTGCACTGTATGGAGAAAGTGTCAGGGGCAACGTGATGTTACTTATCAATACCAGGTGGAGTCACTATAGCCAGGAGTGAAGAGCAAATACCATAGTTTGATAGCCTGGCTACTTAAATCATGGCTCTCTGCTTATTAAAATACACCTTGGTTATAGTACTTAAATGTCTAAATATGATGTCTGAGCGACACAATAAAAGATGATAATATTAGTGCTTTGAGAATTAAGTAAGGCAATGTGAAAAGCAATTAGGAGAGTTCCTGGCCCAGACAAAAAGTTAACAAAATAAACATTTTAACATTGAAAATTGCAGTACTTAACAAACAGACGTTCAGTGCAGCCATTGAATGACTTCAGTCTTGTTTCTCATTTATTTGCTATAACATCATTTTCACTTATTCAAAGACTGGTAGTCTGATTTTCTGTTGAGCATATGTCACTCTGGCGCCTTGTGAAGACCAGGAGATATTCCAGACAAGGTGCAATTTCACTTTTTTATGAGTCTAAAGGAAATGAGGCTACATGTAAGTGGAATCAAGAAACGATCAATTAAAAAAAAAAAAGGAGCTGTCTAAAGGGAAGATAATAAAATGAAAAGGACTGGGGAAACAGGATGCGGTATTGAGGTACTGGCACCAGGAAGCAGGGACGAAGACCTTCCAATACACTGTGGTTTGAAATGCTGGAGACTACCAAGTGTTACAGCGCCTGGCAAAGCCACCCACCCAATGCCCAGCAGAGGAGGCACCTTCAGCAACGGGGGAGGAAATGAGATGTAATGATTGCTTCAGGAGACAGCCAGTCTTCTGTCCTGGGCCTTTAACCCAGCTTGGCTTATTGGGTGACCTTGTAAAGACCAGGAGATATTCCAGACAAGAGGCAATTTCACTTTTTTTTTTTTTTTTTTTTTTTTTTGATGAGTCTAAAGGAAATGAGGCTACATGAAAGTGGAATCAAGAAATGATCAATTAAAAAAAACAAAAACAGAAAAACAAAACAAAAACCTTTTCCCAAAGTTCTCATAGTATCATGTAGAAAGAGTTAATGAAGACATATTTGATAGATGGAAATTAGAACAGGATTCACAAACTTGCTGGTGGTATTTAAGATTCTGAAACATTAAATTTTATGCTTTTGGGAAGGTTTGCATTTTCGGATTCATGTAGTTCTAGCATCTCTGATCTTCACATTTGGCTACTGAAGGCTCCAGTACATGACTCCAGGTTTCAAATCAATCTTTGGCCCTATGTTAGAAGTCAGACTGAAGTGAGTTTACTTAATTCTCTCACCAAATCTATTCAAATAGGTACCTTTAAAGTTTCACAGAGATGGCTTTGCCAGCTTAATTATAATTTACTCAAGGGCCCTGGCTAGTTTTTATTTTTAAAGAACATTTGTCAAAAACTAAATTTTGAGCTTCCCCCTAGTCCATCAACATTGCAAAGCTGTGAGTGGTGTTTGACTAGATCACAGGAGGAAATGGTGCTTATCTTATAACCTACCCAACCCACGTATGTAATTTAATCCAATCTAGGCATTGTTCACTTGGCTTGGTTCTTTATTCTACCCTTTGCCAGCCTCCAGATGTCTCCTAAGGCACTTTAGGAAGTCAGGAGTAAACTAGGTTCCCACATCTAATAACACAAACACCACCATCTCCAGCATTGTCACAACTATATATGCAGATTGTCATGAATATTTACACCTAACAGGATGCTTTGTGCACAACTCTGAAAGACAAATGTTATTTCCAGTAATAGTTTATTGATTTCCAAATGCACAGGGGCGCCAAGTTCGAACATCCTGGGATAGCAGTAAATCTCTCTTACAAAATAATTTACAGTATGAAAATGATGTACTGAAACATTAACTCAGATGTCTAATTCCCTTGAAAGACTGAGTGTTCCCTTGTTTAGTGTAAAGGGTAGAAGGGGTAGATGACTAAGGAGGGAATGTGACTGTGTACACGAAAACAGGCAGAAGACAATGGAGTCGTTGGTTCTACCCACTCATTCGTTGTGGCCTGTCACTGTAAAAGACTGGTCAGGTTTAACTTCCATAAAGTATACATCAGTGGTCCCCTCAAAGCCACACCAAGTCCAGCACCGACTCTGGCAATTTCTCTACTAGTACACCTCCAAATGTCTTCATTTATTTTGACTTTCCTGTTCTGGCACTTGCTCTGGTGTTTCTGGTGTGTTCTTAGTCTCACATGGTCATGTAAGGCCAAGTGATCCAAATGATCTCCAGGTGATCCAAATGATCTCCTGGTTTCCCGTTTTCAGCTCCTAGGGCTCTTGGAATTCTGAGGGTGGGGGCCTCAGAAACAATGCTGGGTGAAGGCAGGGTCAGTGAGATCTGCAGTCTCCCTGTGGGCCTGCTCCCTTGGGCAGGGCTGGACTTAATTTAGGTTGGGATTTTTGTCTTTAAAAAAACAAACAAAAATTTAGATGTGCTCAACCCCCAGTAAACATGCAACCAATTTACTGAAAAGCATGTACTGAACACTAGTACATGAGAGCAGAATGTAAGGAATCAGCAGGACATTTTCTCTGTGGGAGGCAGGGCTTCTAGACCTCTGACCACTATAAGGTTATAAATTCTGCAGCTGTAAACTCAGGCCCAAATGAGTGACCAAAATGATCCAAGTCACCAAAATGACAACACGTCTAAATTTCCCATGACATTAGACATGGTGGAAGGAGGTTAGGGTGCAATTTCCTTCCTGGCTGTCACCTTGCCTTAAGTGCTTTAAAAGTTGACATCTACCACTAGGAACTATCCTGGAACCCACACTCCAATTATCTGTTGACATTGTATGGAGTTAGAAGAAACCTTTGTGATAGTATATAAGATCACCAGGGTTGTGAATCAACTGTTAAATAATTAAACGTATAGTATGTACATAAATCTCTCATTTACACACACACACACACACACACACACACACACACACACACACACACACACACCAGGAAGGGAGTCTAAAGTCAGTGATTTGAATTGGCACCTTCTCACAGGTACAGAATATGGTAGCTGGGTTTACTAAAATATAAGGATTTGCTTTTCTATAGTGATGAAGCAGGAGATAGAGGCTACTGTCACCTTCACTAGGTCTGAAAACTTTACACTCTTCAAGGACAAAAATACCTTTTTTTTTTCTTTTGTGGGGATGGCACTGAAAAGGTCCCTAACTTCTGGAAGGATGCTCAAGTTAACAATGTAAGGTTATCTTGATGTTTTTGAAAAATAGTTTATAATGTGAATGGGCATACTGTACTGGGGGAACTGAAAGCCTCTTTCTCTGATTCTGTAGGTGAGTCGTGGTACAGGGCAGAGGGCTGACTGCAAGGGATAGTTGTGTTCAAAACTGGATCCAGCATTTCCTAGCAACTACAGACAAGTAATTTGTCCTTGGGCACATCTACAGAGGGCCTGGCTCCTAGACTGTCCTCAGTTACTTCCTTTTCCTGATTGTCAGAGCTCAGAAGTCAAACTCTTTTTGCAACTGTCCTGGATATAGTGGTATCAAATCAAAGAACAAATCCCTCTAGGCACTCAGAAACTCAACATTCAGAAGGCTGCTGGGACTTGCCATGGGTACCCAACTCATTTCTGGAGACATTCTTGTGTTCCTGATTTCTCCCTAGCAATTTGGGTCAACTCTGCTGTCTACAGTCAGCCAGGACACACACAACTCTTAACTCACAATGACTTGGAAGGCAAGAAGCTTCCTGATGATGCGGCCCAAGGCAAAGCAGCAGACCCAGCTCCGAGGAAGAAGTCAGCACCCTAATTTTTACACTGATAAGCGCTGCCACAGGACCTGAGGGATCTGCAGAGCTGCTGTGCTGTGTTTAATGCTTTTCTGGTTAAAGTTTTATCAGGTGCTGGAAACTGCAGGAGCCCATAAAGCATCCAAACCCTTTCTAAGCAAAGGGGAAATGCTTTCCTTGAGGATCCCAGACAGATAATAATCTATAGAGACAACTTGGCAAATATTTTTATATTTCTGTTTATAACCACTACATAAATGCTTGGTTTCCCCGAATACTGATATAAAGTAATAGCATGATTAGGTGTGGAAAGCCAATGATCAGTCCATTGGTAACACAAGGTCAACATGTAAATATCAAACAATGATTACTGGGGAAAGAACATAAGCTTCCAAATTCTGAAGTCTTTTCAATCTTGGGATTTTCTACATTCTTTCTAGAGTGGTTTTGGTCCTTCTTTAAAAATTTTTTTAAAACAGGGTATCATTGCAGGTTAACTCAGAGTGTATTAAATTCTCCAGTCTTTATAGACAAATGGCAAAATATCAAAATTGTCTAAGCCATCTATCTACTAGCCACCAGTTTGGGAATATATACATACCTTAAACTCCTCTCTGCCCTGATATCCTTCTATGTGTAGTGAGCTAGGGTGATCCTAACCTAGAGCATCTAGGCTTGGCAGGTTCTGGTGTCAAAAGTATAATCATTTTATAGCATGCACAGGATTGAACAATGATATAACTAGGTCTCCTACAGTAAGCATGTTGTTTCTGCCTCAGAACTATCCTGTACACACACATTAGCTGTCCCTAGAGCTTTGTGCCAAGTACACAGGTTATAGGCAAGCAGGCAGGCAGAAAAAGGGGGATTTCCCCCAAGGCAGACTCCTTGATCTCCATCAGAGACCCTGGAAATCTAGACCTTGGTCAATAGCAACCCCAAGGCTGTTTGGATACCGTTCAGACAGAATCTCAATGTGAACATGGAAATACCACACAAGCAGAAGGAATACACTGCACACTTGCAAACAAGAGTTACCTTACAAGTCTCCTATTTTATCTTAACAGCTTAAGTGCAGAAACATTCTCTTCTCTTAACATAACTGCTTGTCCTATTAAATAATAAGATTATCCCCTGACTTCAAATCATTTGGTAAGAAAAACTCATGTCTCAAGAAGATGTGGTATACATGTGTGAGCTTGTGGTTGGTATATCCCAGCATAGCACTGTGTCCTTGACCCTGAAAAGTGTGGCTGTAAGGAACATGATCTAGGAATGGGAGAAGGCCAGGAAATCCAGCTCTGGGGCATGCCTGCTCATGCTACACATGAGGGGAGAGCTGGGTGTGGGAGGGGAAGTGAAGGCCTGTTGCAGGGGCAGAGAGGGTTCCAATTATAGTAAATAGAGGGAATGTTGCTGGCAGATGGTCCTGAATCCAGCCAGCCAGCGAGTGGCAAGGATTCTCCTCACAGTGCACTGAAGCCACAGTAGGCTAACCTGGGGGTGGAACTGGCAAATTTTACAGTGATAATTCCCACCTAGCAATAAACATGCCAGCCTTCTATGTTGTAGCAGGCCTATTAATCCATATAGCTAGCCCAAAAATTTAGGTTTTTATCAGATGCTTTAGTGACCATTTTCGAAAACCTGGGCAATGTGAATTCTGAAACACTGATTTCAATTTTTAATCAGATTTCTTTGCTCCTTTCCCCTCACACTCTTTAAAGTCATTTCCTTCCTACCTCTTCAATCACTTTTTCCATTTCCACAGCACTGAATTATGAATCTGAAGTCCTAGATAACCTCACATACTAAAAATATCTTCTTTCTAGCTCTGGACTCTCTCTTCAAGCCCATTTTCCACCCAGCTTCCCTAATGTCTTTCACAAAGGCAGAACTGGACTACGAGAGACTGTCTAATGAGTCAGTGTAGTCCTGCTTGACCACATTTGCTTTCAGCTTTAGTACCAACAAAGAGGGCTTTCTGTTTGCAGGTAAGGAAAAAACTGATTTCCTTTCAATATATTCTAGAACCTTCCTACGGAGTGAACTGATTCTGTTGACTTGCACAATATTTCAGGAACTGGCTTTCCTGAGTAAGTCAGTTCAAAGTGGCCTTTGGGAAGTTGCCTGAAGAGCCTCCAAGCTGACCAAAGTGACTCTTCCTGTGACCTACCACACAAGAACAAGAAGCACACAGTCAGTATGCATAAAACTTGTTGTCCCTTGAAGACATGTGTGCCTGCTGTGGACCTGGGGACATATCCAGTGGAAGAAGTTTGTTGCCAGGCAGCTTTCACAGATATCAGAAGCCATTACATACACGCTGTCACATACACACAGGGAAGGGGTGTTTTCCATGGGGAATGGGAAGTCTTCATGTGTCCTCTTCTTCACTGGCACCACTACAAAAGAAAAGGAAAAGCAGCTGAGTTCAGACATCAGTCACAGAAGGGAGGCAAGACAATAAATACACAGGTGGACAACCTCATGCTACTAACTGCCATGACTGAGCAGCAGGGCCACAGGCAAGTGCCTGACTTTCTTTGATTTCTGATTTCTACATTTAACTACAGTGATCATGAAATTAAAAACTTACTATCTTAGGTTGTGAGAGGATCAAATAAGAACACATGTAAAATACGCAGTACCCAATATACAGTGAGTAAAGGAGCAAGGGGCATTACCAGACTTAGAATTTTAATGAGCAAAATAAACTGCTAATAGAAATCCAAAGTTTGATTTCTTCCAGGTGTCAGGCCACCTATTATTAGGTCAGCAAAACAAGAAGCAGCAATGAATGGCGCTCTGCACTGGGTGGAGCCAAGGTCTCACTCATGCTGCAGAGTCAGTCTTCAGGAAGTGCTCTACCTTACAGGACACTGGATCATTCTCTATTCCTTCCTTCCTTGTCCTTACCACATTCTATAGTTTGGTATTTATTCTCATTCCTTCTTCTACTGAAGCATATAAGACTAGCACTAATACTATTTTACCAATGGCTGCATATCTAGAACTTGTACAATGAACACACAGAAGTGTTCAACAGTGACTTCTAAAAACAACAGAAAGAAAGGGTGGCAGGAATAAACAGGCTTGAAAAGAATAGTCACAGCTAGTACTGATGTAACCAGAGGATCAGTGTCAGTGTTTTAGAGACAAAACACAAGTGTCCAGTCCCAAAGGTATGGCTACCACTTCAGATACTCAGAGTTAAGTACCACTGGTCCTGGGAAAGAAAGGCAGCGGGATGAACACATGCACAGAAGGGCAAAGGCAGCAAACCTGCCAAGGCACTCCTCATGTACTTCTAGATTCAAACACGGACAAGAGCCGACTTGATTTCCTGCTTACTGAACCTGAACACAGAAATTCTGTGACCTGGAACTTGGTTGTTCACCCATTCTTTCTATCACTCCTCACTCTAATTCCAGGATATTGGAATTATTATTTTCTGCACTGCCCAGATGAAGAAAGTGAAGCTCTTCAAGTAAGAACCGAGGGTCCTTTGGGAATCAAGGTTTGATTAAGGCTGAAAGTCTAAGGTTTCAAGCTGGTAGAGACAGAAATGGTTTGTAGTGTATTTGCTCCCAGCTCTGACCTGTTCACATTCTCAGAAAGGATTATCTTTGTCTACACAAATCTGTGCTCTTTGTTTCCATCTGGGGAAACAGTCAATAGAAAGTATTCTAGCAGCAGGGTTCTAGTACTTCCAAGGTACATACACTTAAGATACAGGCCTATGATTAAGGGGAGTGTACTCTAGAAGCCAGAAGAGCCAATTCAGTTATATGCCACATCAGAATTCTGCCTTACTCTTTTCCTATTGGTTGTCCAGTCATGGAAGAAAGGATGCATGTAGGCAGGGCTGACCAAAGGACTGTCATTAGAGCAGTATTTGGTGGCATCTGTCCCAAAGGAGACAAAGGGTCTTTTATATAAAGAATGTGGCCAGAATCAAAGCATAGATAAAATTGGCCCATATTATCCCCCTTGGTGTTATGTTCAGAGCAAGCTCTTTTTGTTTCTCTGTCAGTCTTAATTCAAATATGGGAGGACTGATGGTGACTGTGGCCTTTCTTTGAGCTGCAGTTCACTTTTTAGCATTCTTGAGATAAAGCATTCATGAACCTACAGAAATTATATTCAGAGTTTTGTCTTTGTGTCCCTTTGTCTGAGAAAGGCCATGATTTTCATCACAGTTTCAGAGGTCAACAACCCAACCCCAAAATGAGAATATCAAATCATACATGATTTCTCTTTTAGTTTTTTTTTCGGGGTGGGGGGGGGTGGGGGAGGGTTAGTTTGAGAAAGCGTTTCTCTGTGTAGCCCTGACTGTCCTGGAACTCTGTAGACCAGGCTGGCCTCAAACTCAGAGATCCACCTGCCTCTGCCTCTGCCTCCCAAGTACCAGGATTAAAGGCGTGTGCCACCAATGCCTGGCTTAGTGTTCAGGCTCTTTACTGTAAAACTATATTAAACTTGGAGTCTATCAGGGAAAAGGTCAGAGGTATTGACTTACAAAATCTATTCTCATTATCCTAAGAGAGATCTGTTCCTGGACCTGAAAGAGAATTATCTCACTGTTTAGAACATGAGACCCCATGACTCTGACATATCATTTATTGATTTTCTCAACTGCTAAATATTTATTGTCTGGCTGTCAGACCCAGAATAAATAAGAAGGGCACAGTAGTCACCCACATGGATGTCACAGCTTTGGTGTGATGGGTAGGGGTGTTAAAGAAAAAGAAAGCATATTTTCACAGAGCAACCTGTTTCTCATGATAGTAAAGCAAAACAAAAACAAACAAACAAAACCCCACAAAAAAACAAAAAAACAAAACAAACAAACAAAAAAACACCAAGGATCTTAATCAAATGCGTAGCCCAGGTTACCCCAGCTGGTATATGGTTTCTTCTAGTGGGTTACCCATAACTTCCATCTCCTCTCCGTTCTACTATTACTTATTACATGAACCAGCACATGTTCATATGATCTTATCTGAAATGCTGTAAAATCTCCATCTTCTCCAAGTAGAGCAGCACAGCCTTCCTCTTCAGGTACCCATCTGCTACTCCAAAAATACCTACACAGAAGTCTACAACTGGACTGGGGATTGTAGAAGGTTATAGAGATCTTCTAGGTGTCCGTTTAATGTATCAATT
This sequence comes from Cricetiscus sungorus, assembly GCA_030556225.1. NCBI lineage: Eukaryota > Metazoa > Chordata > Mammalia > Rodentia > Cricetidae > Cricetiscus > Cricetiscus sungorus. The sequence goes on from JANBXA010000372.1 coordinate 39,627,358, forward strand.
TCTAATGAATGAGGACATAAGGCAGACAGCCATTCTGTCCATTCTACTGAGATCCTTCAGGAGGGGCAGCGTTATATAATGATCCTGACGTCATGAGACTGACTAGGTTTAAATTCTTAGTAAATCACAATTTCTTCATGGTAGTGCTATATATCGTAAGTGTTATAGTCAGAGCTTTATAACATAATAAAAGGAACTGGACCCTTCCTTTTAAAAATGAAAAATCAAATTTTGTGTCCTTCTAACCTTCCCTCAACACCTTTTTTTTTTTTTTTGCATCTTCAGATATCTGAGATGAAACACTTTTGTGTGTGTGTGTGTGTGTGTGTGTGTGTGTGTGTGTGCACGCGCCCCTCTGTGTGTTTCTGTGATATGTGGAAGCTGGAGGTTGATGTTGGGGTCTATCTCTATAAATCTCCACTTTAGTTTTGAGACAGTCTTACAGTGAACCCAAAGTTTACCATTTCAATTAGAATAAATGTCAGCAAGCCTGTGGCATCTGCCTGTCACCACTCTTCCCATAGTATAGACATAAAATGCCACTCATGTGAGCTCTGAGTTTCAAAATTTAGGTTCTCATGCATTTGTTGGTCCCCATGCATTGAGCCTTCTTCCTAATCATTATCTTTTTATTGAATAACAACTTCAAAGTCAATGCAATACAGGGATTGGACAGAAAGTTTCATGGTTGTGACCATTGTAAGGAGGTTTCTGGAAAACTTTTCCCTTGTTAAGGCTGGTAAGAGACTCCAAAGCAGATAAACTAAGCTTCTCTCCAAATAAAATACTTGTTGAGCTCATTAATTGGCTCTTATTTGTAGAGCTGTTCTATTCCCATGCTCCTCCCCTCTTTTGCCTTTTCTAACCATCCTGAAGACTGGTCAAGTTCTACCATCTGTTTTCCTAGCTGGGTGCAAACACTGGGTTGATCAGGACCAAGAACAGCATGAAGAACAAGCTCTGATCTGAGCAAAAACTTCATGGTTCCTACTTCTCTTGAAGTTTTTTAAAAAGTAATGCTTTGCTTCAGCTTCACTCACCTTCCTTTTCAAGCCATGGGAAAGAAAAGAAAAAGGTCTTTACTTTCTCTACACTGGTAACTTATATTTTAATTCTCCTTTTCTTTGATAACTACCATGATTTACAAAGGCCTAATTTAATGGTCCATAAGCATAAAAATAGCTTCTAGTACTGGTATCTCCATTCTGCAGGTAAGAACTTAGGTGCTGGGGCTGGTGAGATGGTTCAGTAGGGAAGAACACTGGCTGCTCCTCCAGAACTCACATTCAATTCCCAACATCCACATGGTGGCTCAAAACAGTCTTATAATTCCAGTTCCAAAGGGTCCAACACTATTCGGGCCTCTGCAGTTACCAGGTCGTACACAAGCAAAACATAATACATGTAAAATAAAAGCCAATAAATCTTTTAAAAAAGAATTGGTATGCTACTATATACTCTGGTAGATATCATTTCCATTTTACAAAGGAAAAAATTGAGGTCTAAGGATGTTACATGATTTATTTGTTCAAGGTTCACTGCTTGTAAATGATAGATCTAGGTGAAACAATCAACTTCCAGACACCCAGGAAAGAGGTGAGTTTTCAATCTTTTAACCCCTCCCTTTTCCAGCCCTATAGCAAGTAGTGGTGATTCAAGATGGTTAAGATTTTTTTAACACCTGAAAAATGGGACAGTAATATTCACCATCAAGTTTTGTAGTGGAATGAAATAAGTGCGCACTGATTTTTTTGTAAGATTAAAAACAAAATAACAAAAAGCCAGGTAAGAAGGCCTATAGAAGAAGGAAATACAGATCTGGTTTGTCTCCCAGCCTCACAGTGGCACCTGTGTCTCCAATCTATTTAGAGCCTCTGAGTGTAGCTTTTGACCAAGTGTCAAGTTTGATCCCTGTGAACCTAGCAGTCATTTTCACAGGTGATGCTCCTCACACTCACATACAAGTGTGTGTAAAGCTCTACTTCTCTGGAAGAGTACAAGCATTTCAGCCCGTGTCCTGCTACAGGGAAGTAAATGAGTGGAAGCAATGGTCAGGCTCCTTAGCCTGCTGATATTACAGCTGCTTTAGAACACCCTTTTTGAGGAACAAATCCTTTGTTGCTGCTAGATAAGAACTGAAGTTACTTCAAGAAAGAAAAAAATCAAAATACAACTTTTTGGATGTCTTTTATTTATACTAAATGGGTACTACTTCTATGAAAAAGAAAAAAAAAAAAACTTTCCATAGCACCAGACACAAAGGATTATCTCCATTAACACACTGAAATATATTTGCATCTATCTTTTCTATGCATGTATAAAATACATACCTAGCTTTCATAGAATTGGCTCGTAATTCCTAAGCTCATTTATAACCTACATTTCCCATTCAAGCATCAGTTGTGAACATTTTCCTTATCAAGAAATGTTATTTCTTTAAGATTATAATTCATGATTGAAATGCATATATCCAGAATAGCAAATATTGGATATTTAAAGGATTTCTATCTTTTCATTATTTCCCATATCTTTGTGACATACATCGATGCAGATGAATCATCCTTAATACTTTCCAAAGAAAAATATCAGAAGGAAAACTCCTGGGTCAAAAGACATTATTTGTACTTTAAAATAGACTTTAAATTTTAGAAAGACTTTTGATTAATAAAAGAAATTATGCTTCGCTTTCCCTATTGTCAACATGAAATGTTTTCAAATCTTGTTGTCATTTTCTGATTCAGGAAACCACATTTACTGATCTTGATTCCCAGGGCTTCTGGTGACTGTCATAGTTACTCTTGATGGTATAGTATGGCTTAGATATTTTGTAGGCCTCCTTCAGTTGGGATTTGTTAAATGTCTTGCTCATGATTACAGGGTTTTGAAAGGAAGACTACAGAGTTAAAGTGCAATCAGCATCATGTACTATCAAAGGTTCAAGTTCAATATAACTTCATACTGTAAAAGCTGATCATAACTACTGGCTCCAATAGTGACTGTCAAATTATTCAGGAGGAAATGCCAGGAAAACCCGCTGAGTTATGACACCAATGTTACCATAAAGTGTGAGGGGAACCAACACAGAGAGACAAACATGCCAGGCAGACAGAGCTTAAGTGAGAAGTTTTAGTAGAAGGGGGAGGGGAGGGGAAAGGAAGAGAAAAGAGGTAAAGAGACACAGAGACAGACAGAGACAACAGAAGAGAAGAAGAAGACAGGAAAAGTCCTGTCTGCCCTAGAGGAAAAGCAAGAAAGAGAGTAAGTGGGCTGAGGTCTTTCTTTTAAAGGGGTCCTCTGACCAGAGTACTGCCTGAGTACATTCTGCCCAGTGACTGGGGCAGGCCAGCATAATGCCTGAGTCCTTACGTTACTTACTCTTTTTCCACTTCACAGTGTGTATTGTTTGGAAACAAGAAAGTTATTAAGAGTAGCCCAAACTTGTTCCTTCTCTCCTTAAAGAGTATTTACATAAATCATCTGAAATCTTTTTGAATGTAAGATTTGTCTCTTCTTCCTTTACTCACCTATTCAGTCACTTATACCAGTGTAGACTCCTGGGCATTAATTTTATACTTGGGGTTATAATCTAAAACTATTTTGTTATTCAGCTTTGGCCTGTGGAGAGCTTTTAGTTATTTCTTAGCTTCCCTTGATATTTCTTCTCCAATGTGAACTTTTTAGGCTTGCTTTTCAGCTCTTTCTCACTTTTATGTTCTTTAAGAGTGTCTCTGTGTGCATGTGTGAGAGAGAAAAATATCAGGAGGGCTGTTAAGTTTTCCCTTTTCTGCCATTATATTGTCTGTCTGCAACCTTCCTTCCCTCAACACTTCTGGACCTCATCCCTGCTGATCTCCTGTGGTGAGGATTGAAAAGAACCTTCCATACCCTCTACCAGGGCCCATGTAACTCTATGGGAGAAGAAGAAAATAGCCCAAAGGTTTGCCTTCCCTGCTTCCTCTATCTTCAGGAAATCACCTGACCATATGAATGGAATGATGAAATCTCTTAAAACACACATAAACACACATAAACACACACACACACACACACACACACACACACACACACACACACACACACACACACACCTAAACTTTAATAAAATCTGCAGCTTCAAATTTTCTATTGTCCCAAGCTACTAGACCTTATAAGTAAACCAAGGGAGAGGAGGATCAATAAATAAATGTGCTTGACCCTAAATCTCATCTCTATATGGAAAGCCCCCCCCCCCGTGTGTATGTGTGTGTGCTCACATTATTTTAATAGCTTTGAGTCTCATGATGACTGTGGGATAAGGTGTGAAAATCTGTAGACCATTGTAAGTTGAAAGAACTCTTTAAAAACTAATGCTACTTCTCCTATGGCTAAGAGTTATGAATGTTGACCTAGCAGTCGCTCCCCATCTTAGACTTAAAAGCCATATTAAAGACAAACTAGGTTCATTACTATGATTAAACATCTGTTGAAATTTCAAGGATTGGGCTATGTCCTACCTAACTACAAATGGTTCTGTACTGCATGTTCCAAAAATGACAATCATGTCTTTGTTTTGTTTTTTTTTTTTTAAAGTTGTTTATAACCATCTTGCAAACCTACCTTTAGTTCAAAAGGTTATATGACCACCTATGACTACCTTGTTATGCCCACCTAGCTCATGTCTTTGTTTCAGGAGGTCATTAGGACCAATTGTTAATGCTTATGCTCCTGTATCCCTGCCTATTTTGCCCACTAAATCCTCCATTTGGATCCCCCTAAGCCTTGTCTTCCTCACATCCAATGTCGAACTCTTAAATTCTGTCTTAGGGAGAGACAGCCCATGCATATAAATAAAAAGCTTACTTTAATTAATTTGGCTATGATGATTTGGGTGATTTGTCTCCTTTCATCTTTGTTTGGGGTTAACAAAACATATCTGGTTTTGAGTCACAGCTCTACCATTTAGTAGTAAGGGCTTTTGAATTCTAAGCTTTTACTTGAAAACAGAGGACAAATTAGTAACTAGCTTCTTTAAAGAGTTGCTAAAAGGAATTAAACGTGACACACACACACACACACACACACACACACACACACACACACACCCTCTCCTTCTAGAGTATATTAATATAAATGGGAGTATACACCTACACACCCACCCACACACCGAGTTCTATAATATCTGGCACATTTTAGGTACCTGATATTTTTTTGAAGTTATAAATGAATATGTAATGGTCAAATAACCCCATAAAGTATGAATGTTCTGAGAAATCTCCTTAGCAGACCATAGGTTACTTGTGGTCCTAGAGACATTGCCCAGAAATCTCATATGTTGTTAACAGCTTGTCTCTATAGGTAAACAAAGAACCCATTTTCTTTCCCAATTGTCACTGAAATAATGACACATATATAATCATTCCAACACCAAGTGTGAAGCAAAATGCTGTATCATAACCATGGTTGCTCTTATAAAAAAAAAAAAAATAGCCATGCTGGTAAAGGACAGGACTGGTTAATGAATGGACTAGTAAAACTGTTATCACTGAGGACTGTCTTAGACACTTTGCTATTGCTGTGATAAAACAGCATGACCAAATCAACTTATTGAAGAAAGTTTTGGGGGCTTACACTTTTGGAGGGTTAAAGTCTATGACCACCAAAGCAAGGAACATGACCAGCAGGAGACAGGCAAGCATGGCATTGAAGCAGTATCTGAGAGCTTATATTTTGATCTATAAGTACCAGAGCTAACTGGGAATAGCATGTACTTTTGAAACCTCAGAGTTCACCTCCAGTGGCACACCTTCTTCAACAAGGTCACCCATTGATCCTTCCCAAACAGTTCCATCAACTGGGGACCAAGTATTCAAACATGTGAGCCTATGGGGGCCACTCTCATTCAAACCCTTACAAGGACACAGCAGAGGCAAGTTTGTGTTTAACACTCCCAACAAAGAAGTCTCAAAAACAAATTTATCTCCATAAAGAAAAGATTTATGTTCATGAAGAAAAGTTCTCATCTTGCTTCCCTATTAACCAGCTACATGTTTGGAATCTTCAAGTGTTCTGCAACTTAGCTGCAAGTTGTTCTCAACACAACTCAAATTGCAAGACTGACTCATTTACCCTCAACCTTAATGACCCTTGATGGAAGAGAGGTACGGATGTCATCAACTCTTGTAGGCCATCATGAGTATTTAAGCCACTGCTAACCCTCTCTCATTCTGATGAAATTTCACTTGAAGCTTGACAATAGGGGGAGAGCTGCACTGGAACCGTGGTTGTGACTAGTAGTAGAAAAAACACATGCTAATCTTCAAGACCCCATTCTGGCACACATAAGAGGCCTCTTTTAACAAAGGTTTCCACAGTGGTTAAGAGGGCACATGATAAAATTCACTCTAGGAATGGTGTGATTATTTGTTAGACACTGAGCCAACATTTTTACACTCGGTTTTACAATGAAGAAAATGAAGAACAGAGTAAGAAAGTATCATCTCAAGGTCCCAGAGCTAGACACAACTGCAACTACAATCAAGGCCCATCCCTTGTTTTTAACCCTGTGCGGGAAACTCAATGATGGCTAGGCAATCTATTATGAGGCTAATGAAGTGAATCTCCCAGCATCTACCCAACTAGTTTTCAACTCATGCCTCAATGCTAAAGATTTTCCAAGGCCCTGGCTGACTTAAAACTCCACTGTGGTTACAACTGCTAGAAAACTTCCTCATGTCATGGAGAATCCCCAATAGCCTTGTCAATAGGGGGTGGAAGGGCAGCTAGGTTTTTTCCCTTTTCAGTGTTTACAATTACAGTTTGTCTCAACTTTCCTGTTATAACCATGCTTCCAGCAAACAGTCATGCAAAAGGCCTGCCACCAAGACACACGAGAGCAGAATTACTCAGGACACTTAGAACAGAGTCCCTTTAGGCCAATTTCAGTTCTGTCCATCCAGGTCAGAAGCACTAGACTGCTTTTTATATTCACTTCCACAGTAGTGCTTTTAAGCTTTTGGCTCATTTTCTTTCTTCCGTTCTGGAAAATGGAATCTAAATTAAGCTCAGATGGTGTGCCTTGGTCTATCTCGAGGAACCAGTGAAGGCAGTCTAAAAAGCCTGCTTTGTCCTTGCAGCCTTCATGGGGCTTAAGGGCTCTACACAGCTTAACTACATTGTAAATGCCAGTCTCTCCCACTTGAGCTTCCTGGAGAATGATTGTAGTCTTCATCCACCCAGTGTTCAGTAACATGCCTAGCACTTAGCTCACATGTTCCTGGTAGCATACTCCTCATTTAGCTGCTGAGGTGAAAGGTGGAGAAGGTGGACCTTCAAACCAGAAACTACATCCAACAGAAAATAAGTCCTTCCCCTAGTGCTACTGAGCTGTCTGTTTGGAGCACCCTTATGGAAGGTGGTACAAGATGCTAGCATTACCTACATAAGAGTATGACCAAGAACCCTGACCAGGTTTGTCTCCTCAATTGAGTGCCCTCAACAAAGCTATTTAATCTCACAATCCATTGTTTTAATGATCCGGGGAATAAAGAGTCATCAAATCATTCACTCAGTCAAAATATTTATTGAGCATCTGCACTATATTAAGCACTGTAACAGGTGCTGATTTATAGCACCAAGAAAGACAGACAAGGTTTTGGCTCTCTTAGGTTATAATTTCCATAAGCAAACTAATTGTACTGAGCAGAAAGTACTATGAAGAAAATGAAGCAAGATGATAGGTTAAAAAATGATGGGTGCTTGTGGCAGAGCCATTCGGGAAAGTGAAAACATGAGGATACCCTTTACAATTGAGTTAAGTATTAAATGAATAACGGAAAGTGCTTGACGTACTTCCTAAAAATTAGTATTCAGCCACATCCAAATGTTTTTATATCACGTCTATACTTGTCTTTTTCATCTCACAGTAGCTGAACCCCTACTCAGTGCAAATAAATGACCCAGTGATGGAATACAGTAAGAACATCAGTGTGCCAAAATGTAGGTAATCTGCACACTATGAGAAAAAGAATAACAAAATTAGGTGACTCACCTCTAACAAATAAGAAATAGTTTTATCACTCATCACTGACAGATGGATTAGTACTTTCCAGGAAGACAATGGGGTCAGAAGAAAAGCATGCCAGGTGGAGAGAACAGCTTGAATAAACTCGGGAAGATGTGAAATGGTTTAGCATGATCAGAGGGCTGTGAAAATTCCAGAATAGCCAGAATAAAGCACGTGAGAGTAGGCTGAAAGTGACCCATCAGCATCTCCCAATGCTTCTTTGCATGGGTCATGCCTGAAGTGTCTGCTGAGAAGATGGGGGCTATAGATGGGCAAGAATAGAAGACGAGAAGGGTGTCAGAGCTCCATATGGCGTCTACCACACTGCCAGCACTTCAAAATGTGAACAAGAACAATGTCTAAAATATTCAGGCTGTGTTCTGTGCAACATTCCCTCAAGACAGCACAAACATGTTTCGGGGGGGGGGGGGGGTGGAAGAAAAATACACAGTGGTAACTCAATATAAAGTCTGTGTGGGGAAGGTAGGCAGGTGTCAGGCTGCTGAAATATGACTATACAGTACAGGTCTGGGATTCAGCATGGAAGAGTGTCAAGAGCTAATGTACTAATTCTGGGGTCTGAAGTAAGTGGCACTTGCTTCTAAGCAGAGCCTGGGGTTCCCTTTTTGCCAATGCCAAATTAACTTGTCTGTTCTAAGGCCTATGCCAGGGACAGCAAGGGAAAGGAGAAATTGTGGAAACATAAGTGTTTTCTGCCAATAAGCCAGAGGTCTCTGTGAAACACCTTGCCCAGGATTCTGAATAGATGTTTTTATATCAGGGGTCCCTTTTCTACTGCCTGATCCCTACTTACCTATCTCCCTTCTTGCAGCAGGTATGTTTATTATATGTTTTCCCAGGCAATGGAAAAGATGGAATAAAAGCTCTCCCCACCTGTATCCTACTCGAATATTCAAGAAGCAGAGGAGATGATGATGGGCATAGACTCAGCAGGATCTGTCCCTACCAGGAGGCAGGTTCCAAAGACAGGTTCCTGTAGTCATCTAGAAAGATGACTACACCATTTATTTTCAGCTACTCTTACCAGAGGCTCTTTCTGGATTGTACTTCAGTGTTATCAGATGAGAGACATTAGTTTGGTCATTACTAAAAAGACCTCAGAACCCATAACAACACCAAACAGGGTAGAGGGAGGAGTGAGTAGAGAGACAACACAGGGAACTAACTGAACATGGTAGCCTTCCATCTTCTGCATGTCTTCTAGTTTAAACTGAACAAAATCTATTGCTCTGAACTCAGTGTGCTGTATATTGGAGGAAGTAACAAAAATACTGAGCATGAGATCATGTGAGAAACATACAAAGTGGTCATTACATTTAATGGGCACCAAAAGTCATTAAGTGAAAAATCCCTATAAAAGCTGTTCTTCATTCTGAAGTCCTATACTTAGAACTTTTCTTCTGCTTGAAACTGTAGAATTGAAAGTTGCCCATGGGACTAACAGAACCCAGCTGGGCACTGATGACTTACTGGATGAGCCAGTTGTAACTACTGAGATGGTGGGATGAAGGTGGATGGTTGGGTTTACTGGAAAGAAAATGCTCATCTTTTAAGGATCAGTGTGTGAGAACAGGTGCTAAAACATTTAAGTAAGGATCATTAAAGACATATTTGTTCTTCTCTCACTTCTTCCTGAAGCCTGTTCTGTGACATTAAAATATTATAATTCTATCACTTTAGACTCTATGGAGACAGATCTGTTTATTTATGATACTTACAATGCAGTTATTCTCTTTAGGCCCTACTAGACAGAAGAGTGAAAATACCCAAAAGAACACCAGGACAATAATACCCCCAGGAAAGTCTAAGCACCCACCAAGGGTGACCAGTTGACAGTCTTCTGTCAATAACCTGAATGATTATTGCAATCCTGCCTTTCAAACTGAAGAGGACCAGCAACCATGCCTCAGAGAAACAAAGGTCTCAAGTCAATCCTTCCACTTAGTAATTCCCCTTGGCCTCAGTTTTCTTGCTTGTGGTTAGTGAGTCTAGGTTCTTTATGTACGTAAAGCATAAGAAACACTGGTAAATGGCCAATGTTTTCATGAAACGAAGAGGACAGTGTCTGCCTACAGTAGATTTTTACTGCATACTGCTTTGTGCCCTCCATCCTTAAAGGATTAGAAGAATCTTGAAGTTCTTATGTTCTGAGCCCCAATCCAACTTGTTTAATATAGAAACACTATTAACGTAGCTACCACTCTCTTTCAGATTAATCGTTTTTAAAAGCTCAGAAGTTTACAACTCGCTCCCATTCAATACATACTATAGTTGAAAAAAATAATGAGATTTTTCATAGCTAAAAACAAACAAGACATAAGAACTGTAGTCAAATCACAGAGGACTGGGTTCAAGAAATAGTCACATTTCTTGTGTGCCCAGCTCTCTCCCATTTGGTGCAATCTCTTTAGAGTTGAAGTATGGCTTTGCAGAATCTAGAAATGTACTATATACATAGATGGGCAGGGACATTGAACATTTAGAAGGCCAAAGTCCTGTAGGATAAATTGATGCAAAAAAGCTTTGCTCTAGTTTACAGTACCTGAAGGTAGATTTGTTAGGATCTCATTAAATGGGCAGCTGAAGAGAAGCAGGGTTCAGGCTGCTCTTCAGGCTTGCCCAACAGTTTATTTGAGCACAAAGCTGTGAGATGAGGGAGAATCGGGCTAGTAACAAAGTATCCCTGCTCTTACCTATAATGGGTGAGGTCTGAGCCTAATAGGCACACACAGACCACAAGTTCCCCTTGGAGGAGTTTCAGTCTTCCTGAAATTCTGACACACTTGGTCTGGTGGTAAACTGCCCTTGCCTCCCGTAGAACACAGAATGTTCACAGAAACCAGAAGCAAGTGCTGCAAGCGGCAGCTTCCCTCTGCACCTTTATCTTCATGTCCCCTTTACAAAGGCTTTATAGGCTGAAGAAAAACTAACTCTATCCACTGCAAAAATAAAATGGGCTTCACATCACTGTCCCTGAGGAACTGTGAGCAGTGTGGCAGACTGCCCAGACTCATGCCTCAAATGTTTCTGTCCTCTTGATGTTTCCTCCTACATATATAACCCACACATGGAATCAGAGATATTATTTAGTGATTTATTTGCATTTTAGCTAGTCCCTTAAAACTAGGCATTTGATTCTACAAAATTTTGTGAAAATCTAAACTTTTAGCACAGGAAAAGTATTAGTAGTTTTCTAGTATGAAGGGGTGGAGAATAACTTCTTTAAGGTTACTGCTTGTGTTTCATCTAGGCTTGTAGTTCTGGAAAGACAAGCGGGCAAATTAGTTCTTTCTGGTATTGACAAGAGTCAGGTGATACACTGTGTAAGAACAAACCTTGAGAGACCCAGAGAGGGAGAGCACTCCCCATGCAACAAAAAAGGATGCATTGGAAGTTTCATAATGTATTTTTTGATAGATTTTCAGCTACAAAATCCTGGAGAGATTTATTATCAGTTAAAGATATAAAGAACATTTTTACTTTCACTAAGCCAATTTATAGAAAAGGTCTTGGCCTTTTTCTTCTCCTCCCTACCCATTCCCCTTTTGGGGGGCATGTGTTGTTGGAGGCAAAAGGACATTTTTCTGAACCCTTAACACATATGTCTTCAGTATATACAGATAAACATACATACATACATATATATATACACACATGTGTATATATATACATATATATATACATATATATATATACATAAACACATTCTAAGTCTAGTTTATAATCACTATTCTGTCTTGGATTTACTTTGTAAATAGTAAGTCAGTGATCTTAAATTAAGTAGCCAAGTTTTATTGGGGGCATTCCTAGTTACAAGATTTAGGTGCTATAATACAAACAAGTACTATTCCTGAGGATACTGTTAGAGTCTTTGAACTAGGACACCTCTTACACTTTAATTTCTGCAATATAGGAATGATAACTCACAATACTGGCTCTTGCAAAATTTTTGAGGTACTCCTTAACTCCTAAACCTCAGAAACAGTATATATGATAAACTGTATGTGTATATACATACATACCTACATACATACATATATGTGCATCTCACACAATGCATTGCTGTAGACAGGCTGAGTGTCTATAGCATCATGGCTGTAAATATACTGTGCAAACTAGGGAGGTCATTTCTTGGATAACAGAGGACTATATTCTTGGATAACAAGGGACCCAGAACTTTTTAGTCCATACTCATTCTTTAATGTATGTTCCCACTGTTACCATAAAGATCATTTCACATAACTACTCCCAATCCCCACATATTCTGCTTCCAAGTGGATTTCTGTGTCACTATTCACCCTCAACACTAAAGGTTATTTCAATATACAGCTGATGGACAGGGAGATGGCAGGTCCTGAACATAACAGCATCCTTTGCTGGCTATACACATAAGGTTAAGATCTTGGAGACTCTCTTTTCCTTTTCTGACAAAAATCTGAGCAGCTCAAACATGCATTCACAAAGAAATCTGCTTGTATAGGTTTGCCAATACGCACAGCAAATAATCTTCAATGTGCCCTTCCAGGAAAGATCTAGACTTTCATTTCAGGCACACAATTCATTCTGACCAAACCCTTCTATCTACTGCATGAATGCAAGAACATATGCACACACACAGGGAGCCTCTCATTTCCTCTGGAGTAATGGGAGCCTGGGCAATACTTCAAGCATTCATTTTCTAATGTAAATTAGAATGGAACATCAGAAACACCAGTGACATCTGCACGGAAACAAAATGTAGTCATTAGAGTTGGTGTTATTACAATGAAAGGAAATGCATTCATAATGGTAGAACATTTAAAATAATGTGTTGCTAGATTCTATGTTCATAAAAACAATAATGAAGAAACAGGATAGGTCACATAAATTAAAAGGGGTGACAGGGGCACAGAGTAGCTTCAAAGGCTATAGACAATGTCAGCAACATGGCATATTAATAGATACACAGGGATCAAGTTTTGATAGTTAACGGGCAAAAGAGGCTGGAAGAGCATCAGGCTCACACTGACAGAATCTGAATTCTGTCTCTGCTCCATCCTGTGATACTGGGCAAATTACATCAAAACTTAAATATATTTAAGAGCTGAATCCTCTCCCACCAGCTCCAGGAGGAAGGGAGAAAAGAACAGAACACATGTAAAATGCCTAGCATCCAATGCATAGTAGGCACACATATAGTTAATTGTATCTTTTGTTTCTGTTATCACTAAATAAGTGTATGACACTGATTTTAGCAAAACTAACAAGTCCTTCCTTTCCAACACACAATTTTATTATAAGCAGCAAATGCTTGTCAGATATTAAATACTAACTGACTTGGTAGCTGTTCCCAGCTCATTCCACTCCAGAATATTTGCATCAATGTCCTATACTACAGTTAGCATTGGCTGTATAATTTTGATACAATGTGTATTACAAAATAAACAAAAACAAATAAATAAAAAAATCTGGTTTGGTGGTAGGTTTACAAAGTATGATCTTGGTTAAATGTTTACTTCCCTGATTAATGGAGACATGATCCTTTCATAATGCGTGCGCAAGGATACAGTACCTCAAGCTGCAGCCCCTTTTCACGTCATAAGGATTCCTAGGATCTGCTGATGCCTCTGTGAGTAAAAGTGCATGACGCCAACCGTGACCACCTAAGTTTGATCTTCAGGACCCACATGGTGTAAAGAAAGAGACAACTCTTGCAAACTGCCTCTGATAAGACCCAAAGCAGTCTTGACATCATGAGCCACTGAATAACATTCGTTTTCCTTTATTTCCTTAAACTACTGACACCTGAGTTTTCTGTTGCTCAAAGCTGAACACAATTGTAACTGATATAATGTGGAAGTACTCAGGGGAATCAAAAAGCATATACTTTAGGTATTTTTTTTTTTTTTTTTAAGACAGGGTCTCTCAACTGGTCTGGAGGTCAGCATGTATAAGCTTTGCTGGATGGTCCATGCCCAAGGGAATCTTCAGGTCTCTACTTCCCTGGAGCTGGGGTTAATACTACACTACTGTACCTGGCATTTCTACATGGAGTCTGGGCATCAAATTTGGGTCTTCCTGAAGGCAAATATTTTATCAACTAAGTCACCTTACTACCCCTATTTATACTGAATAAACGCTGTGTTACAAAGTCACCTGAATTTTAAGAAAATTTAAAAAAAACACTACAAATAGTTTCCTTATCCTGCCTCTGGGTTGAAAAAAACATAGGTCAAGGATGTCCTGTTGTTTTTGTCATTTTAATAGTTATTCCATTTTTCAGGCTTGACTTCATAGCATCCTTTACTCCTGTTCCCTACATTATATTATTCCATATATTTAACCTACTCTTATTTACACAAAACAGTTTTCTTCTTTGCTATTTAAAGATGTTTGTTTTCCTTCTGGGAATAATCTTATTTGGCACCAAAACAAATGTTCAGTCATTAAGCAGTTCCCTTCTGAGGTGTCCAAGTTCCATATTGGTGAACACAGTTCTAGAGGCTTCCTGTTGCATAGAGTCCTGACCATTCCTGCTTCAGTGCGCAGCAACTTAGGCTGCACCTAAAGTATCATGTTCTATGCCAGAAAACAATGCAAACTCTCATGCCTTCACTCTCTCATAACCAGCTTGTCTCTAAGGACTCATACAGATTGCTTACTTCTTAAGTAAAATTATTAGCTTTCCTTCCAAAATAATAACACCAAATAATGCAAATAATGCAACAGATTTGCATGCACAATGACACACTGGCCAATGGTGAACCATTATGTATGCAGGTGGCCCCATTATACTGCTTAATGATGACACAACCGTTTAAATGTACATTCTATATGTTCACACAATAACAACACATTTCTCAGAATAGCTCCCTGTTGCTGATGTATGACTGTACTGTAATTCAGATGATATATCAGAAACATGCTCCATAGTTATTAGACATATGGCATCAAAAAAGGAAAGAAAGGAAGGGAGAGAGGAAAAGAAGGGGAGGGAAAGAAAGGAAGGAAGAGGGAGAAAGGAAGAGAAAGGAAGGAAGAGAAAGGAAAAAAAGAAAGGAAAGAAGAGAGGGAGGGACAAAGGGAGGGAGGGAGGGAGAGAGGGAGGGACAGAAAGGAAGGTTGACAAAATAGGTATATGCTATAGGCAGTGAGGTAGCTTTGGGGCGCTACGTGGTATTGAGGAAAAAGCAAAAGTCCACAAAATCCATGGAAGCTAGAATAGATCCCTTCATTTCACAGAGCTTTAGTTTCACAATTTATATACAAAAGTGATTCAGTGGATGAGTATACAATGACACAAAACAGGGATGGCAGTTAGCCAGTTATCTGTTTATTCCCCAAGGCTGCAAAAGAAGGAAGCAGTACAGGAATCCCAGGAAAGTGGTCTAATATTTTTCCCATTTCAACAGACCCCTGAGCAACTATCCTGATTCTTTAGCAATGGTTCTCAACTTTCCTAATACTACGACGCCCAACCATAATATTATTTCATTGCTACTTCATTAGTGTAATTTTGCTACTGTTATAAATAATAATGTAAATATATGACATGCAGGATATCTGATGTATGACCCCCAAAGGGGTTGAGACCCACAGGTTGAGAACTACTGCTTTAGGGCAATAATCTCAATTTGCTACATCATGAAGTTGAACCCACACATCAGCTTTTAAGTCTTGAGAACATTCTAAAAACACTGCACATGAGTCTACCCTATAGAACAGGAGATTTATGTCTTACTTCTCACCTGACGTTAACTTATTTTAAATGGCTGCTGCATCCCAAAGAAATAAGGACACAAATCCATTTTACAGGACTTTGGGTGCTGATGCTTCCAGAAACATACAAACCCTTAAGTTTTATCAAACTAGTACATTCAAAGCCACAAGGGCTGCCGGAGAGAATACTTGTCACAGCTGTTTGAAAAAAAACCCAACATCTTATATTCACTTCATTTTGTTGATTCATTTGTTCATCAGTAAGCACTGTGTGTCAACTCTTTATGTAGTCCTATTGATAAGTGTTATCAAATACTGGGCAGTTATTAAATGATAGTCATTATCACCTAGTCCTGTATGTTCTTCATTCTCATGTTAGTTATACCATAATTACTATGAATAGCCCCAGTTTACAGAAAGAGATGTGAAGCTGGGTTTACATAAACTATCTTCTTTTTTGCAATGTATTATTGCTTGCTGCATGATTAAAATTTGTAAATATGACAACACTATCTTCTATCTTCTACCTGACGAATATTGAGCTAAGTGGTTTTCTCTTTCTAATTTCTGAGTCTTGAAGACTGGCCTCAAATTTGCAATTTTTTGGTCTCTTCTTTCTTAAGTGTTGTACTTATAGGCATGCTCTACCACACTCAGCTTAACTACCCCTTTGTAATGCCAAACTCTACACTGTTAATGACCACTTTCTAGCAAGTAGGTTCTGAACATGCACTTGGTACCTATCAGGGCACCAGATATTTTCTTAAATTAAAAATACTCAAGGCTAGACTATGACCTTTCTTAGTGGTGTGGGAGACATATCTTACTTATTATGTTTCCAGTCTCCTACACATGCCAACAGTATTTTTTTAGTTACTTGATGAGAATATGATTCTTGTCCTAAAAGACAGCAGGATAAAAGAGATAAGCTTCTATGAATAACTTAACATTTAAAAAAGGATCAAGGCACAAAACTACAGAGGGTCAGTGAGTGCAGAAGGAAGGAGTACAGACAGAGAAATGGATTTTTCTCTGCCATTACTCAGTAGCCAGAGGAGGTTGGATTAGCCTCAGCATCATACACTCAAAAGCTTTCCAGGCATGGCAGGTAGAACAAGTAAATGAACTGGGTGAAGAAAGGTTGTGGTACACTGAAAAGCACACTGGTATATTAGTAACAGCTCAGCTCTAGCTGACCACTGCCATAGAGAAATATTCAGTTGGATTTTAAATACTGATCCAAAATTTTTAAAGTACTCATAGCAGACAAAACATTCCTTTATGACAGATTTGATTGATGACTTAACAGTTTGCAGTCTTAAAGTTCAATTACCATTTCATAATCTTTAAAAGATATTTTAATGTGTATGTGTGTGCATGTGTGTATACAAACAGACATGGTGAATATGCCAGATGTCCTGGAGCTGGAGGTATTGGTTGTCAGTTGATCAATGTTAAGTGCTGGGGACAGAACTATGATCCTCTGCAAGAGTGGCAAGTACCCTTAACTGCTGAGACAACTTCTTAAGCCCCTACTTCACAATCCTTTCATATTCAAGGGTCTTCATTTACCCTCAATGGACTTTAGATTCTGAAATTCTTAAATTTTGTATTTTTAGTTTTTTTTGTTTGTTTTGGAAGAAGACAAGTTTATTTAGCACACTGCAAAAAGAGCAATGGGTCTGACAGTAACAAGTTTTAATCTTCTAACAAAAGCATTTCAAGTAGGTCATTGGTTTCCATAAAAGAATTTAACAGCTGGGTGTGGTGGTGCACATCTTTAATCTCAGCACTTGGGAGGCAGAAGCAGTTCAATCTCTGAATTTGAGGCCAGCATGGTCTACAAAGAGTTCCATAACAGCCAGAGCTACATAGAAAAACTCTGTCTCAAAAAACAAAAAACAAAAAAAAAAAAAAAAAACCATACCTCTACCTGCCCCCCCCAAAAAAAGAAAGGAAAAAAGAAAAAGAATTGAATATACTAGAAAAAATTATTTACTCTATCCTAAACAAAGTTGGCATTTATATTAATGAGTATAACCTTGTTAAAGATTAATGTTAAGAATTTCCCACTAGAGCTTCATAGATTACTGAAAATTCATATTTCTATCTTGGAATGTGAAAATCAGAATTATTGAAATAAGTAAGTGGGCTCCATGACTTGATAAGAGATGTAGTAGTAGGAAACATGGGATTTATACTTTATGAGAACAGTTTCAATCATAGCCTTTACTACTAACTGGTGACTGTTCTAGTTTGATTCCTGTTGCTGTGAATAAAAAACATGACCAAAGGCAACATGTGTATGAGTGTATGGTTGTGTGTGCTGGGGAAGTCGGGGAGGGCTCCACCTTAGACTTCCAGGTCATAGTTCATCATTGAGGGAAGTCAGTGCAGGAACTTGGACAGGAGCCAAAGCAGAAATCACTGGAGGTTTCTACTGGCTCACAGCCTCTGAGTTTGGCTCAGCTAAATTTTTTTTTTTTTTTTTTAAATATAGTTCAGTCCACCTGCCTAGGAAGGTACTATCCACAGTGGGCTAGACCCTCCTGCATTAATTAGCAATCAAGAAAATGCCATACAAATATGCCCACTGGCTAATCTGATGGAGGCAATTATTCAATGGAGGTTCCATTTTCTCAGGTGTGTCAAGTTGACATCCAAGATTAGCCATCACAGTGGATGTCAATGAATTATGCAGTTGCTGAAGTAATTTCACCTATATTATAGGACTTTCCTGCTTAGTAAATGAAATCACAGAGACATGCTACTTCGCAGGGTACCTGTCACTGTCAGGATATTAACTAGTAACATTTCTTTAATTGAGTGTAGTGTAGGCACACTACACTCAAAGCTTGAGTCCATGTTAAATGTTCTCTTTGAGCCACCTTTAAAAGAAAAATCATTGAACTTTTAATCCTCATTCCTCACTTAAACTTCCTTTAAAGCATCTTGCTTGGTAGGCCTTAGCAGGTCCCCTTCCCTCAAACTCATGGACTATGGCTCAGTAAGTGCTATACTGCAGCATAGGGTGTGAGCAACCTCTTAGAATTGCAGTTTTAGAGGTTTCCTATTGTCAATTACTAAAATTTACCCTGCAGCTACTGAACATTCTCCACTGCTCTACCTGGTTGAGCAAGTTCTCAGGGCCAGGACCATTAGGAGACTATATAATGCTAGCTGTAGCCAACACTTACTGAATGTATTGTGCTAAGCCCTGTTACTGCACAGTACAGGTGGAAAACCCAAAAGCCACAGGTCAACTCACTTCTCAAGGCTGTGTCCATTAATTTGAGTTTTGACTGTTGGATCTACATCTATATTAATTTCAAAGGCCATATTGTCTGGACTGTACCAAGTGGTCTGTCTCTAAGCAATACATCTGAGGTGGGTCTATGTTTACATGCATACATGTGTACATGTGTATGACCTTCTTTCACAGTGAGAACATTTTGAGAATGCTTCTGTATTATTCCTACCACAGCAGAGAAACAATACAAACACGGGGAAGTCAAAGAGATTTCCCTCAAACCTGCTTCCTGAATTCTCCCCCAGCACAGAATAGCAGCACTGAGGATTATCAATTGCAAATGAAATCTCTGACTGACAGGGGAGGCAGCCTCTTATGATGACAAGTCTTCTCTTTGCTCCTATCCATATTCAAGTAAATATTATTGTCAGTTAAATCACACTTGTGATCCATGCTCTTTTCCTCTCATAACTGAAAGCAGTACCTTGATAACACTGCTTAATATTATTTTCATTAAAATAGTTCTGGCTTGTGAATAAAATGAAGACTCCTCTATTATACACAGAACCATGACGATGGGGAGCACACACTGCCTTCTGTTACATCTTTAGTCAAAGTAGTCCAGGGGGTGGTAACAGCCTGAGTCAGAGCCAGAGAACTAGAAACTTGGTGTGAGTATTTCAAAACCAGGCTTTATTAGGCCAGCAAATATCAGTTATTTCTTAGCATCTTGTTTTGATAGACAGACCCAAAAAGCCAGAGAACAATGTTTCTCTCTCTAACATAGTTTACTAACAGCTAAATTCTTATACACTGCTTTAGTATTCCCTAAGTCATCTGACTTGAGTTATCTTAAATCCCTCATAAGTCTCACAATACCACTGAGGCATGAATCAGTCCTGTTTTATATATTAGGGAATTTAGAATATATTAGAAACAGGGACTTTTTCCTGTCACTGAAGGAATAAGAGCATAAACTTAAATCAGTTGACTCCAAATTCACTTTTTCCCTCATAAACCTAACCTGTAAGAGGCAACAGTAAACAAGAAAATGAAGAAGCCATATGCTACATTTATGGTCATTTCTCTGATTATCTGTTAAATGCTGGGTGTGCCCACCCCCCAGGAATTTATTCTGGGATGGACACTGGATTCAGACAATTAGGGAGCTATTCTGTTATTTAGCTTTTGGAAAACAATATGGATTGGAAGAAAATCTAAACTTTCTCTAGACTGTGAACCTCTGACAGGCTCTGTAACACAGTATACCAGAATATCACACAATTTGCTACTCTCTCCCAATGCTCCAAACTATCTCAGGAGAGGTCCTAAATGTACACAATCCTCCTCCCCCATTTAGTTACAGTGCCCTGAACTGGCTATGGCCAGTTAATACAGGAACAGTTAACCAAAACACAAATGGTTTTTGCTGGGCTTCTCCTTTGAAGACAGTGGTAAGGCAATGGTGAATCTTGTATCAAAGAATTCCTGTGGAACTGAGGTCAAAGAGATTCCTTGACAACTTGAAATTATAAGGGAAGATAAGAAATGCAAGGAAATAGAAGGCTGTTTTGTTGGGAGGACAGAGTGGGGAGGAGAAAAAGGAAACAAGGAAACTGAGAAAACTCTCTTGTTCTAACCAGTCTCTACTGTCCCTACCAAACACAAACATTTCTTTGTTGTGGAATACTAGTTTAAGGTGTGTTACACTCTTTTATGCTGCATTTGTTTGACTCTGTAAAGCCTTGTTACTTTGCCTGCCTAAACATCTGATTGATCTAATAAAGAGCTGACTGGCCAATAGCTAGGCAAGAGAAATGATAGGCAGGGCTGGCACTCAAAGAGAATAAACAGGAGGACAAATCTAGGGAGAAAAGTGAGAAGCAAGAAAAGGAGAAAAGGAGAAAAGCAGGGTCCAGCTATGGAGTAAGAATGAAAGATACATATATACATATACATATACATATATATACATATACATATCACAGATGCAAACTATAAAGAGAAGCAGGATAACTTAAGTTAGAAAAGCTGGCTAGAAACAAGCCAAGCTAAGGCTAGGTATTCATAAGTAAGATTAAGTCACTGAGTATTTATTTGGGAGCTGGGTGACAGCCCCAAAGAGTAAAAACCAAAACCAACCAACCAACCAAACAAACAAAAAACCCAAAAAACCAAAAATAACCCCCCCAACTACACTTTCTTTAATTGGATCCTGCCAAATGAGTAATACTTCTCCATATTCCCTACCTCACCCTGTGCTATCTGAACTAGCTTGGGCATGGAGATCTGTTTCTTATTATTAAGTGGCTGCTAACATAACGATAAACAGGAGACATTAGGGTAAACTAAAAGGGTAAATGGTTAAAAAAGAAACTAAGATTTTTATTTATCTCATTTGATCCTATAGGAAGTAGAGAAGAACAGATAATTGTCCAAATTATGGCTGCTTAGAATGCACCACACTTATTTAGAGTCAGAAAGACAAACACTGGTGAACCTCTTTCCTTACACGGTAAAGCCTGATGCCAACAAAGGGCTTAGAACAGTGCTTCATATGTGCTTCTTTATTATGGACAATGGTTCAAATTGCCCTTGTAACTAACGTATAAATTACGATGCTTATACTCTACCTCCCATCAATCAATGTATGTTATTCATCAATATCAGTGACATTTCCAAGATTCCCTTGGATGAATAGTTATTTTCAGGGTTTCCTGCTTAACACAACTCTGGGTATGGGATCTGATACTGGTATATTGTACCATTTGGCTCAGTGAACTTTGAGTGCCTCAAGAGTGTGGTCCATGTTTTTGTTTTTGTTGCATCTTGCTCTGTCTCATGCTTGTGAAACAAAGGACTACCCCCTTAGCTCTATCACAGAAGGGAGGTTCTGGAAAAGAAAGATTAGGGTTAAATTTCTTTTTCTGTAACAAATCAACTAGAAACAAACTACATACCTAAATTTCATAACTATGTGAACTCTTTTAGGTTGTCACTATAAAAAAACAAGTATCAATGTTTCTATGGTGATATATTATTTATGATTTATTAAACCTTGCCTGAGGATTCAGAAAGCAAAGTCAGTTACAAGCCATAGAAGCCAGGCACATACTTCTAATCCCAGCAGCCAGAAGCTAGGAGGTGGTGATACTAACCTTTAATCCTAGGATTAAGGATTAAGAGATAGATGGATCTCTGTGAGTCTCAGGTCACCCAGATCTATACAAGAGTAAATCAGTCTAAAAGAGAATTATAGCTCACACCTTTAATCCCAGCACTAGAGGAGTATAGAAAACAGGAGCAAGTATTCAGCATGAGGTATTTGTTCTCTAGTCACACTCAGGAGAGGCAGCAGTTTGAGAATTGGTGAAGAGCTTGCGCATGGATCAGCCCTTTCAGCCTGAGCTAGTAGCCAGCTGCTTTGCTTTTCTGATATCATCTTGAAGTTTAAACTCCAATATCAGTCTCAATATCAGGTCTTTTGGGTCTTTTACTTTTCGTGTTACATGTTTCAGTATCATGACAGGATTTAGGACCTGCCAGTTAAAACATTACATTCCCAAATATCGGATAGGATGGGATTTAAAAAAAAAAGAAAAGAAAATGAACAAAGTAAGGAACTAGTGAGATTGCTCTATGGGTAAAGACATTGAGTCTGATCACATGATTCCAAACCTGGGATCTACATGGTAGGAAGAGGGAACAGACTCCTACAAGTTGTTCTCTAACCTAAACACATGTGTGTGCCCAACATCACCACATTAGGTAAATGTAATTAAAAAACAAGCTAACAATACTACTATTCTCCTTCTAGGGAGCTCATAGTACATGGTAAATTTAATATTAAAATGTCAAAGTATTCATAAGCCTGAAAAAGTACCAAACTCAGTCAGCATTTTAACTAAAATGGTCAGAATATGGTGATACAAAGATGGATTGAGTTCTTGGAAACACAATTCATAGGGCAAACAAACTCTAGGAGGTAACAACTGAGCTATGTAAATTACTTCCTATTGTGTCAGGTTAAAACAAAGGAAAAAACCCAGTCTTCCTTTTTGGTAATTGCACTTTCCTACTGACTGCTGAGAAAGGAGAGAGGAAACCATTAAAAACTGTGGTATAATGCTAAAAGACCTTACTTATTCCCTATATTTTCCAATTTAAACAGGAAGGTGTGAAGCTTAAGGAGCTAAATGTTGCTAAATGGCAACCCAGTTAATAAAATACAACGACGACTCAGATGGTCTAGTATCTGAAGCCACAGTAGACACTTTTTGTCACCTCTCCCACTAGATAAAAGTCACCCCTAAATAACAGGTATGAAGTACTGATTCATTACTGATAGAGGAGCTAAAACAAAAACTTACCTGGGTCTAACAGATGCAATTTCTGCCTAATCTTTTTTACTGCAGTAGAAATAACAGCAAGGAAGGCAAACGTTGTTTGACTTATATGACTCAAGGTTTCAAAACTAAAGATGCTATCCTATCTTTTTAATGCTGGGATTGTCAACAAACAGACCCTATACAATGAGGAAGGTGATTGCTGACCTCTCACTAATCAGAGAAGATGCTTCTTTTCTTGAGAAGCACCAAATAAAGAAGAAAGGAAAGACAGAAGCATGCCCTTCAGAAGGAAAAGGCTTGGCAGAAGCTTCTGATTCTGTAGAGATGTGGCAGTAAGGGAAAAATAAGGTTTGTCTACAGACTTCCAGGCTGGCATTTGTGAAGATGTTATGATACTGAAAAGATACTGGTGGAAGCATATAATGAACCCAGGATAGCAAAAGATGCTAGAGAAATGTTGCACAGAAGGCTACATTAATTCATGTTTCCAAAGATCTGACCTTGGAAATGAACAAGTATTCTGACTCCTTTTTAGCCCAGGAGAAAGTGAGGGCGAAAGCTGAGCAAAGTCGAAAAGGGAAGCCAAACACCAGTGTACTGTACTCAAACAAATACAAAATACAGCTGTCAATAACATCTTTTGTTTCCAAGCTAACCTTCCTTCCTAGTAGCACCACTCCTATTATAATGTCTGTGATCTTCAGAAACAGAGAGATGAGAGAGAGGGGGAGGGGGAGGGAGGGAGGGAGGGAGGTACAGACAGAGCAATCTTTAGGCTTACATCAAATTCAGGATTCTCATTTTCTAAATGTTTACACTTAGGCCTGAAGAATTTAATGGACTTTCTTGAATTTATTTAACTAAATAATGCCAGCCAGGCTTACTCCTCAGGCCTATGCTCTTTAGTTAACTCCATCCTTCTTCTAACTGTTGCAGTAATGAGTAAGGTCACCACATTCTAAGAAACAGCCATGGACTTCAGGGCCATGCGCCAAGAAGTGCTCCCTCATGGTAAACAAATCTACTACACACGGCAGAAAGAAAAGCAAAGGGCTCTAGTACTCCAGTACTCAGGAGCTTACATACCACACAGAGGGTGTGACACTTACATAACACACAGAGGGTATTACACACCAGATAAGAAAACAACAGAGATGAAAATGGGAAGCCAAAAAAGAGGCAACAAAGTCCACCCTGAAGGAAAGATATGGAATGCGTGGGTAAAATGAATGACAGCAGAGCTCCTGAGTGAAAATCAGGCATCATAATCATGGGCCACTGAGGTACTAGATCCACAATGATCTTTTTTGAGTCAGATAAGGAAGCCAAGACTATTCTTTTCCCCTTTACATACAATAATCCCCCTTTAATTAAAAATATTATCATGCTTTTCTTTGAACTAACCACCAAAAATTAGTAAAACCCCCCAAAAAGAAAAAGATTATCTCTAATACAAAGTCTTCACAGGTAAACTTCTTGGCACTCACTAGATACCCAATGATTAAATTCTGTTGTAATTTTACTAAATACTACTATCAAAGGGATCTAATATTCTATTTCACTACTCACTATTTTGATAAAGAATTAATGCCTGTAATTAGACTCAGGTCAGGAAAAAAGTTAAAATTCAGTACATATTTATGAAATACTTTTTAACTTTCACAAACATTTATTACCATAACATTTTGTGGGAAAAGTGTAACACAAATACAGTGGCAAAAAAAAGGAACAATACAAAATTTGAATAGTTTACATGTATTTAAAAGGATAATGGTAGATACCAACTTATTAAAGTATTAAGGTCTTACACTCCACTATATACAACTTTAACATGGCATAAAAGCAATATTATAGATTATCAGAATGTATGGTAGTGAAAATAAAATGTTTTCAACTGAGTTAATTTTTTACTTAATTATTTAAAATCTTAGAAATAAGTAAAAACATTACACATCAAGAAGAAGCAGACTATGCAACTCAATGAACTTACACACAATTAGAATCAGCATATGAAACAAAAGCTGTGGAAGATACTAAATTTTATACTTCAGTATTGAATACATTGTATGTACTTATCTTACATGTCTTTCTAGTTCAAATTCTGTCATGGATCTTTACTTGTTTTGGTTGTGGAAAAACTAATTTAATTGAAAAACTCTACAGGATGAAGATACAGATATGCAGGCATAACACTTAAGCCTCAGAGCCACTATCTCCTTACTGAACCTCTTCTGCTACAATTGCACTACTGCTGTTTCATTATCAGGCTATCTCCAGAAGCAGGTACTAAACTTCCCCCAACGTCTGTCTACCCAGTAACCTGAGAGGAGAGGTAGCAGCAGGTAAGACTCTTCAAACAGTCCAGTCCTTCCACTTCAGGGAGAAACCAACCCTTTGTCCTCGATTAGTGTAAACAACAGCACATTTATGATGGGGTCTTACTTGGGGAGAGAACTTCATTGCTGCAAAATCTATTCTGTCAATATCACACCACCTACTAAAGCCAGAACTTGCACCGCATTATCATCAGTTTCTACTGAGAAAGAATGTTTCTGAACAAGTACCCACACCAGTCAAAGAATAAGCAGGAAAGGGGAGACTGAATCCATTCATGCCACCACAGAAGATGGTAAAGGGCTTCAGTGTCTGAAGTGAGTTCTGCTAACATGGGGCACATGAAGCTTACAACAGGAGGGGCAGTTTCTTCAAGTTAGTTTGGTAGCACATGACCTCATAGCTTTCTTTCCAAACGGCAACAGAAGAGCTCTGATTTGAATAATGGTAGTGTTATTTGTTCATGTAAGCACAATTTAGAATTTCTCTGAACAAAGAACATACTTTTCTATCATTATTGGCAGTCCTGCCTAAATGAACAGCTCTAGATGCTTTAATATACTTGGATTTTAGCAATAATTATGATGCATAAAGCATTTCTGCCAACCATTTGGATACCAACTATATGGTAGAGGCAGGCAGTTGTTTTTGAGGCTGGACTCTAAGGATGAATCTAGACCCTAAGCTTTGATTCTCACACTGTCTGGGCAGAATCTCTTATCTGATCCTGGGAGTACTGAGCAGAAAGACACAGAAAAAACAGATTTGGGTGATTTTCCTTCACATTCCTTTTCTAAAGGGAGTACAGGCTGAGTCACATCAAGTTTTTTTTTTTTGTTCCATGCCTAGAACATCTTACTATTTCCTTAAACCATTTAACTTCCTACCTTTGCTAGTACCTTGCTACCCAGTTTGCAGACAAAGAGAATCAAACTCATTAATAACAGCTGAGGGGATATATTCTACATATGGTGACAGATTATAAGCAAGTAACACATGGTGACAGATTATAATCTTCCTATTCCAAATTTGCAAAGGTATTATTCATTCAAAACTTTAAAAAGTGGCTATTATGTTCTATAGCACACTGGTGAAAAATCCAATTAAAAACAACAAACACCAACCACAACTTTATGTCAAGTCCTTCCCGGCCAAGAAAGAAAACAATGAGTCAAACACAGAACACATTTGCATGTGGCAACAGGTCTTTCTGTTGAAGAAGAGTAAGAAATGAATGTGGCTTAAGTTGTTCCATGGGATCAGTGGCCATCATAAGGGTGAAGTGGTGGGCAGAGTGTTAGTTTGTGACTTTACAGTCCATTTCCCCTGGGTAATACCAACGCAAAGCTGGGCACGCTATACATGCTATACCAATAATTAAAGAGATGTGAGCTAGTCTTAGCATCTGAAAAAGTTTTCTCTACTTTGTATGTCAAGAATAGGATGAGAAATGGAGATGGAAGGGAGGGTGAATAACAGTGATAACAGCAACAGAATTCTTAGAAATTATGTAGCCCAGACCAGGCTGGAAACCTGGAGGTAGTTGAGGAGTCTTTGCATTTGATACATAATTGAATAAATCTGCCAAGGTTTGTCATTTAAGTAGATATGAGATGCAAATAAAACAGAGATAATGAGGATGACTTCTACCCTGAGATAGGATGTTACTATTCTCTACGAAAACAGAGTCAAGGATAAAAGCATTTGAGAAAGAGAGAAGAAAACACAGTCACATTTTGAACAAACCCAGTTCTGAGAACAAAGACATGAAATACAGAACAAGAAGTCTTCTCAACACTTGTAACTCCAGCTGAGCAACCTTGGATAAGCCACTCTCATTCAATTTAACCACTTACCTAATAAACAGACAGCAAAACCACCTCTCAGGACTCACAGAACAAGAAAATTGGATGTTGTTGTGGAATATTAATTTAAAATGTGTTATATTTGTTTATGCTGTGAAATATTTGTTTAATGATGCAAACATATGTTGCATTCTTTTATGTTGTATTTGTTTAACTCTATAAAGCTGTTTCTTTGCCTGCCTAAAACACCTGACTGGTCTAATAAAGAGCTGAACGGCCAATAGTAAGGCAGGAGAGGGACAGATGGGGCTGCCAGGCACAGAGAATAAATTGAAGCAATATAGGCTCGAGAGAGAGGGAGGACTGAGAAAAGGAGAGGGGTGCCAGGGGCCAGCCACACAGCCAGCCATGGAGAAGAAGGAAAGAAAGATATATAGAATAAAGAAAGGTAAAGAGAAACTAGATAATTTAAGTTAAAAAAGGTGTCTAGAAATAAGACAAGTTAAGGCTGGGCACTCACAAGTAACAATAAGTCTCTGTGTATTTATTTGGGTGGTGGGTCTTCAAAGAGTAAAAATAAAACCAACTAAAAGATATAATATAAATTGTATAGGTGATGTATCAAGGTTACTTCCCTTGGTAATTCTGGAGTTTGTTTAAATGACTTATATTTGAATCTGAAGTTGTCAATATAATTACGTCTTCACAAATACCACGTCAAAAAAACTTAACCTGTCATCTCCTATCTTATTTTACCTGTTTAGTACTTTACATTTTTAAATTTATTTTTAAATTATTATGTTTTCCTATTTTACATATTGATCCCAGTTCCCTCCCTCCCATGGCCCCCCCACCCCCTCTTACTTCATCCCCCCACCCAGAGGGAGGGTGATGCCTTCCAGGAGGGATCAACAAAATCTGTCCAGTCATTTGGAGTAGGGACTAGGCCTCCCCTCCTGCCTCTAGGTTAAGTGAGTATCCCTCCAAGGGGAATGTGCTCCCAAAGTCCCTTTCTGCACCAGAGATACATCCTGGTTCCACTGTCAGAGGTCCCTTAGACTGTTCAGGCCTTCTAACTGAAACACACGTTCAGGGGGTCTGAGTCAGTCCATTGCTAGTTTCCCAGCTATCAGTCTGGGAGTTCATTAGCTCCCCTTGTTCAGGTCAGCTGTCTTTGTGGGTTTCTGTAGCCTGGTCTTGCCCCCATTTTCTTATCACTCCTCCCTCTCAGCAACTGGATTCCAGAGTACTTTACATTTTTAAAGAGTACAGTATATTGTTTCTGATGGTTTTTCTTATACGCAAACTTTCATATGTATTTTCTTAATCCTTAAAGAGTAACTACTAATGCTTCTGTATATGGCAGATGAAAAACTGAAAGGCAGACAAATTCTACTGCAGGCCTTTCTGGTCTCACTGTTCTATCTGTTGGTCTGCAAGTCAGAAAACTGAGATCTTGGTGTAAAATATATTTGTCATTAAGGCCTAGTCATTTTAAAGAGATTTCTGATACACTGAATGGTGAGCATTTCTATGACCTTTAGTGAAAAACAAACAAAACAACCCTATGATTACTCATCAGATGCAGTATTTGATAGTTTGCAAAACACTTTTCTTGACTCCTGTCAATGTGAGAGTCCCTTGATATCTTCTATCATGAGACCAAATATGCCTACTTTAAAAACTGACTTTAAACTGAAGAAAATACCACAGCTGAACATTTCTTTATATTTAGTAATTTGTTTTGTCACTCTCATGCATTCATTCTTTTGACCACAATTGAACTCCTTTGTGTAGCCAACATGCTAGATGTTTGGGATTGAGTAGCACCACAGCACTGCTCCTGTCAAAATCAGAGAGAAGACAAAGTATGGTTGGATACTCCTAGCACTTGGGAGGCTATGGGAGAAGGATCCTGAGTTTGAGGCCAACTTGGGCTATTACACCGCAAGTTCCTAACTCATAACATCACTAAGCAAAACAAATAAACAAATAGAAGGGATTACAGTACTAATTAAAATGAAGACAACACAAATCCTATTATGACATTTTTTGATGAAATTATAGAACTGTTTTTGTCTTTAAAACTTTTTACAAATGATTTTTTAAAAACTCTCAGTAGTCATTTCTAGATCTCCTTCCCCCAGGAATGTACAGTATCATTATCTATATACTTGATATTTACATTTTCAATTGTAGTGGAAAGAAATTGTTACAGCAGTGAGATTGTGTAGCAGGCCCAGTATTTTGAAGCAAAATGCAGTAAGATAGGGTCTCTCTGTGAAGCCTTTTTGGCTGTCCTCAAACTAGTTCCTTAAACCAGGCTGGCCTTGAACTCACAGAGATCCATCTGTCGCTGCCTCCCAAGTGCTGGGATTAAAGCTGTGTGCCACCACCACACAGCTGGGTCATTAAATCTCTTCCTGGATGGCAAATAGCATTAGCAACATGCAGTGGAGAATGAGCACTATGCCCATAGCTCATCTAGAAGAACATTGCTTACAAAGGGTAGCTTGTGGGAAAGGTGCCTTCTGACCAGCAAGTACAGAAATGTTAGGTTAAACCAAGGAAACATGCCTTACTATCACAGGACTACTACAAGTGTTAAGGAAAATAGGCAGTATTTGCCAAACTTAACACTGGTCCATGCAATCAAGTTTAGAAGGTCAAGTTAACAACCCAGTTTAAAGTCAGTCTCATATGACTGGGAAGCCCTGTGTTGGAGGATTTCTACTTATACAAGCTTGTGACATAAGTCTTTTCAGTAGTCTAATGATTTTTCAGGCTTGCAGAGTTTTGAGCCTACAGAAGGAATGAAACATAGAGAAGACCACAGGCTAATAAAAAAACACACAAGGATTGTATGTGGTTTTATTTTTTACCAAGATCCAAGACCTCAGTAGCACTGTGTGACATAGGGCAGACATTTGATAAAATTTGTTAACAGCCTGATAAAAAATGTGGTAGAAGGCTCACTGAGATGTCACAACTTTCTTCTGGCTTTAATCATTTCAATTTCCATAACTATACTTTCAGGCAGTACTTAAGTTATTTTTTTGAATAAAGGACTGAGAACTATTCCAATGGCCTTTCAGACCATGGCCCTTACCACATTCAAAAGCAAGGTTGCATTGTTTTTGTTGATGATCAGCATATTCCCTCTCTATTATATGGGAAAATTACATTTTTTAGAATAATTATTGAATTCTGATATTTTTCACATGCTCAATAATTTACTAGTTTTTGAAAGTTCTACAAAATTGTGGGTAAGTTCATAGTTTTCAGTAATGGTTATCACTCCATGCTCCATATTTTCCAGCTAGCCAGAAGACTGAGAAAGCATTGTCTTCTATAATAGATATTAAAAGAAGAACAGGCCTCCTAAAAATGTCCTTTAAAAATTACATACCGTCTACATTTGTAAATATTTAAAATTCCAGAATATAAGGACTTAAATGTTATTAGTCTTTTCTCTATTTCTGTCTCCCTTCCTATACTTCACTTTTCCTTCCTCCCTTGCCTCCTCTTATTCTTTCTAACACAAAGTACCATGTAGTTCATGCTGCTCTGTAAGTCTCTATGGAGTGGAGGCTGAACTGAAGTTGGATTTCTGTTCTTGATGTCTCTACTTCCCCAGTGCTGGATCTTGCCCTGTTTCTGTGGTGCTGGAGATAAAATCCAGGGCTTCATATACCTGAGGTTAAGACTGTACTAACTGAGTTGTATCCCTAGCCAGACTTAAATGTTTGGTTCACAATATATGCCTAGCAACAAAGACAATGTTAGAACAAAATACACATTCCATAAATATTAATGATTTTTCTCCTCTTAATACTTTGCTGTTTAAATTAAAATCTGTCACCCCCAATACACAACACTCACACAATACAACACACACACACACACACACACACACACAGAGAGAGAGAGAGAGAGAGAGAGAGAGAGAGAGAGAGAGAGAGAGAGAGAGAGCGAGAGCGAGAGAAGAATATAAAGAAACTTAGCACCTTTTTTATGAAAAATACCTTGAGAGAGAGAGAGAGAGAGAGAGAGAGAGAGAGAGAGAGAGAGAGAGAGAGCGAGAGAAGAATATAAAGAAACTTAGCACCTTTTTTATGAAAAATACCTTTACCATGGATGTTTTAAATAAACAGATTGTCAAGAGTAGCTTTGGATAAGCATGAGCTACAGAATCGAATTAGGAAAAAAAAAAATCTCAACACTTATGTGACCAGGAATAACTGGACTAATCTTGAGTTACAAAGGAGCCAGGCTTCAACACAGAACGTTCACCAATATTGTTTAAGTAGCAAATTTTATTTTACAAGTTAAGACATATTATTTCCTGGGCTGGGTAAATGGCTAAGTGGGTAAAATGCTTGCCACATAAGCATGAAGACCTGAGTTTAGCCCAGTACTGTTTTAAAAGAGGGGCATAGTATGCATCCATAATTCCAACATACAGAGTTAGTATAACATAGGTAGGTACTACAGGCTTGCTTGCTATCAAGTTTAACCCAAATGGGGAGCTCCAGGGTCAGGGAGAGATCAGTTTTAAAAGTTAGAGGGGCCAGAGAGATGGCTCAGGAGGTACCCGAGTTTGAGCTGAAACCCACATAGTAAAAGAAGAGAATCAAGTTGTGCAAATTATCTGATTTCTACTTATACACCAAGGTGCATGTAGACACACAGCTAAATTAATTAAATTAATATGCTTTTTAACTAAGGACCAGCCCTTACCATATGGAGAAGGTTCTATGCATGAAAGAAAAGCAAACAACAATCCCACTCAACTGTAAAGCCTGAACCACGACAATCATGAGCCCACAAGATATTCCAAGTGGTACAGTAGTGGCACTTTTATTTTGGGGGTAATCAAAAGCTGTCTAATTGGATTTAAAGCTCAATAAGAAGGAACCCATGTCTGGTGCTTTATACCTGGCCAACTATCTGTGCCTGAAGAACCTCCAAGAGAACCTACCACTTTCCTAAACCAGTACAATTTAATTATATTATAAATGTTTATACCCATAGATAAATGTAGCAATTAGCCCTCATCAAAGAAACTTCTTTCTGCATCAGGTACAGACTTTTAACAGAGATCTACAACTGGTCAAAATGTAGAGAACACATGGCTGTGGCATGCCCAATCCCAATTGGTACATCTACAATGCAATCTCTACACCTAAGTATCAGGGAGTATTGTGGAAGGGGGAACAGAAAGATTCTATGAACCAGAGGGCTACAATGCTTGTTGTGAGCTAGTACCTTTAGATTTGACAGAAAGTTGCAGCCATGAAATCTCAAAAAAGCTGATTGTCTAAACATGACTTTCATAATGACAATACCAGTGGACATACCAGCATGGATGGAAGAAATTCCCAAGGCTCACTCCTTGATAAAGAGCTAAAGGCAATGGTTGCTGATAGAGAATTGGCTTTCTCCAGAGATGAGCCCCCATGACAAGTTGTTATCCCATCCTAAGCTGTCCTCCCTAAACACATGTATGAGCAAACATTTTATGTATGTATACAGATACATACATAAAATACATATACATACATACATACATACATACATACATACATACATACATACGAATAATAGTGATTAAGGAAGAGGTCATGAATTTAAGATGAGGCAGATGAAAGGAATTGAGGAAGGAGTAGGAAGGGTAGAAATGATACACTCTAATGACAAGGAACTTACTATTTCTTAAGGAAAGAGTTTCAATGTCAGAATGCCTGAGTCTGAGTATCTGAATTTTCATGGGGCTCATGTATATAACTGCAACACATAATAAACATTATCGCTCTTTTTAAAAATAAAGCAATAAAAACTAGAATTTTGAAAAAAAAGTAGAATGATAGAGGAAGATGCTTGAAGTCAACTGCTGGAATCCACACATGTACGTACACACAAACACACACACACACACACACACACACACACACACACACACACACACACACACAACACGAAAATAGTTTTCTTATTTCTCCCTTGTTTGTTGTTTTGTTTTGGGTTTTTAAGATTGGGACAATGATCTTCCAACAGAATGGTATAATTAAACTTATAGTACAAGAACCTACAAATTCTGTGACTTGCTTTAAGTCCTTAACATTTCTGGATCTCTATAAGGACAATACTACTGTCCTCTTCCTAGGATGCATGGTTAAACAAGACAGATACTGGTTCATGTGTGTGATGGGGTGCTTTCATTAATACAACTTTAAAGAATTAATAAAGCCACCATCAAGTACCTAAGTTGATCCCTTATACAAGTCTTTTACTTTCTAGGAAACCATTTCTCCTTCCCAACCAGAGGTTGAGACTCCTAGGAAGCACATTTTGTGGGTCCCAGCCTTCAGAGTTTAACAGTACTTCTGGATTGCTTTTGGCTGGGCAGGTCACTGAAGTACTAATTCATGTGCTCCCCTGAGTTTCTTTTCATAGCCAATGTTAACAATCTTCTTTCCTCATGTCCCTTAAAGAGATCCAGTTGGCTCTTTATTTTAGTTTATCAAAACTAACCCTTTCATTTTAGTTTATCAAAATTCCCAAGCAGAGGGGATGAATGCTGAATGTTAGGGGCATGCTGGGATGGAGCATCTGTGCCTGGCCTTTGCATATATGCAGCTTGCCAATAATTGCTAAGTTTTCTCTCTGACAACAATTATCACCCCAATTTGTTCCCCACCCCCACTCCACCCCCCTAGTTAATTATCAGTTCTGGAATTAAGCTGCTTGCTTCTCCTGCAGTTGTCATGGCAACAGTTGGCCTGCACCTGCCACGGGGTGAACACTGGCTCTTTCAGAAGAGGCAATGGCAGTTGCTGGCTCCACAAAAGCCAGGGGGTAAACTAATGTTTACCTGTCTGGAAACCAAAGTTTCTGTTTATTCTCCTTCAACTCTCCCCTCCTTCCCCAAACTGCCTGCTTGTATTTGACAAAGAAATGGAAAATTCTGATAAGATGCTGAATCCCTGTTTACTTTTATAATCCTACCCATCAGCTTTACTGATTCCCAGCCAACAAGTCATAAGATCTAGATCTTCTGTCTCCTGACAAAGGCACTGCAGTATACAGGCTGAACAGAGAGAATTTTAAGTTTGTAGATCTGGGTTCTAATCCCAGCAATATTACTTGCTAACTGTACTCCTTATAGAATCGATTTTATCCTGTACTTAAGGGGGGTTGAGTACAACTGTAAGAGCTGCTTTAAAAGTTCTGAGATTATATAGGTCTAGCTCCCACTCAATGTTCACTGTGTCAGGAAGTCGCACTGTTGTTGCTGATTAACTACCAATCCTGAACACTATTTAAAGACAGGACAAAGCTGCCAGCTTGGTCACTTTATACTTGTCTGAGTGACAGTACCTCACATCAGATAAAATGCCACTGCCCCACAGCACCTAGATCAAGATGCATATAACAGCCAGAGCAGAGAAATGCTGAGAAGTGCTGCTTTCCCTGCCTGGCTTCCTTGAAATTTTGTCAGCTCCTCCCTCTCTGTACTGTTTTTCTCACTTTCCTTTAAATAGATCTGATGAAACCAGAGTGTAAAGAGACATGAAGTCACCAAGGAAACAAAATGCTTTTCATTTTACAACCACATTTAACCTACAGCGAATGGTAGCAGTATTGAGGCCTTGGAGAAGTGGGATGTTTATGTAAGAAACTGGTTTTTCTTCCTTCAAACCCCTGCTTATGGATAAGAAAGCATTTCTTTCTAATCCTGTAACCACTCATGCTTAGGGTGTCTAAAGAAGTACGTTTTGGTCCATGGTAACACCTCACCATTTGCTACCACACTATTATGTCAGTTTTGTCTTTCTTAAAACTTTGAAATCACTTCCTTATAGTCTAATGTTAAGGAAACTTTTACTTAAAGACACTCTATATATCTCATACCAACTCAAAAAAGAATGGAATAAACAAAGGACATCCTGGGCTATAGTAGCACACTCAGAAGTCAGAGGCAGGTAGATCTTTGAGTTCGAGGACAGCCTGGTCTAAAAGTGAGTTCCAGGACAGCCAGAGCTGTTACAGAGAAACCCTGTAACAGATAAACAAAAAGGAAGAAAAACAAACAACCCCATTAGTATGTGTTCCCAGCTGCCTATTCAAAGTTTCTATTGTCCCCACCTCCAAAAAAAAAAAAAAAAAAAACTTAGACGGTGTGAAAATATGTTATCTCTTGCCAGCCTCTCACTGGGAAGCAGAAGGCACTTGGAACTACCTAGTAGGTTACCTGCTTAATAAAAAAGATACAATGAACAATTTTGTTGTGGCTGCCCACACGAGAGGGGGACATAATAAGGCTATCAAATATAGTTATTCTTTAAAAAAAAAAAAATGCTAGATTTCTTACTTCCTAAAACTTATTCTGCCAATGACCAAGCCAAATGGCTAGGAAGACAGACAAGAAAGAGAGCAAGGCCACAAACTCCTTAGCATCAATTCCAACTGAGTATCAACACGGCATCCTTTCAGACCAATTTCTTTCCCTAGTTTTTAAGTAAAAGATATATGTCCTCCACTTGGAAAATGTAGGTTCATTAACATCGCCTTTCTCCATTTATTTGAAAATAATTATATAACTATTTCCCAAACTTGGTTTTAAATTAAGAGTAAGGTCTCATGTAATTTCCCTTCCCAAGGTGATCCATGTATACCTCTTAGGGTCCTCCTTGTTATCTGGCTTCTCTGGAGAAAAATAAAGATAATATAAAAACCAGTTATTAGGGATATTATGGGCAATAAATGATTTAATATATCTAAATATTTAAAATGTATCCTTACATAGTTCATTCATTAATGTTCCTTTAAATATCTTAATGATTATTATACTGTAGTTAAATATAATAATAAATTGTTTATTTAGCTCTCTCAAACTAAACTTTAAGACCTTTATAAATATGAGAACAAAAGTCTTGATTCTCATATGCTCAAGAACTATCACAGACCTGAGTACAATTTAGGCAATCTAAGATGTTTGCTGGATAAATTAATGAAAGAATTCCTCTGCAAGCTCTTTTGTTTGAGACGTTAGGGAACAGAACTCACAATGGAGAGCCTCATTTTGATAAGCCTTGAAGTCTAGTATATAAACATGCATAGCACCATAACTACCATGTTGGATAGCAGGTAGAAGCTGATCAGAGAAGAGCTATGGCAGTAAAGTGACAACCCAACTCAAACCTGTTCATACCCATCCTTTTCTTTAGCATTATGAAATCCTGAAAAGTAGGCAGACATATAAGAGAACATATGCTATAACTACACAGCATTTCCATTTGGAGACAGATTCATGTCAGGCATTTTATCTGAAATTTCCAGCTGCAAATGGATTCTCTGGTTAATACACATGCACAAAATAAAGTTGTGACTCTCAGGCAAGTTTCTGAAAACCAATTACTTTAGCTTCACTGTCCACCTGGCTAGAGAAGGAGAAAAACAACCCAACTCAGCATGGGAAAACGAAATTAAGTTCATATTCTATAACATGGAAATGTCAGGTAAGAGACTCCCAAGCTGCCACCAACTTAAATGTTGGAACCTTACTTTGCATAATAAGCAGCCCAGAAATTTCTACTCTATGCACAAATATCAGAGCCCCTTTCTTCAGCTTTAAGACAAGCCTCCTAGGATGAAGAGAATGCAGCAACCAAACCATTAATTTGCAATCTCATGACAAAAGAAATATGTGTATCGGTGGTTTAATTTATTTATTTCAATAAGCTCTAGGAAGTCAGAAAAATATATGATTATTCATTTTGGGGAGGTGAAATATGTAGCATATACCTTCAGGGTAATTTTTATAATATTTAATTAAAATATAACTACATTATGTCCTCTCTCCTACCACTATCATACCTGCCTCATACTCCAACAAATATATGGTGTCTTCTTACTTAATCATTGTTGTTACTAAAAAAAACAAAACTGTGACTTACAATTTTAAAAATTACTAATTAAAACACACACAGCTAAAGTGAGTAAACATTCTCCAAAGACTACATGTACATAGAGGCTTGGCTGCCTTCTCTGGCACTACTGGGCAGCAGTGCACCCTTAGAAAAGAGGTCTACTGAAGAAACAGGTTATAGGAGTATACCCCAAAGAGCTATCGAGATTCTGGCTCTCCTATAGTTTTGTCTCCCAGACACCAAAAGGAAGTTTCCTTTACTATCTACTACCTACCATGACGTACTGTCCTGTCATAGGTCGAAGGACAAAACAGAACATGACCATGGATAAAAGCCTCTGAAACTGTGTATGAGGAAAAAGTAACTTTATTCCCTCTACTTTGTTGCAGCAATGAAAAAATGACTTAACACAAACCCCCAAACTTGATAAAGGTGAGACAGGGAGGTGAGTACTTACACAGAAATAACAGTATACAAGGTTATATGACTTGACCAAGGTCATGCCATCAGTCACAGGCACAGATAAGAGAAGGGAGGTAAGTTACTGACTTTTGCTCTTATTCCTTCCTATGTGATCACATAATCAGCATGGTCACATTCACAATGATCTCAGCAGGTGCTTTCTGCCTGAATAACAGCCAGCTTTGAAGAGTAAAATTCTACATAAGTTCCCTGGATAGCTGATACTATTAAAAGATCATTTTCCTCTTAGTTTAAAAAGAAAAATCACAAAAGACCTCAACAGCAAATCAAAATTTAATCCTGGATCTTGCTCCTTTTCCTCTGAACACAAGAGTTTAAGGGTCTTTCTCTCTGCCTGACTGCCTCCCACAAAACAATTGCTTTCACACCAGCCGATCATACTGCCACCCCCTCTTCTCAAATACATATTACTTCTCAGCAGGCTTCAGCAGGGGTAGAGAAGAAGCCAATCTATGAGGCAGTGAACACAAGATCTCCCATAATAGTACAGAGAAGACAGAAAATTGCAGCCAAAAGTGTAAATTGCTTTTTTTCTTGAAGAAAAAAAAAATCATTCTGGGCTTCAAAGACATCTTTTTACAAGATGACTCCACAGTAGTTAATATCCATGTTCTACTTATTAAATTTTTTTCTCTATTATACCCTCTGAGGATCCTTGCTAGCCATATGACTGTGTATCACAATCTGAGGGAAGCTAACACACAGCGAGCAATCAACTATCTTGTGATGTCAATCAAAGGCTTGCTTCACTCTCTAGAGAATCCTCTTGGTGTTGGTGCTCAAGAGACATTGTGGGGATTAAATAGATATCTCTGGATAAGCACAGTAACTGAGGAGAAAAGAAATCACTTTCAGAAAATAGGCCATAGCAATTATACGTCAGTGAGTCATGATCCCCAGGTTAGAGAAAGTAGACTGAAGTGATCCTCTGAGGACTGTGTGTGAATTCTCTTGGCTTTCACATAGGGTCACAAAGAGCCTTGTGCTTGCCTTCTGCAGACGGTCCAAATGAGTCCTGAAAATAGATCAGACTCACTTCCTAGTTCTGCTACTTACTAACTAGCTTATGATCTCTCTAAGAATTTATTAACATGTCCTCATTCGTCAAATGGGATAATTACATCACAAGATTTGCAACAAGTTAAGTGAAAATATACAGTAAGCTCTTTGGACATAATATAAACCATCAGTATAGGATAGCTACAGTTATTATTGCTGTTAATTTGCTAGAGAACTGTATAGTAAAACTTAGCAAAGAACAGGCAGCCTAGAAAGGCAAAACTCAAGATGAAAGAAGGCAAGAAGACTCAAGCTGGTGGAAAGAAAAAAAATATCTATCCCACAGGATATACGATATATTTGTTGTTCCTTCCTCAGTAGAGGATGACTGAATATGGGACATAGTCTCCATATTCATTCCCTAGCTATTCTTAGGCAGGGAGACCTGCATTTCCTTCCTTCTTCCTTTATGCATCAAATTCATTTAATCTCACAGCAACACAGAAAACTATGGGAAAAATTCTCTTGGCTTGTTGAAATGGTAAAGTGTATATCATAAATGAAAGAAATTTTAGATCAAAGGCAATCTGCCCTGAAGTGCTAATTGGAATAGATTGAGCCAAATGGTAGTTCAACACAAATAAGCTGAATGGAACCAACAAGCATGAATTTAAAGGTTAAGAAGAAAATAAGTATCCTCTCCCCTTTTTGCCAATTGAGAACATGCTCTCAAGTGCACATAATACTGAAAAAGAATTTGTCAAGTCCCAGTCCAAGAGATCCTGCTTACATTCATGGCAGCCTGGCTTGCAGGAGACAGTTTGACATCTTACTTAGTAGTAAGGAAACTCTATACCTTGTCAAAATGACACTAATGTATCTGCAGTTAAACTTGAAAGTCAGTCTCTCACACTTCTCTGCAAGTATCCTTATACGCTTCTAATCAATGTGAATTTGGAATGTGGCCATGAAAAAATGGAAATGTTCAGCCTAATTAAGCTCCATCAGGATAGAAAAGCCATTTACTATCTCATGAAACCTTTCTACTACTTCTGCTAAGCTCTTGTCTCATAATATGGTCTTGCTTGAACTCTTTTTTTAGGGAAAGTCTAGAGCTGTGTCTGTCCTAGATTTCAAGAAGCTAGAGAATTAAGCGGTGAAACCATGAAGAATTTGGTATTCAAACTAAATGCCTGTGCAAAATAATGAAAATGTGGTTAATAATTAGAGAAAACAGATTCAAGATCATATCATTACAAGTCTAATGCTATAGCTTAGACATGATCTGTCCTTGAGAGGTTCACAAGCTGCACATTTGGCAGCTTGTGAACACATATGGCACAGTGTGGCCATATCCAGAGGTAATGTAACCTTTAAAGGGTGACACCTAGTGGAATGTGACTTCCCCACTGGGGCATCACCCTGGGAAGGAATTAATTTAGGCTTATGTAGTTGGATTAGTTCTAAGAAAATGAAAGCCCCAAACCTCCCCAAACCTTTCTTCTGCATATATTCAAGATACTATGATGACATGCACAATGATGCCCACAGTCAATCAGATAGTGGTACCATGGCCCCTAGACCCTTCAGAACTACAAAGCTGATCAATATCCTTATGTAGAATCCACCCTCATGGATTTTGTTGCAGAATACAAAACAGAAACATCTCATTTAGTCAATTTACCAAGATTTATGATCCCCTCCAATTCATTTTACACACTGAAGACAACAGAGACATCTAAAACACAAACCTGCTCAGGTTAATTTTTGTTGAAAGTGCTGTTTTTTGCTCATTTTGATAAGTCTCACATAGCTCAACTAACAAGGCCAGTCTCAAACACTTGATCTTTCTGCCTCTACTTCCAGAATGCTGGAATTACAGGTCTTTAATTTAAAATTCTTTAATGGCTTTCTACTGACTCCAGGATAGTGCAAATACCCTAAGAAGACTTCTAAGGCCAGTGCTTTTTATCATCTACACTCTCTTGTCTAAGGCTTTTGTATAAGACTTTTTATTTAATTTATTCATTCACTCTCTCTTCTTTCCTTCTTTTGCCTCCCCCTTTATTTTCCTTCCTCCTTCCTTTCTTCCTTTTTTATGGGGGAGGGGGGGATAGACATACAGCCCAGACTTCCCTTATCATAGTGTTCCCTTGATACTGCTGCTTTACAAGCTCACCTCTTCTGTCTAGACTCTAAATGAACAAAGTAGATGCCATGCATGTCTGCCTCAGTCATCATCATGTGTGTAACAGTGTGTAGCAAAGTGTCTGTGCTACATCAGGGTCATAAACATACATTTTTTAATGTTTATTTTTTGATTTTTATATGTAAGTGATTGCATGAATGT
Source organism: Cricetiscus sungorus (assembly GCA_030556225.1). Classification (NCBI taxonomy): domain Eukaryota; kingdom Metazoa; phylum Chordata; class Mammalia; order Rodentia; family Cricetidae; genus Cricetiscus; species Cricetiscus sungorus. Next base: position 39,668,620 of record JANBXA010000372.1, read on the forward strand.
ATGTGTATCCCATGTGAACAGGATCCTACAAAGGCTGTAAGAGGGCATTAGATGCCCTAGAATTAGAGTTACAGATGGTTGTGAGTTGCCATGAAGAAGCAATTCTCTTAACTGATGAGCACTTCTTCAGCTCCCACAAACACATTTTAAAGGGAACAAGAAAAACAGGAAGGAGCAAGGGAGGGAAGAAACCATAATACAGAACAAGCCTGTTCCCAAAAATGTTTTAAGGTAGACTCTGAAGGGATTCTCTGAGGCTCTTTAGGTTTAAAGCATGATGCTTCTAGATAGCAAACCAGAGCTGGTTATTTCCCTGTAGCTCTAAAGTGGAAGCATGAAATACAGTTCTTAAGAGAAGGAGGTACCAAAAGATTCACATACATCATTTGGAACATCTTAAAAAAGGGGTTCAACACTGGCAGGTATAGGTTACTTCCTGTTGATCAGTGGAGTTCCACAGACTTCTCCCAAAACATTACAAGCTATTGCCATTGTTCTTGGTTACTTTCCAGAATTTGATGGTAAGACTCTATTTTTGATGATACCATATATGTGAGTCAGTAGACATGGAAAATTTGAGCTGGCTTCATCTAGAAGCTTCATCCCTAAGCTAGCTTTCACAGTAGTGGAAGATACCATGCAGCTACTTGGGGTGGGAGTGGGGGTGGGGATTGAGGGCAATGTACTCAATAATCTAACTCAGTTGTAAACCTTGCAAAATGTGCCCATGGGGGAAGAGTGGGACCAGTGTTCTGGGGGTAACTGAGCACATTTCTCAATTCTCCACAAAATGGGACACATGCCTGCTACTGTTAACTGGATCAAGAATCCACAGGTGGGTAGGCCATACGCCCCAGGAGAGAATCTATTATTCTGCTTAACAAAAATCATTTTAAACTGTTCCCTAAATATTTATCATTATACCCATAAATTAGTACATTTTCAACCCTCATCAAAGAAGTTTCGTTGTGCAGTAAATGATAATTAACACAGAAATTTACACTTGAACAATACGCAGACTAAGATACCACAGACTGCTAAACTCTAAATGGGAAATCTGTATCACACATCCTCCTCTGCAAAATCCAGAGCCAGATTTAGTGGAAGGTTACTACAAAATAGTGTTTCACGACATGACAGGTCACTACACACATGAACTCACAGTGCCTGTGACTGCATGTACAAGGCCTGCATGAAATCAAGCTAGCCAAAATCCTAGAATGGATGAGGGAGAGGCTCACATAGTCCCACCCTTAGGTGAGGACCTATTGGCAATTGATGGCTGTTGGGGGAAGAAAATCATCAATTTCCTTCAGGATTGTGACTTTTGATAAGTTGCCCACATTCCACCAGATGCCCTACACCTATGCACATACTGGCAGCACTAAGTGGACTCAGTAGGCTTAAAAGGAACACATGGAAGGTAAAGGTGATTGTACGGTATGAAAAAAGTTGGAGAGCAGGAAGTAAGGGTAGATTTATCAAGACATATTATATTCATGTATGATATTCTCAAACAATACATTTAAAGTGGGGGAGAATTCAAAAAGTGGTAATTAGCGTTAACTGTCAACTTGACAGGATCTAAATTTTCTTATGAGACAATCCTCCACATATACTTGGGAGGGATCATCTAGGTTAGGCTGGCTTCTGAGCATGGCTGTAGGGAATTATCTTGATTAGGTGGGAAAGTGTTCCCACTGAGTGGTACCATTCCCTAGGTGATATCTTAGACAATATAAAAATGAAAGGGTGGGATGAGCACAAGCATTTGCTGTTTTTTTTCTTCTGCTGCAGATGCAATGTGACCAGCTGCTGCAAGGTCCTGCTTGACTTCCCCACCATAATCAATTGTGCCTCAAACCTTGAGCCAAATAAACCCTTCTCTCTTAAATTGCTTGTGTCGGGGTATATTTCATCACAGTAATAGGAAAACAAAAAAATAAAACCTGAAACAAGACGAAAAAGAAACTATATTTGTTGGCCAGAAATAAAACCAGAGTCAAAAACTGGCTCCATAGAGAATCTTGGGTAGTTTGTTTTTGTTCCTTTAAGAAGGAACTGAGTCACATTAGTGAATCTCATATTGAGTTCTAAGGAACTGGTCTCTGTGGAAGCTGCTCAGGCTCTGCTAGGATGAAGACAGTGGTTCAGCAGGAAACATAGCCTTAACTCCACATAATAAAAATGCTTTAGACTCATTGAGGTTCTACTTACAATGCCTTAGAAAGGCAGTATTGAGGTTAAAATAAAGTTTAAATAGCAGAGAACCAGACGCCCTTTCTGGTATCTTCCCATCTTAAGTCCTTTAGTCTCCATGACAGATGGGGCCTGTCTGGACATAACAGTTTGCTTGATGACACAGCTGCAGCATTTCCTACAGTATTTTCTCACTGTTCAAGCAGATGGAGAGGAAAAGAGAGTCCAAGTTTACCATCAGACTGAGAGAATAATAAATGCTGTTAAATTTCTTCTGTTGATATAGAAAAGTACACCTTAAACAATGTTTTTTTTCATATTTATGACCTAGTATTCAGTTTGACATTCATTGTAACAGAAATAATACAGTCTAGAGCACATTCACAAAATCCAATTTATATCAAAAGAGGACACTGAAGTTTAGTATGTCCACCTGATAGTCTAATTATCATTCAAATATAAAATATAGAGCCTGCTCTTCTGAACAAGGGACCCTGAATGTGCTACAAAGACAAAAAACAAAACAAAACAAACAAACAAACAAAAAAACCCAAAGCAAAGTCTCTGTCACGATATACTTTCAAGTCTACCTTTATCTGAAGTTTACAGGCAAAAAATGACACAGACAAGGAAGGAGATGGTTGTCCTACAGACTAAACGCCTCACAGTCCTGGATTAAGACAGGTACACCTTTTCCCTGCTGTTCCTTGCTTATCTATATTTCAGGAAGCATTAGAAGGTCACAAATGACATTCCACCTCTGAGAATAGACAAGCAACAAAAATAAAATCTTACCTTGGTCCTTCTTCATCTCCCTGGAAAACAAAGAAGAAACAGTATTAGAAATCATTGTTGGTAATTTCCCTCTCCATGCCCAAACCAAAATCAAGGTTGTGTATTTATTTTAACAAAGACAAACCAGAAGATGTCTAAGAGCTAAGACAAGGACTAATACATCCCTATGTTCAAACTGCCCAAAAAGATGGACTGATAATTTGCCCTTGCATGCATGGAATGTGAATGCACAGACCTAGGAGGTCTAAATAACAGCCATGCTTTTTTATTTCCAAGGCTAGCAGTATTCAGTTCTGAGCAAACCAAGAACCCCAAAATAGCAGGTCTTGGGTAAAGCTGACCAGCTCCAAAAGCATCAGGTTGTATTCTTCAAAAAAGTATTTCTGTCTTGGTCTAGCACTTTTTCTCAAAATATGAACATAGCAGTTCTTATATACAGCATATTGAGATGGGAAGATTTCTAAATTGGGAATCAGGAAGTAGAGATTCTCGCCAAAGTCCTGAGACTTAAGGGAATGTGCCGCCAGGACATGCTAATTGGTTAAACTGACCCTTGGGTCCCCTCTGTAAATGGATAGTCTGAGCACTGGTGATCTACCTCATTCATTACCCAAACAATACCTTTCCTCTTTTTCTTATTCATTCTGTACAAATGTGCATTATTTTTCTCAGTGTTTCATTTTCTTGGCCAAACTTTCTCAATAACCATCACAGAAGCTCATCTGGCATCTCCCTCTGTAACAAAATGAGAGCTTTCAAATGACTTTGAAGCCTTTCTCGTGGCATTTCATTCATCCTTCTGGTGACAAAGTACATTTCACACTCCCCTCTTCAGTCATTTAGGGTTGACTTCAGCAGAGAGCATACCTTCTGGCTGTTCTCCCTAAAGAACCAATGAATAAATGATTCCAACATGTATAAGTTAGAATCAGACACACTGGGTTCAAATCTTGGCTCTATCACTTACTTGCTGTGTTACTTTAGCCAAGTTATTCTGTTCCTTTTCAGCTTTCACTTCCTAGTTTATAAAGTGAGGTAATAACTGTCTCTGCATCAATAGGATCAATATGAGGATTAAATAACGCTCATAATTGCTAGTGCCTTAGAGGACAGTTAATAAAGGTTACTGTTTAATATCAGTAATAATTCAGTATGGATCATTAAAACAGTGCATAAGTGCTAAGGATAATGATCTTAAGCTTCTATGAGTTCTCAACAAGGAGCTCACACACAGAAAATAAACTAAAGTATGTTAAGGGCTCTATCGGAAGCATAAACAGAATGACCTCAGAGACAGTAAGGGAGAAGGGGGCTATGCGGTAAAAGGATGATAGAGGGTAGTAGGGGATTTCTTTGCATTTAGATCAACTTACACATCTCAAGAGTACAGTAATACAGCAAGAAAAATCATATAATTTAAATTTCATGAATTATATAACTATCAATGACACAATTAAACTTCAAGACAATTTTTCAATTATCTTTGGCTATTTAAACGTAACTACCTAAGAGAACCTTGTAGGAAAGTACATCTAAACATTCCCCCATGACTAAAGCAAGTTTTCTTCACAGTCACACACATCTTGGTACAATGGCTATGAAATGGGATTTGTGTATGGTTTCCATGGAACACCCCTCAGTTCTAGCACTTGTGAAGCCGAGGAAGAAGGGTGGCGAATTAGAATCCAGCCTATATTGGAAGGCTTATAAGAGACTGAGTACAATTTCTGAGTTATAAAACAATCTCACATTAACTTTTGCAGATTCAGTTTTCTAAACAAGTATGTGACACATACTTGTGTCCAATTATGGGACCATTACTGAGCTTCTCCTGAATTTTTAACTGATATTGTTGATCAGGGAACAGGTGAGCAAAGAAAAGGCAGTTTTATTATATTTCTATCTTTTTCAGAAACAACAGGCCCTACTACAAAGTTTCACTGCTGCAGGAATGCACAAATGGATGAAATAACAAGCACATTTATAAAGTATTAAGTCTATTTAGACAACTTCACCAGATGACTATGACTTGATGGTTAAAAAAAAAAAAAAAGTGTATATGCTGGTCCTGCTACCCCAAATTTTCACCTCCATCCTGAAAGCCTTCTTAATTTTAGGCACTCCTTTAAGATCAGGCCTGATTCAGAAACTCCCTCACTGAGAGCTTGGGAAAATCATGCTCTTTTCTAATCTCTGTGTCTGCGGAGTTCATTCTTCTCAACTAGGAGCTAAAGAAAATGGTGTCTCCCTCACTAGATTTCAACTATTTGAAAAAGAAAACTGTTTTGATCATATCTAAATAATTACTTAGAAGTTCAAGCAAAGATATAGCAGGATTTAAGATTAATTAAGTCTGGTTATAGATATTAGAAGTGACTTGTTATATTAAGCAATATTCCCAAATTCCTCCTTCTAACACCATGAGTGCTTTTAGTTGGCACACTGAACTGTATTGTGACCTTTCCTTTCTACTTCCACTAGTGGAGATGAAGTTCACCAAGATTTGAGTTGAATTCCAAATCTGCTTATTCAGGTAACCTTGCAACTATCAGAGAAGTTAAATACCAAAAATGAGTGTAAGAGAGACAACCACTGTCCCCAAGAGTTGTTTTTTGAGAATTTAAATGCTTCACAGCATTCATTAAAGATGGTAAAAATTTTGAGTATAGGTAGAACATGCAAAATACTACAAAAATTAAATTACAACAATGTCTAAGATTCTACATTTAATTTTCTTTGAATCATATCTCCTTCACTATGAATTAACACTAGACATTTTAGACAAGTAGTTTATTGTTGATCTCTCAGGATGCCAGGAAGCAAACCCAGAACCTTAACATGCTATGTAAACACTTCCATTGAGCTATGTCCTAGTCTCAACTGGGCATTTAAAATGATAGTGGATGTAATCCATACTGAGAATATGACATTCAATTTCAATTATCAAACTCATATTTTTCTAAAAATATCTGAACTCCAAGTAAAAACTAGTAGATTTTAAAAATCAAACTAAATGCTTAAGATATGTGCATTATACTTTTAATACTTTCTCCACAGAAACAACCTTTTCTAGGATTATCGCATTACAACTCAGAACTCTTCTTTCAAAAATTGGACAGAAGGGTTGGGGGATATATACAATTGACAGTGCATCTAGCATGCACAAGACTAGATTTTAGCCACTGCACTATTTAAATTGAGCAAGGTGGAACATGTCTGAAACCTCAGCACTTGGGAAACAGAGGCAGGGGATAATTCAGAGGTTATCCTTTCAGTCACATGGCAAGTTTGAAGCCAGCCAGGGTTACATAAGACCCCATCTCAAACAAAAACAAAACAACAACAGCAAAAAACACATCCGCTAGGCAGAATATGGAAATGTTCATGAATTACAGACAAAAGTAAGCATATCAAGCATATTATTCTATTTTTAAATTAGGATCACTTTTTATATACACACCTAAGAGGGGAGGAGCTAGGAAATACTGTAAAAGTACAGTAAAAATTAGCAGGAGTGTTAGCTAGATACTTCACTGGCAAACTGGTTCCTTGAGTGAACACAGGCTCTCCACAAGTTCCCACATAACTCTACACTGTGTCCTCCTGTTTTGTGAAGTTCTTACTGAAATGAAAGGACACTGAGGAACAGAGGTAAAGGTCAGACTGCAGACTGCAAGAAGATGCAGGGAGTGCCCAGACATCATTACTTCTTAAGCATATTATTCTGAATAAAAAAAATGGATAAAATATTTTTAATATGTAACTTTGATAAAAAGTAGAAACTCAGAAAACAGAGATGGGAATACTTCTCAGTTTGAACTGAGGCAATGTATACCTAAAATCAAAAACTGACAAAAATATGGATATAAAAACTATAGATCAATATCCCTCATGAAAAGTCATAAAAACTATTAAATTAGCAAACTGAACCCAGATAATAAATAATACATCATGACTGAGTGAAAGTTTATTCCAAGAATGTAAGGTCAACTTAATATCATAAAACCCCAAAGAATCTATTAAACTACAGCTATAACTAATATGGGAATTTGGCAAGGTCACAAATACAAGTGAAAGTTTATTTGTTGCTGGGGACAGTAGAACATATCTGAAGTTATAACTACTTAGAAGTCTAAGGCAGAAGTTCTGCTTGAGTCAGAAATCTAAGGTCAATTTAGGTAATATAGTGAAACCTGTCTCAAAGAAAAAGTTGTATTTTAAGTACCACATAAAATACTGAAGAACAAAAATTAAAACAATTCTTTTAATAATATCAATAATATGAAGGCTGCAGAAATATATTTAACAAAAGCAATTTAAATTAACATAAAATTTTTAATCATTTTTGAGAACATATGAGATAAAAACTTAAGTTAGGAAACATACATGTTCTATCAAAGTGCTCTTTTCTGTAATTTCTCTTCAGGAACTCTGTATTCAGAGCATCTTCCTTTCTCACTATTTTTCAGAAGTCTAATTTAGTATGTCCTAATTCTTAAGATTTCTTAAGAGTTTTTATTGTTTCAGTTTGCTCTGCTCCTTAATTTCCAACTGAATGCTGGGTACCACTATTATTTTTCAGATTTTTTTTAGCTTAACATTTTTTTATTACATAAGCATCAGATCCTTTGCTATTGTCCGATGGGCCCCTTAAGCTTTGTTTAATTATTTTTCAATCTTTTGATAACAATGGATCACTATCAAATTGTCTTCAAATTTATCAATTCTTTTCTGATGTCTCCAAGTTGTAAAATAGCCCATCCAATGACTTCCTTGTCATGTCTGTGTGTGTGTGTCTGTCTGTGTGATACTGGACATGGAATCCAGGGTCTGTCTAACACATGCTAGGTAAGGGCTGTACCACAAAGCTTTGTCCATTTTCATATTTGTAATTTTTTTAATGCTCATTTGGTCTTTTTTGGTATCATTTGTTTCCCAGGTGTTTGTAAATATCCATCTTTTATGACAGCTGTCTTTATCTGATGATTCCAATATCTGCATCATATTGGTGCTGGCATGTGCTTTCTTTCCTCCTTACAGTTGAGATTTTATCAGTATAATGAGTAATTTTGGACTATACGCTGAAAACATGAAGTTGTATTAGAGTTGTATTAAAACCTTCTATCTTAGCAGGTCACCAACCTATTAAATTCAGAATGAGTATGTCCTGGATTACTTTGGTGGTCTCTGCTTTAAATGACAACTTAGTGTATATGCCTCTGCCTGGCACAGATCACAGGACTCCATTTTGGTTTCCACAGAGTTAGCTATGGTAAGGGAGAGGTGCCAGCTCATCACTACAGTGTAGAGTATAATGTAAGTTTCCATCTACTGATCCTGGCGTGGAGGGGAGTGGCTTGTTAACACAGGGTAAGAGGAAATAGTTCAGAGCCCTATAAGCAGTCTCCACAGGAAGGCTATTAGTACTTCGTAATGATAAAGCTGTCAGGAGCACCTACAGGTGAATGTCAAATGATCCTTACTACCGAGAGAAGAAAGAGCAAAAGCAGAAAGTAAGGTTTTGCCTAAAAATTCCATGGAGAAATAAAGATAACTTGTGGGGGCTAAAGAGATGGCTCTGTGGTTAAGAGGGCTGGCTGCTCTTCTGGAGGACCTGGGTTCGATTTCCAACAACCACAGAGCAACTCACAACTGCCTGTAACTCCAGTTCCAGGGAATCTGGAACCCTCAACAGACATACATGCAGGCAAAATGCCAATACACATAAAAGTAAATAAATGGTATTATAAAAAGAAAAGAGGACTTGTTACTGTAGGGGATCATAGATAACAGATATTCAACCCACTAGCTCCACTGCAATAGTGCCAACTGGGGCTGATGAGCAGTAAGCTCTTTATGAGTTTACTCTAGAATAGGCAGGTATGGTCAAAAGGTTTCTCTGTAACTGCGTAACACTTTCACAAACTCTTTGGTTACAGACATTTTGGGAATTTTCTTTTTGTCTGTGTCAGTGTTTTCAGTTTGCAAAAACACTCAAGCTAGGAAATATAGGAAGGAAGGAAACCTTGGTAATTCTCTGCATTGTAAATTTTTTAAGTCCTAAGTCCTTAGGTAGTACTGAATCTTTCCCCCCCTGTTAAGTGACTTTCATTCAGGGATTAGAGAACAGTAAAATGAAACATGATCAAGAGTCCAGTGTAGAACGAGAAGCTCTGCTCTGTTTCTTGCTTTCTTTTGTTAGAAAGGCTCTCATGTATCCCAGACTGGTCTCAAACTCCTTATGTAGCCAAAAATGATGTCGAGCTTCTGATCCTGTCTCCACCTCCTGAATACTGTGTGTGCCCTAAAACATCAGTTTTATATGGTGCTGGGATCAAACCTAGGGCTTCATGAATGCCAGGGAAGTGCTTTTTACCAAGTGACATTTCTAGATCTACTATTCTGTTTTCAGCATTAAAATAAAATGGACTGGAAAGATGACTAGAAATATAGATAAGCAATAAGAGAAATGTCAGTGAATTAGAATTTAATTTTAGGTTATAAGGGTGTAATCCAGAAAATCCTTCCAATTTTATAGTATGTTTGTTTAACATACTCATAAAAATGTTGAGAAAGAAATCTTTGACTGAATTAAAAAATACAGGTGGCATTTCTTCTAATTCTGCATTATACCAAAGAAACAAAAGAATTCCTCTGTGAAGTGAGAGGTATTGGACATTTGCTCTAACTAATAAATTACCCAATTAATTGGCATGAGATGCTATTAATGTCAAAAGCTCTTTGAAAATGCTCTACCTAACAGAATGCTGGGACTTCTTAATAGCTTCATTGTGCCTACACCTAGTCAGTCCTTATGCTTTCTCAGCTCTTGCATCCCAACAGTAATTCTCTAAGTGGAAGTATTTACAGAAGAGTTAATGTTAGGGAGAAACTAAATTCATTATTTAGAATAAAATATAAATAAAAGAGAGGAAGCTAGTCACAAATGAAAGCTTTCTTTATAAAAGTACAACTTAACACAAGGACTCAATTTGAAGGGAATATGAGATGGTTATTGCTTTTGACCCTTCCAGTCAAAACGACTAACTCAAAATGTCTTAAGTGAATTTCTCTTGATTTCTCCCATAGATACAAACAGGATACTTAGCATACAATACATAAAAGAGGGAAAACAGGCAGTAGAATAAGACAAACTTAATTCTAAATTCTGGTTCCATTTTCTACTTAAGACACTAGGTTAGTGTTTCTGTAGTTCTCTGAATCTCAATATAGCATCTGTAAATGGAAGTGACAAACACAGACCTTAAATGATAACTAAAAATATTCTCATGTACACCTAGAAATTTACTTAGACACACACTTTTCTAATTCTAGGAGGGATAAAATGAAAACTAAGCAATAATCTTGGATGGGCAGATTGGTGTCTTCAATGCCTGCTGAACTGACCTGGACAAGACCTGAGTCTGGTATTCTATATACCCTGACTCCTTCACTGGCTAGTATATTCTGTGGCCTAAGTAAAATTGTCAGTTAATGCTTAACTCATTAATTCAGCAGCATTCTGGAAAGCACACAGGACTGTCTCACAGTTTCTATCTTCCTCCCAAACTTTTTAAACAGGGTATATGTATTTCTGGCTGGCTTAGAATTATCTGTGTAGACCAAGGCTGCCCTCAAGCTCGCAGAGCTCTACCTGCTTCTGCCTCCTAAATGCTGGAATTAAATCTAGTTATCACCAATCCTAGCTTCTGCCTTAAGGAAGGTAGGTAGGTAGGTAGGTAGGTAGGTAGGTAGGTAGGTAGGTGTGTGTGTGTGTGTGTGTGTGTGTGTGTGTGTGTGTGTGTGTGTGTATAAATACATTGTTTGAAGTGTGTGTGTGTGTCTAAATATGTTATTTGAAATACTCCAAAACACTTTATTCTATTATGAAATGCATATAGTTATAATACTGATTCACATTTACCTTGTGTGTTTTGTTCATGTTATTCTCTTTTCTTTTCACAATATGCTCTACTTTTTGTTTTGTTATTTTCCTAAGAATTTTGGTTTTCTTTTTGAAACAGTGTCTTACTATACAGGCTGGAGTCATCTTCCCTTCTTATATTCCCAAGTAGCTGTGCCACAATGCACAGCCCCATGTTTTGCTTTTAATCCAGCAAGTATACCTTCAATTTATATAGATGAATCCTTAAATACCAAATGGGAAGCACCTCTTTGCTATTCACAAAATTAAATACACAGTTGTTCACTCTGCACTGTTTTAAGCTTTACCTGCCTCATTCTAATTCAACCCTGTTCTCATTTCTAAAAACAATTATTTCTATGTTCACTTCAGAGCTTGAGATGGGATGTGTCTGTCATTTGCCTTCTTCTCTAGTTTAGATTTCTTGCTTGTCTTCTTAATTATGATTAGTAGCTGCTCCCTGACTATAGTCTTTTAAATTATGTTGGATAATATTTTGCCGGCCGAAAAGCCAAGTACAGACCCTAGTATCCAATACCTGCGCTCTAGTGTCCATACTAGTTGAAATCCTCCCCAAGTTTTCAGTTTGTTATGTTTAGAGATCACAAGCAGGCATTTTCACAGCTAACAAACATGGTAGTTATATACTTCTCTTGCTAAAATTCACCAGCATTTTCATTTACCTCTGCCTTTGGCTCAGCTGATTCATTAGAGGTATCAAGTTGTTCCTTGGCCTGGGCCATCTGAGTCATCAACCTATCCATGTGAGATTGGATGTCCGCCAGTATCTCAGTCACATGAGCTGTGGCCATTGCTTCTTGGATGTCCACTAAATGAAGGGCCTTCTGCTCCTCATCAGCAATCACTTTCTGAACTTTCTTAAATTCTTGTTGTATAAATAACTTCATCTGGTCTCGAGTTACCTGTAGAACACAGATACATAAGAGATGTAGATTGAACATAACAAAGAATTGTAAAGGGGGAGGTTTTTTTTAAATAGTGCTAGGTAGTCCTGCTTAAAAAACAAATTATAGTTGCTATCTCATTTTTAAGTCTCAAAAATATGCTCTCAACAATATTCTTCCAACACCTTTGATAAATTTCCTGGTAACCATTTTTATTGTTTAGGAACAAATTTTTTATCATACACACACACACACACACACACACACACACACACACACACACACACATATGTTCCTTTGAATTTTATTTACATACAAGTAATACATAACTACTTTAAAAAAAAAACTGTAACAGAAGAATACATAAAACGAAAAGTACAATTTCTAGCTAGATATGGTGGTTTATAACTATAATCTCAGCATGCCAGAGACTGAGGCAGAGGAATGTCAAGAATTCAAAGCCAGCACAAATTACCAGTGAGTTTCAGGACAGCTGGATAGAGAACTCTGTCTCAAAAAAAAACAAAAAAGGGGGGGGGGAGAAAGTTTGAACCAGGAAGTGGTACATGCCTGAAACCTCAGTACCTAGAAAACAGATGTAGGGGGATCAAGGTTTTGAGGCCATGCTGGTCAGTATAGTAAGACTGTCTTGAAAAGTCAAAACACAACCACAAAATAGTTTAGTAGGTGTTCTACTTTTCTATATGGTTACTCACATATACATAAATGTTTCTATAAATGGGTTAGAGTAAGCATATGGTTCTATGCCCTGTTTTTCCACTTAAAATGTTAGTGAATACAGACAGCACCTTCATCTTTTCTATTACTTTTTACCACTTGCAGGATATAAAGATATATCCCATTTATTCTTCTCATAAGAAAAACATACAATTTCTAAATTTTTACTTTTACAGATAACACAACAATGAATGTATGAGGAATATCTCTTAATATTTACATTTACATGAGTGTCTTCAGAGATCTCTTAAGTTATTAAGCCATTTCATACATGTGCTAAAGTTATTGTGAAGCTGCCAAATTAGGCTCTGAAAAGGATGGAGCAATTATGCAACAATGTGTGAAAGAAGGATTTCTCTACAACTTTATCAATATTTGGAAATATCAAATTTCTACATTTTTCAATGTAGTAGGCAAAAATGATACTATCTTATTTTCCTACAACTATAAACCAAACACACACACACACACACACACACACACACACACACACACACACACACACGAGTGTGTGCACACAAATGCAAGCAGCTGACAGTGTATTTGGCTAAGAAATAAGAAAGGCAAACAAAATAAAAACCTGTGAAAATAAGTTATTTTAAGAACTCACACATACAGGGAAAATGCTCTACCACTGAGCTACATCTCTAATTTCATCAGTGTTTTTAAACAACTATCCATATTATGTGTACCTGAGATAAGCAGCAGGGAAGTAAACTGGGAGGTGTTTCATTTGTTAAAGTGCTTGCTGTGTAAGCATGACGGCCTGGTGTACACTGGCAACCCCAGTCCTGTGGCAGGAACAGGGGTGGCACAGAGAAGACAGATCCTGGACCTCACTGGCTAGTTTAAGAGAAAAAATGAGCTCCAGGTACAATGAGAACTCTTGTCTTAAAAATAAGGTAGGGATGGAGAAATGGCTCAGTGGCTAAAGTGCTTGTCCTGCAGGTATGAGGAACAGAGTTCAGATCCTCAGAACCCATTTAAGTGTCAGGTAGGCACAGCGTCTTGCCTATAATCAATCACAAAGCTGAGAAGGTAGATACAGAGGCTAAATGTATCTGAAAGCTCTGAGTTCAACTGAGAGATCTTGCCTCAACGAATAAAGGGGCGTGAGACTAAGAAAGATTTCTCATGTCAACTTTGGAACTCTACATGTATACACATATACATATATACACACATGCAGACATACACATACACAACATATACAACACTCATGAAAAATTAAAACATTAAAAACAATTAGACACTGCACATCAATTGCTGCACCTAAATACTACACCCATGTGCACATACACATATAACACACACAATGAAGAAGTAGAACTACAAGTGAAAGGAAAAGGCTATATCAGGAAAGTATGTGGGAAGAAGAGGTAGTTATTGCCTAAATGAACTTCTTTTTTAGATAAGAAAACAGACACAGAAATATACTTATAGGAGAGGAAGAAACTTCAATCTTTTGTTCTCAGTCTGGTAAAAGTTTTCATAGAAGTCTAGCAGGGGGAAAAGATCACACTGGAAAAATGTAAGAAAGAAAACAGACTGAAAGTAGGGGAAGGAGATATTAGCTTATTAGAAACTAAATGAAGGTTGATGAGGTCTTAAGCAGCTTTTTAAACAGTGCCATAAAAATCCCAAGGCAAAAGAATGCCTGTATGTCAAGTTGCCAAGGACATATCACCTGGCTAAATGATCTAGGCCCTCCAGAATTCAAATGCTACTGTAATTCTTTTATATTTTTATTTTAATGTATGCCTATCAGTGCTGCTGTGATGACCACTTATCAGTACATTTCTACTTATTAAGATAAATTAACTGTTTACTGATCTTGGAGCTTCTCTTAGAAACTAAATCTAGAAAGTTTTCACAAAGAGATGAACTTTTCTGAATGCCTGATACTCTAAATATTTTTAGTGATTTCATGTGACTGAAAACGACAATTATGATATAAACTGACTACAATCTACTTGACTAGACCTCACATACACATGTGGCTGAAAGTTAGGAAGCTAGCATCACAATCAGGAAAACTGGGTCATAGGGAAGGCTAATTAATCCTAAGTTTTAATAATTAAATTCCTCATTTCCTGTTGCTTTACATAGTTTTTCAACAAGATACTTTTGTCTTATACAAAGGAAGTAAAAAATAAGAGTGCAGAACAGAATAATCTATCAAGCCTTTACGCCTTCCTCCTACTTCCATCACCACTAATTAACTGATGGATATTTTTCAACCTAGTTCAAAGAAATAACTTGAGTCCTGGCATTCACCTTACGGCAGGGCCTAAGGAAGTGCCACCCTGAGAGAGGGCATGTGGAAGGATGTGTGCTCTGGACAAGGACTCCTGCCTTCTAAACTTCCTTCCAGTTACTTCACCTTGTCATCAAACCTCTATCCTGGAGGAAGGGGAGGATTCTCAAAAGCAATGAACACTTTATGCTGCCTATTACCTGGAAGTCTCATATCTTCTTCCTGAGTGGGTTTATTGGTACTGTTTCAGCCTTTCCTAAAGTCTCCCATAAGTGTCAGTGATAGTCTCACTGTATGTGACATTTATAAAAACAGAAAACTCTACAAACTCAGTAAGGAAGGTAGACAGACAGAATGGTGAAAATGGAATCTGGAAGCTGCTTTCTATATAGTATATACTAAACTATCAAGCCTTATTCCAACCAAAACCTTAGTGTGGAATCTTAGAGGCTAATTATACAAGGTGGAACTACTTAGGAGAAAACTATGCCCCTTCCTCTTTGAAGTGCATACTTATTAGGGCACTGAGTATCTTCAGGAAAATGTTACCAGAGGGACTTGGTCCTTAACACAAAAGTTATAAAAGGAGATTTCTCTCTTTGGTCAACTGGTTCCCAATATGCTAAAACCATTTTAGCACTTTCCTTATGAGCACAATCCTCTATCTGGTTATGGCTGCATTAGTATGCATTGTCTATAATTTGTAAACATTGGTGGTTAATTTATGTATGGTCTGAACACAATAGTGAATATCTATAAGTGACCTGATTTTATAGTGACAAAGGGGAGCTCTGAAGAAAAACAGTCATAATGTCAAGTTTTGAAATTCTGCCTTGTTCCAGTACCATATGTTTTCTGCTAACCATATTGCCTTTATGATTGCTCAGGTCCTTTCAGATAATTTACTTGAGACAGAGTCTCTCTATATAGCCTTGGCTGTTCTGAAACTTAGTATGTACACCAGGCTGGCCTCAAACTCAAGAAATCTGCCTGCCTCTACCCCCTAAGTACTGGGATTAAAGGCATAGACCACCATACCAAGTGGTGATGGAGTTCATTTCTACCTGAGTTATTTCCATATATAATAGAACAGTTCTCTTATGGTCCCCTCCAGGATAAATAATTTACATCTTAAAGAGTTAAACCTTATCCCATGAAATATTCTATATACTCTTGTATTTAATATTTTCTAGCTATGTTAGACCCAAGAGATATGTAGACTGGCACTTTACACATACATAATTGAACACATAAAACCTTGAATTAAGAAACTTGTACTTAAAACATTATCCACTCAAAGTATCTGACATGGACTAGAAGCTATTAACTCCTTGCTAGCTGAACTACAGGAAACCAGGTTTTATTTCTTTTTATTAATTACAGGTAGCTTTAAAACAAGAAGAAAGACAAGCATCTTGGCTCAATAAAAACGTATTCCAGAAAAATGACAAGGTCTTACAAGTCCATGTCTCATATATGACTGAAAAAGCCAGTTTATTAATAAAACAGTATATCTCTCAGGCTATGAAAATTATCAAGCAGTTTAGAAACACAGCAGATGCGAACTCTGTACTACATTCCATCACCAACATTCTCAGTAAAGTCATTCTCATGACCTAGTTAGAAATCTGACTTCCTTGGGTTTTACACTGGGGTATTGAGAATGTTCAAGAAGACATTAAGTGATATTTCAAGTCATCCTTTTGGGCTACAACCAAGCAGTTGAAGTGCTTGCCTCCAGTATGTAGTGTCCTTGATTTAGATCCCCAGCAGCACAAAAATAAACAAATACCCCAATCTTCCTTAAAACAGCATTCTCATCTTCCTACATGGCTCCAGAGAAAAGCAGCCATGTGTCTGCTCTTCACTTGGCCTTCCAAGATCCCTGTTCTGCTAACAAAGCACTATGCCCATAGTTTAAATGTTTAAATTCTGTCTGTCTCTGTCTCTGTCTCTGTCTCTCTCTCTGTCTCTCTCTCTCTCTCACACACACACACACACACACACACACAGAGAGAGAGAGAGAGAGAGAGAGAGAGAGAGAGAGAGAGAGAGAGAGAGAGAGAGAGAAGAGTAGAGCTGCCGCACTTCTCTAGCTTCCTCATTACCAACTTCATCTTGGCAATGCTATATGCTATTCGCAGATGACTATGATTGAAAGTTTTCAACCCTGTACCATTGACACTTGAAGCTAGTAATTCTTTCTGGGGGGAAGGGCTGAGTCATTGTATGATGGTGGCCAGCAGCATCCTCTCTGCCTCAGCTGTGACAACCAAAAGTGTTTCTGGACATTGCTGCAAGCAATGAGAAACACTAGACTTTGCTTTCTTAATTTCATACCATCTTTGGAATGCAATTATTACTCCCTTGAGAGAAGGTCTTTATGTCTGGATTTTTTCTCCATGCAACTCATCTCAGTATTCCTCTTGATTCATAAATTTCTCCATCTGGACACATTCCTATTACCTAAGCTATCATCACACTTCAAGTTAAATCACCATCCCACTCCTCCTTACCATTGCTACCTTTGTTTTTCAGTGTCTCTTGTGTTAGGGACCATCAGAAGCACTACGTATGAATGAATTCACTTAGCCCTCAGAGAATTCACTTAGAAATTGAGGTGAGAAAAAAAATCTAACCCTGCCCCAAGTAAGTGGCTAACCAGAGTTTAAATTTGATGTGCCCTCTAACCTGACATTCAAAGTAAGGATATTTAGGCAGTATCCAGGATACCAACTCAGGTCATTTTTATATCTCCCTTCCCAGGTCTTGCATATAGCAGTAGGTAACTGGTTCTGACGGAAGCCACACTACCTCTGACTTTCTACAGCACTTTCTATAGCAAAGCTAAAGGTTCCACCCATCTATGAAAATCCCCTTTTCTTTAGCATTCCCCTCCCACTGATCTTCATTAATCACCCAGACCCATGCTTTAGCTCTCCATTTCAGCTCTCCCTTACCCATTCTATTGAGGCCCTTTAATCTAGTTGTAGTCTCCCCAACACCAACTTTGTACAAAATTAAAGTGACAAGGCATTTGATTTGAACCTTTGATTAGAATTCTGCTGCTACTTTCAACTATATCTTGGATAGTTTTTTTTCCCTTCTCATCTCTCTTTGACCCTGAATTCTTAGCTTTTTTGACCTTGACTTCAAACATCACTTTTGTTGCTTCCAGTATTAGTGACTATATGTATTCCTCATTCTCACCAAATAGCAAGATAGCTTTGATGGTTTTTGACCTGGCTTATACCTCTAACTTTCCAAACCACATTCTTTCGAACAATAACCCAAAATTTCAAATAAAATACTCTACCCTTCCTCTCTTTTCCTCTGGTATTTCTTTTCTAAGCTATGAATTCTGGTTTTTGAGCCGTAAGTTTTAGAGCTCACTACGTATGATTATGCTTCTTCCTCTCTTCCCCACAGTTCTCTTCCCTCAACACAATATGCATGCCTACGCATACATATCAGGACAGTGTGTCTTGTCAGTGTTTGTTGTGGAGTATTCGTTTAAAATGTGTTACATTCATTTATACTGTGGAATACTTGTTTAATGATGCAAAGATGTGTTGCATTCTTTCACACTGTATTTGTTTAACTCCATAAAGCTGTATTACTTTGCTAATCTAAAATACCTGATTGGTCTAATAAAGAGCTGAACAGCCAATAGCAAGGAAGGAGAGAGGACAGGCAGGGCAGGCAGGTATAGAGAATAAATATGAGAAGGAAGACGGAGGATCCAAAAAAGGAGAGAGGATGTCAGGACCTACCCACATAACCAGCCACAGATTTAGAAGAAAAGGTATATACACTAGAGAAAGGTAAAAAAGCACAGAGACAAAAGGTAGATGGGATAATTTAACTTAAGAAAAGCTGGCTAGAAATAAGCCAAGCTAAGGCTGGGTGTTCATAAGAATAAGTCTTCATGTATTTATTTGGGAGCTTGGTGGCAAGCCCCTAAAGAGTTTCAAAAACAGCAACAACAACAACAACAAAAACCAATTACAGGTTCTGGTACTTGAAAGGGCCTGATAAGCACATGAATTTAATCTGCTCATCAAATTAAGAAGTGAACAGCAACTGCACACCCCAGGCACCTAAGAGAGACACAGTCACTGGGTCAAAGGATGAGCAGCCCTTAGTGAGAGACATGAGCATCTAATCACTATGGATGCAGCACCACTGCCAAACATCATCTCCTCCTGGGACTGCTTTTCCTGTTGTCAGCTGCTGTGACTTTATTATCTTGACAACTTGATGTGTAACTCAGTGACATGCACTGAAATGGATGCAGCACAAAGCAGGTCACTGGGGATGCTGTGTTCATGTTGACTTGACATTACTGCTTGCTCTTAAGATGCTACTCTCTTTGCCTGATCTCCAAGTACTAACAAAGACCACAGTCACAAACTTCTAGTATCACTTCTGAGAACAGAAAAAAATAATTCTGGATGGCCTGCACCCCGAAACTATAAAATAGAAGGAGTCATCAGAGACATCTTGAACCTATAAAAACTGAGATGAGTGCTTCTAGTCTGTCTTGTTTTCCCGTGTTCTCTCCACCTGGACCTGGCATAAACTAGAAAGATAGCTACTGGTAATGAAGTGGGAGGTGTAAAGATACTAAAAGTCTGTGGGAATGACCACACACAATTTATAATATTTTGGAGCCCATCACATTTGCATATACAGAGAAAGCCTATTCTATTTGTTGAAGACTAACTAATTTTAAAAGGACTCACCTCTTAACTCAGGTCCAGAAAGAAGAACACCAAGTGTTCTCAATCATATGTGCATCCTAGCTTTGAATTTTTAGATTTGTATATGTAACTTAAAGATCTATGAGCTCAGGAAGCTAAACAGATTCAATGAGATGGAGAAGGGGAGGTGAGTGAGGAGAGAGTAGAGCACACATATGAGAGTACATGTAGAAATACCAGAAATTAAAGGTTTAAACAGGGAGAGTGGGAAAATAGGGGACAAGATGGAGTGGTGATTTGTTTAACTCAAACTAAGGATATAAGAAAAACACCTACTATAAGGAAACCCACTACTTTGTAACCTAATTAAAAATTAGAAAAAAGAAGGAGAGAAGAGGAAGAGGAGAAGGAGAAGGAGGAGGAGGAGGAGGAGGAGGAGGAGGAGGAGGAGGAGGAGGAGGAGGAGGAGGAGGAGGAGAAGTCCATGCTGAGGAAATCCAAAGAATTATTAGGTCATACTTAAAAAACCTCTACCCCATAAAATTGGAAAATCTAAAAGAAATAGATAATTTTCTCAACTGATACCACTTACCAAAGCTAAATCAAGATCAGATAAACAATTTAAATAGACCTATAATCCCCAAGGAAATAGAAGCAGTACTTAAATGTCTCCCAATAAAACAACAAAACAAAAACCCAGGGGCAGACTGTTTTAATGCAGAACTCTACCAGACTTTCAAAAGAGAGCTAGCTAAAGCTGATGCTCCTCAAATTATTCTGCAAAATAAAAACAGAAGGGACACTTTCTGAAATCATTTCATGATGTCAGTTACCTTGATACCCAACAAAGAGAATTAGACCAATTTCCCTCGTGAATGTTGATGCAAAAAATACTCAATAAATACTTGCAAACCAAATTCAAGAACACATTAAAAAGATCATCCTCTATGACCAAGCAGGAGGCTGTAACATGAATTAATAAAAGACCCAGAAACAGACATTGGGGTTCAAACTCAAGATCAGGGAAGCAAAGCAGTGGGCCACTAGCTCTCAATTCTAGCTCAGGCTGGGAAGGGCTGATCCACAAGCTCTTCACCAAGCCTCAAACTGCTGCCTCTCCTCAGCATGCCGTATCTTTAGTGTGAGAATGAATGCTCTTATCTTCAGTGTGGCTAGAGAATAAATGTTTTCCACTGATTCCTAATACTGATTTATATACCTCTCATGAGTCCTGGGATTAAAGGTGTGAGCTATAATTTTCTTTTAGACTGATTCAATCTTGTGTAGATCTGGATGGCTTTGGACTCACAGAGATCCGTCTACCTCATATTAATCCCTAGTACTAGGATTAAAGGTATGTACCACCAGCTGGTAGCTTCTGGCTGCTGAGATTAAAGGTGTGACTTTACTTTCTGAATCCTCAGGCAAGCTTTAATAAATCATAAATAATTTATCTCTACAAGAGGATTCATCCCAGAGATGTAGGGATGATTCAGAATATGAAAATCAGTCAATATAATCTACCATATAAACCAACTAAACGGAAAAAAAAAACAAAAACAAAAAAGCCCACATGATCATCTCATTGGATGCCAAAAAAGCCTTTGACAAAATACAACACCTCTTCATGATAAAAGTCTTGGAAAAAGTCTTGGAAAGAGAAGGGATACAAGGAATATACCTCAACTTAATAAAGGCAATTTACAGCAAGCCAGAACCAACATTGAATTAAATGGAAACTCAAAGCAACCCTACTAAAATGGGGGGGTGGTTTGCAGGCTGCTCACCTCTCAGCCTCCATTCTAGTTGTCTTTTACCCAATTACCTTCCATACAAAGTCAATTATTTGTATATTAGGGACACTCTATCCCCCAAAATAACTGCATACAACCAGGAACCAGAATGACACTTGATGCAGAAAAGTCCTTTTCCAGGTCCTCTTTCCTGCAGTGGCTCACAATGATAGCCCAGGGCTCCTGATGTACTAGAAAAATGTTTTTCAGGACTGGTTCTGCTAGCCATTCTTGAAGCCCAGGCAAATAAAAGTTTATCTGTAAAGTGGGATAATAGCACTCTCATAAGAATTTTTTAATTACTTCAGCATAAAATAGCACATTATTTAAGAGTTGTGTACTCTCCAGGCACACAAGCCAATAAGAAATCTGCTGCTGAGATATAGCAGTATCTGCACAGTCACTGTAGGCATCTGTGTGATACTCACTGGGTTCTTGTAAGGAGCTCCTTGCAAGTTTTTGAAAAGAGAGACTCCACACTTGGGGGCTGAGATTCTAGTGTCTGAGAGCACACAGGAAAAACATTCTTAGAAGCGGGGACTGCAATATAGAATCTCTTTGACTTAGGAGCCTCAAGTTGTTAGGAAGGAATGCCCACTTTCTCTTTGACAAGACCTCACTGAGCAACCTCTCAGACAATCTAGACTACAATAGCAGCAAAGCAGACCATATAGGAAGGATAGGTCACATTCTGCTCTTCAGCACCTATACCAAATCTGTCTTCAATCTCACAGCAGTCTTCAATCTCACAGATTGCCTCTTACCCTATTTCCTTTTCTGTGCAGTCGGAAACCCTATTCCTTCCCTATGGGTAATCAGTAGCCTATGTTGTTTAACATATCTTCATAGGCAAACTACCACTATCTTCACCATTCCAGCAGGACCTGTTCACCAAAGACCATCACAGCTGAGCTTGTTGTCTGTTGATGTTCCCTCTTGGAAAGGGGATGGGGAGGATCACGAAAACCTTGCTTGAGTAAAGTACACACTAAATTCTCCCAACTAATTGTATGTAATGCTGTTTGGGACTCTGGGAAAGGCCTAGAGGTAGGGAATATAGTGGGGAATGATGCGGAGAAAAGGCTCCATCTATGAGCTATAGGGCTACTGTAAGTCACCTGTTCTGTAAGGAAGTCTAATATACTTATTGGTTCCCTTACTGGTTTCCCTGAGTGAAGTTTAGTAAAACTGTAACTTGGTTTGTCACTGAAACCTTAGGGAGAGGGGTAGACATTATTCATGTCTCTTTTTGAGGGAAGGAATTTTAGCAACATCTGAATATCCAAGAACCAAGAGCCACAGTGCTCATTAATTAACATGCTTTTCGGGTCCCCAAACACTATGACACCAAATGCTCACTCATTGTTTCTCATTTCCTCAAGTGTCTCCATTTTGAGGCCTAGGGTTGTAATTCAGTGATATGGTGCTTGCCTGGCATATACAAGCTGTCCAGTTCACTATCCAGCACCTCAAAATAAAAATTTCCATTTTCAGATTATTAATTACAACACAATTAACTCCATTCTAGAGATAAAACTGAATAAAGGCTCCAGTGTTAGGTGTTAGGTGTGATATGTGGACCAGGTCATCTGACTCTTTCACCATAAAAGGACAGGAAAATATGTCATGCTTGATATAAATATATTATCCTGAAAGTCTGAATAAACTCTACATTGGAATATATTCCTAAACTACTTGATAGGTAAATTGTCAATAATGTTCTAAGATACTAAATAAAAATCATAGAAAAAACTTATCAGCATCATAAGCTCTCTGACTTTTCATAATTTATTTCCTCAGTTTTTATTTTAACCCTCAATCTAAATGCTGAGAAAATCAGAGAAGAGAAATTATCCTTAAATGTTATACACACACACAGCCTTACAAGCATCTATATACAGACTACAGGAGACTGAGGGTTGCACGTTGAAGACTTGGTTTTAAGTTATCAAAAAAAAAAGCATCTCTTTGTTGAGTATACTGTAATTTTATTTCTTGAAAGGTTTAACTTATCAGGAAAAGGGGAGGGAAAGTAGTTGAGTTGCAGGCTCTTAAATAAAAGTCTAGCTGGTTTTATCACTGTTATCATAGAAGAGTTTTAAATCTAGGTTCCCAGGCTCCTAAATTAAATGTCAAATACAATCCTACACTCAAAACACGAAGTGTGGCTGCTATGAAGAAGTATAGACAGCTCCACTCCCCTCTCCCCATTAGCTGTGTAATCAGCCCCTGAAAGCATTCAGCAGAGTAGATTCTCAAAGTCTCCTGTCAGTGAAGAAAGGAACAAGGGCGGACATCACAATACATTGGTTTTATTAAGCCCTTTAATACTCAGTTTCTTTGTTTTCTAACAATGCTCCAGCTTACCTGGTGACTCAAAAAAATCATTGCTACCTTAATTTTAAAAAGCCTGTAGTCAATGTATGTAGAAGTTCCTTATGATTTGGGAGCCCCAATTTAAAAAAAAAAAAAAAAAAAAAGGAGTTACAGTCAAAGGGTAAAGCTGCAGGGGAAAGAAAAGGGAGTAGGGAGAAAAATGAAGAATCATAGTGGCATTTATTTTAAAGTAGGAATACACCACCCAGTGTGACTCTTAAATGAAACATCGTTACTTTTTCTTTTGACACCAGGCAGTTCTGCTAGAGAATTTGGTCCAGAACAGCACAACAGATGCTATGCAATAGAATCTTATTTCTATCAGGAATACTGATACACAGCTGCACACCCAAGGCAGATATATTTGCCTTGACTTGCATGAGCAGAGAGCTATGCTGAACAAGGCCACTTACTTGACTGCCAAACCAGGACTGCAGAATGAGCCTGCCAGCCACACCAAGAGTTCCCAACTGTGAAAACGTTAACTGCATATCATTATCACTCAAAGAGATAGCAATGGCCCTTAAAACCTACAATCTATAAGTATTACTAAGCCTGAAAAGTGCTAATTGATCCAAATACAGAATCTAGTTATTTGTAAGTGGGTGGCTCATCTTTTCTCAATTTGTGGGGAAGTATCTGTCCCCAGATCCACTTACCCTCCTCCCCTTAATATTCAGGTTATTAGTATATCCAGAGTTGCAGAACTATCACCACCATCCATCTCTGAGCCTTTCAATATCCCTCAAAGAAACCCCATGCTTGTAAGCTGTCATCACTGCCCCTCCCCACAGTCCTAGACAACACCAAGACTACTTTCTGTTCCTATAAATTTGTCCAATATGAACTTTTATGTAAGTAGACTCATATATTATCTGGTCATCTGTGAATAACTTTTTAAAAACTTATTTAAGGAATATATTCCCAAATGTCAAGGACATGATACTTTAAAATATGACGGTAGAAGAGTGGAATAGGTTACCCCAAAATATGACTCATTATTAGATCATTTTAAATTGATTTTGTTGTTATTGTCTTATTTTGTAGACAAGATCTCACTATGAAGCCCTGGGTGATTCCAAATCCACAGAAATCCTCTTGCCTCAGTCTCTTGAGTATGGAAATGACAAGCACCTTCACCATTCCCAGCATTGATTATTTACTGATTATTGACCTGTGATTATTTATCACAAAAAAAGTACCTTTTGGTGAGAGAAATTTACAAAGGAAATCTCTGTCTAAGGTCATCTCCTTAGAAAGGGAAGATGCTTCTAAATCACCAATGCATATGCACCATGCACACCTCTCCATCTTTGTTTACCAATCTGTTTTGGGCTTCTTTCCAGAACTGGCCTGTCTCAATAATATTCACATGTCAATTCAAGCCCATTCACTGGGTTATATATGCAAATAAATTTTCTTTTTTTTTTTTTTCTCCTATTGATATGTTTCTGTTAAAGGAGTTTCTCAATTAAGAACTCTGAACAGTAAAGAGGAAAAGTTATTTTTTTTCCCTACATGATATTCCCAAGGGTACTTGATAGTATGGCATATATTACTTCATTTTTCACTGCTAAATAATATTTCACTGTAGATATGCCACACTTGATTTATCTATTCATCAGCCGAAGGACTAAGGGGATTGTTTCCATTTTCCAGACAAAATGACTAATGCTCCTGAAAAGATAAGTGTATATATTTTTATGCTTACCTGCTTTCATCTCTCTTACATATTTTGCATATATAACAATAGAACTGCTGGATAATATGATAATTCACTGATTAGCCGTAGTGGAACTGAGAGTACTTACCAAAGTGGTTGTACCAATACACACTCCAGTCATAAATGCATGACTCATACAGTAAACTGCAGAGATGGGACCCTGAGAGCTGTTAGCCTCCCCTATCTCTGTTATACCTGGCTTGGTAAGTCTTGAATTTGTTGGTTCTGTTTCTTTATCTAAGAAGAGGGAGGACTGGATCAAGTGGTCAGTCTTATAAGGGGGCAGACACTATTCTGTCACCATAAGTAGGACATATGGACCAGTTAGAACACTGATGCAATGAAGTATGTGGTTATATGACTAGGAACCCAATTCTACATTACATTTTCTCTGTTCCAAATAACTTTAGACTACAACTGTTATACTTATCAAAATACATACAAAACAAAACAACACTGCACAGTATCTGTTCATGCCATCAAAAATCTAGGGCCTTATTAAGTAAAATTTGTATTCAACAATAAAGGCAAATTGGCTTTCATGATTCTAGTACCCCAAACTGGAGTTCAAGAATCAATGTTTATTCAAATGATAAAAATGTATGCATTTATAAATGTTGTTCACTGTAAAGGTCAGAAAACAAAACTACGTATATAGTGTATATGTGCTTGTTTATGTACACACATACAAACATACACATACACACAAACAAGCCTGAAAGGCAAACCATTAGTAGTTTCCTGTTTTAGCATCTCTTATTAATGTCACTGACCCTGTACCTTGAATTGGTCTAATCAGATCTTAAAACTACCACTGAACAGGAAATAGCTGAGAATCAAGAACCAACATTAACAAAACTCCCAAACTTTATAATCCATGATGGGCAATGGAAGATTATTCTTTATTCTTTGTACTTTTCTGTATTTTTCAAAATGTCTACAGAGAACTCATATTACTTTTGGAATAGAGGGGAGAGCAAGGTCTCATTTCACATGGAAAAAAGGGTAGGGCATAAATAAGATGTGAAAGAGACTCATAGTCCCCTTTGTGCTCTCGGAATGTCTATAGAGATTTCTGAATGGCTCCTAGCCAGAAGCTAGAGCTGGCCTGGGAAAGTAGGAGTGCAATTCCTAACTGCTGTCCTTGACCAATCCAGTCCATTAGCTGGATGTCTCTCCAGATGGTCTTTTTGAAAAGGCCATCTACCAATTCCAGTGTGCAGCACTGTGGTCACTTTGGCTGAAGGATCCCAATAGGGGAAAATATGTGAGGGAAAAATAACTGGAGAAGAGCCCTAGCAAACAAGGTGAGAGTCTACATGCATGTGTAACCTATATTTGCTTGTTTACAGATTAAACTAAGACAAACTAAAAGTTAAGTCCTTAGCCATGCTACATGCTGTTAGTCTGAGCACTTAACTTGGGAGACAGAGGCAGGGGGATATCTGCAAGTTTGAAGCCACTCCGGTCTACATAGCTGAGCATCAGGACAGGCCACGACTACATAGAGAGAACCTGTCTCAACAAAAAGTTAAGTTCTGATCCATCATTTACTAGCAAGCTACTTAATTCCTTTAAGTCTCCAACTTCTCATTCATAAAATGGGACAAATTATTTTATGATGTTGTAATAAATTATATACCAATTACTTGTGTCAAGATCCATGCTAGTATACCCTCTAAGATTCCTACTTACAGCTTTTAAATAGATATAAAAAAAAAGTACAGAAAAAGGTCACAGATTTTCAGAACTCTTTAGTCAAAAGTATATGCTCATATGCAGTATTTGATTTCGGATCTATCTTAAGACTTTAATTCATCTGGTGGAATAAACACTGTCCAATAAGCGCTTCTGTCTTGGCGCAAGACAAACAACAGAATGATGTATGGCCTACCTCTTGTGAATAACAGAATATTAGCAAGAATTCAAATTAGGTTTGATTAACCATTACATTTTTTAAATTCAAAACCTGTAATTCTGACATTCTAATTAGCACAGAAGGGCAGACTAGGTTCTATTCTATGACAATGATATCAGTTATGAAAAAAATGACAATAAGTTTCTTGTAATTACAAAATATAAAAAAGCCATCCTTAGATCCATCTAACAAACTTCATATACTATTAGACAGTTTTTTGGCTTCATTTAAAGAGTATCTTTAGAGGATTGCAACTAGGAAAAAGAAAGAACTGGCTATGCCTCAGACCTGACTGTTGGGACCAGGTCCCACATTTGCTCCCACTTCAGTCAGACAGAAGAATGTAAACCTCTCTGACAGAGTTTCAAGGTGCTTCCATCTTTGAAACTACTTGGAAAAATTAGTATGAGGGCTGGAGAGATGGCTCAGTATCTAAAGGCTATTCTTCCAGAAGATGTTAAGTTCAATTCCCAGCATTTACCAGGTGATTCACAAACACCTGTAATTCCAGTCCCAGGGGATCAACACTCTCTTCTGGTCTCTGTGGGCACCAGGTACACAAGTGATAAACATACATACATACATACAGACCAAACACACATAAAAATAAATTTAAAAGATTATTATGAAGTAGAGAACCACACTGCTTTTAAACGTTTGCTTTACACATACTATTTAAAGAAAACAACGAAAAGCATATTCTGAGGGGAAGAAAGTAATTAACACAAAATGGAGAAAGTACTTGTTAGTAACAGCAAAAAAGGGTAGTTTGATTGAGACTCGTATGTTACCCTTTTGCTTCAGTGCTTTCTCAGAGAAGCTACAGTCACCCAAGGAAGCTGTTAATATAAAAGAACTCAGCTCTACTTTCCTATAATCAGGGCTCCCCTATCCTGCCACAGGCATGCCTAAATGACTACATCTTTTTATTTGCTTTATTTTATTCTGCATTTGAAACAAAGTCTCACTGTGTAGCCCATTAGAACTCATGATGGTCCTGCTTCAGCCTCTTAAGTACTGATATAACAGCCCCAAGACATCACTCTCAAATAGACGTATATATATATTTCTTATTTCACTAAAGTTGAGCAAAAATAAAGAAACAAACAAACTAACTAAAAAACAAATAAACCATGCTTCATGTAACATGTTTCTCAAAGTTTAGCAAGAAAAGAAATTTTTGCAATTTGAGTATCAAAGGAATCTGGCCAGTCTATTATTGAAAAGACAGTAATCAATTTTTTTTAACAAAATAAAGGTTGTTATTAAAAGCAATCTTTATCCACAATATAGGAGATGCTAGCTACTTTTAAGGCATGTAACCTTTAAAACAAGGTCCACCAAAGCAACACATACATGTATAGCTTCCTTCAGTTTTATGTAAGTTCTTACCTATCACCAGCTCTGATTTCCTGCTCTCAAGGTCACTGTTAGTAGCTGGGATTTGATGTTTCCTATGGTTCCTCTAGTTTTAGAATGTAGCCTATTCTTTATTACCCTCCTGTCTTGACTCAACACCTCTGTTCACACACTTTGTTGAAGCCCTTTCCTTCTCCCTTACTTGGCTACTTCTCTGTTAGAAATGAGACTATGAAACCATACCAGTTTCTTTTGCAGACCACACTGACTTTGCATCTTCCCTTTCCACCCCCATTTCTTTGTTACTTCTGTACAATTCATTTGTTTCCTAAGCCTAGATTTTTATATATTTCATTTTCTTTTTCAAATCTGAAAATCACTTATTTTTAGGTGCTCTTCTATTTGAAGAAATCAGAAAAACAAATAAAAAGCAAGGAACATAGCCCAAAGTTTAACACAGTAATTCTCACAGCCTGGGACTCTGTCAGCCCATATCAACTGAATTAAAACTCCAGAGGTAAGCCTGGAACTCTACCTTTTTTGTTTGTTTTTTGTTTTTGGTCTTTGGTTTTTCGAGACAGGGTTTCTCTGTGTACTTCTGGCTGTCCTGGAGTTCTTTATGTAGACTGACTATGTGAATTGGCCTGGAACTCTTAAAGATCCTCCTGCCTCTGCTTCCCAAGTGCTGAGATTAAGGGTGCACTACTGTCCAGCCCAGAACTCTTTTATGCTTTAATAAATCCTCTGCGTGACTTTTATGAACAATAAAATTTAAGTCCAGCTGATCCAGAAGAAAGGATCAGACATGCTTTCGATAAAGTTAGTGTTCTGGTTTTCCTTTCTATTGCTGTGGTAGGTTTACATTTGCACATCGTAGTCCATCAGGGAAGCCAGGGCAGGAACTCAAGCAAGGACTTGAAGCAAGATCATGGAGGACTGCTACTTGCTGGCTCCCTCACAGGTTCATGCTTAGATAGCCTTCTTACACAGGACCACCTTTCTAGGTAAGATTGTACCTGTAAGTGGGTTAGGGCCTCTAGCATCAATTACTAATCAAGACAATCCCTCACAGGCTTACAGGCCAATTTGATACAGGCAATTCCCTAATGGATGACACCAGGCTATGTCAAGTTGACATTTAAAGCTAACAAAGACCTGAATCTTACCAATAGGAATAACTGACATTCTATTTGTCAACACAGAAGAATATCTAGAATATTTTGTATAGTTAAAAAAAAGCAACATAACCAAAGGGAGGTGGTAGCACATGCCTTTAATCCCAGAGCTTGGAAGGCAAAGGCAGGCAGATCTCTGTGAGTTCGAGGCCAGCCTGGTCTACAGAGCTAGTTCCAGGACAGGCTCCAAAACAATACAGAGAAACCCTGTCTCAATAAACAAACAAAACAAAAAAGTAGGCACAATATAATTTTTGCAAAAAAAAAAAAAAATACAATCCCAATAAATGTAATTGAGGGGAATTCACTCTAGCTTTTTTTTATGAATAGAAAACAGAGTTAATATTGATTGATATCTTCCATTGTCCTTTAGCAAAACACACAGTTAAAAACACACAGGGGCTGGAGAGATGGCTCAGCTATTAAGAGCACTGGCTGCTCTTCTAGAAGTGTCTGTAACCCATGCCCTTCATGAGTGCAGCATACATGGAGTTCACAGACATACATGCTGACAGATCCCCACATATGATAGACAGACAGTCAGTCAGTCTTGAGGAGTGAATTAAATTAGCAGTAGACTTTGCTGTCTGGACAATCAATCTTTGGGCTGCCTTAGGGATTTTAGAGGAAATGAGGCTGAGATAGTACTCAGTCCCTATGATTCAATCAGTGTCTTGATTAAAGCAACTCTGTCCCAAAATGACAGGTTATAAAACCTGAGCTAATTTGCCCTTCTTAAATAGGCCAATCTAAAAAGGAATGGTCTGGTACTGCAGGATAACAGGACAGACAGAAGCTTAAGGTACTTCTGGAAGATAACTGATTTCTGAAAACACTTTTTACAAAAAGTTTATATTAAAAGTGTCCTATTTTTCTTTCTTCCTTATCTGGCAGTCACTCCACACTTACATTTACTCTTTCTCAAGCCAGCTCCATGGACACTCCAGCAAATTCATGCACTGGATTAAAAGGGGGCTTGAAGGTAAAAGGGTGGACAGTGTGTGCACCCACACCTAAGATCAAGTCAGATTCTTTTAACCATCTTTTAGCTTACATTAGGACAGTGATTCTCAACCTTCCTAATGCTGTGACCATTTAATACAGTCCTCATGTCATGGTGATCCCCAACCATAAAGTTATTTTCACTGCTCCTTCATAACTGTAATTTTGCTACTGTCATGAATCATAAATATCTGATATGCAGGGTATCTGATATGTAACCTCTGTGAAAGAGTCACTTGACCATCCCCCAAAAGGGGTTGACCCACAAGTTAAGAACTCCTGCATCAAGGCACGCTTTAGCTGGATTTTTTTCCTCTCTGGCAAGTTTCTAAAAGAAGCACTGTCTGTATTCATAAAGGACGCAAAAGCCTGCAACAGCAATCCCTTTTCACTGCTTTGCTAATTACAAACATAAAGGTATGGCAGAGACAGAAAATAGTTGGTTTCCTGTCACCCACAAAACCAATGAAACTTGTCAAGGTGTTTAGGTGTTTTCAGTTACCTGTAGTACTTAATTGGTTCAGCTTTATCAATGGAAAAGTTAGAGCAGGAGCCCTCCTATTCTAGGCAGTAGAGTTGTTAAAGTTACACCACCTGGCCAGACAGTGGTGGCACATGCCTTTAACCCCAGCATCGGAAGGCAGAAGCATGGAGAGGCAGAGGCAGAGGCAGAGGCAGAGGCAGAGGCAGAGGCAGGAAGATCTCTGTGAGTTTGAGCCCAGCCTAGTCTAGAGAGTGAGTGCCAAAGCTGTACAGAGAAAGCGTGTCTCAAAAAAAAAAAAAAGTTACACAACCTTTTTTCTATCTAGATGCTCACTACTGCTAGAACCTAGCCTGTTCAAAAAGAGCAAAGACACTCCTAATGTCAGTATTTCCACTGACAAATGAACAAGAAATTACTAATGGCTGCAGTTACCTTTTAAAGAGCTCACTGCTGCCAATGCCTCTGCTTCACTGTGGTGCTTCAGCTTAAAATACATGATTACACAGCACAAAGATGAGGCCTGAAGCTTGATTTACAGTGAGAATTAAAAACAGTAAAGGCACTAGAGTCGCTTGACTCTCATCTCCACAATATACTAGATGTGGATCAATAACTCTTCCTTATGCTTTACTGTCCTTAAATTAAATTGGGCTAGGAAACGGTTTCACATGGGTTTATAATAATCAAAAATATGGAAAGGGAGGGAGAATGAGGTGCTGTGTTTAATATGGACAGTGTTTTAGTCTTCAACAATGAAAACATACCATAGGTGGATAGTGATGATGGCTGCATAGCACTCTAAATGAACTCAATGCCATAGCAACACACATTTTAAATGGTTTAAATCTTGTTATGTAGTTTATCACAACTATGTAAGATCCCTAGTGCAGGACCTGGCTCCCAGGTACTCCTATTTAATAAAGAATTTGTTGGGAAAAAAGATAAAAGAGAGTCATAAAAATAAAAGCATGTTCCTTTCCCCTCTTACCTGTGAGAGGCTCTGAGTTTCCAGCAGAGCTATCTAGTCCCAATACTGGGCAGTACTACAGTAAGTGTCTCAGTTAGAAGAAGGGAATCTGTTAGTCACAATCTCTCCTACGCATTCAGCTCCCAGCCCACCACCTCTACCCCATCTCTACTCAAGAATATCAATCCTCCAGCTCCCCAAATCTTGCAAAGAAGCTGGGATGCTTAAATCATTTCCTCGGCCAGATCTAGGTAATGAGGACAAAGGCATGCTCAAGAGCAGCTGCCTCCTGTAATCAGAGATAAACAAGGCATATTAGCACTATGTACCAACTGGCTGGGTATCTAGAGACCAGAATTATGCTGATCAGTATCTCAGATGCTTTTAGGTAGATCTAAGGGACAGAAAAGACAGAAGTCTCAAAGGTCTTGTAAAGAAAGATTAAAAATGCACTTCTCTGCAATTCTGAAAAAAAAAAAACAATTAATGATTATGTGTTATAAGTCATAAAATAAAGTAGGGGAAATATATAACTTTTCTCAAGGCATATGAGAATACTATTTTTGATGGTGAGGCTTAATTGGATCTAAATAGAAAGTAAAGACAGATAATTATTAACACTCCCTGTACTCAGAATAAGGAGAAAAGATGGGTACACCCAGTTAATTCCAAAACAATACTTACTTTAGGGTCTGAGCTCTTGAACTTTAACCTCTCCACCAACTCTATCATAGCTGCCTTCAGTCCGCCCGAATCTTTGCTCTAAAAGAAAAAAGTCAAGAGTCACTAGGTAGCATATCATTTTTCTCTCAAACAAATTTCAGAGGGCAGAAAGGACAGTGAAAACATAAAACAAATTTGTCATCTTATCAGACAAAGCAACTAAACAGCTAAGAAGAGTGTACTGCCTCTTCCTCTTCTCCATCCATGGACAATGAGTTAGTGTTAAAACAATAGACTAGAATGAAAATTAAGGGCAAGCATGACTGGGTGAGGTAGCATTTCCCTTTAGTCACAGTACTCAGGAGGAAGAGACAGGAGGATCTCTGTGAGTTTAAAACCAGCCTAGCCTACTTAGTTCCAAAGGAAAAAAAAAAAAAAAAAAAAAAAAGAGGAGGAAGGAAGAAGGGGGAGGGAGGAAAGAGAGAGGGAAGGAAAATTTAATAAAACATAATTTGCACAGGATGACTTCACTGCCTCATCTCAGACTCAAGTGTGTCCTGCATTCACAACCCTGCAAGAGTTCTATCTTATGTACTGATTTTTATTTTGAAAATTTATGTATCAGATACCAAAGTATACAGTATTATATATATACCTACAAAAATAAAACATCTCAGGTTTATATTAAAATGGAATTATCATATGCTAGTTAAGAAAACAATTTTGAGTCAGACACATGGTTTTGAAGTTGTTTGGTACCAATTAGTTGACAAATTATTGAATTTCTCAAAAGTCAGTCTCTTGATTACAAAATGGTGATAATATAAAGAGTAATAAGAGGCTTAACTGAAATCTTTGCAGAAGTACTAGAGTGTACAGCATACAGAAAGTGTTCAAAAATGACACTTGCTTGTTATTACTTACAGAAGTACAATCCAACAAAACAAGTGTAATGTGAGCCCCCACAAAGGCAAGCCTCTATATTATCTTAAGTTTTAGAGTAGCTATTATAAGAAAGTAAGACCATTTTTAATACATTTTACTTAATTTTGTATGTCTAAAATATCAGCAACATATAATTTTAATGTGAGCTTTTACCTATTAGCCTCTGACCTTTGTCTGCTCTGACCTATTTCTTCTCTTGGGAATCCTTTCCTAATAAATTACCTCTTCTACCATGCATGCATGCACACACTAGGGCCAGGGATGGGGGAAAAAGGAGAAGAGGGAAAGGAAGAAGGAGGGAGGGGAGAAGGGAAAGAGGGGGGGGGAGAGAGAGGGGAGTGGGGGAAGAGAGAGAGAGAGAAAGAGAGAGAGTCTTATGCTTCCCATCCACCCCCAATTAGGTCTTTGAAATCTAATTCTTATTTACACAGCCCAAATCAACCTAGACTAGGCACATTTCATTATACACATAGCTAGTAGCCACTGTAGAGGTCAGCACAGAATATAGACCCTTACTGTTTTCAAGTTCCAACTCTATCACCAGCTGTGTGGCATTAGGCAAGTCAGTCTTACCTTCTGCAAATCTATTTCCTTTTTTATAAAATGGAGCTAGCCATAGTAATACATAGTGCACACAGCTGAGAAAGTCAGTGTTCCTGTATACCAGGATAGTTAGTTTGTCTGTTCTTAAAGGCAATAACTATCTTTTAATGTATCTCCTTCACCCTGCATGAAGTAGGTAGTGCTTTACCAGGACCACAATAATGGCTCAGTAGGTAAAGGCACTGTAACTCCAATGATTTTGAGTCAGATGACCTGAGATTCCTGGAACTCACACAAAGGTGGAAGGAGAGAATTAGTTTTCACAAATTTGTTCTTTGACCTTCACACATGCACACACAT
This sequence comes from Cricetiscus sungorus, assembly GCA_030556225.1. Lineage (NCBI taxonomy): Eukaryota > Metazoa > Chordata > Mammalia > Rodentia > Cricetidae > Cricetiscus > Cricetiscus sungorus. The sequence continues at coordinate 39,703,449 of JANBXA010000372.1, forward strand.
GTATGCCTACAAAAATTCTCTCTCTAAAAATTTTAAGACATATAAGGCAGTGTTAACAACAAAGGTATAAAATGTCCACTGACTGAGTAAGTGAATATAAAATCTTAAAAAACATACTCTTGTTACAATTCATGCATGGAACAAGATCTAAAGTCACAAGAACTAATTTATTTCTTTATCTCAGAAACTCTGTAAGATGGGACAGGACCACTTATTTTACTACTAAGGAAACAAGCATGAAGACAATGATTATTATTTTATGGGAGAAGGAACAAGTAAGAAGTAAAAGAATAAACAAATACTGCAAAAGCTACTTACTCAAAATAAGCCTCAAAAGAATTACAGGACCGTCTCCAAATCTACATAGCCTTCAATTCTTCCCAAATAGGAAATACTTTGTAAGACTCTTAGTTGGAATTTCTATTGCTATGAAGAGATACCATGACCATGGCAATTCTTACAAAGGAAAACATTTTACAAAGGTGACAGCTTTCAGTTTCAGAGGTTCACTCCATTATCATCATGGCACGGAGCATAGTCATCTCTGGTAGTTTGGTAGCGTGCAGGCAAATGGGCAGATGTTCTGCTGATGAACTCTGCTCCCAGCCCCAGATGTAACTAAGAAACTCTGTCCCAAGAACATATTTTGTGAGAGATCAAGAAGACCAGGTGAGGACTCTGGCCAGATGAATACATTTTGATGAGATGGCATAGGAAGTGAAATGAGACACTGGGTGGTATGCTAAGCAAAAGAAACCTCAAAGCAGACCCCCACAGTAACACACTTTCTCCAGTAAGAGGGCCATACATACTCCAACAAAGCCACACCTCCTAATAGTGCCACTGTCTGAGTTTATGGAGCCCAGATACATCAAAGTACCACAGACTCCATCCCATAAATTAAAACACAGTCTGTCTTCTCCCACTAACCTTCTTCCCTTCCTAAGACTACAAGTAAATGGTATTATATGACCATGCCCAGCATCTACTTGAGATGTGCTTTCTGAACACAACTCAGATAACATTTCCATTCTAGCTGTGGTTCTAAAGTTAAGCAATCTCTATTTTATTTAAGTGATAGCTTATAATTCTCCAGTTTCTCCAGTCCTTTAAGCCTTTAATCTCAGTGGTCTTGCACCTGACAGTTGGGAACAGGAATCTAGAGGTCACATACCAGGGAGGGTGAACTTTAACTAAAAAAGGGTTAAGTTGCCAGACACAATCTTATTTTTTACAAGATGATCAGACAAAAAAGCCTGTCTGGTAATATCATTCCTCTAAATTATTCTCAGTGGCTGAGCAAGCAGGTCACTTGTCCCTGGAAAGCTCTCCCGTAACCCCAACAGCGCGCGCACACACACACACACACACACACACACACACACACACACACACACACACACACACACACACACACAATCCTCAGCTGTCAGCACCCATTTTAAACTACTCAGCAAGAGCTCTGATGGATTATGACTTTCCCCCTGGCTATAGAAAACAGAAGGAATGCACTAAACTATGTCTTAAAAGCCTTCAGAAAACTAAGAATGAAGAAGGAATCCCTATGCAGCAGATAATTTGCAGGCAGCTGTGCCTTGCTAGTATAAAGAGATGAGGAAACACTTTGCCTTTTCCTAAAAATGTGTTATGCCAGCAGAATCTTTCCTCCTGTTCACAAAGCATCAAAAGCACCACCTACCCAGTGGAGACACAGGGCTGCACCCAATCGTCTCCCTTCAGGAAATCATACAGTCTATTTCTCCAGCCAATTCAGAGTTATCCTCAAATATTAACTGGACTTTATATTAAGCCTGATCTATTCATCCTCAAAATGAGTATGAATGATCAAAAGCTTCCCTAATACCACCACCACCACCACCATCAGCATCAAAAATGAAAAAAGGGAAGTTTCTTTAGGGCAGATCTGTCTCTTGAGAAGTTTTTGAATTGGTACATAACTACAAAAGGAAGATCCTGGTACAAATTCACCCCTACCCACAAGCTCTGCAATCTCCACACCCCAGTACTTCCCTACACTCTAAGGAACCTTATGCATAGGTGTTCAACTGAGTAGTCAAGCTCTGCAAACACCTTCTCAAACAGTCTCTATGGCCACACCTTTGACCTAGAAATAAATACATAACATGGTAGAATTCAATGGCCTGATCCATCTTCATACAGACAGGTTCTACAGGCCCTGGTAGCAGGCTCAAGACATTCTGTCAGAGTTCTTGGAAACAGTCTGTAAGGGGACAGGTATGGTGAAAAGAAGGAACTGTGAAGACACAGGGCAGAGGACAGGAGGTTGTTTGTGTCTAAGGGTAGAATCTGAGTATAAGTCCTCCCAGTGTGTAGAGTTCTATCACATTAATGTTAATTGTTGAAGGCAGTACAGACAATCAGTACATACACTGCTATAGGTCCCCCAATGTTTCCTCTGAATCCTTTGTTCTGAGAACTGGACGGGGATACAAAGGCAGGTAATTCTAACCTTAAAAGTATCTAGTCCCATAAATTAACAGATTCTACTATGCCATTTTGGAACAAGTAACACAGTTGGGGAAGAAGAGGGCTTTTCCTTATATGTTTCCTCTATCCCATAATGCACTTCAGGACACAGGTCAGCATGAGCATACCTTGTTTTATGCATGTCTTTCCTCCACCAGGAGAGTACAAAATAAACAAGTGCTAGACTCAGCTTCTGATTAAAACTGTTACAAAAGTCAGTTCCTAGGGTTACGTCACAGTAAAACCAAAGAACAAAATGCCCTCCACCTCTCAGGCAAAGCTCCAAAGCACTGTCATACACTCTGGTATTCCTTAATACCCTTAAAAGTGTTGTATCCTCATGCTGCAGGTAAGAAAAATAGCTGATGGAAATGGAATGAGGAACCCAAAGGGCTTAAACACCCCTTCACTAACATTTCACAGTGAAACAATAACCAGAGATTAAATATTCACACTTTACAGTGGATAAAAATGGTCTTGTGGAAATTAAAGCATGCCTCCCAAATCACAAAACTAATCCATGGCAGAACCAGGAACAGAAAAATGGAAATGAAAAAGATTTATAACATGTACAGCAGAAGAGACTAATCTCAACAATATATGAAAAAATGTTTTAAGAAATTTCTATAAACCAGTAAGCCCCAAAGAATTGTGAACAAAGGATATGAACAGAAAAGGTGAAACATGACAAATACATCAGAAGACACAAAAGATGCTCAAAGTTACTCATAACTAAGATATTATTCTTTACCCATCAGGCTGAAAAGGATGTGCTAACCTGAAGTGGCTAGTACTAAGGGGCTTTGGGAAAATTCCTTATGTCACTTGATTTGGAAGTATGGAGTGGAAATACTACTCTGAAACCACATGTGTATCATATATACTCCCATCTTCCTCTTGAGGAAGGATATACGTCATAGGAGCATGCACAAAAATATTTTCAATAGTGAAGAACTACATACCCTACATGTCCAACATTAGATGAATAAGCAAACTATGAAATTAAAGAATTATGAAATATGACATAATAAGGAAAATAAAACAGATCTGTATATATCTTGATTATGATAGATAAAATATGGGATTTCTTTTAAACTTGCAAAATAATTCATACAGTATATATTTTCTATGGACAATAAATGTATGTAAAAGAGAAGAAAAGCAATTATTACTGGGTCTGGTATTGAGATGGTAGTAAGAATATTTTAGATTTAGTTCAATATACTACTAGCAGCATATTTAAGATTTAATTTTAAAAAACAACAGCAATAAGACAGAGAGAAAGGGAAGAACAGATGTAAGAAAGGAAATCCCAGGGCTCCTACTTCAAATGCCTTTTCCATTAGTTTGCCTAAACTTAAATACTAGGTCTATTTTTTATGTAGTAAATACATGAACCAGCCGGAATGAGAGAATCTTTACCCAGTGTTCCTGTATAGATTTAAAGTGGCCTAAAATTCTCAGAACCAGGGTATATGCACTTTTCTAAAAGTGAGAGTGGCTTCTCTTAGATTTAAAAAAAAAAAAAAAAAAAGTTTAACTCTCCGAGTGGAACATGCATTGTACAAAGAAAGGAGACCAAGTACTACTTCTAGCTGCCACTAGTTGTTATGTGAGCTTAGAAAAGTAATTTAGTATCAGGGTTTCTATTTTTCTGTCTTTAAATAGAGAAGGTGAGCAGATCAGATGCTACAAATGTGCAGCTTTAGTCTATAGAGCTGTTTTCTTTTACTTTTGGCATTGTCCTATATATCACAGTGACATTTAAAATTAGCTACAAATCAGGAATAAATACCAGATAAGATGGTGGTCAAGAAGCTCTCCCCTATGATCCTATAAAAGACCAGAATTAGAATAAGAAAAAAAAAAAAAAACAAAACAAAACAAAATACAAAAACAAACAAACAAAAAACCCCACTCCATTTCAGAGAGGAAGAGCCTCAAAAATTCAAACTTAGTGATGGAGCAGCTGGAAAGAGCTAAGAAAGTAAGTGGAGCCAAACACAACCCAGCCTCAAAATAAGATCCTTGTGGGAGGAGGGAAAGCAGAAAGAGATAAGCCAGCAGGGCTGATAAAATGACACCAGCAGCCCTAAGCCATGCGACAAGCCCACAGCTCTCAGAGTTGCAAGCTTTAGTGAGACAGTGATTCCTCTGGTGGCCAGGCAGCAACAGAGAGCAATCCCATGTAAGTTACACTGGGAGGGTAGTGCCTAGGTGCCATCTAAAGAGGAAAGATACTGTTTTAAGTATCTTTTTGAGCTATCCTGGAGGTCTGAGAAAAGGAAACAGATACAAGTCTGGGGGCCTGAACTCAACTGCCAAAGCCAACGGTGAGAGACTGCCCTGAAAGCAGTGGTAGTGAATGAAAGAACAAGACACTAAGAGGCAGAGGCATGCAGGGGCATGAGTCTCAGCGAAATGAAATCCACTGGGAAAAGAAGCCCTGCTTTCCAGCAGACCTCATCAACTAAGTAATTCTGAGGCCTGTTATTTCTTAGACCAAGGTTAGCAGCAGATCAAAACTCTAAAGCCACCAATCTGCCAATCACTATAGAGGCAAGAAATCTGAAGCACCAACAGACTACTTAGCACCTACAGTGGGGCAGCTGGTGCTTTCTAGGTTTTGAAAGTACAGAGGACAGGTTTACATGTACAAATCTCAATGCTGTTTTTGCTGCCACTCCCAACACTCTTGGGAGACATGCATCCCCTGAACCTGTTCCAAATAGAACCTTTGCCACCTAGGGGACAGAGTCTGTGAAGTCTCCAGAAGGAAAAAGAGCATGTCAGCCCCACAAAGCTAATTGTGGATAGCAGGAGCCTCTGACACACAATAAGAAGCTATGAAAGGTAAGACAGACTCAACTCTTGTCCTGTTCAGGCTCAGCACCAGCACAAATCATCTAATAAATGAAAGTCTTCAGGTTCCACTTACCTTCCCTACCCAGGCAGAGAACGTTAGTCTCCAATTTTGAAGACCAAGAAAAAGGCTGCTCTAACACCTCATCCTTTTAGTGTCCTATTTTTTCATACCTTTATGCTTTGCCTTTTGAAGCCAGTATCATCCTGATATAAAAACTAAGGACATAACAACAACTATGAAAGACTAGAGATACAAAAGTTCTCAACAAAATACTTGAGAACCAAATTCAAGAACACACTAAGAAGATCATGTATCATCATGAAGTTGGTTTCATCCCAGGGGTATAAGGTTAGTTCAAAAAGGGGGTTGGGGATGGGGATACAAACAAGAAAAAGGTCAGATACTTCCTATTTGCAGGTGATATAACCATATACTTAAAAGACCCTAAAAACTCTACAAAGAAACTGTCAGATTTAATAAGCACCTTCAGCAAAGAAACTGGGTATAAAAATCAGAAAATTTTCTATATACTAACAATAAACTTTCCATGAAAAAATTGGGAAAATTTTCCCTGAATTCACAATGGCTTAAAAACAAAACAAAATCATGGGAATAAACAAAATCACAGTATTAAAAGACCTCTATAATGAAAGCCTAATGAATGACACTGAAAAAAGAAACTGAAGAACTCTAGATAATGGTAAGACCTCCCATGCTTAAGGACTGCTGAAATAATGACATCACCAAAATTAGTCTACATATTTAACACATTCCACATCAGGATTCAAGTGACATTCTTCACAAACATAGAAAAAAGTAGCAGAAAAAAAAAAAAACCAATGCTGGAATGATTATAGTATCTGATTTCAGATTATATTAAAGAATCATAGTGGTAAAACTTCATAGATCTGGTACAAAACAAAAATGGGGATCAATAAAATAGAACACAGAACCTAAAACCCACACAGCTACAGTCACCTAATTTTTTGGCAAAGCTGTCAGATAAAACTGGGGAAATAGTCCTGCAGAAGAATGATATTAAATATGTATTTCTTCTCCTACACATCAAAGACCTTAATATAAAACCTGAAATGCTGAATGAAGCTCCTAGATTCTAGGAGCTTTCCTCTAGGACCTAGAGGAAAACACAGCAAACACAATTTAAGATAAAGATACTAGAGGTAGGTATGGTGGTACAAACCTTTAATCCCAGCACTCAGGAGGCAGAGGAAGCCTGGTCCAAGTTTGAGGCCAGCCTGGTCTACAGAGCAAGTTCCAGGACAGCCAGGACTACACAGAGAAACCCTGTCTTGGGACTCAGGGAGATACAGATGTAGACATAAATGTTTAATGCAACAACATTCACAACAGATAATTTATGATATAGGTATTCAACAACAGAAGAATGAAAAAGAAAAATATAGCATATATGCTTACACACAATGAAAACATTTTCAGACAAAAAGAATAAAATTATGGCCTTGCAGGAAAATGGCAGCAACTGGAGATAATCATCTTACGCCAATTAAGATAATGGCAAAATGCTAAATAACATGTTTTCTATTGTCGTTCTTAGGAGTGTGTGGTGTGTGGTGTGGTGTGTGTGTGTGTGTGTGTGTGTGTGTTATGTGTGTGTATGACTTGAAAGTAAAAGTAAAGCTAAGGGGACAAAAGGGACCAGTAAGAGGAGGAAGGTTGAGAAAAGGAAGGGTTATGAGGAGAAATATGTTCAACATACTATAATGCACAAAAGTTTAAACATTTAAAAACAGGACTTGGTGGATAGATAACACACTCCCAGAAACCATAGTTATTAAATAAAAATTCCAGTTGCAGGGATGGGCCATTTTCTTGAATTACTGGCCAGGGAAGCCCTAGAGACCCTCAAAACAATACAGGCTATTTGGTCATGGCTGTTGGTTTCGCCCCACAACCACATGATAAGACCATATTACTGAAGATAACAAATACTTTGGTTTTGGGATATAGAGAAATCAAATGTAAGCTGAGCTGAAAGTTTCTTCCATGCTGACTAGCTTTCCTAGTGCCAGGAAGTTACATGTAGGCTGCTATAGGTAAAATGTCATTAACAGTCTTACTCAGCTATGGATCCTGGGAAGTTCCAGGAAGTTGTATGTACACAGGTGCAACAGTGGCATGATTTTTATAGGGTAACTAACTTCATCCACAGGGTGAAGGGAGGTCATGTGTTCAAATGGGGAAGCTACAGTATCAGCCTACCAACTTGCTTTATAAATACTTATGCTTTTGCTCATAGGTTAGTGCTACTGTCAGCTTTGGTCTGAGAAGCTTGTTTTTTCAGGGGTCAACAGTTACTACAGAGATGCATTACTAGTCCTAAGAATAAATGACTGCTAAATGCTCAGCCCTCAATGAGATGTCTCTATCACTCCCTCCAAGGTCCACAGAACTTTGTGGAAGAGGAGACTGAAAGACTCTAATACTAGAGGAACTGATGAAGTATTGTGAAATGCTCTCTTGCAGGCATGACACAATTAAACCTCTCAGTAGTTTTGATTATCTACACAAGACTGGCCCTTCAACATTCCACTGTGGAGAGGGAAAGGGTTTACTAGACCTCACCCCCCACTCTCCCAGGACCAACAGCAGTTAATGGTGACAATAACATTTTTTTCAGTGGAGTGGCCTCTGAAGTTGTCCAATGCCTATAGATAACTATCCATGTTTCTGTACATAAAATGTGGTATGTATACCAATGGAATTTTATTCATCTGCAGTGAAAAATGAAATAATATTTGCAGGAAAATGAATGGAACTAGCAATTATTATAATTATTACAACAACCTAGGACCACAAAGAAAATGCATGTTTTCTTACATGTGAATCCTAGAATTAAATTTTTTTTTCCTTTTAGTTTTGCCAAACAGGGTTTCGGTGTGTAACCATTGTAGCTGTCCTGGAACTCACTTTGTAGACCAGACTGACCTTGAACTCATGAAGATCCATCTGCCTCTGCCTCCCAAGTGCTGGAATTAAAGATATGTACCACCACCACCCAGTTAGAATTTAATTTTTATGTTAAGTTTATGTAGGAAATGTATAGGTCATGAAACTAGAACCATGAGTGGAAAAGGAAAAGGGACAGAATACATGTGACATGAAAATGGAATGGAGGTTACTGGGAGAAGGAAAGAGACCAGCAGGAGGAAGGAAAGGTGATAAGAAGTGGAATTGAGAAAAAGAATCAACAAAAACAAAGTATATGGGAAAATGCCATAATAAAACCCATTACATGTTATTTTAAAAATAAGCATTTCATTTAAAAGAAATAAAAAATTACTATCACCATTCTATAAGTAAAAATCTTTGCCATTTTCTACATTTTATTTAATTTCCAACTTGAAAGCCACTCCCACGCTGGACAAACATCTTTAGTTCCCAGACTTAAAATTATTCTTGGATCTGAAATCCATTACCATGTGTTTTTTATTGCTACTATTGTTTTTACAAATTTTATTTTTAATTTATGTGTCTGTGTCTGTGTATGTGTATGCCACATGCAGGCAGGTGCCACAGAGGTCAGAAGGGGGTGTTGGATCCCCTAGAGCTGGAGTTTTAGGTGGGTGTGAGCCAGTTAACACTAGGAACTGAAGCCTTGAAGAGAGCAGTAAGCATTCTTAACAGCCAAGCTGTCGCTCTAGTCCCTCAGCTGTTTCAAACCTAACTCTGTTAAGTCTTTATGTTCTTCCTCATCTTCTACCCAGCAAATAGCAACAATACTCTCACCCTTGCTACTCTATATGTGTTCTCAATACAGAAATACAGTCAAGTTTTGTGTTCTTGTTAGACTGAGTTTTTGCATGTTTGTTTTGCTCTTGTTGTTTTTGTTTTTGAGACAGGACCTCACCATGTTGGAACTTGCCTGCCTTCCTCCTGCCTCAACCTCCCATGTGTATAGATTAAGGTCATGAAAGTTGAAGTCTTAAGAACATAAATCAAATACTTATTCTCTTGCTCAAAAAGAACAAGGCCATTCAGAAGAAAATCCAAAATCTTTATAATGGCCTACTTGGTAACTTGACCTTTTACTCCTGACTACCTCCCCAAGCCAGCCGTTCTTCTAACTGCCTCAGCAAGTATGTTTCATCTATGGCCCTTACACTCATTCCCTCCACCTGAATTGCTGCTATGTATGCCCCTAGATCCTCCTATGACTGGCTCTAGCTATAACTGAGTTGTTAGAGCAGTATCAGAGCAACCCATTCCCAATATACCAATTAAAGAGATAAGTGAAATGAAAATCAGAGAAAGAGATTTATTCAATGTAGCCACATAGGGAAGAGGAACAAAACTAAGAGTTTATTGGTCCCAAAACTGTCTTCAGAGTATTGACATGAATTTTAGATTTAATTAAGCAATCCCAGCTAACATGTGGTCCTGCCTATTATTAATTTCCTTAGCTCAAGTCCTACAAGTAGTCTGGTAAGTTGTTAAACCAGTTATCTGTTAATAGCAGAGGGTACAGACATAAACACTGGTCTTCATCTGCAAGATGGTTCTGCTCTTCTCAAAAGTCAAGCTGACTTAAGAAGAAAGGGTTATCTCTCTCCTACAACCACAGCACAGAATAAAGGCAGATGCTAGGCTTTTCTCTGCTTTTGGATGCCTGTGTGCCCAAGTGAGGACTCAGAACTGTTTAGCAAAAGTAGTTTCTATATACCTGTTTCAAGGTATATATATTCTAGGTCCTCTTCAGATACTTCAATTGCCCTTCCTCTCTTCTCATCTGACCTATTCTCTATCTCCCTTTCTAATGTGTTTGCTCATAAAACTGAGCATTATTTAAAATATTACTTAACTTTGCTTCATATGTTTTGTTCATAGAATTTAAGTTCAGTGACATCAGGGACTTGGAATTACTTATTATTAAAAACAGCTAAAAATACTCCACATGGAAATTTTTTCTAGATTTTTTTTTTAAAAGTTGCCATTCAATATATACATTTCTATCAGTTGTCTGCTTTTCAAACATTATTTTGAGACTTATTCACAGTTCTGGTTTATTCATTTTCATGGTAATTTATGGTATTTCATTATGACTATTTCATAACTTTTATGTATTCCCTAAAGAATTTTGGAAAACTGTGCTTCCTCCTACATTTTTAAATTGACAGCTAAACTGGGCAGGCATGGTAGCATACACCTATAATCTCAGCACTTGCAAGCCTGAGACAGGAGGATTGCTACAAGTTTGAGGTCCAGTCGTGCTACATATGGAGTACCAGGTCCGAAAAGTCTGTATAAAAAGACTCATTCTAAAAAGTCAAAAATAAAGAAATGAAGAAATAAACTTAATTGACAACTAAAATATTTCAGCATAAATTTTCCACCTGGAAAATTAAGGGATTTCAATAAATATGTTTTGAATGAATGAAGAAATCAAAAGAAAAAACATAGGGCCATTAAATTCAATAACACAAAAATAGCTTAATAATTTACCTCATAAAATTGTGGGAAGAATTAAATGACAAGTGTGTATGAAGTTTACAGTACAGATGATAGCACACAGGAAGTTCTCCACACATTCTGTTGCTATTGTGATTATTACTAATTGAATACACTTTGACAACTCAGGATCAGAGAATAAACTAAGAACTGCTGAATAGAAAGAAAATTAAGAAAGCCACTAGCTACTACAAACTATTCTGTAGAATAGGAAATCTTTCAGGGAGTGGAGGAAAGTAGTTTGAAAGTATTTATTTATGCATGAAGTACATCCCTGCAGACAGCAGTAAACAGGGAGAATCATTCTATGAAATCTAAAAAGTGTAAGAAGGAGGAAGAACAACTGAGAATACACACAGAACAAAAAGAATAGGAAGTTCTGGTGTCAGAACTAAATTCTAATCTTCCTTTTTACTTACTACTATGAACTGAAGCTCCCAGAAACAAACAAAAATAAGTACCCAATAACAGCAATAAAAAGCACCCAACTGTTAAATACTCTACAAGGCTGATGGACTCATTAGAACTCCTGTGATTGTAGAGAGCTGGAATGTTGTTACTTTGAAGCCAAATCATTTTGTGCTCTCTTTAACCCTGTAAATAGTTACTTATTGCCCATCTCTCTATTTGAACTTATGATTATCAGGCAAAGATCTTTTTTGGAACATACAAACTTTAATTTCTACAAATTAAAAGGCTAAGATTATATTATCAAATAGCATCTGAGGTCTGTACCAGATGCTCCCACCAATGGATTTTTAAGACAATTTTATTGGCTTTGTTCTGTTACTATCAACATTTCCCGTCCATCTTGGAGTAAGGTGTTCAGAGCAAGGTGAATCTGTGTTCCTGGGCAATGGGCATTCATATTTGGCTCTAGAATAAACTCTTACTCTCTTTGTGGTAAAAAATGTGATTGTGCATTGACACTGTGTGATCTGGCAAAATTCAACCTCTTTAAGTATCTCTTCCCACTTCTGTAAAATGGGAATCATGGCAACACAGCTTGCTAGAGTGAGGGTCAAGTGTAAAAACATGAATGTATTCATATTCAAATTTCCAAATAAATGGCAGCTGTTACTTTCTTTTCATTTATCTCTAGAAGAGTTTCAAAATTCAATCTTTAATCTCTTTTTTAATTTTACACCTCAATACAAATGTTAGCATTTTTACTCTCTACAATTCTTCAGTAAGAATCTGCAATTCAACACAACTTATACCCTGACAAAGTTCATAAAGACCCAAAGTCCTGGAAGAATAGGGTATCTATAAACTTCTCTCCATCACTATCTACTAGAGTAACCAAGGCTTTTCTCTACCCAGAAAGTAAAGAATAAATTGTTCTCATCACCCCTTGACTTCTGTAAAAACTTCCCTCAGTTACAATATAAAACAGAATCTAAAGAGAACAACAGCCAAACCTGTACACCTAAAACAGACCTGGCAGCTGTGTTTTGGGTAGCCAACGTATAAGGTGCCAGCAAGACACTGAAATATACAGGAACCTCTTCTCTGAAGACAAGTTTTCAGTAGCCTATCAACTCAGCAGATTAAAGCAGGAAGAAAGAACAGAAGGAGAGGGGGCTGAGAAGTTTTGACCAAAGAAAGCTTAGTGTCCAGAACATCTACTGCTGCCAGACTAACTTGCCCAGAACTGGACTCAGAATTAGCTTTCTACAGTAATAAGAGCCATCAGTTTCTGAGAGCTTATAAGATCATGCATACTGTTCTAGGCTGTATATATGAGCTTATTTCTATTTTACCATAAACCCCCCCCCCAGGGTGGGGAGGGGAACAGGAATTATGCTCCTGTTAAGAAACCAAGACTCAGAGAAGCTGACTGAATTACCCAACATTACACAGCCAGGGCTGTAAGGATAATCAGGACAAAATCTTCAATATTCACTCTACCATTCTTCCTTGGTAACAAAATGTCACCTTTTAGTTTGTCATACTAGCTTGGAAAAAAAGATTGAGTTCTGCTGTCCCATGAAATCTAAATGGGAATAAATGCTTCTGGAGAGATGCCTTAAAAAAGAGGGGTGTGTCTTTCACTGCTATGTCTGTTATCTTAGAAGTCAGAAGTGCTGGTTAAACCAAGCAGTGATGGTACAGAAGGAAGAGGCAGGTGGATCTCTGTGAGTTCTAGCCCAGCCTGGTCCACAAAACAAGTTCCAGGCCAGCCTGTTACACAGAGAAACCCTGTCTCAAAACAAAAAACAAAACAACAAAAAACAAAAACATACTGGCTAGACTTCAGGGGCCATCTCAGTTTGTAACAGAGATGAGCTATCAAGATCTAAGATGAACCTTCATGCTTCCTCCAATCTTAGACTGCCTACATTGAGACATTATTAAGATGAGGGAGAAATTATCATCCATCCTGTATGAACTGCTGCCAGTTTAGGATTCCAAGTTATTCCATTACTTTATATAGTTGAACTTAGTCCCAACATAAATACTGATATTCTATAATACAATCTCCTTATCACTCCTTCAGTGATGCCTGGTTATTAGATAAAATTAAATCACTTCATATCATACATTTATCAAGTATTTTGTGTGTCAATTATCCAATAGGCCCTGTGCTAGGTGCTGGATCACAGTGAAGACTAACATATACTACTAGACTTATTAAGAGTTTATAACACAGAGAGAACAGACCTAATACTGACGTAATAACCAATATTTTGGGTTACAATAAATGCACAGTGATTGTTGCTATGGCAGCATAGAGAAGATGTAGCTAACATCATACTATCCTATTCAATCCTTCCCATCTTTCAAAGTATCCCTCAAATACCACTTTCTCCAATAAACCATTCCTGGTGTCATGCCTCTAGCTAGCTAAAACCACTTTCTTTCTCTAAACTCACAACATGTCATACTGTTTGTAATTCTCCTCTACACTTGATGTTATCCAAAAGGCCAAGAAGTAACTGTTCACATTTCTCCTCTAAATACTCAAACCCACATGAAAGCAAAACTATACATTTTTTTAAATCAGCTTTATTTTCCCCTAATATAATGCTGTCTTATTCTCTCTCTCTCCCTCTCCTCTCTTTCCCTCCCTCCTTCTCCTCTCTTTCTCCCTCTCCTCTCTCTCCCTGTCCTCTCTCTCCCTGTTCTCTCTCTCCCCACTCCCCCTCTCTCTCTCACCTCCCTCTCTCTTCCTGTTCTCTCTCTCCCCACTCCCCCTCTCTCTCTCACCTCCCTCTCTCTCCCTGTCCTTTCTCTCTCCCTCTCTCTCCCCCCCCTCTCCGAGTACCTGCTTCTTCTGGGTCAGGCTTCTATATTTCCCATCTCTACTTCACATACCAGAACTAAAGCCTTGTTCTTTGACTACACTGTCTTCCATTCAGAGAGGTTCCTGAGTGCCTGTGTTCATTACTGCCACCCAACAGTTCAGCCCCAGATTTTGATATTAAAGTAGCCAAGAGCAAGAAGTACACGAAAGGAAGCTGCCTGCAGTCTCGGAATGAACAAGAAGGTAATTCTCAAGTTGAGACTAAAGTGGAACCAAGCCATTCTCTTTACCTTTAGCTTTCTCATCTTCTGACAAATACTTGCAGATCTAGTGTGTATGCAATGCTTCACACTATTATTAACATATTAGAAAAGGAAAAGAAAACCTATGAGACAGAAGGTATCTGAAAGGATAGAAACAACAAAGAAAAAATACATGGCCAGGAGGTGTTGGTGCATGCCTTTAATCCCAGCACTTGGGAGGCAGAGGTAGGCAGATCTCTGTGAATTGGAGACCAGCCTGGGTCTACAAGAGCTAATTCCAGGACAGCCTCCAAAGCCTGTGTCAAAAAATAAAACAAACAAAAAACAATACATATATACACGTATATGTGTATACATACACATAAATTACTGAGAAAAAAGATAGGTAACCTAACACTATCCATGCTCTTTTGAGCTGATGGTACACCACAAAAGAGGAAATACAAAAGATGCTCAGAAACCAAAGGAACACAATTAAAACCACAATATGACACCATTTGTTACACAATCACCAGACTGGGAAAATTTTAAAATACCATTAATATCAAGTGTTGGTGAAGACTCAGGGCAACCAGAAACAGCTTCATAATTATGCAAACTAGAACCACCACTTGGGAAACAGGTGATAACAATGGGTACTATTTCCACTTAAATATAGGAAAATGGGTATCAGGAGGCATGACTGAGAATGCTTGCACCTGCACTTTTTTATGAGGGGATGTGTCATTTTGTTTTTGTCCAAACTCACTATGGACTTCAGATTGACACTGAACTCTGATGCTCCTGCATCCACCTCTGGAATGCTAGAATTACAGACATGCACCACCAAGTTACACCTGCATTAGCTGTAACAGCAAGAAATTCCAGAACCAGCAAGAAATTCCAGAACCTGGAAACTAGTCAAATGTTCATGAATATAATAACTTGTGGCATATCCATACAATGGAATTCAATACACCAATAAAAAATAAACTGCAGCCATTCAATGAATGAATCTCACACATATCTTTAAAAAAGTGAATGAAATTCAAAATACTGCATCACAATAATGTAAAAACTATGTCAAGTTCACCTTTGGAAATGCGCACAAAGGCTGTTAACACATAAAGATAAACAAAAAAGTATTATCTCAAAGTCATGAAAATGGTTACCAAAAGAAGACACAAGAAAGAGGTACACATAGTGTCAATTATCAGTAATAATATTCTATTTCTAATCTGAGTGCAGGTCTCTCATGTATTTGATTTGTAGTTATTTGTTAGCCTGCATATTTTGTACACTTTTGAATGTGTATTTTACAATAAAAATAGGAATAAGGAAAATGTTAATATGCAGTATTTTCATTACCAAAATATCAGTTATTCTGTGACCAGTGCTTATAAGGCTCCTTAGGGAAATAAAAGCCATGACATTTACCAACTCTCACTACTTAATGAATACAGCACACAGAAAAACTGTTCTCTTATTGATAGCACCATCCATTGTTTACATAAAAGGCACCCCAAATGCAATCAATAAATATTTACTAAATGTCTACTGCTGACCAAAAAAAAAAAAAAAAAAAACCAAAACAAAGCAAAACAAAAACAAAATAGGTCCGAGATAAAATCTAGACAGTGGACATGAAAACCTCCATCCACGCACCTATTTGGCCTTCCGGTATACACCTTCCTACTAAGTGTGAAAAAGTGCAAAGCCCAGGGCAACTCAGGGCCCACACCAAGTCATTTGTCAAAAATCCTGGTTCCTCACATTTTCAGGTGGGCAGGCAGGGTTGCCATAGCAAGAACCTTAAGTCAAAACACTGATCCTAACAAAGGCTATGATGTGAAAATTGTCCTAATTGGCGTCAAAATTCTCAAGGAATGCTCTATCTGGGATCCAGGAAGAAATGATTTGCAAATTCTCGGAAATTATACCCAAGATTTTCTGTGTACTTGTATTTTCTCAGGTGAGAATCGTTAACTTGGCAATTTCAACCAAAATGGTAGAGTAGGTGACTTTTTTTCATATTCATGAAAATGAATATGGTCACAGCTACCCTGAGTTGGCACGGGGTGGGGGGTCCTGGTACCCTCAGACATATGTTCTGAATGCCCAATACTCACTCTCAGTTCTTCGAAGGCCTCATCTAGCGTGGAGAGCTGGTGGCCCCGGTGAGCCCCAATGACTGGGCACAGGACACAGATGAGCTGCCTGTCTTCCTGGCAATAGGTGCTCAAATCCAGCCCATGGTCCGGACACTTCCTCTTGGCCACTCTCTCCGCTTCCATCTCTATTTCGGGGTCGAATTCGCTTTCTGCCTCGGTTTCTCCTTCTGCCTCGGATTCTCCTTCTTGGTTGTCTTCCTCCGCCTCGCTTTCCTGCTCGTCCTCCATCTCTTCCTCGCTGTCTTCCTCGCTCTCCTCATCACTCTCA
This sequence comes from Cricetiscus sungorus, assembly GCA_030556225.1. Lineage (NCBI taxonomy): Eukaryota > Metazoa > Chordata > Mammalia > Rodentia > Cricetidae > Cricetiscus > Cricetiscus sungorus. The sequence goes on from JANBXA010000372.1 coordinate 39,720,238, forward strand.
TCCTCACTGTCTTCCTCAGTCTCGCTCTCTTCTTCCGACCCACTGTCTTCCTCCGACTCGCTCTCTTCTTCCCCCACCTCGCTCTCTACCTCTCCCTCGGGCTCCCCTTTGGCCTCGACGTCTTCGGGGACCACGTCGTCCTCGCGGGCTGGCGGGGTCCAGGCCCGGGCGCCATGGACGTACTCAGCCAGGCGGTGGCTGAGGAACTTCTGGCGGTGCGCGTCGGCGTGGCGGCGGCAGTAGCAGAAACCGCAATCGCGGCACACCTCCTCCGCCCCGGGCGCCTCGTCGGGCTCGCACTCGTCACACGTGCCGTCGGGAGGCAGCTCCTCGCAGGCCGCGCCCACTCCGGAGGCCATGTGGCTGCAGGGACGCGGCCGAGGCCTAGCGGCTTACGTGCTCTCCGCCTTCACCGCGGGGCCTCCTCACCCGGGCCCCGGGGACTACTGACCGCCCGCCCCGCTGGGCCGCGCCGCGTCCGTCTGGACAGCTGAGGCCTTGGGGCCGGCCAGCCAACAGCGCTGGGCCTGGCGCCCACTCGGCCTCTCCGCCGCGCGCCGCGCTGCGCCTCGTCCCTCACGCGCCACTTCCGGCTCGGCTGCCCGCGCCCCGTCGGCCCCCGCGCCGCGCAGCTCAGCCTCCGGTGCCCGGCAAGATCGCGGCCGCCCCGGGCCCGCGCCGCCCCGGTTCTACTTTCCCCCTCGCCGTCAGCGGCCTCCTTTCACTTCCTGAGTCACTTAAAGCGGCAAGCGCCCTTTTCTGCGTTTTCCCGCGGGGCTGAGCATCCCCCCGGAAGGAGAAGCTCCAACGCACTCTCTCCCTCACCGAGCAGAAGGCGATGGGCCCCGCCTCCCCCACGCCCTCCCTGGAGGTGTCAACCTGACCGAAAACCACTAGCCTGAGGTCCCTGCGGGCTGTGTCACTCTAGTGTCTTTCTGTCCCCGCCCCATTACAGTCCTAGGATTCTTCCAGGGGCCCAGGCCCAGGGCTCTGTATCAGCCTGGACCTGCCCTCCTGGGATTGCCACAAGGCCCCCAAAAGGTCTGTCGTTTGTTCAGCTAGGCTCCCTCAGAGTCAGGCTGAGCGAACAGGCAACATTTTCGATCCAAAGCAATACTAAGCGTTGTGTTGTTTGCAGAGTCTATTTGCATTCCAGCCTCCTAGGGGCTCAGAATCTCCTGGCAGCAGCTGTGTCAGGTGAAAGGAGGTGCAGGAAGACCATATTTATGAAGTGAGATTCCAGCCCCCAGTTACTAAGGGGTCCCTCTAAATTGAGGCCTGGCTCCAAGAGAATGGAAAGAGCCTGTTACTATACTGGATCTATATGTGATGTTTCCAAAGCATGTTTTTAGTACTTTGTTCACAAAAAAAGCCCTAAATCCTAAGGCCACCACTTAATTTCGTAATCATGGACACATTTATTCACCTTTTGTTTTTCCGCTTTAAAAAGAAACAAACAGAAACTATGTAAAGTAGAAACAATGATAATATCCACTTCGTAGGAATTCGGGGATTAAATGTAAAGGAGTCTAAACCGGAGTGATTACTAAACTTTAATTATCATTTTTAGCACAAATTGTAGTTAGTGCTAACAATAACCCTTTGAAGATTATTCCTTATCTTAAATATGTAAGACATTTTTGGCAGGCTGTTGGCAATGTAGGGATCCTGTCTCTACCCTGTACGATTGTCTCTACAGTAACAGGAAAAAAAATTATTTGAGAGAGGAAAACGGATATTTTTTGATTTAGTGGGGCAGAGGTGGAGTGGATTAGAAGAATGGACGGTAGCTGGGCGTGTGATTCATGCTTTTTATCCCAGCACTTGGGAGACAAAAACCAGGAGGTCTCTGAGTTTGAAGCTAACACTGGCTACAAAGAGGTTCCAGGACAGCCAGGGTTACACAGATCCTATCTTTGAAAGGAGTGGGGTCAGGGTGTGAAAGAGAAGGAGAGAGATGGCCTCTGTCTTCTTTAGATAAGAGAACTAGAATTCCCAGATCTGCACAAAAACATCAAGGGATGTAGGCTAATAAACATTTTAAATAATGTTTGATGTCCCTTAAGATAATGTGTTTAGTCTCTGTGTAGCTATTGTTAAATATATATTTTTAGAACATTTTGAGATATTGTTTTTGTTTGCTTATTTGTTGTAAACCTCAAAACAATTCTATAGAATGTTGGAAAATAGATTTGTTTTGTTCCAATTAAATTCTGTGTATATTTCTGGTCTTCAATTCATTTCTCTGGAAATTTCTTCTATGTCTTCATTCAAAACAAAGATTAATACACGTTCTGGAAAAAGAAATTGACCAATGCCAACTCAAGCTTCAGCATTAGTAGATCTGTGAGTAGTGTTTGTTGCTTATTTCCATTTCCTTCCTCCTGGCTGAAAATAAAGCTACTTAGGCTTTAGGAACACAATGGCATTGTATTTACAGAATCTTTGAAATGAAAATACATTTTAAAAAGTATTTTTGACTGTGTATGGTGGCATACACCTTTGGTTCCAGCTACCTGGAATGATGGGGCGGGAGAATTGTTTATTTGAGACCTATCTGGACAATGTAATAAGACACTGTCTCAAAACAATTAGGAAAAATTGTCGACAGTGTAGCTCAGTGGTAGAATACTTATCTAGCATGCAAGAGGCCCTGGGTTCAATACCTAGTACAACCCCCTACCCCCAAAAAACATTTATGAGTCTCAGAGTCTTTGGCAAGAGGAAGTAATAAAATGTTGCTATCATTATTACTTTTGCTTCTTCTTAATTTCAACTTAACAAAACATAATATGATACTTGACAATCCTACTTTGAACCTTCTGTGGAGACAGTCTTAGAGGCAGAAGTAAATGAAGCATTAAAAGGGGGCTTTGTAAAGTTCTGGTGACCTGGCTAGTGGGTTCAGTCAGATGAGCTTCTCTCCTCTCCAGTGGAAGTAAGCATCCAGTTCTGTAAGCATAGTAGTCTTTGGGAACATCTAGAGATAGCCTTGTTATACTAATATATTACTGCATTGAAAATTACCTTAAAATCTACAACCTTGAGATAACAGACATCTGTTGTCTCATTTAATTTCCATGAGTAAGGAATCCATGAGTAGCTTAACTGTGTGTGGCTCAGGTTTAGATATGTAAGCAAGGACATGGTCAGTACTATAGGCATTTAAAGGCTAACCTTACAAATGTCATATTTGCTTGCAAGTGAGTTCTCTCTCATGCCATCGAGAGGAGGCCACACTACTTTTTATAGGACAGTTTGACACTCGTGTTAAGAAAGCTGAATTTCCCCTAAACAAGAGAGAACATGGTGGAAGACAGAATATCTTTGATGACTCAAGTCATTGTTATTTCCAACATAGACTATTGGTCACAGAGATAATATTGTTCTGTCCAATGTGGGAGAAACTGACCTAGATTATAAGTACCTAAAGATTTTAATTTGGGGGGAGCTTCTTGGAGGCAGTTGTCTTCCTTTTGGTCTCCAGAAATCTATGTATCTCCCAAGGTAAACTTTATCATTTTTTTCCACAGTAGACATCCCTTCCCATGACACCATCACTCCAGAGTCATGTCATCTAAACATCTAACTTGCAGATGTGAGTAAATCTCCCAGGTTTAGTGTTCTAAATTAAGCCTCTCATAACTCCTATTCATCTTAACACCAGTGTTGCCCAGCTCCTGCCCCCACTCCAGATACAATGGTGGAATAGGCTAGGTAGAGCTGGGTCACAGTCTGTTCCAATGCAAGATAGGAATCTGAATGGCTACTGGTCCATCAGGATCCTTAAGCCTAGTTGCATACATGTTGGAATTACTTTGGTTAGCGCTTTCAGGCCTATTCCTGTGTGAGAAGAACTGTCTACAGTTCTTGAGTTCACCTGTTGGATTCTTAATTCCTTTTCCATTTAAAGCAATACATATTTGAGAGGCTGGAAAAATGGCTCAGAGATTAAGAGCACTGGCTGCTCTTCAGAGGTCCTTGTTTAATTCCCAGCAACCACATGGTGTACATGCAGAAAGAGCACTCATACATAAAATAAATATTTTTTAAAAAGTAATACATGTTTAAAACTATATAGTATTGTCACTTTGATTTTGAACAATAGAATCTAGGAGGTCCAAATTCCACTTTAAATTTCCATTCTCTGGCCTTGCTTACAATATTTTTAAAAGTAAGTCTCCTATAAATATAATTCAGTTTACCCTGTTACACAAAATTCATATCTACAAATCTTTTCAAGACAAGCCCATCTCTATGGAGACTGTCCCTCTGCTGAAGCTCTGAGGCTCACACCCCGGGGCATCTTTGAGGCCCTGTTTTTGTCTGAGTGATTCTCTGAATCCCTGCTATGGGCAGTTTTGAGTTCTAAATAAAGGATTGTACAGCATACTCTCACCACATCGGTGATATTTGCAACATCCTGGAGTTTGTCTTTGTCTGGAAGCTACTTCTTTATTTTAGCATTACTTGCCACCTTTAGCTGGAGATTTTCAAATTAGATACTTTTTTTTATATATATAAAAAGAGTTCTTCCTTCAGATTAGCTCTTCCCTTTTACTTTTGCAAAGATGTCAGGCAGTACCAGGAAATGACTTCGGCTACAATAGCCAATTGATTAGGCACACTTCCTATTTTCCACATCACTGCAGATGACAGTGTCACTAAGTTTCTGTCTCTATATAACAAACACCACTTCTAGTTTCCAATAACATTTTCTCTCTAAGCTCTCCCCTATAGCTATCTCAAAGACCATTCAGGTCTGACTCGTAGTTTCTTCAAGTTTCTGTTTTTTTCACTAACATGCACCTCAATGTCCTACTAGTGTCTTCCTTGTGCCCAAGTCCAAAACCATGCCAAGTTTAGAGTTTTATTATGGAAGAGAATCACTGAAATAAAATCTGTACCCATGATCTATTGCTGCATAATAGTTACTTCAAAACTTTGAGTCATCTTCAGCCTGCTCAGCGCACTTGGCCCTGGCATTGTCTTCTCACTGTGGTTAACAACAGCTGTAAGGCATCTATCTCAAGATGCTCTGCAGGCTCATGTGAGGATAGGGCATGTTGCAGCTGTGGCTCTTGTGAATGCATGTGAGAGTCTCAGAAATAAATGATAATTCCTAAATAGCAAATGTGTGTTATTATGTGGCTATTAGCTCTTAAGCCTTTAAACATTTTGTCACTGGGAATCTCTCTCTGATTCCCCATGGCTTTCTGGTCCTGGGCACCTCCATTAAAATAATTCAGACAAGACACAAGAGTATAGCATGAAGATGGAGTTTATTACAGAGAAAAGCAGAGCCCTCTCAAGGGGTGAGAGTGGACTGTGGCCAAAGGGACCGTTGCAGAGCAATACACACTCTTAAGGGGTGACTGTTGGGTAACAGCCAAAGAGAACATTATGCTGATCTACATTGTTGGCAATTTTTAGCCTGTTCCTAAAGTCTCTTGGACAGACAGCTTTTCCCATGGTATGGGTTTCTTATCCAGATGATTGACAGGTCCACTTGGATTGATTCTTAAAGGAGGGAACAATGGTAACTACCAGAAAGCCTGCTGCTAAACAGGAATTTCAAAGAACTTGGTTATCTATTAATGCTCTCCCAGGAAGTTCAAAATAACATGTCTCTAACTAGGGCCAGAGATACGGTTCAGATCTCCTTCTTTTGACCTGTAATGAGAGACTTGTAGTTTGGCTTCCTGGTTTTACAAGCTGCTGATTTTGAGGTAGAGGTCCGCCCATCTAAACCTGCTAATAACTAACTAGCTACCTAACAATTTGAACTCCATACATATGAGGAATTTAAATTCTGGGAAGAAAACAAAACAAAGGCATAAGCATGCACACACAAGCACAACAACAGCAACAAAAACTTAATAATGGTTACACCACCACCACCATAGTACCTCTCCACCCCCCACCCCACCCCCCACCTCCATCCCAGCCCCAGAGGGTAGCTGAGCTGAGATCCTGCCTGCTCCTGGTAGTTTTACCCACCTCCATCCACACCCCTCAGCTGTGGTGGTGATGTGCATCTTTTCCCATTGCTCCAAGTAAGAAGAGTTAAGGTTAGTGTGATTCATGATATGGCACAATTAGTTTCAGAAAAGCCTCCAGAAGTTTAAAAAGAGAACAAGATGGACTTCCAGGTTCACTACTGCTGAGAAAGTGGGTGGGCCCCTTTCAGCAGGTCCCATTTTATGTGATTAGATGGTCATCTCAGCTGCTGGTTTCATTTTCTCCAACAAGCCCTTGAGATCACCTAAATCTCATCTCTTCCTGTTATCATATTAGCTACTATCTTATTCTATTATGTCAGGACAGTGAAATATGATACGTCTCGGCTCATCCCAGCCCCACCAAAATATAAAGAATGAAGGCTTTGGGGCTGGGCATGAAATGGCTCCTCAAATAGCTGTTGGCGATGGATATACAGAATAATGAGTTGCTTGGCACAACGTTTTCCTGAACATTTCATTTTGTTCAGTGCTCATACGTGAATGGTTGAAGGGTTTGCTGCTGCTTCATGTAATACTGTGAGCACTTTCACCTTAAAAACAAATGTCTGCAAAAATAATCCTAGATAAACCCTGATCAAGATATTTCATGGCATTCGTTTAGTATATTATTTGCTAAAGATACCTCATCTTCCCAACCATCATTTCATTCACCTCAGGAACGCAAACCATTCTCCTGACGCTTGCTTCATCATTGTTTTCAGATGTGTTCTATAAATTACTTCCTAGTGAATGCCTCCATTTTGCCAGTGTGGAAACTGCAGGCTGGGGGAATTATATGAAAGAACATCCAGTCAATTGTGAGTTAATCTCTGACTTCCTCCCTGGTCTCAAGCCAGCTCCCTAAACCCAGGCTGATGCTAATTCTTTTTGTCAAAATGATGTTTTCAAACTCCTCTTCTTGGAAATGCTTTCCTGGGGGGTGGTCTTGGCTTTTATCTGCTTGGACTGCAAAGAAGGAAGACAGACACTTAATCATCCGTGAGATCGGCACTCTGGGAATGAGGAGGGGGGGAAAAACCCTAAAGCTGCCTTCTATTTCTTCACTCGGAAAAGCAGTCACCTCTGGACTGGAACTAATTAAAGAGTTTGTATTTCAGAGGTTGGTGCACTGCCCTTGTAAATCAAGAACTATGAGGGCAAATCTCCCTGAGGCGTGTTCTCACTGTTTATTTATTTATTTTGGAACTCAAATGCAGGTAAACCAGTTAGTTATACTACTCAGATCCTAATCTGCCCTCAGTTTGTGCAAGACATCTTTCTTATGTCATTCAACTTTAACTATTTCTTTTTTATCTCCAAACTCCACTTGTCTTCCTCCAAATATTCCCAAAAGTCTCTCACAAAAATTCTCTTCAGTGTGTTTAGTAAATGTCGTTTTTAAAAGTGTATTGCTTTGTTTAATGTATGTATTAATTTTACACAAACCTAGAACTAAAGAATTCTTTCATTATTTTACACAGTGCTGTGTTGTTAAAAAATCTTTAGTGTCTGTGTGTGTGTGTGTGTGTGTGTGTGTGTGTGAGTGTGTGTGAGTGTGTGTGTGTGTGTGTGTGTGTGTGTGTGTGTGTGTGTGTGTGCCCCATTCAGTCCTCAGCACCCACACTGGGCAGCTCACAACCTCCTGTAACCTAAATTCCAGGATCTAACTTCATCTCTGACCTCCACAGGGGTTTGTACTCATGGTGCTCCTGCATGCACTAAGACCCACACACATGCACATAAAATTATACATGCATGCATAAATACATACATACATGCATACATGAGTTGTTGAGACTGGGTCTCTCTATGTAGTCCTGGCTGTCCTGGAGCTCACTGGAGACCAGTTCACTGTAGCTGGCTTCTAACTCACAGAGATTCTCCTGCTTCTGACTCCTGAGTTCTGAGATTAAAGGTGTGTGCCACTATGCCCAGCTGTGTGTGTGTGTGGGGGGGGTATCTCTAATACTGAGCTGGAGAGAATCTCAGGGGTTGAGAGTCCTCGATGCTCTTTTAGAGAACCAGAGTTCTTAGAACCCTAATCAAGTGGATCACTATCACCTGAAACTCCAGCACCTAGGAATCTGACACCTTCTTCTGGCATCTGCACGCATCCACAGGCACATACATACAAGTACACATATGTGCATGAAAGTAAAATAAATCTTTACTTAAAATCTTTACTTGACAATATTTGGCATTATTGATAACTTTGTAATTTTTTGTTAATGTCATGAAAATTCATCATGGTACTATTTTTTGTTTAGTTTTTAAATAAAGATCAATAGTTCTTTGTGTGAATAGACAACTCATAACTTTAAATTTTTATTTCATTCTTCTACTATTTTACTATTTTTTTCTTGGATGATCTCCTTGTACTTTCTATACAATAACTGTGATTAATTTAAACCCTGAAAATATCTTCTGATCTGCCACCTGTCATTAAGATTCCTAATAAAAGTGTCCATTCTAAAAAGAACTTATGTATTAATACAGTCAAATCCTTTTTAGAAGTCTTTCTTCCAAGATCTTAAATATATAGACTGTTGTTGTAAAACACATTTTTGCCACAAAACAGATAAGAGATGGTTCATTCTCAGTAAAACATGTGATCCTAGTCATGAAGGTTCAGATTGCCCCACAAAACATGTTCCAACATGGAAGTGCTTACATGGATTTTTACAGTCATATGAGTTAAAAGTATCATAAATAGGACATTTTATGACTATACTGATGGGAACACCAGGAAGTCTAGTGACATCAAGGTAGGGACTCTCTGCTCAACCTCAGATGCTGTTGGCTTCATCTTAGCTTTGGAGTTAATGGAAGCTAGTGGTCCACTGACTTAATTCATTCGAAATGTTTTATCTGACAGCCAAAATGATGTTTATTTGAACATACAGATGGGAGTTGAATGGCTTATTAAAGGAATTAAAGATAGCCCAAGTTAATTTTGACTCTGAATCTGCAACATTGTAACTCACCACAATTTTCAGTAGTCAATCAGCCATGTAGATCTTTAGCATAGAGCATGGTTTTTTCTTTCTTTCTTCCTTTCTTTCTTTCTTTCTTTCTTTCTTTCTTTCTTCCTTTCTTTCTTTTTCTGGAAACTTAAATTCATAGCTCCAACATCTTTCATCCTTTTTTCCTTTGCTTTCACAATAAAGTTCATTGCAAGTCACTTTTGTGCATTGTTGCATGACTTAGAGTAGAAATCTGCATTTTCCTTGTAGAATGAGGCAGCTTTCTTAACAGCCTGGTTAAATTTTTAATACTAACTACTAATGTAGAAACTTGCCTGCTAGAGACCACAACAACGATGTGAGAGAGGGCTGTCAGCTATCTTATTCCCTCTCTCATGTTTCCTAAATGTATTATATCTTTAAAAACAAAACCAGGCCAGGAGTGCTGCTAGCATATTCTTATGTCTAGCATCAGGATGTGTTCTTTTGTTTGGGGTTGTATCTCTGTGTTGTCATATGCAGTTTGGGCTTCATTTACAATTCCCACAGGCTCATAAAGTCTCATTGTCCTGTTCTAGATGATGGAAACAAATGAGGTTATAGTGTTTGGTCTCTATCCTTTCTTTCTAAATGTCCTTACTTCCTAAATGTCCCTGAAAGTCTTCAGGGCAGAAAATACTGTCTTTTGCTATGGTGTTGAGGCTCTTTAGACTTCAAAAGCAGAGTTCAGAGAACAAAATCATTCAGTCAATCAATCTACATGAGAGAGACAGATCTTGTGATCTGTTTTCCTTTCACAAGCTTTTTTTTTTTTTTTTTTTTTTTTTTCTAAATAGACAATAGAAACTAGAACTTCTACTAGATAGAAGTAGAAGTTTGCTTCTCCAAAATGGGTTGTAGAAACTAAATATATGCCTTTCCTTCCCTCTACTTTTCTCTTTGGGGACTGTATCAAGACCTGCAGGGCTTAGGGACTGACCTAACTAGGGTGATGGGGAGTGAAGGAAGGACAGGCACAAACAATAAAGCTGGGATCCAGTAGGCTGTGCATTCTGATGGAGATGTCCCAGCAGCAGCTGGGAAATTCAGATCATTTGTTATAAGAAGCATAAAGGAGGAGTGGGAGAATTAGCTAATCTCAGTAAGGGACCACTGCAGGGTTAGACCTCAGTCATTCAGGGATCAGGAAGCCGTGGTGAATACTTTCTGCACAAACACACACGCACGCACGCACGCACGCACGCACGCACGCACGCACACACACACACACACACTCAGACCAGGGAAGGCTTTTCCATTCCCATGTGTAGTCTTTGATGTAGCTGTATTCATGTCAACAAAGCATATTCATTCAAGACTTTATTCTCCCCACAGCACTGACAATAATGAAATTATACAATCTACTTTACCTGGTAGAACTTGTAACCACCACCACCTCCTCCTCTGAGACAGAATTGTTTCTCTGTGTAAGCCTAGCTGTCCTGTCCTGGAACTCACTTTGTAGACCAGGCTGGCCTCAAACTCAGAAATCCATCTGTGTCTGCCTCCCTAATCCTGGGATCAAAGGTGTATGCTACCACCACCCAGCAGACATTCAGTTCTTAAGAGGCCCCCTCTCTGTCTGGGAGGGGGGTATGCTGCACATTACCCAAGAGAACCGAAGAAGCAATTGAATGGACGGGACTTGCTGGGCTTCCTCCTCAGTCTATGAATCATAGTAACAACTTAGTTGGCCTTAGTCCAGTCATACCTGTGCATAAAAGTCTCCATGAAGGAAAGGACAGGGTTCAGACAGCTTCTGTGGAGTTTTTCGTGGGCATTCCTGGGAAGTGGTGCACCCAGAAAGGACACGGAAGCTTCTTTTACCTACCCATCTTGTAGGGAGCCAGACTGGCCCAAGGCTTTCTCAGAGGCCTCCACAGAAAGACAAAGGAAAGTTTAGTTTTGTGTCCTTGTCTAGGAATGGACTTGGCAAGGTAGGTCTGAGGCTAGAGCCTATGCCTCGAAGGCATCAAGGTTACAGGTTCTGGGGACCCAACTCTTCCCCCTGGGCTATGGGTATCAGTCTAACTGTGTCTAAGTTTATCTGTGAAGGTTTGAAAAAAAAAAAAAAAAAAAAAAGGCCCGTGGCCTTGTTGAAGGAGATGTGTCACTGTTGGGGATGGGCTTTGAATTCTCTTTTGCTTAAGCTTCCCTCAGTGTGACATTCAGTCAAATTCCTGCTACCTTCTGGTCAAGGTGTAGCCAACACCACAGCTGCCTGCATGCTGCCATGCTCCCGTCAAGATGATAATGGACTAAACCTCTGAAACTGTGAGCCACCCTAGTTAAATGTTTTCTTGATAAGAAGGAAGTGATTATGGTATCTCTACACAGCAATAGTAACTCTAACTAAGAGAGTATCCTGTGTTCTCTTTGCCAATACTGTCTGATTTAGCTCTCTACTGACCTTGGTGATTTCCTCTGAAAATGGTATAGAAGAAGCTGTACTTCTTAGGAAAACTTGCTTGGCATAAGGCACAGCTTGTGCAAGACCTCCCGACCCCAGCTTTTATCTTCTCTATCATCTATCTTCTCTATCTTTCTCATTCCCTGGCACCTCCTCTCAAGACACTATCATGGATGAATGACCCACTGGTCCAGGTCACCATATATGCCTTACCCCATTCATTGTTTCATCTGTCTTGGTTGGGGATCATCCTGTGTTAGCCTCCTGATTATAGCCTCCTGGGATTATAGTCATGCCCCTCTATACTCAGAACCTTTAGATTAGTATCCTTTATCATAAAATTGTAAATGTGTCGGCCTGAGTTCTGTGAGCCACTCTAGCACATTAATCAAACTGACAGGAAGGTTGTGAGAAGCAGGATTTATAGCCAGCAAGCCAGAAGCACAGGCAAAACAACCTGCAGCATGTGATTGGCATCTGCAGGGGAATGGTAGTCCTAGGGACCGAGCCCCGTGGCCTGTGGGATAGGATGCTATCTTTGGGAAGGTATCAGAATTATATTGAAGGACCCACAGCTGGTACCTACTGCAGAACTAAGTAAGCATTTTCTTGATGTGTGAAGAAAATGCCCCTGCTCTTTAAGTATGCACACCTGATGTCAGACATGATCTGAATTGGGAAACAAGCATGGGAAAAACTGAGGTTTTGGCCTGTACTGCCCCCGGAATAACTCTCCTGAAACTCAGTTACCGTATCGTCATCTGCTGAATACACAGATCACACACACCATCGTCAGCCCTGAACTGGATGCAGCATACAAGTCCTCTCCGATGTGACCGCCTAGCTTCCTTTCAACTTCATCTCTCTCTACTTCCTCAGCCCTCTATGCTGGTGCTCCAGAGCCCACACGTCAGTGTGTGCTACATCAGATAATTGCCCAGTTAAGGCAATTCTCTCAATTTCTCATGATAGCCCTCACGCCAAATTTTATAGTCAATTCTAATGTGTAGCAGCATTTTAGGAATGAAACTGGAATTTTGCAGTATCTACTTTAATATTTAACTTATTTCATTAAATGTCATTTAAGTTAAATGTTACATGAAATATTTTTAAATATTGACTTTTGTTCTTATTACATGGCCACTATTTATTAATTTATTTGTACCCAGATTGCATCCAGGGCTTCATATATGCTGCTTTTGTCCTCTACCACTGAACTATGCTCCCTGCCCACAAGTACAGATTCTTTTGCTCTATTTTGCCTTTCAAATTCCAGGAGATGATTTTATTCTGGTTTTCATCAGTGACTCTCACTCTTCACCATTGCCACAGCCATTTTTTTGTTGTTGTTGTTTTTTGGTTTTTTTGTTTTGTTTTGTTTTGTTTTGTTTTTTTCCTTGCTAAGTAGCTCAGGCTGGCCTAAAGCCTCAAGCCTCCTGCCTCAGCCTCCCCAGTGCTGAGATAACAGGTAGAGCCCACCATACCTGTCTGAGTGATGGCTGCGTTTTGAATCCCTAAATGCAATTATTCAGAGTATATAATTGCCACTGTTTCCTACCGTATTTTTTGTCATAGCAGGCTTTTTGAGGATTGAATGGCAAAGCCATGGCAAAGAACACAAAGTGTCTCTTCCTTTTTCTGTCCCCACCCCCACCCCCCACATCTTACCTTCTTCCCAAATGGAAATTTTCTCATTTAAAGTAGAGTTAACTAGAAAATCATCTCATAAAATGAGGTCACACGGAAGCTGAGTTTGGCAGCTCACGCTTATAATTCCAGCACTTGGGAGGGGGAGACAAGATTGCTACAAGGCCAGCCTAGGATACATAGTGAGTAATTCCAAGCTAGTGGGGGCTACAGAGTCCTGTTTATTATTGAGAATCCTGTCTCAAAGACAATACAAGAAATAAGAGGTTTGTTGTTGTTGTTGTTTGTTTGTTTGTTTCATTTTAAATGAGATAGCTGGGAAAATTCCAACATAAAGAGAAGTCTTCTTTTTTCTCAGAGGATGAAGCTTGTGTTACACATGGCTATTGGGAGCGGTTGGATGCTCCCTAGGTGTGCTATGCCTCTCTGTTTCTGCCTTCCTGCCTTTGTTTGCTATTCCCTCTCCTAGCATACCTGCCTCCTTTCCTCCTCCAGATGCTGCCTAGCACTGTGCTCCATGGTACCTGCATGGTGCTGTTAATGTGTCTTTACCTCTGTGCCATGACCTCCTCCAGGAAGGATGGAGAGGTTAATCCAGCATCCTCAGCACCAATGATTATGTCTTATACCTACCTCTTTCTAAAACTCTAGAGTGGTGTGCTTAGACTGCAGCATGACTGACAGGATCATGATACCCTGAGTTAGCAATGGAGCCTATTGACACATCTGTCAGGATACTCGGTATAGATCAGAATAGGCCCCAGGCAGGCTATCACAGCCATTGTACAGAGGGATAAGCAGAGGAAGCTTAGGTTGCTAGTCTCTAGATACTCCTAAACCATCTTCTGTCTTCACTGGTCCAATGTCCTTCCTACTTATCCCTCTTTCCTATACCCACCCCCAACCCCTACACAGTAAGACTGTACCAAGTTTCTAAACCAGAATTCAAGTCTCATCCTAACAAGCAGTTTAAGAATGACAAGAGCCCAGGATCCTACTGCAAGAGTAGGAAAACAGTGTGGGGGAGGGGTGAGAAGTGTCATGAGTATAACTCTTCTGAGGGATGAAAACTCAGAACGTTTTATATTTCGCTCTGTAGAAAGAGTCCTAGTGACTCACAGCAAATGTTCAGGAACAGAAAAACTCTTTGAAGATTCCAAACAGATCTACTCTGGCTTAATCCTGAAATCTATATCTACCCCGAGGTGCCGTTAAGACATAATGAGAGTTGGGCTGAATGGAGTCACTGCATCACACAAGAAAGAAAAACCTCATCTGTTGGGAAGATGCCTCTGAGAGTCAGTGAGGCTGTTTATCATAGTGGTTAATGCGCAAACACTTCAGAGTCTAGCGTATTGGGATGTGGATCCAGGTCCTCTACTACTTAGCCTCATTATTTAACTCATTGTTTAGCCTTGAATTCCCAGTCCTCCCACAGCAGCCTCCCAAATCCTGGAACTATAAGCATGTTTTCCCTCCACCCTAATTCTATTATTTAAAATTTAAAATTTCTGTTATTTATAAAATTCAGACGCTTATCAACCTGAGCTAATATATTTAGGATAGTGCCAAGCACACAATAAATAATCATTTAGTGGGAGTCATTACTTGATGTAGATCAACAAAAGCAAAAAGAACACCCATTGTAGACAATGAAACAATTATGCCAGAGGACATAGGATGCAGAAATATGAGTTTTCACTATTTTTTTAAAATAGGGTCTCGTGTAACCCCTGATGGCTGTGACTTGACTATGTAGTCAAGGATGTCCGTAAACATTTGGTTTCTTTTGCTTCCTCCTAATGTGGTACTATGAAGCAAACCCAGGGCTTCACACACCCTAGCAAATACTATGTTGACTGAGCTACATGCTTCATTCTGCTTTTGATATTTTGAAACAGGTTTCTATATAGCCCAAGTTGGTCTTAAACTCATTATTTAGCTGATGGAAACCTTAAACTGATCCACCTACCTCCAATAATCAAGTACCTGGGCCACCACACTTTCTTTTTTAATTTTTTCCTTTCCTTGTTTCCTTTGATTTGAGTTTTATTTTATTTATTTATTTTTGGTCTTGTTTTTTGAGACAGAGTTTCTCTATGTAACAGTCCTGGCTATCCTGGCACTCACTTTGTAGACTAGGCTGGTCTCAAACTCACAAGAGATCTGGCTACCTCTTTCCAAGTACTGTGATTAAAGGTATTTTCCACCACATCCCATCCCAGCTGGGTTGTTGCTCTTTTTTATTTTATTTTGTTTATTTACTTTTAAGGTACCAGAGTTCTTGAGCTAGGTGTGATGATGAATATCCATTAAGTTCAGCATTTTGGAAGTGAAACGTGGTGGCCAGCTTGGGCTACCTTTTAAGTTCAGGACCAATATGAACTATACAAGATCCTATCTTAAAAGCAAAAGTAAGTCAAAGTCTTAGAACAACAGGTGAAAGCATAAGACATCAGAGGGTCTCACCAAGTGTTTGCTTCTACTAAACTTGAATGTTCTGAGCAAGCCTCTGAATTCATTGGCAGAATGCAATGTGTGGAGCAGAGTGTTCCACTTCACCTATTCCTATGCCACACAGGACTCCAAGGTCTCATGGCTTAAAACAATAATTCTCAAGATTTCCTTGGGGTCTTGTGAACCAAGAGCGCTCAGCTGAGCTGCTCTGTTCTGTACGGTGTTGTCTGAGGCCACTCAATGTAGCTGGATGCTTAGCTGGGGCTGGGACACCCAGGATCCGGTCCCTCACATGCCTGGCAGCTGTTTGGCAGCCTCGGTTCTATCTGTTTAGTCTCATTTTCCGAGGGCCATTTTCCTTCTGCACATCCCCTCCGGTAAGATAACCTCTTTATGTGAAATCTGGATTCCCAGAAAACAAAAATGGAAGCTTCAAAGCTCCTTAAAGCCTAGGCCAGATGTCACACAGACTTTTCATTATAGAAGTATGTCAAAGCAAGGAAAGGGCAGCCAAGGTTCAAGAAGAGAAGAAAGCCTCTTCCAGAATCTGTTCGACGTTACTCTATAGAAGGCCATGCTTGGTGGGAGGGATTGGAATGAAATGTTTTAGAAACAGTTACCACGGTCCATATGTGGGAAGGCTCATTTTCACTGTCAAGTTGACTGGGTTTAGCATCATTAGGCTTGATGATGCAGACCTCTGAGTGAGGGTATTTCCAGAGAAGGTTGGCTGATGAGAAAGACTCACCCTGAGTGTGGGTTGGCCTGTCATGTGGGCTGCACCCTCCAATGGGATGAAATTCGGACAGGTAGAAGCTAACTGGTAGCTGGTCTGATGTCATGTGAGCTGTCCTGTTCTGCCATGCCCTTGCTGGCATGAGGAACCAAACTTTCTGAATCTGTGAGCTAAAACAGATTCCATTAAGTTATACATGTCAGCGATCGTATTACAGTGTCACAAGAGTAGCTAATGCGACATGGCCACTGGCTCTGGCAGTCCATATTTGCACTTAAATCCCTGAGGAATTTATTGTGAATCCCACTATAAATTCCACATAGAATTCATAGGTTTCTGCCTTGAGCCCTTCTCTGTGTTTGGTTCTGCTCCAATAGACATCCTTTTGTATAATATCCATCCAGACTCTCTCAGCCTCTTTGTGGTAACCAAAATCCCCAACATCCCTCCACATATAGCTGCTTGCAGCCGCATTACCATCTCCTATTATTCCTTATAAACCAACAAGGCTAGTATTCTGGGAAGCTTCTAGGAAATATTTTCTTCCTGAACAAAAGGAAGGGGCATATAAGAAGTCCGTCCTCTCCTTCCTGCCCACTTTAGCATCTTGCCAAAGGGGACAAGCTGTAAAAGCCATCTTGAAGTCTTGGAGGCAAACCTAATGGTCACAGAAGAAAGTACATGTCAAACCTTGACACAACTGGGAATCTGATTTAACCAGCCTAGAATGTCCAGCCTCTGGATTTCTTGCTATGGGAGAAGCAGGTCTGTTACCTGCTGCCTGAAGTACCCCTGCCCAATCTCTGTGAATCCTTATGGTTCTAGAGATGCTGGCTTGCTGCTGAATTCAGTAAGGACCAAATAACCCAGAACGAAGCAGTTAGCATGTATATTTGCCCCAGTACAGTGGTAGCTTCACAGATGGACCAGGGGCTCTGGCAGAGCCACTGAGGGAACACTGTGACTCTGCTTGGACTTTTGGAAGAGGAATGCACTTGTTTTTCTTGCTGGTGGAGGTGGCAGTTAGGACTGCTATGGCACTTCTTGCTACTAGTGTGCTAACATCGAGTTCATTCTGAGGAGGGCAGATCCAAGAGAGAAAAGAAAACTGACCATTGCCAAATATGGTGCTGTACCCCGACTTGCACCATGTGTGAGGTATTCCAATACTTGGGAAGTGAAGGTGGGAATATCTGGGATTAAAGATCTCTCTCAGCTATATGGAAAATCCAAGACCAACCTGGGCTACAAGAAACCCTGTTTCAATCCTTTCTCTCCACGAAAAGCTGGTGACTGATAAGATCACATAACTCCCAAATCCAGCTGTGCTCTGGAGCCCTGGGTTTGGAGTAGGTCATTCTGATAGTACTTTCTGTCAATTTCAAGAGTGGATGCTGAGCTGAGGGAATTTATCCATTATATCCCTTGTGCTAAGCTGTCACTTGAATTTTTAGGGTACTCTCTGAGACTCTTGTTCAGAAGATCTATTACTCAATTTGAGTTCATTCACAGCAATGTTTGTGAATGACATTTTATAATTGTGTATAATTGTGAATTATACACCATTGTATAATTAGACAATGTAGTGTTCAGAGGCCTTGTAAATGATCCTAGGTTCAAATCCTAGCTCTGCTAATGATTCTATCTGTGACCTTGAATTTTTAAATTCTGGGATCTGTAACTTTAATGTGTTTAAAGTCAGGGCTATGGTGTTCACGATTCATTGCTGGGAACCCAGAAGTAGCTCTAAAGCAGGTGAAGGAATGGACTTGCCAACCAGAGTGAGGACAACCAGGCAAACAGCAAAGAGCTGCTTTCTTCCATGTCCTTTACAAAGGCTGCCACCAGAAGGCATGGCCCAGACTAATGATTGATCATCCTACATCAAAAGATCCAAATTAAAGAGAGTTCTTTCTACTTCAAATGATTTGGTTTTGTTTTCGAAAACAGGGTTTTCTCTGTAGCTTTGAAGCCTGTCTTGGAACTTGCTCTGGCCTGGAAGTCCTGGAGATCTGCCTGCCTCTACCTCCAGAGTGCTGGTATTAAAGGAGTGAGCCACCACTGCCTGGCTTACTTCAAATGATTTAATTTAAAAAAATTCCTCTCAGGTGTATTCAGCCTCTTGCATCTTATTTAATTCCAGATGTAGTCAAGTTGACTTCAAGAATAGCTATCACAAGTTCACCCCTTATCACCTTGGCCCACAATCATATCTCTTATGTAATGCTTAATTTCCAAATGAAAACAATAACTGGGTCATAATTATGTCTAACATGATATAACTATCCAATGTACAATCGCAAATGCACTATATATTTAACCAGGTCATAATTATACCTAATATGATATAATTATCCCTTGTACAAACACAAACCCATTACAAATTTTAGATACTTTCTTGATGTTACTTCACATGATGCAATGGTTTGAATAAAAATGGCCCCTGTAAACCAGGTGTGGTGATGCACACCTTTAATCCCAGCATTTGGGAAGCAGAGGTAGGCAGATCTCTGTGAGTTGGAGGCCAGCCTCGTCTACAGAGTGAGTTTCAGGACAGCCAAGGCTGTTACAGAGAAACCCTGTCTGGAAAAAACAAAGCAAAACAAGGACTCCTTAGGCCCATAGACAGTGGCACTATTAGGAGGTGTGGCCTTGTTGGATTAGGTATGACCTTTTTGGAGGAAGTGTGTCACTGTGGAGGCAGTCTTTGAGATCTCATATGCTCAAGCTACACCCAGTGTGGTACACGTTCTTCTGCAGCCTGAGGATCCAGATGTAGTACTCTTGATTCCTTCTTCAGCACCATGTATACTGCCATGATTCCTGTCATGATGATGGGGGACTAAACCTCTAAATGTAAACCAGCTCCAATGAAATGTTTTCCTTTATAAGAGTTGCTCTGGTCATGTTGTCTCTACAAAAATCCTACCTAAGACACATGATAAAGAAATAGAGGGCTGGGAGGTAGTGGTACATACATGCCTTTAATCTCAGTGAGTTTGAGGCCAGCCTGATCTACAAAGCGAGTTCCAGGACAGCAGGACTACACAGAGAAACCCTGTCTCAAACAAAACAAAACAAAACAAAAAGAAAGGAAGAAAGAAAGAAAGAAAGAAAGAAAGAAAGAAAGAAAGAAAGAAAGGAAGGAAGGAAGGAAGAAATAGAGGAAAGAAGGCATACATATCTGTATAAATATAGTCTTAACAAAATGTGACAGAAATCTCAACAATACAGTCCCTAAATAAGATCTGCATAATGGCAGTGCCAGTTGACATGCCAATGGAGAAAATTTCACAAGACATCACCCATAGAGGAAGAGCTACAGTCAGTCAATGGTTGCTAAGAAGGGAAAAATATATTTTTCCAGGAACGAGTTCCTTGGTAGGTTACTCAGTCCCAAGCACTCAGCCCTAAGCACAAATATATGAGCAACACTAAAAATATAACAATAGTAATAAGAGGTCCTGAACTTTAGAGGGAGGGAGGGACAAGGGAAAAGTTGAAGTGGGGAGAAAGGTGAAAATAATATAAATATAGTACTCATGTATGAAATTCTCAAAAAAAAAATAATACAAAAACAGAAGCTAGAAAAGTTAAGAAAGCAAATTCTTACTTGGAGCCTCAAGAAAGAGATACAGCTGAGTTGATTGACACCATGAGCTCAGACAATGACGCCTAAGGCCAAACACCTTCGTTGAGTCTCCCTGTGGCTTGATACCAGGGTCTTAGTCAGGAATGTAACAGACATGACCCTACTCTCACAGTTTATGAGGTGGCAACTAGCACGTTAAGAAATCCTGTTGGCTACTGATCATGGCTTTACCAAGGAGAATCAGAAGGTGTAAGTTAGGACAGCCACACAGCAGGAATGTGGGACAGAGAACCATGAGGAGAGAAAATTGCATAGCATCACTCTGTGTGTTAGAGACTGCATGCTTATGTGCCTACCAAATCATCATACAGCAAAATATTTTTTGTCATTTTTTTCTTATTAATTTATTTTTTGCTTTCCAATCCCAGTTCTCCCTTCCTACTATCCTCCACCTTCCCTCATTCTCCCCCACCTCCCATCTGCTCCTCAGAGAGGGTAAGGTCTCTCCTATTACCCTGTCCCATCATCTCATTGAGGCAGAACCAAGGCACCTCTCCATCCCCACACCCCTGTGTCTGGGCTGGGCTGTGTCTGTGTCTGGCTCCATATAAAATGGGCTCCACTAAATCAATTTGTGTATTAGTATTAGATATTGGACCCACTGCCAATAGCCTCATATATTGTCCCAGTCATACCACTGTCACCTATATTAAGGGACTCTAGTTTGGTCTTACGTAGGTTCCTCATTTGTCAGACTAGGTTGTGTCAGCTGATTCTATGGGTTTCACCATCATGGTCTTGACTCCTTTGTTCATATTTTTGCTCTTCCCTCACTTCCAGGAGCTTGGCCCAATGGTTAGTTGTAGATTTCTGCTTTCATCTGTTTCTGGGAAAGGGTTCAAGCTTCTATGGGGTTATGGATTGTAGGCTGGGAATCTTTTGCTTTATGTCTGGTATCCACTTATGAGTGAGTACATACTATATTTGTCTTTCTGGTTTTGTGTTACCTCACTCAGGATGGGTTTTCCTAGTTCTGCGCATTTGCCTGTGAATTTTAGAGTGTCATTGTTTCTTACCACTGAAGTACTCCATTGTGTAAATATACTACATTTTCTTCACCCATTCTTTAGTTGAGGGGCATCTAGACTGTTTCCAAGATCTGGAATAATGTTGCTATGAACATAGTTGAGCAAATGTCCTTGTGGTGTGAATGTACCTCCTTTGGTTATATGCCCAACAGTGGTATTGCAGGGGCTTGAGGTAGGTTGATCCCTAATTTTCTGAGAAATTGTCATACTGATTTTCACAGTGGCTGTACAAGTTTGCATTCCCACAAGCAATAAAGGAGTGTTCCTCTTTTCCCACATCCTCTCCAGCATAAACTGTCATTGGTGTTTTTGATCTTAGCCATTCTGATCTGTATAAGATGGAATCTCAGAGTGGTTTTGATTTGCATTTCCTTGATGATTAAGGATGCTGAGCATTTCCTTAAGTGTTCTTCTGCCATTTGAGATTATTCTGTTGAGAATTCTCTGTTTAGATATGTATCCCATTTTTTAAAATTGGATTATTTGATAGTTTGATTTCTAATACCTTAAGTTCTTTGTATATTTTTAGATCAGCTCTCTGTCAGATGTAGGGTTAGGGAAGATATTTTCCCATTCTGTAGGAAGCCATTTTGTCTTGTTGACCGTGTTCTTTGCCTTACCAAAGCTTCTCAGTTTCAGGAGGTCCCTCAGTGTCAGTGTCTATTTAGGAAGTGGTCTCCCGTGCCTATGTGTTCAAATGTATTTTCCATTTTCTCTTCTATGAGGTTCAGTGTGGATGGATTTATATTGAGGTTTTTTTTTTTTTTCCATTTGAACTTCAAAATATTAACCACCAATGAGATAATATTAGGAGGTGGAAATTTTGGTGGTAAGTCATGCAGATGGACCCCTCATGGATAGGATTAGTGATCTTATAAGAAGAGAGGCCCATGAGCTTGCCATCATAAAACACTACAAGAAGACAGCTACCCTGCCCCCAGGAAGCAGACCTATCAAGCACTGATCTTCGAGTATCGTGATCTTCGTTTGTCCAACTTGCAGCTATGGAAATCTCATTAAGAACCCACTTCAGGACTTACCTATGATTTCATTTTATTCAACTTTAGCACAGACAGTTTCAAAAAGCCTCAAGAGTGTGCCCTTTGAAAAATTCTTTTGGGCATTTTATGTTGTTCAAAATATTATATTCGGATATATCTCCATAATCTTAAAGAATGAGCCATTTCATTTATTGTGCATTGGATACTGTGCTAAGTCAGACTCCTGTCAGCTTTATGAATTTTTTCTATATTGTCCATTTACAGACAATGCAAGTGAGGCTCAGAGAACTTGAGTTACTCGGCCTGAGGATGACTCCATTATTAAAGTGCTTGCCACACAAGCACAAAGACCCCACCACCCACTTAAGAAGCTTCACAGGAGTGCTCTCGCCTGGGATCACAGCTCTAGGGAGCAGGGGCAGGAGGATCCTTGGGTCTGGACAGCCAGCTGCTGTAGCCAAGTCAGTGAACTCCACATTCAGTGAAAGGCCTGTCTTTAAAAATAATATGAAGACTGGGGGGTGGGGAGAGGGAGTTAGGAGAAAGAGAAGGGAGAAGAGGAAGGAAGAGAAAACCAGAACAGGACCGACCCAGACTCCCTGGACATGGGTGTCAATTAGAGGGCCTGGGCAATCTATGGGGCCTCCGGTAGTGGGACAGTATTTATCCCTAGTATAGGAATGGACTTTGGGAGCCCATTCCACCTAGTGGGCTACTCTATCAGCAGAGACACATGGGGGAGGGTCTAGGCCCTGCTAGGAATGATGACAGACTTTAAAGATTCCTCAGAAAAGGCCTCATTCTTTCTGAGAGCAGAAAGGGGATGGGGTAGGAAGTTGGTACAGGGCAGGGGTGGGAGAGGGAAGAGGGAACTGACATTGACATGTAAAACAAGCTTGATTCTAATTTAAACTTAAAAAACAAAAACAAAAACAAAAAAAAAAACCTGAGCTTTGGTGGTGCCTTTCTCCCAGCACTCCTCCAGAGGTGGAGGCAGGCAGATGTATGTGAGTTTGAGGCCAGCCTGGTCTACAGAGCTAGTTCTAGGCTCCAAAGCAATATGGAGAAACCCTGTCTCGAAATAAGATGGAGAAATCTCACTCAGGGCATAAGCAGCATTTGCTCAAGCCTGGTGGCCTAAGTTCAACCCCTAGCATCCATGCTAGAAGGATAGTACAGACTCTCTAGTTGTCCTTTGACCTCTCCTTATTCAATTACTGTGGCACTACCACTCCCATCATGCACACATACAATAACAATAAATACAACTTGGTTTAAAAAACTAGATGGGGAGTGATTGAGGAAGACTTCCACACACATACAGACACATACAGACACACACCGACATGCAGGCAAACACATGCAATGCATTAATTAGTATTATTTTTTGTTAATGTTTAGTTGCTTGCTCACAGAGCCAGCAAATGGCAGGCATTCTGCTGGACTTTAGTGCCTGTGTGTCCTTGAACACTGTTACAAAGCAAGAGCAGAAAAGGCACAGAAAAAGGAAAAGGCTCCATTTTCCTTTAAATGTTTTTTTTTTCCTTTTGTAGACCATGGCCCTTGAATAATATAATTAATGTCTATTTTGTTCTTAGCCTCTCTGAGCTACTTAGCCAGTTATCCCCCCAGTATCCCCCAGTCAGTGTTTTTTTTTTTTTTTTTTAACCTCCCAGTACTTACTTTTTTTTTTCTTTTACAAATCTGTCTCTAGAATTTTAATCATTCTTGGCTCACTTCTCTGACAGCTTAACCAAAGAGGAAATGTGTGCTGGAATTGCAATCACAAAAGTGCCCTGAAAACAAGACACACACACACACACACACACACACACACACACACACACACACACACAGAGAGAGAGAGAGAGAGAGAGAGAGAGAGAGAGAGAGAAAGAGAGAGAGAGAGAGAGAGAGAGAGAGAGAGAGAGAGAGAGAAAGAGAGAGAGAGAGAGAGAGAAAGAGAGAGAAGCACCAAAAACCCCAAACTCTTTTATAGTACATCTAGTACATCTGATCTACACAGGAAATTAGAAAACATCACATACTCACATGCTTAACTGGGAAAATACTTGAAATGAAATGAAAAGTGAGATTTACTGTTATTTAGATTTTGATTAAAAAATGTTTATCCCTTATCTAAGGCTTCAGGACACTGGAAATGAAGGAGCAGAGAGAACGCTTACTTTATAGAACTTTAATGATCTTCTCGTATTATGTTATATTGCTGTTTCTTAAGCCTGTGGTCAAATACAATAGCTTTATTAAAGCTGTGATTCAGTTAGAAAGGGGAATGAATTTTTCTGCCATCGGAGGACTGGTGAGGGATGGAAGAAGCCAGTATTCTAGGGAAAGAAAACCCTTCCAAAAATATGGAAAAATATAGGAGAGGGAGGCTCAGCAGTGTGGCTGGGGTGTGCTTTGCCTAGGCAGTACTACCAGAACTCACTGATAAACTGGGATATTTAGCTTCTGGTCATACCATGAAGACAAAGGAGGTCTGGAGTTGCCGTGTAGACACTGAGAAAGTTTGTTTTTGTTGTCCCAAGTTCCCATGTGGTATTGGCAACTATAATATAATAAATAATATAATTACTACTACCACAACAATAACAATGCCCACATTTTTTAGTCATTCGCAATGGGCCAGGGGCCCAGGCCATTTCTTTCTGTGTTTTCAATACCTCCATACAAGTGTACACTGTAAGTTGAACAAATTCTTGCCATATCCTTCTTTTTCCCTTTTCATGTTCCTTCAAACTTCTGTAAGTCTCCTTTGTTCCCTTAGAGAGTTTCTTTCATGTCATGTATGCATGCATGATTTATTCTATATTATAAAATATAGAAGCCACAAGTGAGAGAAATGCACAATGCTTTTCTGAGCCTGCATTAATTCACTTAATACCATTATCTCTAGATGCATCTATTTTCCAACAAATAGTATAATTTCATCCTTCTTTATGATCAAGAAAAAGACACTGTATACACTCACCACATCCCTTTATCCATCCTTTGTTTCTTGTTTGTTTTTGTTTTTGAGACAGGGTCCCCATAGTTCCTGTAAGCTCTAGCCCACTCTATAGTCAAGGCTGTCCTTGAATTCGTGATTTTCCTTTTTCTTTGTTTTTTTCTTTTCTCTTTTGGTTTTTTGAGATATGGTTTCTCTGTGTAACAGCCCTGGCTGTTCTGGAACTAACTCTGTAGATCAGGCTGGCCTCAACCTCACAGAGATCTGCCTGTCTCTGCCTCCCGAGTGTGCCACCACCACCACTGGCCTGCTATCCTCTGCATACACCTTCCAAGTATTACAGGTGAGTATCACAGTCCATTTCTTGTTTCTATTTTCCAGAACAATCTCAAGATATAGAAACAATTACCATTTGTATTTTGTAAGTGTAGAAACTGAGGCAGATAGGATAACTTACCTAAGTTTATTCAACAGACAGAACCGTGATTTAAACTTATGTTTTAGTCTATATACTTGGCCACAATTATGTAGCTAAATACAAAGGTCTGCTTTCCAGCAGGCCATGTGCCCAGGCACTTAGGGATAGAGGTGGGAGTTGACTGAGCCCTCTCTGAGAACAGTAACCTCCATGCAAGCTGAGAAATGAAGGATTTGGAAGGAAATTGTTGTGGGGCTTCCAAACTAAAGCTGTTCTGGCTCCTTTGAAGGGAAAGAAATGAAGCAATTTCAAAGAGTGGGGAAGGTTAGGGGTCAAGACTAAGCCACTGTAGCTAAGCGTTATAGAAACGCAAGCCTGTCATTGCTAAAGTGACAAAATAGAATATCAGGACACATTCCCAACAACCTCACACAGTCATTATGGAAATTAACTGCTGTTATTTCTGAGACATTTTTGTATGCTATGTGAGGGGCATATAACATCATGAACAATTACTGATGCAATAGAAGATAAGAAATTGAGACCTGGGGCAACACTAATCTTGGTCAATTTACTTAACCTCTCCGAGCCTCAGTTTCTTCAATTTTAAAGTAGAAATATTAATAGTATCTGCTTCATAGTGTTCATGCAAGGCACAACATGATAGTAATACAAGAAAAGCATCACTATTACTATATGCACACTACATAGAAAGAGCTCAATAGAAGTCCATTCTCTCTTTTGGTCTCCTGTCAATTCTATCGGCTACAATACTAGGTCTCAGCTGTCTTGAGAGAAATATATTATTTACCTATGACTTATGAAGCATCCTATGTTCTCCAGGGAGGATGTTGCATGCTAGAGATATAGGAAGATTTCCTACGGGGCCTCATGGAGCTTACAGTTTGGTGGGACTGGTGTGCTGAAGATAACATGAGCAGTAAGGATGCAACTGGAGTATGTAGGAGCAGATCTCATGCATTCTGAGGGATCAGAAAATGTCTTCCTAAGTAAGTAGCTGGTTAAATAATGCCCTCAGGATGAATGGCAAAGGTGGTCCATGTGGACTGGAGTTTAGGGAGCCAGTAGTAATTGATGTTGGGTGAAGTCAGGAATGGGATTGTGGATTTGACAACACTGTTGCAGAAGCAAGCTCCTCAGGTGATACTCAGCCCAGCAGCCTCTGCTCCATTAGAACTCCCAATGGTAGAACCCAGAAAGATGGAATTCTCTCTATGTCTTTGTATTTCTCTACTCTATCAAGATTCACAGGAGAAAACAAGACTACACAGCATATCTGAAATTGAAGGTTCATGAGGCAGACTTAGAAACTGAGAGGTGAGGAGGGTAGCTGGGAAACAGCCAGAGAGGCAGTCCCTGACCATCTGATCCAGAAACTCCAAAGAAAAGGATTCTCTGGTGTTGGGAGCCGACCTTGAGTTACATTCTCTTGCAGAATTGCTTACACCTTAGAACTCTAATTGAGCCTTATCTTGGTATACAGGAACCTGCTTAACAGGTGGTCTCTTCCACTCATTCCAGGTACTGAGTGCCCGGAACTGAGATGGGCCTGGCCCAGGAACTAAGATAAGCAGACGTTTACTGTCTGATGTTTACTGTCTGGAATAATTACCAGGACCCCGGAGTTAGCAGAAGCTACCCCTCCCCATTTCCTCCCCGCCTGCTACCCCTCCCCATTTCCTCCCAGCTTTGCTTTAAATACTCCTTTTACATCAATAAAGTTAGACCTTGACAAATGCACTGCTTGGTCTCCTTCCTTCTTTCTCTCCCATTATTTTCAGGTTCTAGCCCACCTCGACCCATGAATAACTAGGCCCCGTGGGTCGGGGCACTCTGGGGCCCTTCTGGGAGACACTGAAGATCACTCTGGCCCACATGTCTGCTTGTAGTTACCTCAGAGGAAACAGCTTTTCCTGTTTCATGTTCCAAATATGGTGTCAGGTCAGGGCTTTGTCAGTCAGGCTTGACCATGAAACCAGGGACAGTGGTTCTGAGAAGTCCAGTTCCTGGCCTCTCTTTTCTGAGATGTGAAACATTTTACCTGGAAAGAAATATACTGTGCTTTTATCTAGTCTTAGAACATGCCTTTACTGTCGTCCAGAGAAGAAAAATATGCTAGTTAACCATTGCATTGCTTCCTTAGCCCCATTCCACAGACATAGAAATGCATGTGCATGTGGCTGGGGACTGCATCTCTTATAACTGATAGAAAGAATATTATAGTAGAAAACGTTAGTCTCTGTGGCCTTAGTGCTTGCAGGGGGAGGGAGAAGCAATTCCTGAGCCTGGTGTCTGAATAGGGTTGAGGAGCTCCCTTTTAAGAGGGTAACATGTCCAGCTTGCCTTTGCCCTGTGTTAATCGATACTTTGATTAACTTCAAAGTGTTCCCCACAGGGACAGAGGAAATGGTGGTTTCTAACACAATCACAGGAGTTACCCATGTTGTACCGCCAATCTTGAGAGGTTAGTTTTTAAGACAGTGTCTCTTGCAGCCTAGGCTGGCCTTGAATTCACTATGTGGCTTTGAATTCCTAATCCTCCTGCTCCTATCTTACTAGGGATGGGTTTTTAGATGCAAACTACCATGTGTTTACACACAGGTACAAGTATGAGTCTCTCTCTCTCTCTCTCTCTCTCTCTCTCTCTCTCTCTCTCTCTCTCTCTCTCTCTCTGTCTGTCTCTCTGTGTGAGTGAGTGAGTAAGTGTGTGTGTGTGTGTGTGTGTGTGTGTGTGTGCATCCACACATGTGTGTATGTAGACCAGAAGATCATCTCGGGTGTCATTCTTCAGGTGTCGTCCATCTTTTTTATTGTTGTTTTGTTTTTCACTCACCTACTAAGCTAGACTGGCTCTTCAGTAAGCTCCAGGGATCTGTCTGTGTCTGTTTCCCCAGCCCTAGGATTACAAATCCACAAAGCCAGCTTTTGTTAAGTGGGCTCCAGGGACTGAACTTGGGTCTTTATAGATGCAACATAAGCACTTTACTAACTTAAAAAAAAAAAGTTACAAACTGTAAAGTATATCACATAGATGGAAAACTAAACATCATCACATAGTAAAAAGGGGAAAAAAAACGAAAAAGGAAAAAGGAAAGAAAAAGAAAAAATATATAGAAAACAATTGCAACAAAACAAAAGTCTCAAATTTCCTTTTTGTATCTGCTGCCAGTCAGGATTTCTTCTGTTTCCTTCCTTGAGGTCGCTGTCCTCTCTGCTGATTAGTGTTGCCTTCTTTTAAGCTAAATCCAGGGTTTAGATAGCATCTCGGAGGTAGAGTGCTTGCCTTATTCAAGGGGCCTTGGTATCTATCCCCAAATCATACAAAACCAGAAACAACAAATAGAATATGAAGAGAGTCATAGAATGTGTCTTCTTGGTTCTGCTTCCTTTTTCTCAACATCTTGGTTAAGATTTGTTCATGTTGTGTGTTGTTGTTCGTTCTTTGTGGCTCATAATAGCCTGTTGCAGTGTTGTGAACATTTTTGGTGTAGGACTATTTGAGCAGGGATATACAAACATTTGTGTGACACATTTCTGTTGGGTGCAGGGTTAGTAGTGGGACTGCATATGTAGCTGGCTTTAGCAGATCTTTTCTAGCTGGAATTGTTGAGTGTAATGGGATCTTCCTGGCTTTTGGCTCTCAGGGGATCACAAAACCCCAGGAACCTTTCTGGAGAAGCTTCCAGATGGAGATTTGAACCCTGGAAATATTCCACAAGGAGGAAAATGGCTGTTTTATAATGAATGAGGGGAGGGAGGAGGAGATTCATGGTCTCTGGGCACAAAGGGAGAGTTTGGAGGTGGCAAATGCTCTACTGCTCAATGACTGAGGAAGAAATTTCTGTTAGAAGGGTCTCCTTCAGGGAAGGGCACCTTTTCCTTTGCCTTACCTGTACCTGGCTACCAAGTTCATGCCTCCAGCAGCCTGTATATGCACTGTTGACTTTTGCGTCACTGGCAACACATATTTTTGCATAGCACTGTATGTCAAACAATGGGAAATTAAACATTTGATGTGAAGCAATGTCCAAGGTGGAGGGTGGGGGAGGTGGGGGACTGTGTTCCCAAGTGGCTGGCACCTTGTCAGACAGAATGCTTAAAGCAATGCACTTAAGGAAAGGTGTTGATAGAAAGTCTCCTGGTTCTGTGGTGTGCATAAAAATGTTTCCCACTGCCACTTCCCTCAGCCTTCTCTGCCCTTGCATGTTGATTTTATCTTGCAAAGCTGTACACACATATACAGACACATACACACCTTCAAGCAGCAATTATAGGAATAAATCAAAAATATATTCTTAACATGCCACTCGTCTGTAGACTTTCCTTTTGGTGGTTTATTTACAAAGGTGGACCTTCTCTAAATATTTGGTTAATAAACAAGTGAATTGAATGCAGCCAACATCTCAGCAGCAGGGAAGGGTGACATTGGGCATCCCGTCCCATTTTGTGCACTAGTTTCCTTGTTATGATTCTTAACGACTTAATTCTCTGATTATCTTTATGCCCTAATAAAAGTGCTTTTAACAATTAAGGGTTGTCTCTCTGAAGTTGTATGTTAAATTAATTCGACAGTGTCTTTCACAGCTTCCACTGTAGAAGTGTGAGTTCTGTTTACAGCAACAGTTGCTGCCCACCTCCTCGGTCTTGTTTACTCTGTGTGCGAGAGCAAGCGTTATGTTTTCCATACCCATCAACATCAAAAGTAGAAGGGGCAATAGGCCAGTGGAAATGCGAGAATGAGAAATCAGCTTCAATGATGAGAAGAAAACAAGCAGCAGTCTCTCCTTTTTGTCTCTCTCCTTTTGTCCTTTTATGTTTTGGTAACCAGCATGTTGCAGCAGACACATGGGCACAACAGACAGGAAGGGAAGCCATGCTCCTGCCTTGGCAGCATTTGGTTGAAGGGGAAAAGGTCTCAACTCTTGTCACGTACAGGGTCTTGTACACTCGGGGAAAACTTTTCGTTTGTCTAAGAAGCACATACAAACTCGCACACACCGCAAATGTGTGAATGCCTAGTATTTAGAGAGTTGAGTCTGGCAGGTGGAAACAAGCCCCTTTGACACATCTCTATTTATTGTGTTATTTTCCCCAACAAAGGCTCAGATGCTAACTAGCTTTGTGAATAATTTGTGGATAGGAATGTGATCATTTTTCTAAGTCAGCCGGTGGGCTCAGTTCATTGCACTCCCCACCTAAAAATAAATTCTCCGGCTGACTGAGAACATACCGATACTTGCTGCGAGTGAAGCAAACTTATGGGGACCATTAAAGTGCCAGGGCATTGGAAAATAACAGTGAAGTGAATGCTGATTTGCATTTATGTCATAAAATAACTTGTCACCTTCAATTTATCACAGTAATTGGTACCAGAGGAGAATGTGTGATGCTTATGCTTGGTTCAAAGCCCACCTTTTCTCACCTCTCAGTCCCTGCCTGAAGCAGCAGTGGGTGTTCTTCAAAAGAGAAGGGGTGGGGGAGGAGCTCAGACGTTTTTTCCACACCTTTGGAGTTTGTGTGATGAGATTCGTCAATATATGCAGAAAAATTGTAATTATGATTAATACATATTTTATGTATGTTTCTTTTGTGATGAATATCATGCTGAGTAGTGTTTTTATTCATTACTGTAGTCAGATTTCACAACAACCTGTAAGTTATGTTCCTCTGTTGTCTCCATATCACCCAAACAAAATGTAAGGCACATAAAAGTGAAGTCACTTGCTCAAGGTCATATAACCAGTAGGGGGTGGAGACAGTATTTGTGCCCATGAGGCAAGACCCCAGAGGCTATGACATCAGACACTTTGGTGATCTGCTGCCCGGGATACAACGTAATATAATATTAAGGCTGAGCCCCTACCTGGGAACACATTCTCTAGATCTTTAGATATGAGCAGGATGTAATTGGAATGTCCCAGCATTATCGCTCACCAACCAGAACAAACACATGGCTGGGACAAGTTACCTATTCCAATTGGTTTTAAGAAACTAATCAGTGTTTGGTGAGTTTCAGCAACCTAGTAAAGGCATGGTTTTCCTGGTTAGAACAGACTGCCTTTAAGTCTGGGATTCCAGTTCAACAGAAAGCAATTTCTCACAGGACATAATAGCAGCATCTATATTAGGGCACTTCTCTAGGTCTCTTCATTCAGCCATTATCAGGGCAGACTGCATATTTTAATTCTATGAATTACGAGTCTTTCCTCTGATAACTTCTAACATATTTCTGAGCTCAAGTCTTCCATGTTTTGGGAAAGAGGGCAACAACATGTCTTCATCTGGTGTGTGAACACCCTGAGAAGGCAACGCATGTTCAGATTTCGGGAGTATGTAAATCACACTGTATCTGATGACAGATCAGGGTTAGATCTTCCCTCTACCACTGTGTTGGAATCTGGCCAACTCACTCGACTTCTCTGAAGTTGGATTTCCTCTTCTGTCAAAACAAGCTGATGATACCTCCCTGAAGACCAAGGAGAGTCAAGTGTGCACAGTTAGTTAACATTGATAGGACATGTAATAGATGATGTCATGAATACCCATGCTGTCTTTTATCTGGCTTATGCTATGGAGGAACTCAGCTATGTATACTATGCTAGGCCTTTTTAAAAATGTTGTTAAATACACAGAACATAAAGTTTTGGAGCATTATCAAGAGCAGCGACCGTATGTATATACACATTGTTGTGTAGCCATTATCAGCATCTGTCTCCAAAATTTTTCTAACATCCCACATGGAAGCCCTGTGCCTGTCAAGTGATAACTCTCCATCCTCTACACTCCCTGGCTGCCACCTTGATACTTTCTGTCTCTGAGAGCCTGACTAATCTACTTACCTCACATAAATGGGATCACAGAATATGTGTTGAATATCTCTAATCCACAACTCTAATGTCTGGAATGTTGTAACGCCTGAAACTTTCCAACCACCAATGTGTTGCCACAAGTGGAAAAGTTTATATCAAGAAACTTCATTTTATGCTCAAAATTATGGAAATAGTTGTATAAAATTATCTCTAGACTATGTGTGTGTAGCTATGTAGAAACAGAACTGAATTTTAGTTTTGTGTGTCAGTCTTATCCCTGTCTGTCTGTCTACAAACATTTTCCCCAAATTAAAAATTTACTCCTGGTAGCAGCATTTCAGATGAAGGATTCTCAACCTTGACTTGTCCTTTTCTTTCCTGATATTTTGAGACAGCTTCTCATGTTGTA
The DNA here is from genome assembly GCA_030556225.1 of Cricetiscus sungorus. Taxonomy (NCBI): domain Eukaryota; kingdom Metazoa; phylum Chordata; class Mammalia; order Rodentia; family Cricetidae; genus Cricetiscus; species Cricetiscus sungorus. The sequence goes on from JANBXA010000372.1 coordinate 39,752,798, forward strand.
GCCCAGGCTGGCCTGAACCTCACTAGTTAACCCTGGCTGATCCTGGACTCTCCATCTTCCTGCATCATATACTCAAGTTCATGATTCACCACACCTTGCTTCTATCTGTCTTTTTGTGCCTGGGTTATTTCACTTAGCACAGTGTCCCCACTGTTTGCCCATGTTGAATGTGTGAGACATTCTGTCCTTAGGGCTGACTGGTACTCTGTGTGGCCTGTGCATGTCACCTTTTGTTCATCCTTGCACCCACGATGGGCATTCGGGCTGCTTGCACCTTTTAGCTGTTCTGAATAAGGCTGCTATGAGACCCGTGTGCAGATATCTGCTCAAGTCCCGGTCATAATATTTTTGGGTACACATCTAGATGTGGGGTTGTTGATTACACGTCAATTCTATGTTGAGATATTTCATTTAATTTTTTGAGGCCAGGTACCTTTTGTATACATTATTTGGACTAGGAGTGCTATTGAAAGGCATCATGTGGGGATTCTCGAGCATTCTTGCTAGACTATTCCATCTAATTAGGTCAAGGACCTAGAAGGCAGTGCCATAAAGCCAAGAAGAGTATGTTACTCACTGATTTGGGCTCTCTGACACCTACCTCTCCTCCCAGTTACAGGTGACAGATTGCCAGAGCAGGAGAAAATAATCCCAGAACAGGCAGCAATATGGTTTAAAACTGTTTTGCTATAGATAAGTGTCTGACTCTGACACTTATCCCACCCCCAGCCCACCCCCTCCTTTCTCTGCTGGAAGAGCTGAGGCAGGAACCCTGGGGTGTGTTAACCCTTCCAGATCCAGCTTCAGTGACTCCTTCCAAGATTTTGATGCTTCAGCAGCCCTGCCTCTGAGCAGCAAGTTAGCCAGGAAGCTGCCAGTCACTTGATGACATCAATTGTTCTGTAAGTGACAGACACTGAAAAGTCTCATTATCACCAATAATAGGAACACCTCATCTGTATCACACCTGTCAAGGCAGTCAAGCTGGGTCACTTATGTATGTAGTATGTATGTATGTATGTATGTATGTATGTATGTATGTATGTGTGTGTGTATGTATGTGTGTATGTATGTATGTGCCAGCCAAAGCTGGCTCTATTGTTACAGACAAGGGGACTCCTGCACACTGGTGATTGGCTTTGCCTATTCAGCCTGGTCCCCAGGGGGGAAACTGCAGAAGATCAAAAAAAAAAAAAAAAAAAAAAAAAAAAACCAAACAAAAAAAAAAAAAAAAAAACAAACAACTCTTCAGAGACCAAGCTCATTCTTCTGATGTCACTTTGAACCTGTTGCTGATCTTGGCAGAGGGGAGCTGTTCAGAGAAAGGTGCTAACTTTGGGGACCCTAAGCCAATGGTGGGAAGTTAGGAAGGCATCCTCTGAAAGGTGCAATTGCAGTTACTCAGTGTCACTTGACAGAGGCATCTTCACAAGATGTTCAGGCAGGACTTTCTAGGAAAATCCCTTTTGGCTGCAGTATTGGGAGGCCTGTTTAGAGGCAGAAGTCACTGGATGTGATGTAGAGATCTTGGGGTTTAGCAGCAAGCAGGTTAGGGTTTATTTCCACACTAATTGAGTATGATATGGAGAGGCAAATTAGTTAACTTTGCTGTGCCTTGTTTTCCATGTGACCTGATCTAGATTAGAATACCACAATGATGCATTTATTAATCAAAATAGCCAAGATATGGAGACTGGGTAGAGGTCCATCGATGGATGGGTGGATACAGAAAATGTGGCCTATACAGACAGTGGAATTTTATTCAGCTGGTTTTGGTGGTGTACACCTGTAATTTTAACACTTGGGGTCTGAGGTAGGAGAAACAGAAGTTTGAGGCCATGAAACCATCCTGGTCTAGAAAGTGAACCTCCCACATACCATGTTTAAATATTGATGTGTGATGCACAAGGTATACTCTATAAGTATTAGATACTACTGTTACATGCCACTTCCATCTTTTTAATGTTAGGTAAGATATAAATAATCATAGTGTATGTACAGAATACAAAATTCACATTCAATTACAACTCATCTGGGTTGAATCTTCCTGGGAGCAACTGGCAGTGCCATTTCTGTCAAGACACTTGGATCTGATGCCACCTCCCACATTCTGGAAGCAGGAAGGCTCTCCTAATCTGATTCTATCTATTAGCCTAGTGTCATGATTAAGTGAGTCACCTCTGGAGTCAATTACTAGGCTTCACATTACAGCACTTCAACTTCCAAGTTTTGAACAGTTTCTTATTTTCTCCCTGCTTCTATTTCCTGATCTATAAAACAGGGGCAAAACTTGTATTTGCCATTTAGGTCTGCCTAGCATGGTACTTGGTGGGAGGCAAAACATGCCAGCAAGGTCAATTGTTTTTACTAGCTTGACTTGCTAGTTCACCTGCTGTAGGCAGAGGTAGAGAAGTGGTGTTATGGTGTCACATTGGAGCCAGATCACAATGGCTTGACTCAGAGCCTGCTGTATTCATGTCTCCAGGCCAGCATTCAGGGGACCTCACAATGGAGTTATCCACATGGGAATGCTTGCACCACAGACACTGGCAAACAGTCAGGTATCCTCTTCTCTCCCTAAACATTCACCAACACACTCCTGGGCACAAGAGAGTCCACTAAGCCACCATGCCTACTTTCCATAGCTCCACTGAGAAGCAAGAGTGGGGCTCTGGGCAGGTCAAAGACCAACAAACCAGTACGTGTGTGGGGAGAGGAAGATCTTCCTTCCTTGCCTCTGCAACTACTGTGACAACATATTAGATAAAATATCCACTCTTAAGGAAGCATTCATTCATTCATTGATTCATTCGTTGATTCATTCATTCATACATACATACAGGGTCCCAATATATAGCCCAGTCTGGCCTTAAATTCATAATCCTCCTGTCTCAGCTTCCTTGGCATTGAAATTCAGGTATGCAGATATCACTTTTTCACTTCTATTCATGCTTTATCTATTTTTCTATCTATGTATCTGTGTATGTATGTTTGTATCATATGTCATCTCCAAGGTCTTCTAACATAGCTCAGGCTGTCCTCAAACTGGCAGTCCTACTTCTGCCTCCAGAACTGTGGGATCACAAGTGTGAGTCACTATGTTAAGCTTTATCTGTCCTGCTTTAAAAGACAATCACATTAATTAATGGGTGTGCACATACATGCATGTGTCATGTAGAGGTCAGAGGACAACTTGAGGGAGTCAGTTCTCTTCTTCCGCTCAATGGGTCCAGGAAGTTGGATTCAGGTCATCAGGTGTGGGTAAGTGCCTTTACCTACTGAACCAGGTAACTGTAGCAACAAAATCGAGCCATGGCAAACATGAAGAATACGGAAATTTAATAGCAGGAAATGGAACAATCACAGGTTTAGAAGGACGTTTAAGGCAAGTAGCTTCAAACAGACAGCTCCCAAGTAGCCACACAAACTTCTAAGAGTAGGGACCTTCCTGGCCCTGCAACTGTCTCATGGTTCAGAAGCAAAGACTTCGGAAAGGGCAACACAACTGATGAGTTTAGTTTATGTACTCTTTGGTTGTCAGGGAGCAACTGGACTCTGGGTTCTAGAGTCACAACTGGGTACTCCCAGGCAGCCTGCATGTCTGGAAGAGATGGATGTTGGTGGCCACAACTGTGGCAAGTGTTCACCTCTACCTTCTTAGTTCACATGGTGGGAAACGATTGGTGATTCTTTTCTTTCAAAGAAGTCACCAGCTAAGCCTCCCATGCACAGCCTTTCACAGAAGGCATTGGTAGTCATTGTATAAAAAACCACATAGCTACCAGCTTGCAGGACAGGATGACCTCCAGGGAAGAGGTCAAGCTTTTAAGGTGAATGCTCCCAGTTTACTGAGCTCATGATGCACACTTAGCAGAGCTATCACCAGGAGGGATTCTCTGGGGAAAACCGTAAGAACTTAATCGGGCCCTTTCAACTCCAATTTCTCTCGTTCCTGCCCAGAGTGATTAACGCACTGATGGCTTTGATGACAGCTCTACAGAATCTCCACGGATCTATAATCTTGGGATGGCATCATAGGACAATTTGTCTCCTTGAAGGCCCCTGCAACATTTCTGCAGGCACCAACTAAACACTGGGGAAGGTCTTTTGTAAATCTGTCAGGAGCAGTGCCGGACCTCCCACGGCCTTTGCTAGTTCGCCTTACTTTTCCCTTCTACTCCTCATTGTGATCCATTCTGGAGGGTTCATTCTCTCTCATTCATTCTCTTTTGTTTTGCTTTGTCATGTTGGTAACGGTGCTACAGATGATGGCCTCATTTCTTTGACACTATGTGATGGCTGCAGAAAGTTTCAGTGGCTTTTCTATTGTGGGGAGAAATCTACTAAGAAAACGGGACAAGGAAGATTAAGTAATAACATCCCCCCCAGCCCCAGCCCTGACAAAGACACATGGAATATGTCAGATATTGGGTGACAGGAGGGAAGGATAAGGGTCTCATGAGCACCAATGCACAGGCAGCAAAAACACAATGTTGATGCACTGATTATTATTATTATTAAATTATTATTAAAAAGAGTATTTTCTCATGCAATCACATTTCAATAGCATGAGCATGGGTAGAAAAGACGCCACCTTTTCTTCCTGTTCTTATCCTCCTTTTCTGTATCCTAGGGATCAATTACCAATGTTTTTTGAGCCCTTCTTATATGGCAAGGTATTATCCTAAGTGCTTTGCATGTGTTGATTTATATGTCAGTCACTCATCTTGATTCTGTAACCAAATACAGGACAAAAGCAACTTAAGAAAGGGAGGAGTTCTTTTGGTTCATGGTCTGAGGGTACAGTCCCTCATGGCAAGGAAGTCATAGCAGTGGGAGAGGCAGCTGGTCCCTTTGCATCAGCAGTCAGAATGCAGAGAGAGAGGGGGAGATGAATGCTGCGGCTTGACTACTTATTCTTCATTCAGTCCAGTGCCTCAGCCCGTGGAATGGTGTTCCCCACATTCAGGGTGGGACTTCTCTGCTCTGTCAAATCTTCCTAGAAACAGCTTCATAGACACACACACACACACACACACACACACGGGTTTGCTTCCATGGTTACTCTGGATTTGTCAACTTTGACAATTAAGATCAACCATCACAATTTACTGAAGGTAGTTTTATTGCTATTTTTATTTTCAGATTAGGATACCAAGAATCAGAGAGTATGGGGAACTTGGCTAAGGTCACAGGAAACCAGCATAGGACCGACCCAGGTTCCCTGAATGTGGGTGTCAGTTAGGAGGACTGGGCAGTCATTGGGGCCTCTGGTAGTGGATCAGTATTTATCCCTAGTGTACAAATGGACTTTGGGAGCCCATTCCACACAGAAGGATACTCCCTCAGCCTAGACATATGGGGGAGGGCCTAGCCGCTTCAAATGATATGACAGACTTTGAAGACTCCCCATACTGCCCAATGATGTGACACCTAACAGGCTAACACTCGGAGGATGCTCTTGGACGGTGCCCTGGCACCAAAATAAAAAAGAAGTTCTAGTTTCTCCTTTTATAATATGAACAACATCCTTTCTGGGGAGCAGAAATGGGATGGGTTGGGGTTTGGTGGGGGTGATAGGGGAGAATGAGAGGGTGAGGGAACTTGGATTGACATGTAAAACAACCGTGTTTCAAATTTAAATTAAAAAAAAAGGAAAGAAAAAAAGAAAAGAAAACAAAAGTAGTTTTGATCCTAAAGCAGCTTTCTCTAGAGCACAGCCTTTTGTCATTATGCTCCAGAGTGTCTTGAACAGATGAGGGACATGTGGTCATCAAATCCTGCCCTCTGTGCCATGCACTTGAGGGGTGTCTGCTTTCTTGAAGCCTCGAGTTCTACCGTTCCCGTGGGGCCCCCACATTGGCCTTCTTTAGAATCTTCGAAGCAGGTGCCTTCTTCCAGGCTCTCTGACAAGAGTTCTTTCTGATTGAAAAGCTTTCCCCTCCCACTTCTCCCTTCTATGTTGGCTGACTTTTGCTCATTGCTCTGGTCTTTGTTTAAATGCCACATCCTTCAACCTCCAATGTGAGGCTGTCCCCTATTAGCACTCTTACAGGGCCATGCATTTTCCTGTCATTCCATTTATTACAGTAATGATTTGCTTAATGTCTGTCACCTCTACCAGATTCCACACTCCAGAAGATTAGAAACAATGTCTTTCTAGTTAACTCGCTTGTCTCCTCCACCTGACACAGTGTCGGACTGAAAGCAAGCATCTGGGAGCTATTGGGGACATGAACAGATATGCTCACTGTGCATCTGCCCAATAACTAAAGACTTTGAATAAAGCACAATAGACTGAGTTTAGGATGACAGTGCCACTGCTACATAGGTCTGTACTGTTGCATCTTACATGTGTGGGATGCTGTTCATATTGTAAAAGGAGAAACTAGAACTTCTTTTTTATTTTGGTGCCAGGGCACCGTCCAAGAGCATCCTCAGAGTGTTACCCTGTTAGGTGTCACATCATTGGGCAATATGGGGAGACTGTTCAGGAAAGGGGCTCGGGGCAGCTGGCGAAGTAGAAAAGGCACTTTGGTGATTTGGGGTGGTAGACATTTTCTAAGTGAAGAGGAGGTATTTCAACAGTGTCATGGCCAAAGTAACTGTGTTGGTATTTGCCGAACACACATGGCCCATAACTATCCCATTTAAAGAACCCAGTAGGGATTTCACACTGAGCACCAATTCCTCAGTTGCTACATCAGAATCATTATAACTTTTTACAGTCCTAGTCATGTGTACAGGACCATAGTATCAGCAAAGGTACAAACTGTGTGGAGCTGGGTCATGAGTATGACTTTACAGAGAGACTTTGGACGAGTCCGTTCCACAGGTGGAGAAGAAGAGGGCCACACAGCAACAGCAACATTTTTTTTTTTCTGACTTTCATTAGCTCAGTGTCTTGAGACGTCAAAGATCCTTAACCTTCCCTTTCATTAGCTTTTTTTTTTTTTTTTTTTTTGATTTTGCTAATAGGTCACTAGAGAAGTACTCACAAAATAATGAAGCCCAATGTTCTGCCCCTGGAAGTGCAAGGTTGAGATTCGATATGCCATGTCAATTGCTCTGTTTTCTTTGAGAGGTTGGCTTAGTGTGATCTTTAGTATCACAAGGCCAAAGATCAGGTGTTGGTGGCTGGATTTCCCATCACTGGAAGCTGCAGCAGAAGCAGGAAGCTGACTATAGAAGAAAAGTCATTTTCCCTGGGATTACTTGACAGTCCCTAATCCTGCACATAACCCACCCAGGCGATAGCGCTTTCCTCTGCAGTGGGACATCACCGTGTGGGCTCTGATGCTGGCTGAAGGTCAAGCTGAGGGCTCTGTACCAGAGGCAAATGCTGCATCCTGGGCAGCTTTGCCACATGGACTCTTTTTTCCCTCTCGGTCCCACTCTTATCTTTCCTCTTTTCCTTTTAATCATTTCACTGGTTTATATCTCAGACTTGCTGGTGGCAAATAGAACAGAATTTGTTATTGACTTCCAGGTCACCTGCTTCATGGATTACTTCATGTCAAATCCCATTAAAGTAAATGCCTCTGTGGTGGGGAAAACTCTTCAATAACTGAACAGAGCACCTAACCCTCAAATAAGGACCAGACTACAGCAAGCAGGATTTGACAGCAGGGTTTAGAGGGTACCCAGGTGGATGAATGACATGACCTAAAAACCTCCCCTCTGTAAAATACCTATAAATGTTTTATAAAATATAACAAACATTGTTTTAAATGCAGAGCTCAACTCACAAGAATGTAGAAAAATCCCCAGGGCTTCAATTCAGAAAGAGAACCAAAGGTGTAGGGATAGATGTGAAGTGAAAATGGGTCTGCTCGTGTGTGTGTGTGTGTGTGTGTGTGTGTGTGTGTGTGTGCGAGAGAGAGAGAGAGAGAGAGAGAGAGAGAGAGAGAGACAGTATGTGAGTGTGTGTGAATGTGAGTGTGTGTGAGTGTATGTGTGTATGTGAGTGTGTGTGAGTGTACGTGTGTATGGGAGAGTGTGTGTGTGTGTGAGAGAGAGAGAGAGAGAGAGAGTATGTGTATGTGTGTGTGAATGTGAGTGTGTGTGAGTGTATGTGTGTATGTGTGTGTGTGTGCGTGCCTGATTTTAGTAAGTAGATTGGATTTAATGTGCCCTCACTAGAGGGATAGTTGGACTTGTCTGAGACCCCCCCCCCAAAGTCAAGACCCTCAAAGGAAAAAGCTAACATTTTACAAAAGATGATTGTTTCCCTTATCTGGACTCTGGCTGGGGAACAATAATCTCTGGCCCCTCCCCTCAACAGGGATCCTCTTTATCTGGTTTTCAGACTTCTCTTACTTACTAGAACTTCAACCATCAGGCAAAATATTTAAAAGGCCCAGTTCTGGTTTCAACCCTGGGGTTCCTGACCCAAGAAATAAAAACATTGTGAGAAGTACTTATCTCCAATCCAAACAAAACAGAGTCTCACAGATACAATCTCCCTGAGGATGACTTTATGGCCCCAAATTATAAAACACAAAGCCTCTAAATATTAGGTTATATTACTTAGGAGAACAAAGGAGAGTGCCCACTTAACTTTGCATTTCAGAAATAGAAGACTTAATTTTAAATATAAATATATCCTAAATATTGCACACAATGTATATATACTAAAAATTGATTCACTGAATACTTAGAATTTAAAGTTGACTCAGCGTCCTGTGTTATATGCGGTGACTGTAAAAGTCAACAGGATTAGACAACCCAGAACTTCAAACACCAGAACAATCAGGTGTACACTTGTGAATGATTGATTCATTAAAGAAAGTCTTGAAAAACAAAGAAAAAAAAAAAAGACCAGGGAGTTCTGGCAAAACAAAAACAAATAAAGCTTCTGGAAATAAAAAAGCAATGTCTTTGAGTTGAAACAGTTAAATATTAGCTTCGGGGTTGGATTACACAGTAGCTTTGCTGATTTGAAGAGAAAATGCATTGATCAACAGACAGATCTTCACTCCCAGTGGGTGTCACAGAAAGGTAGAGAGAGAAAGATGGAAGATCGTTTGGGCCTTGGAAAATAGAAAGATAACCTAGCTGGGCAATTGTGACACACACCTTCAATCCAGGCACTGGGGAGGCAGATCTCTGAGTTCTAGGCCAGCCTGATCTACAGAGCTAGTTCCAGGACATCCAGGGCTACACAGAGAAAACCTGCCTTGAAAAACAAACAAACAAACAACAATAACAACAACAAAACCAAAGGAGGGAAATAGACAACCTAATATGTGACCAACAATATTTCTAGAAGAAGGTAACAGAAAGAGCAAGAAAAAAAAATAATCGAGGAGACAGTGACTCAGAATTTGTTTAGACTAAAAAAACACAAAGAGAAATTTTTAGATTTGAGAAATATATAATTTTCCAATCAAAAAAGCAAAGACAACAGGCCATATATAGAAACATCATAATGGAATTAAAGGACAACAATGACAAAGACAAAGAGACAGTCTGGGTTTTCAGAAGACTAAAAAGGCAAGGGGACAGAGGAAAGAGAGAAAAAGTATTTGGTACTAGAGAAATTTGTCTTTAAGACACAACTCTTCACCTCATCCAGCCACAGGGGCTCTTAACTTCCTCTGAATTTTGCTTTCCAATCTGTAAAAGAAATATCCAGTCAGTGCTAATCCTCAGAGCTCCACAAGATGTGTAACACAAAGACTTGTTTGTTAATATGCAGTCAGCAAAAAGTAGCTATTAATATTATTGACAGTCCTAATTTCCCCCTGGTATTAATTCCTACCATGCTCTCCCCATGCACCCAGCCTTGGAAAGATTAATATTTAGATGTATGTCATGTTACAGACAACAAGTAAAATCTACTGGAAAAACTTAAACCAGTAACTGAGGACTCCCCCAGGCTCCCAAGAGAAGCATCAGAGACCACACCCTATAGTAGTCTGGTCCCCAGAACAGCTATATATCCTTGCGGGGGAGGGCATTATGATGATAATCCCACATTGCATCCTCCCTGCCATTATTACCCTACATTTCAAAAACAAAAACAAGGCCCAATTGTCAACATTCTTTGACTTCCCTTTAGGTCAGCTTAAGAAGTCACAATACAAAGTCACACTGCACTTTTCTCTACTGTGATTTGCTTATCACATCTGGTTTCTGCTAGACAATTTTCCATTTCCCTTCTGGATTCTAAGCTCCACAAAAGCATATCCTTTACCTGTCTGGTTCACCGATGAACCCTCAGTGTTTAGCCTATGGCCATGGACTAGAAAGTTTAAAGGTCATTTCCTCCACAGGTAGAGGAATGAGACTGGAAGACTTGAAGTTAGGAATAGTATTTACCCCTCCTGCTTTTCTAGAGCAGAAAGGGACTCTAGGGATGTCATCATCTTCCCATGACTTTTCCAGAGGGAACTGAGGAGGTTCTCAATTTGACTCAGCTTCCGGGGTTGTTATTGGGTGGAAATGAGATTCAAATGCAGCACAGCCAGTTTCCAAAGCTAATGCCTCACTTCTATCACATTGTCACCATGAACAAGACAGTGGCCATGGATGTAAAAGAAAAACAGAACAAACACTAGGTGATTCCACGGAATGGAAATATCCAGAACAGGCAATCTTACACAGACACAGAGGTGACTGGAGGGCAGAGGAGGGGAGGGGTGAGGAGTTACTGCTTTATGGTTTGATTTTATTATTTCTTAAAGATTGATGGAAAGGTTCTAGAAATAGTGGTATGCTCGCTCCAATTTGTAAGTATGCATAATGCCATAAAGTGTGCAATGAAAATGATTAAAACTGCCATTTTGTGCTGCATATACACATTTACAACTTTAAAGAAAAAAAACTAAGGTTGTGGTCAGTCTCTTAATCTTACCTTTTCAGGCCATTTGTAGAATGGGACAAAGTCTTTAATGGACATTAAACAAAAAGTCATCTCCAGGAAGCTATAAACAGCAGGCAGTGACAGCTGCACAATATAGAGACACTGGCTTAAAAGTGACATGTTTCTATTATAACCCATAATTTCTCAACACAGTAGAGTCTGTGAGCTGGTACTAGAAAAGCAAGAGCTCTATAAGCTACTTAACTTTTCTGGATGGGAAATAAAATAACTATTAAAACTGTAAAAAAATACCATATGGCACCCGAGCAAAGGGGGGATGGATACATTTTGTGGCTGTTTCCTCAAGGAACAATTAGTTCTCTATTCTCCTAAAAAAAAATAATAATAATAATGAAGTGCCATTAAGAGAGAAATTCAAAACTGCCAAGAAGACATATCTGAAATGGAAATAAAGTTGAAAAGATAAATAAAATAAGCATTCCTTTGCTATATTTGGTGGAGTCCTGCAGAGAAAAAAATTCCAGCTAGGCAGCATCGAGACATAGTTTATTAATGCAGTTTCCCCCACAGCAGGACACAGAAAGAGAAACTGGTAAAACAGTCGTATTAAAAAATTATGACTCTTACATCTGATCTTTATGAATACATAGAAAAGAAACTGTCGTCCTGAGTTGTCCTTGGGTTTCGTGGAGGCAGAGAGGCAAAGAATTCCTGTTGTTGTTTTTGTTTTGTTTTGAAATCCAAAGCATTATTTACTCACTCATGATTAGAACAGACTAGACTTTACCTCCTACATTTAGAAATAGTTATGGAAAGACCCCATGGAAGATGCTGAATGGTTCTCTCAACTACAATTTGAACGCAGCCCTTTAAGTCTTCTTTTCAGTCTACAAAATTGAAATCTATTTGCATTCCCTTTGGGGGGAAATGCAGTAGGTTATAAACTGGTTGTAAATGAAATTTCCCCAGAGTTTGAGAGGTGAAAGGAGCCAGTGTTTTGTGTTGTCTAGATTGTGCCCTTCTGATCAGTTAGGAAGTCAAGAGGGCTCCAATTAGCATTTGGAAGTGGAGAAAGGGAACAGAGCACAATTGAATAAAACAAACAAACAAACAAAATAAATGTGTCACATATTGTTTGATGAGATATTGTGTGTGTGTGTGTGTGTGTGTGTGTGTGTGTGTGTGTGTGTGTGTGAATCTGTCTGTCCTAGGTTACAATGTAAAATATATCATACTGTGATTCTGGAAAATAACAGATTCGTCAAACACAGGAGCCAGAGAGGGGAGATGAATGAGTTTTTCAAATCACAAGCCAGAGGGAGCCTGGGTCTCCTGACTCCCAGAATCCTTTCCATTAAACTTTATTCATGAGCATATGCTTGAAGGTGATTTACTTCTGTGAAGATTGGTTGTCAGCTAGACAGGATCCAGAATCACCTGGGAGACAAATTTCTAGTCATGTTTCCAGGTTGGGTTGAAGAGGGAAGAGCCACCCTAAGTGTGGGCAGCATGGTTCTTTGGGCTGGGATTTAGGACTGGCTATAAAGGAAAAAACAAAAAACAAAAAATAAAAAACAAAGCAAAAACAAAAAAACCCCAAAAAACAGCCAAGTACCAGATGTATCTCTCACTGCTTCCTGACTGCCCAGGAAATGTGACAACTGCCTTATACTCCTGCCTCCATGACTTCCCTTCCACAACACACTCCCCTCTCAGACTCTGGATCAAAAGAAGCTCTCCTTCCCTTAACTTGCCTTGGGCTGGTATTGAGAGCAGTAACTGATGGGGGTTTTATGTCTCCAGCTGATGTGCTGGTCCTTCCTGGAGCGGTTTCTGTACTTCTGGAGCTTGCTTTCCCCCTTTTCCTCACACTCCTCTGCCCTTCTACTCTTTGGGATCCATGGTTGTATGGGATGAGGCAGGTGCATGGATTAGCACCCAAGGTCAGATGATCCATGATTCATAAATAACTCTTTATATCTCTGGAGCCTGCAAAATTCCACAGCTCATTGCTCTCTGAAGCTGACAGGCCACATGAGAAATAGAACTACAGCCCCCCTGTAAAGAAGGGGGAGGCCCCTATGCTGACTCTATCATAGAGGGCATTTTCAGAAATAGTGGCCTAATGGCAACCAGGAGCTCTAGGTAGATCTTACCAGACTCATGCACTCTAGGCTGTATGCAGTGTTCTGGAACCACAATGATAAGTCTGGGTTATGAGAGGATCTTGCTTGGCATTCAAAGTGTCTCTGGTTTTGACTCAGAGGAGGGATGATCTACCACATCAATAAATCCCTCTAGTGGTTCCCAGGTGCCAGATACTCTTCTGAAAATACTGAAAATATTTATTCATTTAGTCCACACCATCAGCTTCTAAGTTGCAGAGGTCTTTCCTAGCTACAGTTGTAGTCAGAAGGCTGAGAAGTGTCGAGGTGGCTAAAATAATTTGTTTTTCTTTCTGATTTGAAGACAGGCGGGCCAGCATACTTAATGGAGTTTAGAACTATGTCACCGACAGAATGAATTAATCAACAGTCAAACCCAAGGAGAAAGGTCAACTGCCTGATTTCTCTTGGCAGAAGAAATCGGGAAGAGGATTGTTCTTGCAAAGATTCATCACTTTTTGATGCTTTCCAGAAGTGGTGATGGATTTGCAATGAGCCATCTACTTTTTTTTTTTCCTTCGTCTTCTAATTTCTCTCATGTATTTTAGTTCAGTTGCCTTGGCACATGGGGTGTGCTGGTTTCTGAAAACACCCACTTAAAACCATGTGGAACTCAAACCTATGCTCCTGGCTGACTGTACCAATGTTTTACACAGTGCTAGAAGAGGGGCCTCAACAAACACTTCGTTAATTTATCACCACATGTCAAAACTGATCTTGAATTTGGGAACAGGTAGATTTGGCTTTGATAAAGAACTTAATTAGAACTTTTCTGGAGCATAAGTGGAAAGAGGTCCCCTCCTTTAAGAGGAATGTGAACTGAGGATTATTTTTTTTAAAGCATGCTTCTTATGTGGATGTTTTACATGTTAACATTTAAATCCCACAGTACTCTGATTAAATCTCCATTTCACAGATGAGGGAACTAAGTTAAATGATGATGTGCTGAAGGTAAATATGTGAGGGACAGAATTCAGATTACACTGTCCCTGCAGAACCCATTACTTTTTCCAATTCATGCCCAGTACAAAAATGAATTATCCCTTGGAGCATTGATTGACCATAGCACAATGTTAATGGATCTTTCTGTGTCCTAGCCTACTGAGTAGTCACAAGGAATATCAACAGTTAAAGCTCTTTGTCTATAATTAGGCCTTGGTTCCATTAACAACGCTACCATGTAATTAAACCGATTTTGCCAATGGGCAGATACGCTTCACTGGAGAATCTGGGAAGAGCCCTTTATATCATGCTCTGTTTCTTGTTCATGGTTGCCCATGGTCAAGTCTGGGCTTGGAGCTGAAGCACAGGAAGAATGTGAAGAATGCTGTTGGCCCAGAACTTGCCCAAGGAAGCTGTATCAGAGGAAGGTGGATTTCCCAGGCGGTCGGTGAAACTCCAAACTTACTTCTTCTCATTGTTCCCCTCAATGAAACTTGTTGAGGAAAAATGCCAGTGGCCTAATATCTGCCCCTCTCTTGGAGCAGCCTCCATGAACTTCGACAGCAAATCTCCTACTTATTAATCATCAGAAATGAAAAATGTCTCCTTTTCAGAAGTGTAATTATCAGAGGTCTCACCGTGTCTGGAAAGAAGATGTATTTGCCATTATCAGCACATTCTGTATTTAGTGTCTGAAAAAAAAATTGGCTTACACCACAGTTTATGTACTGTATTTTTCTTAAAGCTAGAATAAGGCACTGAAAGCACGAGAATGTCATTAAATAGTTAAATACACACTATGCTACAGTGCTGAGTGAGAAGGGGAACCCACAGAAACTTAATATTAATAATTTTCCTGGGTCTATAAAACTCCAGGTTTACAAATGCAAGTCAAATAAAAAGCTATTCCAGTGTAACTAAAAGTTGCCTGGATTAAAGATCATTAAACAAAAAAGTAATAGGCAAGGTCACTTGGGCCCAGATACCAATCCAAATTTAAAAAATTTTAAGTTTCCCAAAGGTCACAATCCAAATGTCATGTACTAAAGTACTTACTGCACCCTTTCTTGTCCCAGTGGCTGCCCTGAGAGTACAAGCAGTCACTACCCCTCAAAGCAGCCCAATAGCCACAGGGTACCAGAGGAGTCCAGATGTTGAAGATTATCTCTTATATGCAGTGGAATGTATGCCAGAGATGAAAAGGCAGGATTAATTTATAACACTCTCTACCTGTTTGCAGTATGTGCTTAGCTTATCTGCACACATTGTGTTGCACGGTAATTATAATGTTGAAAATGACCTGCAGCACATGACCACTGCAGTGAAGTTTTAGTCCGCACATCTGGTTCTATCCTATTTACCAAATGATTAATATAGGAATATATTACAGTGAAACCCTTTCATATCAGTTTTATTTGCTAGGAAATGAGCACTTTCCTTTCATCTGTCCCTATTCCCTTCCTCCCTTTCTAGGCTGAACTCAATTTTGGCGTGAAGACAGGGACTCTTGCCTTTGTTTGCTTCCCCCAACCACGACCACAAAAGGGGCGGATCTGCCCTTTGTTTTACAAAGCACACCCACTAGCCAGAGAAAACAGAACCCTTATTCCAAAAGTAGATGATCTCAATCAGATCAAAACGCGGGGATTAAATTCTAAACTTTAAAGTCCCTTTTATTGAAATATAAGTTTGTTTAGTCTATTTACACCACAATTTATGCACATATATACATAGAAGGCAAAAATCTGTCAAATAAAAAAGTTTCTCTTACTAAAAAATTAAAAACAAAGTAAAGTGCATGGAATCGATTTTTCTTTTCTTCTGGTGAACATCATCATTGTCATATTTTTGGTCAGCTGGGAGAAGCAGGAAGAAATTCATTACTGACTCTGCATACAACTAGTCCCGAATTCATAGCCTTCAGGCCAACATGACAGGAGTTGGGGAATGAGTCAGACAAATTGCCAGGGTCTGTAGGGCTCCCAGGGGCGGGGAAGTCTTGTTCTTTGTCCTATCCAGAGCTGTCCCTTAGCTTGGAACAGTCTTCTTACCATCGTGGCGCTGGAACAAAGGGAGAACACAGGAAGGGGGCTCCACCAGCCCGTGTCACAGCCTGCTCTGGTTCCACCCGCACTGTGATAGGAAACAGAATTAGCTCAAGGGCTCAAACGGAAGTTTTCCTTTTTGGGAAGGGGTTTGGGTGGATGGGTGGGGGGAGCGACAAGAATGGACTGCATCTCCCATAGAGACTGCCATTCGGGGGCCAAACCCTAGCAGCCAGTTTCTTCGGATCCAATCTCCACACAAGCACAGAAAAGAATCCTTTTTATAAGTTGGGTAGAGGGAGTGTTACACTTCTTGCCTCGGTGAGTTTGCCCTTCCAGAACTTGGAAAGGAAACCGTCTGGCAGGAAAAGAAAGGGGCAAGTGTGTAAAACACTTTAGACAGTCTCGGGATCAGGTCACTGGGTGGGCGTTGGCCGCTTGGTCCTACCTAGCCCGTCGCAGAGAAAACAACCCTAACCTTCATCATTCATATCCCAGTGCCTCTCTTCCTCGGAGTGCCATTAAGTCCCCGGGCCGGTGGCCGTATTTGGCCTTGCAGTGCAAAATGTGCTTGGCGAGGAAGTCAAGGCGGCGCTGTAGCAGCTGAGCATGGGGGTCTGCGAGCTCAGCCAGCTCTGGGAAGCGTGGTTCGTGGCGAGTGTAGAGGCGCAGCAGCCGTGCTGCCGCGTCTTGACCCCGGTGCAGCTCCAAGACTCGCCTAGCAGTCCGCTCTCTGAATACACACACTGACTGTAACAACGGCTCGTTATACTTGTCCCACATGCCGGCCACCCGATAGCCGTGCACCAAACCTGCCTCATTGTCCAGAAAGACCAACGCCCCTCCCGGTCCTCGGTGCAGGTTGCTCGTGGCGCGGTGCATTACGCGTGGGTCCCATTGCAAGCTGAAGAGGTTGCTTACGAGCCGGTCGAAGTTGGCCGTCAGGTAATCGAAGAGAATCAGATCTGTCCATTGTACCAGGTCCACTAGCTCTGCCTGACTAAGGTTGGTCAGCTCGCCCCCAGCGTCGCGCAGGGGGCGCAGACGTCCGTCTTCTGATCGCCAGGGCTCGGGTACCAGCACGTCGGTGAGGTTGGGCAGCCAGCGCGTCAGGCTCACCACGCTGCCCTCGGTCCAGTGCGCGGCGCGCAGCTCCTCCTGCACCTGCACCCACTGAGCGCCCCGAGCCTCCACCCGAGCCAGTGCCAGCGGCGGCACGTGGCGCTGGAGGCCCAGTAGGCGCGCAAGATAGTAGGACAGGGCCTCGCCCTGGATCTGCTCCGGGTTGATGCCGTAGCGTACACAGGCACGGGTGCCGTCGGCAAAGCGGGCTAGGCGGTTGGAACTGCGTCCGCAGCCTCCGCGATCCAGGGCCACTACCCGAGCACCCCGCGCCACTTCGAGCCACGCTGCCGCCTGGGCTTCGGAAAAGCCCCGGGGCACCTGCTCCTCCAGGCCGCGGCTCCAGAAGACGCCCCCGTGGACCGCTGAGCGCTCCGAGGGCTCTGGCAGCCCGGCTGGCACGTGCCGCCCGCGATCGTCCGGGTGTCTCCCAGGCGGGTTATCAGCGCCGGCCGCCAGGGTGAGCAGCGCCCGGAAAGTTTTCAGGGAGCCGCCGCGGGCGTCCCACGCTAGGGGCGGGGGCAGAGGGAAGCGCGGCTCCGGCGCGGGGCCGCCACTCTGGGTCGGACGCCGGGGGAGTCGATCTTCGGGCGGCCAGGAGGCTGGCAGTTCGGTCCGTGGTGGCAGGAACCCTCCCCATAGCGTCAGCAGCGAGCCCAACGCCAGCAGCCAGAGCCCCGCGGCGGCGGCGGCGCTCCGCATCCTTCGCCCCATGCTCCTGCCGGCGCGCCGGTGCCACCGCCGGCGCTTCAAGCCAAGCCCGGGCTCCCGGGTGCGGGCGGTGAGGCGGGCCCGGCTTCTGGCTGGCTCCGGGACTTCGGGTGCCGGAACCCCATCGTGGCCGCGGAGCTCTGCGGGGCTCTGGCCAGCGCTCTGCTCGGGCGCTGGGAACTCGCCTCGCCGTGGCTTCCCAGCTGCTTTTGTATTTCGCTGTGAGACCCTCCGGCAGGCGCGATTCACAGGCGCCCGGACCACGTGGGAGCGAGGGGGATCCCCCTCCCCCTCCTCTGCTGCCTCTCCCCGCCCCCCACTCCCCCGCCCCTTCCCCTCCTCTTCTCCTTAAAGCGGCAACCTATCCTTCCAGGAGCGAGAGATGGCCGGCCCCACGCTAGGTCCGGGACTTCGGGCGGGGAGGAAGCTGGGCTGGCGGCGTCCGTGCGGGGGCGTCGGAGCGGGAGGGGCAGACACCAAATCTAGGGCCTGGAGGTAGCTGTGCGTCCAGGGTTCTCGTGGGAATTGGCTGATCGCCTAGTCCCCTTGATTGGACTGTGTCCGCTCTCCTGAAACTTCAAACAGCCCCCCACCCCCACCCCGCGGTCCAGGAGCTGCAGGGCAAGGATCAGGGCGGGTCTTTTTGCAGTGATTCACGATGCCTTATGTAAATTCCCGGGAATGTCCCTAGCCCTAGAGGATATGACTCCAGCCCGGAGAGGAACCATCTGTAGCCAATGACTTTGAACCTACAACCCCTCTTCAGAACAAGCTCCCCAGTACGGGTCACTGCAGGCTTAAGAGCAATGAGATTGGCCTCTGACTTTTTCCAGGGATGCTGGGAATTAAACCTTCCTGTGCAAGTTTGGAACATCCAAGTCAGATCTCCCGGTCACATGCCACTTGGTTTCCCTTTTTAAAGAAAGTTCAATATATAGAAATAGCGATATGTAGACAGATACAAGCATCCATTGCCAACATTCTCAATTTATTTTTAAGTTGTCATTTAGTCGGTCACTTTATTCCCAATTATAAATCTCACCCAAAGAAAGGAAAACAAATAACATTTGGCTTACTAGTTTAGTGTAAAAGAAAGAGGAACAGTGGGAAAGAGGTCAGTGGAGGAAAACCATAACAAACAAAAACCCACCACAAAAAACCAATGCATCTTCCTCCAGATCTTCGTGGGTTCAATCTGCCAGAAAATCCCTTGGAAACAAATTGGTTCCTTCCCTTTGCTTCTTGTATCCCAGATTCCAAATTGGAGATTCATAGTCCTAAGGCCGGGGCTGTCAGGGCTCAGTCTTTCTGAGAGTCAGATTTGGTAGTCCTAGGAACCGCCCTAGGACCTGTGCATCCTAGGCAGGTGGTTCTCTGCCCCAAATTTCTACCCTAGCTCTCACCCAGAGTTTAAAATCGGCTCGTTTCACGTTGTGGTTCTTTCCTCCCCTTTTACGTTACTCAGTGCACATGAGGGGTTTCAGCTGTGCCACACCTGCTGCACTATGTATATTTATTCTGGAGTTACAGGGTAGACCATGTAGTGCTTATGACAGAGTAGAGAAGACATCCACCTACCCAAACATTGCTGACCCACCACCGACCCAAGGCACACACCATCATGGGTTTCCTTTACACCTGTGTGTACTGGTTGATGTGTGGGATCTTTGTTGAATGTGTTCCTGATCAAGGGCTTTTTATGTCTCTTATCTGGTAAAAGGGTTTCAATGTCTCCCATATAGATCCAGCAAAATGTACTAATTCATTAGTTTATTTTACTTGCTTTGTGCAAGCTCCCCTCCCCCATCCTCTTTCCCTAGAAAACAGGGACAGCTCTTATCAATTTTTAATTTCATTTACCAGATAATGTGATATGTTACATGAAATGAGTACTAAATTCATTGGATTTCATTTTTGTCTTTTTGTGTAACTTTCTGGGCGGTGGGTTTTTTTTTTTTGTTTCCTTTGAGTTCGGTATGGGCAAACTGTAAGCAAGAGCTCCACCTTGTGGGCATAATCAAAACATCATCTAATTAGAGAACTGGCGTTTTACAGTGCATGATTAAGTAAAACTCACACTACTAAATGCCTGTGTAGGCCAAGTTATGTCTGGAGGGCAATGGGGCAATTCAAAGTGCTTGGTGGCTTTGTGTTTTTGGCTGTTAGCAGAAGCCATGAATGTGCAGCTCCCAATGATGGATCATTGTAAACTGCATGGGGAGTCTCTCTTGCTCATTGTTTAACAGTAGTCAGGGCACAAATGCTGGCACTCAGTGGGCATTCATTAACAATTTGCTGATTAATCTGGAATAGGATGAAACTCTGCAAGTAGCATTATCAATTTTGTTTTTAAAATATGCCACTGCTACAGGACGCAAAGTAACGTTTCTTGGAAGTTATTAAAAGGGGGAAAATATTGCTGAGGCCTCTGCATAAGGAATGTGAGGGAAGCAAGCATATGATTATTAGTCTGGGAAAGCTGACTTCAAAACCAGCCATCTCGAATTCCAGACCCTCATGATCATTTTGAGGGCACTGAAGAAACCAAAGCACGAAGAAGCAAGCTAAGATCTCATACTTCAGATGATGAGCTGGCTTTACCATTGAGCAGCCCTTGTCTTAGCCCCAGGACTAAGCATACTCTCTGCCAGGGCAGGATGGATGCATAAAAACACCAGCAGTCAAAATACAGAATTGCAGATAACCAGAGGAGTAACTGTTGAATGGAACACACACAGACAGGCCCTGCAGAGTGTAGTTGGATTTTCAGGGACGCTTGATTATTAGACAGTGTCTACAGACCTTCCTCTGTTTCCCTGGTAGCTGATAGCCCTTCTAGCTCCTTCACTTTGAAGCCTGAAGATGCCACACCTGCTTTCCATGAGGCTCTGTCCCAGGGAGATGCCATCTCTTTCAACTTATGGCAGTTGCTTAGTGGTGAGGTGCCACTCACCTATCCCCAAATAGCCTATTTGCTTCTTTAAGACTTTCTGAATACTCTTTGAGCTTAGATCTCCAATATATTCAAATCTGCCTGCAGTGAATAATGATCAGGCACCTAGGACAGCACTTCCTGGGCTACAGAAGAAGTAGGGTGAGCGCCGGGAGCAGAGACTGAGGCTTGAAGTTGGAATACCTTCTGAGTCAGTCATTTCTGTTTTCTGACTTGTTCCTTAGGCTAGTTTTTGTCTTCCATGCATTTCAGTTCCTCAACCTGAGAAATGAGGATAATAAATGGCACCTAACTTACAGGTTGTTACACAGCTCAAGTGAAATATTAACAGTAACCATAACAACAGTATTACCAGGCACTTACTTCGTCCTCACTTATGGGTGTGGTGTGGGACTCAGCCCAGCATGGGCCTTTTTCATCCATGTAGCCCTCCCAACAAATATCACTGTCCTGATTGTACAGACAGCAAAACAGAAGCACAGCCAGACATTAGTGATGTAATGTCACATGACATTAGCCTGGTGTCACATGGCTGCCAAGTGACATAGCTGAGGTTCCAGAACCTTCTATATATTATAAATAGTGGAGGCAATGTCAAGTATAAAAATGATTACATTAAAGCAAAGATTCAACTCAAACTAAAGTTGGCTTTGAATCATTCTTTGGGGTTGTTACTGAGTGAAATGGTGAAATATCTTTCTTTGTGTCCTGGCTGTGGTCCTGACCTCAATGTATAGCATAAGGTCTTTCTTTCCCAGTGCCTTTGGCTTCTTTGGTGGCTAGGATGGCAGGCATTTGGCATGCGCCTGGCTCCAGTGGACAAATGTTCAAAGCCAGGAGCCACCAGGTAGCTGCAGGCAACCCACTCGACGCTGCCTTTCTACCTGGCTTCCTTCATTCTAACTTTTGCTGGATTTTCTGCTGCTGAGTTACAGGCCCTTCTCAAACATGGTTCTGATGCTTCTACTGAAGTAGGGCAGGAAGCAGAATACACACCAGTGGAAACTTTGCTCCTGGAGGTGGAAGTAGGGCTGTAAGTCAGAGGCTAGCCTGGGCTACTTGGTGAGACCCTGTCCAATAAAGCAATACACCGCCCCCATAAAAGTACAAGTGAAAGAGAGGGAAAGAGGACCCTTGACATTTACTCTGATTCCATAGTGGTTCCCTGACTCCAATGTTTGTCAACACTGTTGACCTTGAACAGCTTTCTAACTGAGCTACAATTTCATTGTATGCATTTGTTATGGGCTAGACATTTGTGTCTCTTTCAGGCTTATGTATTGAATCACTAACCCTATTGTCACTGTATTAGTTGTAGGGACTTCTGGAAAGTGATTGAATCATAAAAGTCATGATCCCCTCATGAATGAGATTAACGTTCTTGTAAAAAAGAAAAAAAAAAGACCCTATATCTGGTGCTCTTTTGGTCATATGAAGACCCAGTCTAGGTATGAACCTGTAGGAGTGCCTTATAAAGACAATAAATCTCATGCACCTTGCTCTTGGACTCCTCCAGAAGTGTGATAAATACTATTTGCTTTTTGAGCTACCTGGGCTATGATGCTCTGTTGTAACAGTTCAAATTAAGGCAGTCTTTATTCTTTTCTCTTCCAGGAAGGCATAGTATCTTTCTGTCTGAGGAGTGTCCTCTTTTTCTTGGCCTTGCTCTATGTGATGGTTTCAATAGGTATGGCCCCCATAGACCTCATGTGTTTGAATGCTTAGGCCACAGAGTGTGGCACTATTAGGAAACGTGGCCTTGTTGGATTAGGTGTGACTTTCCTGGAGGAAGTATGTCACTGTGGAGGCAGGCTTTGAAGTCTCATATGCTCAAGCTATGCTCAGCGTGGTGCACAGTTTTCCTTTTGATGCCCGTGGATCAAGATGTAGATCACTCAGCTCCTTCAGCACCGGGTCTGTCTGCATGCTGCCATGCTTCTCACCATGGTGATGATGGAGAAGATGATGTAAGACTTCAGGGCTGGCACTGGGGGGTAGAGCTTCCTTTCTCGGCCTTCTGCTTCTTGTCTGCCACCACTGAGTGACTTCCAACACCACCATGATGTTCTGCCAAATTATAGGCTTGGAATCAACAGGGTCAAGGATGATTGGCTGAGCCCTGTGAAACTATGAGCTCAAAGAAACCCCCACTTAAATTGTTCCCTCAGGTACTTCAGTCCCAGGCATGGAAAAGTAACCGATTCAAATTGGTGTGGTTCAGATATGGATGGGAGGCCTGCAATTGGGGCAGACATTCTGTAGGGGAAAGGTGACTGCAGTCCACACTGACAGGGCAGCAGAGGAGAAAGGTAGAAGGAGCCAGAGGTCTTCGTTTCCATTTGCCTGAGTTAATGGGCAAATGGCTGCTCTTCCCTTGTGTTTGAAGTCACTTTGAGCTGGAATTGTTTGCATATTGTTTCTATGTGCTGTGCGCCATTATAGGTTAACATGCAGGCTACAGAGGGGGACAAACATGTAAACATCTCCTTAATCACAGCTGGACTGCTGAGGTGCCTGTGCTTTTGGTCTTTGGGAACACATACACTACAGCTAGTCTGTCTTGTACCTAAAGAAAATCACCTCACCTCTCTGGGTCTGTTAACTCATCTGTGAAGAGAAGATAACAGTTCCACGTTTCATTGCTGTGTAGATGAGATGTACCTTCCACATTTAGTAATTGCTCAATAAAATTTTATTGCCTGCTATCACAATCTTGGAACTTTATTTTAAGAAAGAACATTCGAGCTCAGAACAAGGAGTAACTGACCCTACCAGGGAAGTCCAGGAAAGCTTCCCAGAGGAGGCAGGTGCTAAGATGGGCTTGGAGGGCATGTCAGGACTTATGAATCCCAGTTTGAGGGGCGAGGGACAACAGAGGGAACAGTGGCCAAGGACCCACGGGTGTGTCACCATGCCTGTCAGGCACTCCCGTTTCTTCATTCTTGAAGCCATTTGAATTTGATTAGTCCTCTTTTGATGAATGAAGCAAATGCTAGGCCCCTCCCTAGATGAGAGGCACAGGATGAGAACTTCCACACCCCTTCATCACTCTTGGATTGTCGACACCCACCTTGAAACTCTCTCAGCAAACATTCTGTCCTAGAAGCAGTGACTCTCCCCAGCTTTGTTGATTTTGGTCTTCGTGGCTGCTTAGAGTTTTACCCAGTGTGCAATTAGTGATTCTGCACCTCTCCAGCTTCCCCAGGCCTGAGTCTCATCAGTCACATCGACGCTGAAGCTTAATTAAGCTTGTAAAGCTCTCTGATTTCCTCCAATGAAAGGTGGCCCGCGAGTACCAGGTTTTATTTTGGTGGCTCCTGCCAAGTGTTATAAATAGGACTTAGTGTGGCAATGTGGTTGAGCTCTTAGGGTGATAATGTGTCAAGACCAGTCGAGGCTGCAGAGAGCAGAGATATCATCATAATGGTCCCATCATCTGGGGTGGGTGTTAATGGAAGTGGACGTAGACGGGAAAAAGAAGTACTGCGGGCAGCAGAGCTGGGATGGAGGCGACCGCGAGTGAAATATGGCAGCTCCTGGGATCTCCATCATAATCATTAACTCCATTAGCCTCAGAGCTATTCTTCTGCCATCTCTCCTAGATCAGGCTTGGCTCAAATAAAAAATGGATTCTTTAACTCCAAATGAAAATATATTCCTTTGCTGCTTTTTAAAATCCATTTATGTTAAAATGATGGCCAGCAGGTAGGTAATTTATAACTGGGGGCTCACCGCAGTGCAGGAGACTGTCCTCAGAATCCTGAGCAGCTCTCGTGGGAGACAAAAGGACTCTGGGTCCACAAAAGGACAGTGCTCCTGGACTGCAAAGCAGTTGGCAGGGAGACAGACGGGCACAGGAGAGTTTGAGGATGCTGGCCTGGGGGAATCATGAACACAGAGGCTTCCTGCTTTTACAAAGAGGTGCATCCAGTTTCCTCTGTGGTGCAGCCCTACTTTAAAATGTGCCAGCTTCCTCAGCTCCAGACATTGGCTGAAAACCATTTTGTGCCTCCTGCGGTGATAGCAGTGATCGTGACAATGGTATGAACTGGCTGCCACCTGCATGTGGCCTCTCTGTATCCAAAGTCCTACCCTGGCTGGAAAGATGCAAGGAATTTCTCTTAGTTTGTAGCACCCCTGGAGCTTTGTACCTCAAGCTTGCCTCTGTGGGTCTCCTTCCTGCTCTTCTAACCGAGCTCTCTCTCTCTCTCTCTCTCTCTCTCTCTCTCTCTCTCTCTCTCTCTCTCTCTCTCTCTCTCTCTCTCTCTCTCTCTCTCTCTCTCTCTCTCTCATCTTTTAATGATCTATTTATTTTTACTCTTTGTGCATTGGTGTTTTGCCCACATGTGTCTGTCCATCTGTGTGAGGATGTGGATCCCTGTAGAACTGGAGTGAGAGTTGTGAGCTGCCTTGTGGGTGCTGAGAATTGAACCAGTGTCCTCTGGAAGAGCACCCAGTACTCTTAATGGCTGAGTCATCTCTTTAGTCTCTATTTTATTTTGTTTGTTTTTTAAATTGTGTGTGTGTGTGTGTGTGTGTGTGTGTGAGTGTGTGACAAATGAAGGTCAGGGGACAACTTTCAGGAGTCAGCTCTCTCCTTCCACTATGTAGGTGTTAGGAATCGAACTTGGGTCATCAGGCTTGTCGGCAGGTGTATTTACCTGCTGAGGCATCTCACAGGTCCGGATGTGAAGTTCTATAACCAGGCCTTTTCCATCATGTATCAGGAGTTCAATGAATTTTCTGGGGATTTGTGGGGCTTGTCACCTCCCTTCACCCTCTCCATATGCCCTCCTCTCCTCCTCTCTTCTCTCCTTTCTTCTTTGTAGAAAAAAAGGAAGAAATTTCCCTGTCACATCAGATAGGACACATTCACATTGCCCACCCCTCCATCTCAGCCTCTAATCCAGGCTTCCCCAGATGTAGGATTGGGGAGCCCATGGGAGAAGTGGACGAAATTTAGCATTTTCAGTGTGTGCACTGCCTTCTGGGAGATGCTGAGAGCCTTTCCGTGTACTTCATCTTTAACCCCTGTTTCTCATCCTCATTTAATTGATGGGCTTGGAGGCTTGGCCCCAAGACGGCTACTATGGAGCAAAGGAGAAACACCAACTACTGTCTGCTGAACGCTTCAAGTTATGCTAATCACAACAGGATGACATCCCTAATCCAAAAAACCCCAAGTTCTAAACACTACAAAGCCCAAAACATTTTGAGTGCAGACATGACATCACAAATGAAAAATTCCACACCTGATGGGTTGCAGTCAAAACACAGGTGCATTAAGGACATTGCTTAAAGTTACCTTCAGGCTAAGCATATAAAACGTACATGAACATGCACGCATAAGTGAATTTTGTGTTTAGGCTGGGGTGTGGGGTGGTGTTGGGGGACAGAGAATTCCCATGTTGTCTCATGACATATATAAGCATGTGTTCCAAAATCCACACTATATCAACATCTGAAACAATTCTGGGGCCATATATTTTGGATATATTTGGGATAGTATACAGCCTGTATGTCTCTGGATCCTGAGACTCAGAAGCTCCCTGGATAGTCAACAAAGGAGACTCTGCCCTTGATCCTGGTGCGTTGTTTCTTCCAAGCTTGTTTGAAGTTGATATCCTGGTGCATTATCCCATCCAAGCTTGTCTGAAGTTGACACTTTGCACCCCGAATCTCTCCTTCCCTGTGCTGAGGACTCCAGCCCAGAACAACTAACAGGGAGACAAGATCCAAGGAGGATTGGCTCCGAGAATTAATAATTTATTACTGGGTCCAGAATGGTTGCCAAAGAAAGGGGGTGGACTGATAGCCGTGAGAATAGTCCCATCTTTGTGGACCCAGATGGACCTCAGCAAGGATAGAGTAGAGAACTGGCTGTTGGTTCCCCTGTGGTTTTGACCTCCTCTCCCCAGGAACCAACTCTTGAGTTGTCACAGAAAAGGTATCCCGGTGGGGCTGGGCATGTTTGTTATGACACTGAGATTGGCTTTGGAGTATCTCCAGTTGCCTTTCATCTCCCTAAAGAAAAAGGAAGAAAGAAACCTTGGAAGCTATTTCCTGCTGAGATTAAAGACGTGCTGTATAGGTCTAGGGACACCTAGTACAAGGAATTGCAGAAGAATGGCTGGGGAATTATGATGGTGATATATTTTATAGTTCTCAGCAGTTTTGCTAATCTGGTTGGTTTCAACCCGTCAAGGTAGGATAGCAAGGCAAGGTGAATGACTGTTTTTGACTAAGAATAAAACAGCCTTCAGAGAGATTTGAGACAAGTCCTGGGTTCATGGCTACTTCCCAATAGTCCTGCAGCAGGAATGCATTTTACCTGACTCCGACCTTAGTGATTCACATGACGACCCCACCCCTAGCCCAGCTCCAGGGGACTTTGTACAGTGCTGCTCACATCTACACCCTGTCACCTCAGGTTTCCCACAGCCCCCCAACCTTAATCTCATCCACAAGCCAGCTACCTGTGTATGTTTCATGCCTGTTACAACATCCACAAAAACTCCAGTCACGAGGACAGAGAGAGAAACCCGAGAGTTGCCCCAATCCTATTTGATGTACTTTCTATCATGCTTTTCAGGAAACTGAGTGTGTGTTGGGGGAAGGGGGTGGCATTGCAAGACTATTGTGAAGTCGTTTTCTCTGTCTGGCTGTTTCTGTTGGTTACCACAAGAACTAATCAAAGGGAGCCAGAGAGACAAGACAATATGTCTTCTGAGGGAAATAAAAAGGAAGGAAGGAAGGAAAGGAGGGAGGAAGAAAAAGAAAGAAAAGAAGAAAGAAAGAAGACAAAGCATAAAATGACCCGAGATGCTCAAGAGGGAGCAGTAAGAAACAAAGTGTTTCTCTTATCTTCCCGCCTCCTGCTGGATAGCCTCACTCCCATCAGGGAAACCAAGCCCATAGCATGCTATGCTATGCACCTTGGCCTTTCCCCTTTGGAGGGGCTACAGAGCTGGGAGCTACGGTGGCTCCTCATGGTTGTTTAGAACCTACAAGCCTGCCTGGACGCCACAGGAGTTTCTCCATCTTGCTTTTCTCCTTTCCAAAACGAGACACTCGTGCTTGTTCACAGGCATATTCTGACTCAAATGAGATTATGGGGTTAATAACAGTATAGCAGGTGAAATACTGGCTCCAGAGTGTAGTAGTTTAAATCAATATTAAAAACCCCACACCCAGCTGCACAGATAACTGTTAGATTTTAACTGTACACATTTTCACTCTATTTCATAGAACCCCCCCCTCTGTGTGTGTGTGTGTGTGTGTGTGTGTGTGTATTGTGGCACATATTAAGATCAGATATTGAAGAACAAAGAAAGTGGTACTTTGAACACCCGCCAGTGACTGTATGATGAATAGGCATCACACTGGGACCAACAGCAAGCTATTGCATTGTGAAAGGACAGACGCCAACAGGGACAAATAAATGCTGTGTTGTGCAGACATTTGTAAGCAGGAATTGTCATTCTTGTGTTTGGTTTTGGTTTTGAGACAGGCTTTCACTGTGTAGCTCAGGCTAGCCTGGAATTCAAAGATCCTCCTTTTTTGCCATCTGAATGCTGAGGTTACAGGTGTTGCCACCACCATGTCAACAGGAGGTTTCTTACCTGGGTGTGGCCACACGATGTCCTGGTTCACCTTTCATTTGAGATTTTACTTTCCAGGAAGGAGAATTCTGATTGGCCCTGATGGAGACAAAGATGCCAGCCTCTGCTAAGTGACAGAGCAGGTACTATTAAAGGGGGAGCTCTGCATTGGACAATCATCCCCCCACCCCAGCCCTGCAACATTTTTGTGTTGCTTGATTTTAAAAAATGTATAGTCTTGTATTCCTTTTAAAATAATAATGAAAGCTCTCTGACGGTGAATAAAGCAGGCAGAGCTAGCCTGTAAGATCTCAACAAAAAGCATTTTGTGTGTCTTCTATGGGAGCCAATAAAAATCAAAACCAAGCAGCATGATCCATCATTTATTTGCTGTGTACAACATGACAGAGTGACACATTGCCTTGGGTCTGAGTAAATGGTGATGGCGCTCCCTCTGCCCTGCAACAACAACAAGACTTGTCTTTGTAGTTCCAACAGCTAGGAGCTCCAGCGTTTCCATACATTTGCTTAGTTCTGACTGACAGACTAATGAAGGCTGCCATTTGAGATCTTGATTTGGGTAAAGGGAAGAAAACAGGGAGTGGACCAATTTTTTCTACTGCTGTTATTTCATATTGATAAAGCACACAGAAAGTGTGCAGAAGATTGTGGGTGGGGGACAAGGGCAGGCCAAGGAGAGCAAACATCCCCTCACCCCAGGGCAGGATGATTTAGGGTTTGCCTGGAAACAAGCTCAAAGGCAGCCTACATTTTCTCTGCTGCCTGTTTGTGTTTCCCAGGAAAGAGAAGCCCATCCAGGGCTGGAGAGGTTGAAGAAGGAGCAAGAAGCTGAGAAGTGGGA
The DNA here is from genome assembly GCA_030556225.1 of Cricetiscus sungorus. Lineage (NCBI taxonomy): Eukaryota > Metazoa > Chordata > Mammalia > Rodentia > Cricetidae > Cricetiscus > Cricetiscus sungorus. The sequence continues at coordinate 39,782,027 of JANBXA010000372.1, forward strand.
GCCTGGCCATCTGGGAGGGACTGGGAATACTTTCCACCCTGAGCAACGCTTCCTGGCAACGTCTACCCACAGAGGGCTTGTGTGGTGGCCTCCCCTCCTCAGCCATAGAGTCCTTTCCAAGGTCAGTAAATCCTCCCTCTGTCTGTCCAAGCCATTCCTTGTGATTTGTTTTGGTTGGGGTGGGGGATGAAGTTGTATTGCTGGGAAATGGTCAGAAACTGTGTGGGACATCGGCATGGTCATTTCTGACAAGAGACACTGACTGTCAATCACATGAGCAGGCTCACTATATGTATGTAAAGCAGCCAGCATCTCCTTACAAGGACTACTAGATGATGTTATGACCCCTAAGTACAGAAGAGCAAATAGGATCCAGAGAACTTATGTGAATGCCTCAAGTTGGCACATCTCTACAGAGGAGCAAGCAGGTGCTAACTTGGGGCAGGACATTTCCAGGTCATCCATACTAACCTCTGTATTTTGGAAAGCCCGTGCATGATGACCCAAGATCTTGCATCTCTGTGATAAGTCTTTGGGGCCTATCACAGAACTGCAGTATTAAAATCTTAAAGATTGAGAATTAGGGCATTCATTACATTTCCCTAAAAGCTGTGATAGTACTGTGACAGTAATGCTGTGGTTTGACTCTGAAAGGTCCCTCCCCCCCCCCCAAAAAAAAAAACAACAACCATGTACTGAGGGCCTGTCAGCAAGCTGTAGGCTTTTAAATGGTGATTGGATGTCACTCACGTGTTAGTCTAATGGTGTATTCACAACTGAATGAGATCCAGTAAGGTGGTAGACACTGTTGAACAAAGGATCCCCCTTGGAGGAGCTAGGTGTCAGAGCATGACCTTGTGACCATTTTTGCCCCATCACTCCTTTCTCTCCATCTCTTGTCTGCCAGGAGGTGGGCAGCCTTCTTCGATACCTGCTCCAAGCATGGTATTCTGCCTTTCTAGGACCCAGGAGCTTGGAACCAAATGACGATGGACTGAAACCTTAGAAACTGTGAGCAAAAAGAAATCTTTTCTCCTTTAAGTTGCTTTCTTAAACGTTTTCTCACAGTGACAGAAAGCTGGTTAACAAGCAAGATTTTAAGTCTATTCTTTTTCATTACCTAATATAATTTTTGTGTTAATTCTTAGAGAATTTCATATTTGAGTTCATTGTTAGCATGTGGCCAGGAGATCAAAGCCCTGTGAACAAACTGAAGTCTATAACTACCAGTTCAGAAAGGAGAGGAGAGCTCTTCCTAAGACCTATATGGAAAACATCTTCCCTCCTCCATCCCCTGCTGGTCCCTCTCTCTCCCTCTCTGTCTGTCCACCTTTCAGATATTAAACTTGCTAAGTAGCCAAGGTTGTTCTTGAACTCCCAATCTCTAGCCTATACCTCCCGCTGGCTGGGATTGCAGGAGTGTCTCACCATGTCCCATGTAGGCAGTGCTGGAGACTGAACTCAGGGCGTCACCCATGTTAGTAGAGGAGCACTCACTGAGTGACATCCTTAGCCCTAAAGTGTTTTCTTTCTTGCAGCCTCAGACTCAAGGTGTCTTCTTCTTTGGAGATGCAAAAGCAGGACAAGAAGCTGACTGGTTTTATTAGAATTAAAAGTACTATGAATTGTCTGCTAACTGCCTCTGGCTATAACAGGAATAAAAAATGACATTGCTTCAGATGATACCATGCACTAATTAAACCAGCAGAGGCAGGAAAAACAGAAATACAACAGCAACAAAAATTAGAGTCCCGGGCTTCTGCATACTCCCCTGGCAGGACAGTTGAATTTAAATTTCCATTATTTTGAGTGAATGGGGCTCTGAGGAATCATAAGGATGGTATTTTATGTGATTTCAGGAAAGTCCCTCTTGTAATACAGAAGCTTTTTACGAAGCTCTGCTGTGTATTGTTGAAAAAGAAAAGTACCAAATGCATGCATTCCTAAAAAAAAGTTCAGGCAGATACACACCTAAATGCTAATAGCAGATTACCAGGGGAAATGCACTTGAAGAGAAAGGACATTTTTTTTTTCTTTAAAAAATTTGAAAAAGTATTTCTAGAGTCATTAAGGTTTTTATATATAATAATTTTTAAGTGTTTTTAATCAGCATATATTACTCATATACAATAATGGATTTCATTGTGATATTTTCATACACTCATATGCTATATTTCAATCATACCCACACCCCTGGTACCTCACCATGCTCCTCTCTTACTCCTACTAATCTTCTTCTTGCCAACCAGCCCTCCTTCTTCGTGTGGTGTGTGTGTGTGTGTGTGTGTGTGTGTGTGTGTGTGTGTGTGTGTATGTGCCCGTGTCCAATGAGTGCTACCAGAGTGTGGATGATAATTTATTTACAGGGACATGAACACCTTACCAGTGGATACACCACTGAAGAAAATGTCTCACATCCCCCATAAGGCTTTAATTACATAAATCCCTAGATAGGGGCAGGCCCTGTGAGCCTCTCTCTCTTCCATGTACTGATTATCCTGCTCTTGAATGGATTTTGACACCACCCCCTTTTTAGCAGATTGGAACAATCAAGAGATTGGAATGGTTCATGCTTCATAGCTCTAGGTTATCAGAAGGGAGAGGAGGCTGTGACCCCCAAGAAGCTATACTGGGAGGGTGGATGTAGCTCAGCTGGTAGAGTGCTTGCCTAGCATGCTGAATCCCTTCAGCCAATCCCCAGCTCTGCAAAAGCTCATATGGTGGCTCGCATCTAGAATCTTAACATTCTGGAGGTAGAAACAGAAGGATCAGAAGTTCAAGGTTATCCTTGGCTACACAGTGAGTTCAAGGTCAGCTTGAGAAACATGAGATGCTATAAGAACTCCTGCTCCTACTACCCCTCACAAAAAATATTAAGAAGCTGCTCCAGTGGAGGATGTAAGTCTATGTAACACTTGCAGAGACGAGGATTTAAAAGAAGAGCGTGTGAGCATAAGTGTAAGACATGGCTTCATGTATCACCTGAACTGACTTAGTAACTGCTGGTATGGCCTGAGAGTAGCCCAGTGGCTGATGCTGAACAATAAAGGGACCCAGGGATTAGGCTATTTAGATTGTGTGGTGGTTTGAAAGAAAATGACCCTCAAAGGAAGTGGCACTATTAGGAGGTTTTGCCTTGTTGGGGGAGGTGTGATCTTGTTGGAGGAAGTGTGTCATTGTGGAGGTGGGCTTTGAGGTCTTATATGCTCAAGCCACATTCAGTGTTTCAGTTCATTTCCTATTGGCTTTGGATCAAGAAGTAAGAACTCTCAGCTCCAGTACTGTGCCTGCCTGCATGCTGCCTTGCTTCCCACCATGATGATATTGAACTGAACTGTAAGTGATCTACCCCAGTTAAATGTTTTTTTTTTTTTTCTTCATAAGAATTGCCTCGATCATGGTGTCTTTTCACAGCAATAGAAACCCTAACTAAGACTACCAAAACCATAGTCCAAGGCATTGGAATTTCCCCAGGAATTTCATGATGGGAGAAGAAAAAGGCTAATGCCACCCAGAGTGGGAACTTGTCTCTGGAAAAGAGACTTCACACATTTCTGACATCTTGTCAGACCACCTTGAAGAAGAGAATAAAGTAGAGACAACAGTTATTGTGTGGAGCCACGCCTTGGCTAGGGCTGCTCAGTTATGCTACCTCTTGTTCTCCATTTAAACCTAAACCTCAGGTTAGAACCCTGAAGATGGACCTCGGGCAAGGAGGAGGTCACTGGGCCTCTCTGATCCTTACTAATATGGCCATGTTGAATAAATCTTTCTCTACTTTCACTATTACCTATCTGTTTAACTGGCCTAGTTTATTATAGGGGCCAGGGCCCACTTTCTCACAACTCCAGTAACAATCTCATTGCTTCTTCTCCAAACCCCACATAGCTGATGGCTATATGGTGTCAGCAATTACAGCACAGTCACCTTCTTCAAACTCCATTATTCTGGAAAGAGTCAAACACTGGGATCACCACTTTGTCAAATATCTTTTCCGTTTCCAAGCTTCTGAAAAACTCCAACAACAACATCAAATGAAATGTTATTGATACTTGCTATTTGGGTGTGCAGCTCTGGAGGGAAGGGTAAGTAATTTCTTTGGCACCCACCTCAGGCTCCCACAGTGATGTCTGAATCAGGTGTGGGATTTTAGTAACATTGTTTTTTTTCCCCCTGCTGTCTATTCAGAAGTTCCACTGACCCAACAAGGCAGTCCACCTCCCACACAGTCCTCAGGGAGAGGAGCTTTTAACAATCAGAGGAGCAACTGTTGACTCAGGCTGTGTTTGCTTGCATTTAATAAATGCAGACTCTTAGCTTAATAGGCCAGTTATTGTGCATCATCAAAATGGCAAATTGATTGCTGAGGACTGTGCTTGAGATATACCAGAGGTGTAACCAAGTCAGCCTCTTGTTCCTAATGTGCAGTAAGCATTGTGTTTCTGGCCAGGCAGTATTTAGCTTGAGCAACTATCTTGCTAAACCAGAGCCAGTTAAATGTAAATGGAAGCAAAGAATGAGTGTGGGCACATGGGGAGGATTGATCAGTCAATGCTGGGAGAGACTCCTTTAGACACTCCCACCTGCCAGGATGGCTCAGGATGCTGGCTCAGGAAGCTTGGCCAGTCAACAACAGTTTGTCATCCACAGACAGAGCCAGTTATCATCTTTGCTTCAAGTACCTTCCCCTTGGACATGAACTTAGAGCCACAATTTCAGTGACAGCTGCCATTGTTTGTGCTTATGGTGTGACAGTGCTTATGGTGCTTATGGTAATCTCCAGTTCTGGTTTACAGATGGAGGAACTGGCCCAGAGGGGTAAATAATATGCCCAAGGTCATGAATATATGTTAATTGGCAGAGCTGGGATTCAAATTTGGGACACTGAGCACTAAGGCTATCCTCTCTCCAGCTTCAGAGACCCTTAAGCCTTGAACACTGGAGTTTGGGGTCTGTTCTTGCCTTCTAGACTTACAGGCAGACAACTAGAGCATTTTATTCCCCTGTTGAGCCCAGGGCCTGCTCCACCATACTTCTCCTCATTGCAGCTCTTCAGGGCTGTTGAGGAGAACCATCCCACCCTATGGCTGTGAATTTACTGTGACTCCCTGTATTTCTGTGTACCCAGAAGGAGGCTTAGCATCACACTCTGATGAGAAAGAACAAGTTCCCAAGGACAAAGATAAGTTCTGGCCTGTGTTCTCAACCCTATGATAATCCTGCTCTGCTTTATGAACCTATCTGGAACACTTATTTTATTTAATGTGTATGAGTATTTTGCCTGCCTGCACATATATAGGAACTATATGCGTGCCTGGCGCCACAGATCCCCTGGCACTGGAACTTTACAGATAGTTGTGGGCTGCCACAAGGGTGCTAGGAATTTAACCCAGGTCCTCTAGAGGAGCAGCCAGTGCTCTTAACCACTGAGCCATTTCTCCAGCCTCTGGTGAGCCTACCTAATGTCCTCAATTGCATGCCATTGATTTAGCTGAGACCCAGTAGCCAGTAGAGAAACCCAAAGGCATGAACAGAGTGACATAAACAGGACTGCCTATTTCACATGACCTACTGAGATACCCATGATGGGGCTGAGTTGCCAGGTCACATGGTTCAAAGCAACTAGTGGTTACAGCAGAGGTTGTTCAAAAGCCAAGCAGTTTATTGGTACCATTCTTACATACTCTCGTTTGGCTCCTTAGGCCCAGTGATGCTGTAAAGCACAGGGTCTGTGATGTCACACTAAATGTCTTGGGAGTCCAAGAAGCACCCCTAGAGGTCCCAGGATGTCCTAGCATGAGCATTGAAAAGTCCTGTGTCTGGAAACTTCTCAGTCCTGTGGGACAGTTGCAGCCTTCTTTCAAGCGTCTGCCTTCTAGACATTGTACCTAGTTTCCTAGTTCCCATTGTGTGTCAGGACTAGGAGAATAGCAGAGGGCAAATAATGGTCCCTGTGCTACAAGGGCCCCTTTCAACCACAGTAGATCATTCACACAAGCATGAGTTCAATGATGATGACTTCTGATTAGCCTGAGTGCTACTAGGATGCTAGCTAACTAAGCTAAGTGCAAGTCTGAAGGAATGCTATGTAGTAAAAGGTTGTTTTAGCCTGTGTGATGACAGAAAGCTTCCATGGGGCTGAGAGGAGACAGAGGTCTTAAGGAGGAAGAGGGACAGACACTCATGTGAAGATTTGGAGGGAAGGGGCTAGGTTGTCCAAGTTGAAAGATCAACCGACATCTATGCTCCCAGCTCATGCTACAGCTGTCGGTGGAATTTTCTATCTTAGCAGCCAAATAACACAGAGATTTACTATTAATTATAAATGCTTGTCCAATAGCTTAGTGTAGCATGATTAATAAAAACCTAGAGACAGATATTGGGGTTCAAGCTGAAGGTCAAAAAGCAATGTAGCCAACCACTAGAGAGTTCTTACTTCTCCCAAGGCTCAGACCACAAAGGGACAATCCCTTCCTTATCTGGACTGCAGACTGAATACCCTGCACTCTTTTCTCCACTCACTTTATACTCCTCTCTAGTGCTGGGATTAAAGGCGTGCACCACCACTGCCCGGTTTCTATGGCTAACTAGTGTGGCTGCTGGGATTAAAGGTGTGTGCCGCCACTGCCTGACCTCTATGGCTGACTAGTATGGCTAGCTTTACACTCTGATCTTCAGGCAAGCTTTATTTGTTAGATAATAAACAAAATATCACCACAGTTTTGGCTTGTTACTAACTAGCCCTCACAATATGGGTTTAAATCAACCCATATTTCTTATCTAAGTTCTACCACATGGCTTGCTACCCTTTTTTTTTTTTTTCAACAATGCATGTTCATCTTACTTCACCCTTCATCTCCTGGTGACTCTGTACTTTTTCTTACCATAATATTTCTCTCTGTCTGGCTCTCCCTGACTATACCTTCTCCTACCTAGCTATTGGATATTTAGCTCTTTATTAAATTACAACACACAGCTAGGGCATTACAATGCCTTTCCTGCCAGGATGGGCTGTGTCTCTTGAACCGTGTGCCAGAGAAAATCCCCTTTCCTTAATGTTGGGGGATATTATGTCATTACAAAGAGAATGGTTGCTAATGTATGTTATTCTAAAGATATCACATGGCACCTCCCACTTCCATGCCCTTTAATTAAGGTCTTAATGAGTGGAAAGCCATTACACTTGTAAGGATAACCCATCACATTCAGTGGATGTGGTAAAGCCCAGCATGTGCCCAGTATAAATTGTTCTCTTTATGGTCATCTTTTTAGCATTCAAGTACAAGAAGAAAAGGGCTAAGCAAGCAGAAAAGTTCTGTATTCTCCCGTCCATCCATCTTCTTGTATGATTTCTCATTGGGGAGGCTACTAGGCTGCTCCTATCACCAATCAGGAGATGGATGGAGATGGGAAATCAAGCGTTCCCCCCTTCATTGCCATCAGAAATCTTGTAGCATCTGACAGAGCGAGACAGATTACTTCTCACTCAGTGAAGCCTACATTGTAGACAGGGTCCAGCTAGACGGCCCCAAGCTCTGTTTCAATGTTGTTATTGGCAACATGATTGAGAGCGAAGTCAGGCGGTCTGTCAACTTGGCCTTCATGAGACTATTAGAGTGAAGCAAGTGAGAAAATGGATTTTGTTTTCAACAAGGTTCTCTTTCTGTCCTACATGATCAACTCCAAAACATACCATAAAAAATGGCTTCCTGTCTCTACTCTTCGGACACTTAGGGATTGTTAGGGGAGATGTGAGGGAAGAACTGAGCATTGATCTTCACTGAGGAGCATGATAATGCTTTGGCTGAGGCCGATGCTTGCGATAGATAATGCCTCCTCCCCAAGGTGCACACAACAAATTCCATGAATACATCATGTCCCACAGAGAAGGAAAAGTCTGGTTGTAGGTGGATTCAAGGAGTCCAACCAGTGGCTTTTAAAATAGGGAGAGTGGAGATTGCACAGTGGCTTGTGACTTCATCCCAGCACTTGGGAGGCAGAGGAAGGTGGGGTTAAGGACAGCTTGGTCTACATAAAAAGTTCCAGGATAGCCAGGGATAACTTGTCTCAAAACAGTATCATCATCATCATCATCATCATCATCATCATCATCATAACAGCAGCAGCAGCAACAATAACAACAACCCTCCCCCTCAAAATTGACTTAACAGCATGATGCTAATCTCAGTACAGAGGATACAGAAAAGAGAAGATCCCTGGGCCTTGGTAACCAGTTAGTCCAGCTTACTTGGGTGAGCACTAATAGATCCTATCTCAAAAAACAAAGTGAGGAGCTTCTGACATGGAGATGGACTTTTGACCTACATACATGTTATATATGGGAGTGCACACTGGCACCCACATTTACATCTGTATGACACTCACCTGCATTCCCATAAACAAATAGATAAATGAGTGATAAAAAACTAACAAATACATAATAAACACAAATGGTAAATCAAGTAGGGACACAATCCCAGCTTATTAAGGTGAACCAAGTGGACCTAGTGGGGTGTTAAACACAGAAATGGGGAGATTATAAAGCTGGACTCCCCAGGAAAATTTTGTCACTGCTTGCTTGAAGATAAGGAGGGACTCAGAAGCCTAGACATGAGTGCAGCCTCTAGTGGGTGGAAACACAATGAATATAGATTAGTGATTAGAGCCTTCACATGGGCTGAAGCCCTGCTGACGCTCTCAGCTCAGCCCCAGAAAATAAAAAATTGGAAGAGTGGGATTGGGGAGATAGCTTAGGAATAAAGCGCTTTGTCACACAAGCGTGGAGACCAGGTTCCATCCTTAGAACCCATGTGAAAGGCCAGGTGTGGTGGCATACTGGTAATCGCAGTTCTGGGGAGGCAGAGGCAGGATTTCTGTCACTCATGCTTATGGCCTGTAGAAGGATGGTATCATCAGTTTGTTTCATTTTAAGCTACAGGTTTGTGTCATTGTGCTATAATAGTGGTGTCAAACAAAAACTACAATTTCTTAGGATTTTGGCCTCTTAAGAAGTCAGTGTTTTATGTGTCTTCATTTATGGAAGGCCCCAGAACACAAACTAGTACTAGCATTAAAAACTTTGAGGTTTATTGTTGTTTTGTTTCTGATGAGGAAGTGGGGTCAACCTAGTTGCTTATCTAGATGAATGGATGATACAAAAAGAGAAATTACAAAATTTTCTGGAAAATTGGTAAACATAGAATGTACAGTATTATCCCAGAAAGAAAAAACAGCATGTTCTTTGTTCTTCCCCATATGCAGATCCTAGCCATATATACATGTATATATGTAGGCATATATGTAAGTATGTATGTTCGTGTGGGCATAGTCTGCATGTAAAAAGGAGAACAAGAAAAAATACATGTTAGGTCATGAGGAGCAATGGAATTCAGGTAATGGGCAAATGGACCATGAAGGAGGATATAAAGCTAATTGTTGTTCTAACTGTTATTGATTTTTCTTTCTTTGTAATGCTTAAATAGACAAAAATATAATTGATAGTAAAAGTGCAGGATCCAGTGTGATGCTCTACAGCTTCAGAATGGCTATTCTAACCATTATACAATTCATTAAGATGTAGACAGTTTGGGTCTGGCTAATCTCACTGTGTATCTTTACAATAAAAATATGTATATATATGTATAAAGTTATTATATATAAAATGTGTATATTCCATCCCCCCCCCCATGCTCCAGGGTGGAGATTTTACCCTGTTCCTTCTAGCCCATAGAAAACTACTTTAAATCCATTTTTCCAACTGAAAGAGTCATCTGGCTGGTGGAGCTGGAAAACATCGCTGAGCATGTTTTGTTATGGACTAATTCCATTTGCTTAAGATTTTGTGGGCTGATTTGGTCAGGACTCATTTGGGTCATTTATCTCTGTCCCATGTGGTCTTAGTTCAGTTCACCTATATGGTTGTGGTTAGTGGCTTGTTAATTGGGTGTTGGTTGATTCTGCACGTTGGTTTATTCTGCGTGATGCCACTCACAAGCCCAGCAGCAAACAAGATTTCAGCTGGGGCACTGCAATATTTATCCATGTGTTCTTTCTATGTAGAGCATACATAGCCAGTATTCTCTAGAGGGAGGATGCAGTGGATTTTTGACTCAGCCTTGCCATAGAAGTTGAATAACACTATTTGATGCTTTCCAATGGTCAAGGCATAGGGCAACCACAGAAAAGAGTTGGGAAATCCACTTCTTGATGTGATTATGAGCAACTCCCCACAACAGGGATGGGAAGAATTCATAGCTAATGTTTTTAAGCTCTACTCTCTGTGGCTCTTTTCTTTGGCTGAATGACCTGAAGCTGGTGTATGTTCTTCCTTCTGTTTGGTCCCCTCCCCTATGGTGACATCACCAGGGCAAAGTTTTTCTCTAGAGGGAAGGACCTTGATTGTGTCCAGCTGCTGGGAATGGTGGCTGAGTGCAATTTACAGAGGAAGGATTGAGAAAGTAGCTGAGGCTACAGATTAATTCCCATTCACAGAGGTAGCTTGCAGGAGGATGCTATCATGACCTTGGTTTCATTTCTGGGTGTCTTTCCCATTGATTTGTAACTTAGAGGAGAGAAAGGATTAATTGATAAAAACCTCACAAATTTGTCAAAAACTACTTGAAGGTACTAGAGAAAATAAGCGACAACACCAGGGCAGGAGATTATTCTGAAAATGAAGTCACATAGGTGCACAATAGAAATGCTTTGACTTGTCTTTGTAGACAAACTCTAAAAAGCCCAGCTATGAGAATTCTTGAAAAATACTGATGGATTTACCTGTTTTGCATTGACATTGTGTTTCAGTCTCTTTCCACTATTGCTGATTCTTGGGCAGTTCTTTGGAGATGGTGATGGGGTGTGGCACACACTTGCATCTGAGCATTCACACAGTTCACTTCCCTCTAGACCATCTTTTCTACAGGCAACCAAAGGAGGATGCAGTGAACACACACATGCATAGACATACTTTCAGTACTGTTGAGATAGTCAGTAGTGGCACCCAGAAAGGAAGGCCATTGTGGATGGTGAGACCAATTCAGTCAGTGTTTAATCTGGGAACATATCTCTTTCCATGGCAACAGTAGAGGAAAATCAAAGAATCCTATAGCAGCTCTTATTTTGTAGCAGCATAGAGAACATCTTTGGTGTGTTGTCATGGGAAGCTTTCGGATTCCCTCAGCCATCAGAAAGCATTATGCCATGTAGACTGAAGTAAAGGCTAGACTTCTGTCTTCAGAGTTTGCAAATTCCTCACTTTGAATGAGCAAGGCTTTCAGAGAACTCTTTAAATATTTTTTTAGATTTATTTATTTTATGTGTATTGATGTTTTACCTGCACATTTGTATGCACATCACACGAGCGCTTGGTTCCTGCAGAGGTCAAAAAAGTGTTGTTGGATCCCCTGGAACTGGAATTACAGAGCATTGTAAACCATTATATTGGTGTTGGGAACTGAATGAGTCAAGAATAACAAGTGATCTTAACTACTGAACTGTCTCTCCAACCCCTTTAGGTAAGCATTAAGAAAAAAAAAATAGATCTGGTGTCAAAGCCAAGGCTCATGGTGGCAGGATATGATGATGGAAGGTGGGAGTGGAGTAAGATGAGTCAGCAGTGAGGGCTACCCTATACAGACAGTGATCCACAATGCTTTTGAGCCCAGCCATGGCCATGGCAGAGGCCCAGTGTTTGTTCCTATTGTCTCCCCTCTGGTTTTTCTCATTGACTTCACAAGCTTGGTTCTTCTGAAAACATCAGCTCTGAGAGTTCTTACAGTGTTCTAGCACATTCTTCCATTTGAGTTCTTCAGCCAGCCAGTGAATAGTTGGGAGAAATTGTGTCTCAGCTCAGCTTTGCCCTCCACTAGCCAAGATGCTCAGTGCCTCTCCAGCTCCCTTTCTACAACCCACTGTAGCATTAGGGTGAGAAGAATTTTGAACTGTCTTTCTAAAAGCTAATCCTTGTATTTCTGGCTTTCTTGTTATTATAGTGAGCCACATGCAGAGAGTAACTAACTGGAATCCTTGGAGCTATCCTGACTTTCTCTGTCCCAACAGGACAGAGAACAAACAAATCTACTTGACAGCACATAGTCAAGAATAACTTCTTTGTCTTGATCCTGCCTGTGTCAGATAGCAGGACCAAGCTTTGCACGTTGCAGCTTAGTGTGTAAAAAGCCTGAAAGGAATTCCCTTCACTTTAATAATCATTCTCTTTGAAGTACTACATTCCCATTCCCAGGAGAATAAAAACATAAGCAAGACAGATGCCATTAAAAGAGAGTGCACACTCTCCTAGTTCAAAATTGTCCCAGTGGGTAAATATGCTAATAGTCTGTCTGCTATCAGGTATGTTTCCTCTTGTAAGGAGTTGTTCTCTTTTTTTTTTTCTTTTTGGACATAGTATCTCAGGTGGAGCATGGTGGAACTGTAGGCATCCTTGAAAGAAAGGGGATGAGCTCTTTATCTCTCTGGGGGTCCTTGTTTCAGCACACTGCCTTCTCTGTGAGAGCCCTGGGTATAGGTGAGTCTTCTCTCAGCCCATGGAAGGTAAGTGTAATCATCCCCTGTTGATTCTGGCCATCCTGGGATTTTGCTGGTGATATCAGTTCATCCAGATGTGGTCACATCTAGAAATAGCTCCCACTGCCTGGATAGACCTCACTGTGGACTCTGCTATGGCCATCTTATGCTTTGTGAATCCTACAGGCAGGCTTTTAACTTCTTTATATTCTTAGCAACCTTACCATCTCTTTTACTACATCCTCAGCACTTTCTAGATCTCTGTGATCAGCGGAAGCCCAGGAGAGACACGGATCTGAGTGGTATGAAGCTATTCCAGGCCTTATCTACACAGGAACTTCTCCCTATTCTGCTGGGAGATGCTCATGCCTGATGCTCATAGCACCCCTTGGACATACATGTTTTCTCCACAGGCTTGTAAATCTTCTTCCCTCCCTTCCTTCTTCCTTCCTTTCCTCCTTCCCTCCCTTCCTTCCATCCTTTGCTTTTTCAAGGCAAGATTTCTCTATATAACGGCCCTGGCTGTCCTGGAATATTCTGTGTAGACCAGTCTGGACTTGAACTCATGGAGATGCACTCATCTTTGCCTCTCCAGTGCTGGGATTAAAGGATAGTATGTTTTTTTTTTTTTTAACATTTCACAATGTCCCCGTGTTTCCTCACACCCCACACTGAGGATGTGATACAGATGGGGCATGGAGTTAGGATGTGTCACCTCACTTGTTCATCCTCTCATCCCACTTAGTACTCCTCACTCTCCTGGAAGCACTCTCTGTCCTCTGACAGGGTTGTCCCCACCTCTTTCTTATTTTGGATTCTTTGGCTTTGCCCTTTGCCTTTCAGGTTCAAAAGAACTACAGAGAAAGAAGTCTGGAAAGCCACCTACAGCTGTATGTGCCATGATCGGCACAGTGCCATCAATCATGTAGTGACTCACCCTGAACTGAGAGGTTATGCTGCCTTCTGTGGATTTTGAAACAAAGACCCCCCAGGAATCTTCTACTATATCTAGAATAAGTCTCAGAGATGGAAAGTGACTTGCTCAAGTAGTTACACTACTAATTAGAAGGGGACTGGGAGCTCACTTTGCTACCACTCTACCTTCCTATTTCCAGTTAATAAACCCTAAAACACAATGAAGAAACACAAAAAATGAATTGCAGCAGTAACAGCATGAGGCCAGGGCTATTGATGAAGAAGAGAACACTTTGACAGCTCTTCAGTTGATTTATTCCAAGGAAATATCATCAATTATCTCTCTGTGTGTAGATATTCTATATATCATGCATATCTATCTATCTATCTATCTATCTGTCTGTCTGTCTGTCTGTCTGTCTGTCTATCTGTCTATCTATCTATCTATCTATCTATCTATCTATCTATCTATCTATCTATCCATCCATCCATACCCTGTTTCTGCCGGTCTTTTACTATTTCATACATTAAAAAAAATAATTATGTAAAGACTTGATGGGGGAAGTCTTCTGTACATGTTTCTCTTATTGGTTGATGAATAAAATGCTGTTGGCCAATAGGGAAGCAAGATAGGTGGGACTAGGAAATAAGGAGGATTCTGGGAGAGGTAGGAGAGAGGGTAGTCATGATGTGATCTCGGGAGGAGAGGACATGCGAGTCTGGTGTTCTTGGTAAGATAAGACCATGTAGAAATATATATATATATATATATATATATATATATATATATATATATTGGTTAATAATTAAGACAGAGCTAGCCAATAAGAAGCTCTAGACATTGGCTAGAAAATAAAACATTAGTGTTTTATTCTTCAATCAATAAGAGAAACATATGTACAGAAGATTTCCCCATCAAAGACTTGTCAAGTCCAAAGTCTAACAGAGGAGCTGAGCAAACTAGAGATTGGGGGTAGAATTGCAATTTAAGACCATGGTTAGTGTCCTAGCACAATTCCTTTCCATTTAGGGAAAAGAGCCCTCAACATTATGGAAGATAACCTGAGTGACTCAAAATCTATTTTACTCAAATCCTTTCCCTTCCTCTCTTCCTCCCCTATCATCCATCTAACAACATGTTCATAGGGCAGGGCATGGTACCACACACCTTTAATCCCACCACTCAGAAACACAAAGGCAGGCATATCTTTTGAGGTCAGCCTGGTCTGCATATGTAGTTCCAGGACAGCCAGGGCTACATAGAGTGATCCTGTCTCAAAAATAAAACGAAACAAAAAATCTTCATAGAAACTTTCAGAATAAGGCACCAAATATCTGGATACTGAGCTCAGACAAATAGACACTAACATTAACTGTCATAGGGTCTTAAGAGCTTCACTGAGAACTGGGAGGTGTTCGCCAAGAAGGTTCTACAATCACATCTCAGCAGCTGAAGTTTTTGAAGCTAAATTTCTTGTTGGGTTAGGTTTTAAGCAGCTAGTGCTCGCCCCTGGGAAGGAAGTAGAGAACCAGGTAAGGAACAAAGAGCAGTTGCGTCTACAAAGCTTCATATTGAATGATCCCACCTGCATGGCTTTCTGAAAGAGGCAAAGCTATGATGAGATGGTGGCTGTCAGGCAGAGGACTCATGGGGCAGTGAAAATATTCTATATGGCAGTGTATTGGTGAGAACATGTACTTATATATTTGTCAAAACTTACAGAATGTAAACTTCAAGAGAAGAACCCAGACTCTGATGTCTAGGTATTATTCATGAATCTAGCTAGGTGTACCAATTTCTTTGCCAATTTCTGGCCTCAAATTCCCAATATAGGCAAGGATGACAATAAGCTTCTGATTCTCCTGCCTTCACTTCTTGAGTACTGCTATTACAGGAGTGTGTTACTGTGAAAGCAAGCCACCAACTGAGCTACTGCCTCAGATGTCATTTTTTTCCTTATGGAGGCATGGCCTTAAGTAGCTCAGGCCAGCTTTGAACTTGTTATGGAGCTGAGGGTAACCTTGGACTCCTGCTTCTACCACTTGAGTGCTGAGATTTCAGGTATGTAAGCCACTATGCCCAGCCAAGTAAATGTGTCAGTTATAGCAAGTGTGCTACTCTAGGCAGTGTCGGTAAAAGGAGAGCTTCAAGGGCAACTAGATTCATGGGCTAATTGTCTATAACTTCTTTACCATTTTCAATGATCTTGAACCTACTGCTCTTCAATAACAACATAAAGGCTTCATAAAGAAACAAAGTGGTTGGCCAGTTGACACTTACTTTGCCTGAAGAGGTCCTTCATTATAAAGATGCAGAAGGATCTAGGAAGTCATGGATAGGAGCACAATAGGGTTTGGAAAAGGACTAGGCTCCTGGGCAGGACTGGAAAATGTGAATGCTGGCCTCTGCTCTCCTCTGCTGTTATTTGCTGTGCCTGGGGGTTATCTGCTGCAAATCTGCTCATTTAAACAAAGCCACACACTCTTGTTTCCTGAGTTCTTTTCCACTTCCTGGGAAAACGTTGCCTACCTCAGCCCAGGTGAATAGCTTACTTTTGATACAGCCAATTATGACAGAAGACCGAAGTTAGACCTCAGAGAATTATTGGCAGATGCTGCTGGTGGAGGGAAGGGGTTAAAGGTTTCTGCAGAAACTGGGCAGATAATGCCAAGAGGAGCCCCTCCTCCATCCCAGGGAGTAAGCAAGCTCCACAGGGAGCTCAAGTTCATATCCAGGGGAATTGGAATGGAGCTGCCCTCCCTTTGCAGGAGGCTGGCTCCTGTGACATTTCTCAGTAGGTGACAGTAGCAAAGAGAATGGAGAATGCCAGTCTACTCCTCCCTTCAGGGGAGGGCAGATCAGGTCCTGTAGCTGTTAACAGCTGCCAAGCTGAGGGTCACACCATTACATTGCCTGAGAGGAGCTCATTCACAATTCAGTTCATGGTCCAAGAAACAAAAATAATATTTAATGAGCAAAAATCTTCTTTGTTTAATTATGGGAAATGTCAAGGTTGAATCCAAGTGCTTTGCTTAAGGTCAAATGCTCAGTGCTATCAAAAAGCATTTAAACCAAAGCTGATGGGCTATTAAAGCCCAGGCTAGTTAAAAATCAGGCTCAGCTCTTCAGTGATTTACTTCCCTCTATTGGAAGCAGGAGTGTTGGAGCTGGAACACCCCACCAGCTCTTGTGCCTCACTTTTTGATGCAGTATTCTTTAGACTGAAGACGAATTCCATGAAGACGTTAACACCCCTGGTCTCCCAAGGAGTTACCTCCAAGGCTCAGGCTTTCCCTTTCCAATTTGCCAATGGTTTGAAAAGGTAATGACCTCTTCCCAGAGCTTCTGATCTAATCCTGATTGGTGAGACCTGGGCAGTGGTATTTTTTTTTAAAAAGGCTTCTAAGGGAAGTGTTTTGAATATGTAGTGGAATTGAGAAGAACTGTGCTAAATGGTTTAGTTAATGAAAATAAATGCTGGGAGCTGAGATGCCTGTGTCCTGGACTTTCCTCCATATTTCTGTCCTTTCTCATGGTTTGCGCTCAATAAAACATTGATATCATCGAGGCTGCCTGTGCTTCTTGGAGCCCAGAACCATCTGCCTTCTGGAGGGACTCCATGAACAGCTTCATAAAACACAAAGTGACCGTAGCACACCTCCCTTGTCTGAAGAAGTGAATGGGATGGGAACTCTTCCTAAAACACCCTGGTCCTCACACCACATGGGTGACTGAAGGGCAGTTTTGAGGTGTCAGGAGAGATGGGAATTCAGACTATGGCTAGGTCTCTTTGGAGAGTCCGAAAAGAGGAGGCTGGTGGATCGTCCCTGCAGTGAGAAATCTTTCTCCTGTTATTTATGCACACAGCTCCACCACTCTTTCTTTCTTTCTTTCTTGTCATACAATAGAAATAATGATCTTGGTACTGGACCCTGTGCTGCGCTAGGACAATTAATCACCCACCAAGTCATTTATTTCCTCTTACTCTGGTCCACCAGGACCATTATCCTGTAGGTAAACAGAGGTGCCTGTAAATCACAGGCAGAACACAAGTTCCATGGGAGAATAGTTGATTAAGCACCCCTATAACTTATAGTTACATAGCACCTCTCATCCCAAAGATCTCCAAGCACCAGATAGACTGATGTATGTGCCGGTACCCAGCTCCTATATATGTCATATCCTACATCAATGCCCAGGTGTGTATGTGTAATGTTTACTATCTTGTCATATTGTTACCCTCCAAACTGCAGTCACGGACTAGACAGGAAGCAAAGAAAGAGACCTTTTGCTTCCGTGGATAATCAGCTATCAAGCAGAAGGCCACCAGCAATGGCAGAGTAACCCAGCCACCCTCCTGAGTAAAATTCCTTAGGCTTATGAAATACTGGAATCCTTGAGTGTTCTGCTTTAAATCTTCTGTAGTTGGCAGCTGGCAAGCAGGCTGGGAGGCAGAGTGTGAGCTGTGTCAGGATCGAAGGTTCCAGGATCTGTGAGATTAATGTTCTGGGAGAGAAGGCAGAAGTGATTACCCTGCCTCAGCACTGTTCATGATAGCCCTGCCCCTCAAGCTTTAGTAGCATATGGACTTATCTGAAAGACAGTAAGAATCAATTTCTATTTATAGTTAGTGTCTGTTTCTATTGTTTACTAGCTGCATGGCTGATACTCTAGCCGTACCAAGTGATTATGGGTTGGGTGAGGCAAGTATCTCCTCCCTTAATTACTGAGGTTGATCTGTGGGGTTTTACTTTCACATATTTAATTAAATTGACTCTTTTACTTGGGGCTTTCTTTCTTCTTTCTTTCTTTCTTTCTTTTTTGAGGGGAAAAACAATGATAGTTTGAGCTAAATTATAGGAGTTCCTTCCTAACCTTAAATCAGACACATCTTTATGGCTCTGATATGTTTATAAAACCCCAAAATGTTAAATTAAATTGAATTCAATATAAGTTCAATTTGAGAAAAACAACAGAGCCAGTGTGATTCAATTTAACATTAATTTAATGGGAAGAATGATGCTGTTTTGTAGAAACCAAATTACCCCTCAGATGAGTGCATGCTGCAGATTGCTGCCTAACTCCCCGGCTTGGCATGCCCATGCTACCAGGTGCCATGTGATGAACAGGCTTCTCATAATTTCTTTCAATTTGAACTGCTGTGGAAAAAAATCCCTTTGTGAGCCATGCTATTAACTTATTGGGCCTTAATTTTGGAAAACCTAGTATATTTGTGCAAAGCCTGCATCTCTACCACTGGAGTAAGCAAGGCACCTGGGATCCTGAGGTACTATTTGATTATGAAGAGCCATGGAATGATGCAGAAGATGACGAAATTCAATTTTAAAACTATGGTCAAAAGGAAAACCCTCAATTAAGACAGTATCATAAAATTTTAACACACTCCTGGGAGTCTCTAGATCTACAGGCCCTATATTGAAACACATGCAGGAGGTAACTGGGTTTAGGTTAACATAGATGTTAAAAATGGAATCAATGGAAATGTGTGAATTAAAAAAGCAGCAAAATAAGGTTTAAAAATAGCCTGCTGGTGGTGGCCCACACCTTTAATCCCAGCACACATGAGGCAGAGACAGGTGGATCTGAGTTTGAGGCAGGTATGGTTTACAGAGCAAGCTCCAGGCAGCCAGAGCCATTACACAGAGAAACCCTGTCTCAAAAAACCAAAACCAAAACCAACCAACCAACCAACTAAACACCAACAGGACAATAAAACTCATTGCTTCATAGCAGAGTGTGGAATCTTATAGGCATGTTAGAAACAGCCAAGTCTAAGTGTATCGTTTGCTCTTTTCCCCTTTGTGTGTTTTGTGTGTACTGTGTATAGTGTATGCTCACATGTGTGTATGGGTGCACACACCAGTGCATAGGCAGAAGCAGAGGATAACTGCTCTATCACCATTGCCTTGCTCTCTTGAAACAGAATTTCTCACTGAATTATGGCAGCCAGCAAGTCCCAGAGACAGCCCTGTCTCCACACAGCACTGGGTTATCCACATGTAGGTCCTTCCCAATTCAAGCACAAGTTCTCACGATGTTGTGACAAGCACTCAGACCCACCGAGTCATCTCCCCAGGCCTTCCTTTTCTTTTTGATTAGAAAGAGGGCTCCACATGTGATTTTAGAAGTGTGGCTAATCAGCTGATCAGCAGGGAACCACATTTCCCAGCTTTCCTTGCAGCCTGTGGCCCTGAGAGATCAGATTCTTGTTTGTCAATAGGGACAGAAGTGTTCATCTTCCACACCTCGCTGAAAAGATTGTCTACTATCCACCCTCCTCTCCTTCCTTGGTCAGGTACTGGTAGGCCAGCCATAGCCATCAAGCAGCACCCAAACAGACCTAGAGGGAGAAAATAGAAGAGACCTGGAACATATGTCACCTTATTGACCAGAGCTGACAATCTGCCTTGGTTACCACTGTTCTGCTTTCTACTGGTTAAACTACAGTACTTTGGGTTTCTGTTAAAACACAGACTCTTAACTAAACTCTAGCTGATATAGAAAGTCCAGTTTTATTTACTCAAAAAACATTTTGGGCTTACTGAGTGCTAGGCACCAGAAAAGAAAGGATTTATTTGAGATTGTACATTAGTGGTGGATTAGCTATCAAACAGTTCTGAGTATCCCTGGAACTGGGGGGTGAGCCGGAGTGCTTTCTTTTTTACATGGCTGGGCTGACCCTTGCTTGTTTTTTTTTTTTTTTTTCTTTTTCCTGAAGGGAAAAATAATGATAGCTTGAACCAAATAATAGGGTTGTGAACCCCAAAACAACATTTATTCAGTATCACAAGGCCAGCATTGTCCTCCGTGTTTACAGAGATCTACAGAGAACCTCATAGTGTCTCAGCACTCCATCAGCCAGCATGGCGGTGGTAGAGGGAGGCAGAGGTGGGGTGGTTAGTTGAAGCCAGCTCTATGCTGAGGAAGAAGACAAATTGGAGTTGTGTTAGGTTGGTCAACTCTACCGTTCTAAAACAGAGCCTGGGGGTTGAGAAACACAGCAGGGAACAAGGCTGAACCCAACAGATTCCCTTCTCCTACCCCCAGCCATTCTTTACTGCTTCAGCTTGTACTTTTTAAGCTACTGCAGTAATCCGAGATTTTCTTTGTTTCTTTGTTGTATCTTCCTTGGTTCCTTTCTTTGTGTTTCCTTCTTTCCTTGTGTATTCTTTAATTGTCCATTCCTTCGAAGAGAAGATCTTTTCATGCCTTTTTTAGCCATCACCGATTCTCTAGTGACCAGAAGAGTGAGGTGCTCAAAGGCATTGTTCAGTGAATAAAAGAGATGAATGAAAGTCAGGAGAGGACAAGTAATGATGCAGAAAAGGAGACACATAAATCATCAAGCCATGAACCATAGCCCAGAGCTGCTTGTTTGTTGGCAGAGTAAAACTGTATGTTTCCAGTAAAACGAAGTAGTATTGCTGTTTCCACCTGGAAAGATGTTATCACTCTGGAATCCCCTCCCCTCCGGCTACCACCCATTGTCACATGCGCTAGATTCTGCATTAGTCATTTTGTGAGACTGTAATGAAGTACCGAAGCAGGCTACATATGAAGGGCGCAAGTTTAGGCAGTGTAGTGTGGCTGTGGAAGGGTCACATCTCTAAGGACATCACAGATTCAGTGTCTGCTTCCTTTTTTTTGGAGAACTCACTCAAGAGTGCAGCATTCCCTTCCAAAGGCAGTGATCTCCCACTTCCCACTAGGCCTGACTCTTAAAGACTCCACACCCCAAAACATGGCCATTCCACGGGTCAAGCTCTTGACTCTTGAATGTCTAGAGGTAAAGGAACAAACAAGCACTCACAGAATGCTCCTTGTAGACCTCCACTGCAGGGTGTAATTGACCATGCCTCCTCATGTTCTCTGTAAATCAGGGCTGCGCCTATGCTGTATCCAGACTTTCCAGAGTCCCTCGTTGCCCACACCGTGACAGCAGGGATACTGAGGCAGACCTCTCCCAGGAGTTGGTGGGATGCCTCTGCCAGACAGTTTTGCCCGGAGAGCTTTGAAAGCCTGCCCAGGTTGTGTGCAGATCTCTGGCTCTTTGAGCTTTCTTTTCTCCTCTCTGTTGCTGGGAGCAGAATGGTGGTGGCAGTCTGGTGGCTCTCTCAGTCATCAGATGCCTTCCTTTCATTCTCTGAAAGGTGTTTTCCCCTTCTCAAGTCATTGTGTACTTAGCCCCATGTTAGCATCTGAGCATCAGAGAACTTGGGGTGGAAGGCCTGGCTGAACCCAGGCACTCACTATTCATCTCCAATCTAGTGCTTGTTCTCATGGTACCCCAGCACATTGCCATCCATTCCTAGATCTAGACTGAATTTGAAAATGCAAACAGAAAAGTGGGAGAATAAGGCAGATATTATTTATTATTCCTTATTGTAGGTAACTGGCACTAAGAGAAGGAAACTGTAACAGGGCAGGATGCTGAAGAGGAAAAGGCAAGTCTAGAAAAAAGAATCTTTTGAGTTCAGGACTTTTTGGCCATGATGGAAGACACTAGCTTCAACATGCAGCCTGCAGCACACTTGCTGGATTTTTGATAGCAGAAGACAGAGATGGGCAAAATCAAGCAGATGGCAGCACCCTTGGAATACACATGGTTTTGTTGTCTCATATAATTACAGAGTGGAGGTAATTGGACCAAGCATGTCAAAAACTAGATGTCACTGTATGCCTTGAAGAAAGACAGTAGATATGAAGGTTTGCTCCTGAATAATTGATTCCCACAGTTCTGGTCTGCTGTGTCCTCTGGAGTACTCAGAGCCCGGCAGGACATAGATTAACTCTCATTTATTAACATGACATGATTTAATTAAATATATTAGCTATGCCTTGCTACTAACACATGATCCCAAAATGCAGTGCCTTAAAGCATCATTTGTTTGTTTTTTATCTTGATTTCTGTGGGTTAGGAACAACATATTTATGTGTCTTCTGGGTCAGGGTCTTTTATAGATGGTTATCAAGGTATTGTGTGAGCTTCTATTATCCCAAGACTCAAGTAGGTGGTAGGTTAGGTAGGTTAGTTAGTAAACTGCTTGCCTTGCCAACAAGGGACTTGAACTAGAATCCTAGCACTTACATTAAAAAGAAAAAAAATCAGATATGGTGGGACACCACTTATTATCCCATTGATGAGGAGTCAGAGATAGATCTCTGGGGCTTGCTGCCAAGGCAGCCTAGGCTACTTGGCAAGTTCTAGGCCAGGCCAGAGAGGGAGTTTGTCACAAAGAAAAGATGACTGAGGAATGAAACCAAAGCTCATCCTCTGCCTTCATATATATACATACATACCCAAATATACATGTATACTTATACATATACAACACACACACACACATACACAAAACATTCACAGATACAGACACATACACAAAACAGAGAGACACAGACACACACAAAACATACACAGGCACAAAACACATACACACATAAACATACACACACAAACACACACACACACACAAAACATACACACACATAGACCACACACAAAACATACACATACACACACAAAACACACAGACAGACAGATAGACAGACAGACAGACAGACAGACACACACACACACACACAGACAGACACACACAAAGACATACACACACAAAAAAATATATACAGACACACACACAAAATAGACACACACACACACACACACACACACACACACACACACACACACACACGGCTTCAGTTTCCTGATGGCTTTGGCAGGAATCTGAACACAGTGTCTCCGTGGCTGACTCACATTGGGCCATACTGAAGTTCACCAAAGGGAGCCAGTGAGGAAGCCAGGAGAGAAGACGCAAGCTAAATCAACCTTTTCTTCCTTAAGCTACTATTGTCAGAGTATTTTATCACAGCAACAGAAATGCAATTAAGACAATGGCTTATACAAGACAGAATTTGTTCCTCATAGTTCTGGAGGCTGTGGAGTCTGTCTTAGTCACTGTTCTATCACTGTGGAGGGGCATCTTGGCCAAGTCAACTTAGAAAGGAAAGCATTTAACTGGGGGCTTGCTTTTGTGGAAGCATGCAATGGGCATGCAGGCAGGCATGCATGTCACTGCAGTGGTTGCTGTGGACTTACATCTGATCCACAAGCAGGCCGAGAGAGTGAGAGACTGGGGTGGGCTTTTGAAACCTCATAGCTCACCCTCCAGTGTTACATCTCCAACAAAACCATATTTCCTAATCCTTCCCCAGTTTTACACACTGGGGACCACACATTCAAATATGAGCCCAGGAGCAATATTCACATCGAAACCACTACAGAGCCCAAGATTAAGACAATGGGAGATTCCTTGTCTAGTGAGGCCTTTCCAGGTTCACAGACAGTTCCTTCATGCTGTGTCCTCAGAAGGACAAGGTGTCTGTACCCAGGTTCTTTTGCAAGGACATTTAATTCATTAATGCTGTCTGACTCCATCACTTCCTAAAAATTCATGTTAACACCAGCACTTTCATCACCTTTTGGGTGAAATTTTCAACATGTGAGTGTAGGGGGCACAAACATCCTGCCGTAGCAGCTTAACCATGGATCCAGTATCCCACCTACTGCTATGTTTCATGGCATGGTCCACAGTCAAAGTACAGGGAATGACACAGAAGTGTGAATGCCAAGAGGAAAAGGCACCACTTCAGAGACTGCTGTGATACAAAACCAAAACAACAAAACCCGAAGCATAAATGAATGTGTAATAGTCAAAAGTGGAAGGAAGAATGACTTGGAATGAGAAAATAAAACAGCTCTTCCAGAGGGATGAGCCTTCCCAGGGATTTGTTTACATGACCGGTTAAGTTTTGAGATAAGCCGGACAAGCTTCTCCACCCAACTTGTGAAAAGTATCAGTGCGTCCGGAGGGAGGGTTGTACATAGAACCGTCTGTGTTTTCCTTTATCTCAAAAGTTCATACAAACTTTGCAGTCTAGGCCATAATATACGCACTTGTTTAATACAAAGTATAAATATGACCTGTGGAGAAAGCTGAGTTCTGAGGCTGGGCTCCATGTAGACTTAGTTTAGGGAGGCTGACTAAGGTTAGAGGGCCAGTCCTTTTCCATGGCTCCGCTCTGCCGAGTCACTGCAGTGTTTCCTCTGTCACATGCAGAATCTAATGACTATCATCTGCTAACCAGAAAAACAAAAACAAAGAGCTTGCAAAATCTACTTGTTTTCTGTGTATTTTTCCTTTCCCCTCCCTCCCTCCCTCCCTCCCTCCCTCCCTCCCTCCCTCCCTCCCTCCCTCCCTCCCTCCCTCTCTCTCTCTCTCTCTCTCTCTCTCTCTCTCTCTCTCTCTCTCTCTCTCTCTCTCTCTCTGTGTCTGTGTGTCTGTGTGTGACAGGAGATCAACCCCAAAGGTCTTGTTTTTGTCCTGCCCTGTTTTTTTCAGTGATTTCTCTCTTTTCCTGATTCTTCAGCTCAGGGACTCAGGGGAGGTCTCGAGAAGCGATGGCATGATCTTGACTTCAGGGACATCTGCTCTGTGTATATCCTTATATGTACAATACATTTGTCTGTTGAGCAAATAAAACTGCCACTTTCTTGTGCTTTTTCCTGGGTCTCTTCTCCTTGTTCACTGCCTGTGTGAGTTTCTGTTCCATTCAGTGACTGTGGGAGAGGAATGGTATTGCAGATGACACAGAACAAGTACCTTCCTTGCTCTGCATTCAGAAGCCAGGGACTCCAGAGGAAGCTAACATTCTCAGGATATAGGTAAGAGATTTGGGAAGGAATGCCCAAAGAACAAACATATCCGTTCTCTAGCAGCTCTTCTCCACAGAAAGATTGCTGGGGTGGGAGGGCCAAGTGTTAAGAAAACAGAGAGATTGTTACATCGGTGAGCTCTTGGGAAGAAACACAGCCCAGGGACAAAGGGACAAGAAAAGCCATAGAGAAATTTGTGCATGTCAAAATGATCCACTACCACAGCACAGGTATACTCTCAGAGACAACTCCTACCTGTGTGAGAAAGGTGGCTAAGCTCCCAACTGGCTTGGAAGTAGGAGAGGGTTTCACACACCCAAATGTGTCAAGAAAGTGCAAAAAGGCCTGGATGAGAAGAAGAATCATGTTTGAGAGATGCCCAGAGCAGTCAGCTATTGTTTCCAAGCAGGGCTGATAAGAAAGGATCAAAGATGCAGAGATCCGCAGCCAAGCACCAGATCAAGCTCCTGGAGTCCAGCCAAAGAGGAGGAGGGAGGAGGAATTATATGAACAAGGTATGGTCAAGATCATGACAGGGAAACCCACAGAGGCAGTTGACCCAAGCTCATGGTCTCTAGACCAACAGCTGGGGAGCCTGCATGGGACTGAATTAGACCCTCTGCATGTGGGCAATAGTTGTGTAGCTTGTGGGACCCCTGGCAGTGGGACCAGGATCTGTCCCTGGTGCATGAGCTGGCTTTTTGGAGCCCATTCCCAATTGTGGGATGCCTTGCTCAGTCTTGATACAGGGGAAGGGGCTTGGTCTTGCCTCAACTTAATGTGCCAGGCTTTGTTGACTCTCTATGGGAGGTCTTATCCTTTTTGAGAAGTGAATGGGGAGAGTGGATTGGGGGGAGGTGGGAGGGATGGGAGGAGAGGAGAGAGGATGTAACTGTGGTTGGTGTGTAAAATGAATAAAAAAGAAAACAGAACTCTGGTGAAGATGTAATTGAATAAGGGGGCCATGATCCAGCCCCAGTAAGCAGCAGAACTTGGCAGTATTTGCAACATGATTCTGGCTTTAGAATGAATCAAGGATAGAAAAAAGACATTCTGGAACCTCCCTCTGTGATTAAGGAAAGTCACTGAGGCCAGGCATGTGTCAGAGGTGTCCCTGAATGGAAGTCATGCATGGCCACTCACTGAAGCTGTTAAAGTTGAAGCCTGATTGCTTTGGAGAACCCAAGATGTTGGAGATGCTAGGGCCATGGAATACCAGCCAAGAAAAGCTACTAACAGGGAGTGGAACCAGCCCAAGAGAGAGCAATGTGTTGTAGTCAACGAAGCTGAAAGGAGTTGGAGATCTGAAGAGCATTTTGACATCAGATGCAGAGTTTGAGTTTGCCCAGCTGAGTTTTGGTCTTGCTTTGGTTTGGGATTTTCTCACCATTCTCCCTTTCCTATGCTTTGGAATGTTAATGTACATCTTGTGCCATTATATGTTTCAAATATGTGATCTGTTTTTTGATTTTGCTTTAAAGGGATTATAGTTAAGAGATTACATGAATCTCAGAAGAGACTTTGAACTTTAGACCTACAGATAAATTTAAGACTGTTACAGACTATGAAGGCTTTTGAAGTTGGACTGAATGGATTTTTGCATTATGATAGGGCTACAAGCCTTTGGGGGTCAGGGAGCGGCGTGTGGTGGACAGGGAGTGGCACTATTATCAGGTATGGCTTTGTTGGAGGGAGTGTGTCACCCTGGAGGTGGGCTTTGAGACCTCCTATATGCATAAACCACACCCAGTGTCTCAGTTCACTTTCTGTTCTTTGGATCAAGATGTAGAACCCTCAATTCCTTCTCCAGCACCATGTCTGCATGCTCACTGCCATACTCCCAGCCGCCATGATCACCACCATGATGATAATGGAGTACACCTCTGAAGCTGTAAGGTGGACCTCAGTTAAATGTTTTCCTATATAAGAAAAAAAAAGAAAAAGGATTAAAGAATGGAATATTTAGATATTAATATAGACAAATGCCATAAATCTTTATGCATCTTCTCAGAACTCGGTTACAACAACAGGGAGAAAGGGCAGAAAGTTCCAGATCAATGAGTTGACATTGAAGAGCAAATGGAATTCATGGTAGAAATTAAGCTGAACTGTAATGTATATTTTAAATGTTTTTCTAAAATAGCTAACCTAGGGTCTCATGTAGCCCAGGCTGGCCTTGAACTGACTATATAGCTGAGAGTGTCCTTAAACTTCTGATCCTCAGGCCTCTACCTCTGAAGTCCTGGGGTTGCAGTCCTGGCTTAAAATCATATTTCTCACATTGATTTCTAGGCTGTCCTTGCAATGGTCATTAACAGATGGGGAAGCTGAACTTGAGAGTCAACAAAACACTTGTTCCAAGGTTAAACAGTTAGTGGCTTGGCTACAATACAAACATTAGAACCAGTTCTTAAACTGTTTGTTCTTTTGGATCCCTGAGAAGTAAACTCAAGGGTTTAAGGACTCATGGTCATTCCAGAGCAACTGAACAGATCCAAGTCTGTTAACTCCTCAATCTGTGCTCATTTCCAAGATGACGAGATTTTACATTTCAAAGTGTGTCACAAGAGTTCCCAATGTTCATTGTATTATAAATGATTTGCCAAAAGAACAGGAGAAAAGGGATGTTGATCAAGCCGGGGTCATTCAATTCCATCTTTGCAAATTACTAACTTTAGAGCAACCAGAGGAAATGATTTAACCTGTTTTCTCACTTTCTTCTAAAATTAGGACTCCCGGTGCTCAACTAACGTGCTATTTCCCAAGTGTGCATGGCACCTACCACCTTCCTTTCAGATTGCAGCATAGAGTGTGGAGAACCTGGCAACTCTCCATCTCAGTCAGGTGATGAAGGTTATCACTGTCAGCGCTAAGTTACTGAAGGGTTGCTGCTACGATGTGCTGAGACTCATGGTTTCTTCTGTGGTCTTCATTCCCCTATACACAAAACACCCATATCCTGTGTTTCCTGGCTGCCATACAGAAAAAGTTTTCAAGGTATTCAAATTTTCCTCTGAAGGTTTGAAAATCGAGTCTGCTGAAATGCATCAACAATAGACAGCTGAACAGGAGAAAAGGCATGCATGTTTACTAGCATGCACTCATGTACAGGAGCCATGATAAACATGAGATTCAAGAAAGGGCCCGGTGCTAGAGGTTGAAACAGTCTCTTCATAGTGGAGGGCGGATTGTAGGAGGGGAATGAATCATTTTTAAAAATTATTTCTTTGGGATTAATATAATTACATTATTTTTGCCTTCCTAGTCTTCCATCCAAACACTCCCATATGTCCCTTCTTGTTCTCTTTCAAATAATTGTTATTATATACATTCATACATTCCTAAATACACAATAACAAACTGACCATTGGATAACCAATGGATGCACTCTTTCCTGGGGAAGACTAGGGAGCAAATGATTTTTAAGGACATGACAGGGCTGGGACCTGGGACCAAGTTCCTCTGGGCTCTAGATGTGATATTTTATTCATATGTTCCATGTCACACGCACAAGTCCTGGCCTCATGTATCTTAGATTGGTCTCAAATTTACTATGGAGCTGAGAATGACCTAGAACTTCTGATCTTCCTGCTTCCAAGTCCAGGGATTACAGGGTTGCCCACCACGTCTGGTTTTCGTGTTTTGGGGATCAAAATCAGGGCTCCGTGTATGCTAAGCAAGCATTCTATGAACTGAGC
Source organism: Cricetiscus sungorus (assembly GCA_030556225.1). Lineage (NCBI taxonomy): Eukaryota > Metazoa > Chordata > Mammalia > Rodentia > Cricetidae > Cricetiscus > Cricetiscus sungorus. The sequence goes on from JANBXA010000372.1 coordinate 39,810,897, forward strand.
TACACCCCAAGCCCAGTGTTTGGTTTTTCTGTGCCTGCCTGTGGGATGTGAGTTTTGGTTAATGAAAACTCAGTAAATAGACTGGAGAAAAATGTGCTTCTCTCTGATGAGTTAATCTTTAGGTAGATGACTGAGCTTCAGAGAAAGTCCCTCCTTGAGCTTCAGGGGAGAAAGAGGATTGAGAGGGAGATCAAGGAGGGGCAGAGAGGCCCACAGGTTGCCTTTAAAAGTCTACACTAACACTGTGTGTTGCATATAAACAACATGAATTCTGTGTTCTGAAAGCTGTAAAGTCTGTGCCTCAGCAGGATCAGTGTTTAACAAGAACCTGCTCTCTGTTCACAGATAGCCCCTTCCTCTCTGTGTCCTCAAATGTGGAAGGGTAAGGGGGGGTTCCTTGGGCCTTCTTATTTTTTTTATGATGGTAGTTAACTTTTCACAAGGGTTCTGCCCCCATGGTCATATTACCTCCTATAGATTTACTGTCCTCTATTGCCATGAGACACCCCCCCCCACACACACTGTACCTGTATAACCATGACTAAAGCAACAAATTAATGAATAATCTACAAAAATACCTATATTTTGTCAGTATTTCTTTCAACCATGAAGAATAGAAAAAAGCAAGACAAGTATGAGAATGTTCACTGGTATCCTTCCTTCCTTCCTTTTTTTTTTCTTCTTCTTTTCTTTCTTTGTTTTTCGAGACAAGGTTTCTCTGTGTAGCTTTGGAGCCTGTCCTGGAACTCACACTGTAGACTAGGCTGTCCTTGAACTCACAGAGATCCTCCTGCCTCTGCCTCCCAAGTGTTGGGATAAAAGGCATGTGCTACCAGCACCAGGCTTCACTGGTATTCTTGACTATGCTTTATTTATATTAAAAGTAAATACACATTCAAGCTTAATTATTACTTTCAGTAACACAGCATTGGTGACTTACCGTAGGTCAACACAATTGTGTTGACAAAATGCAGATACATGCTTCTTATGAAATCCTGTGTGGCAATTCAGACTTTCTTGGTTCAGAATGCCAAATTGTATTTGTGATTTCTCCCTTAATTCGGCCTCCACTCAGTATTCCATTGCAGTTGTAGCCAGACTTCCCTGATCATTTGTAGCATAAAAAAAGTTGTTTTTTTTTTTTTTTTTTTTTTTAATGTATACACCGTTTTGCCTGCAGGCCAGAAGAGGGCACCAGGTCTCATTATAGATGGTTGTGAGCCACCATGTGGTTGTTGGGAATTGAACTCAGAACCTCTGGAAGAGCATCCAGCAGATAGCTCTTAACTTTTGAGGCACTTTTTTCAGCCCCCAAAGACTTACATTTTAAAATAATTGTTTTGTTTTACTTTTAGAGACAGGGTTTCTCTATGTAACAGACCTGGTTGTCCTGGAACTCACTTTGTAGACCAGGCTGGCCTTGAACTCACAGGGATTGGCCAGCTTCTGCCTTCCGAGTGCTGGGATTAAAGGCAGGCACCACCATCGCCTGGGTAAAATAATGTATTTTAATTTACACAACATATTAAACAATTGCAAAATACTTATTGAAAATAAAAATTTTCACATTTTGATTTTTTTTTCTTCTCCATCAGTTCTTCCAAGATCCTCCCCATCTCCCTACTTATCCAACTTTATGTTCTTTTTCTTCTCTCTTTCAAAACAACAAAAAGGAAATAAGAAAAAACAGAAGAACCAAGAAACACACACACACACAAAACCCACAATACAAAAATTAAAATAAATAAGCAAAAGACTGATAAAAAGAAAGAAAAAAGCCCAAACAAAACAAAGCAAAATAAGAAATCCACAAAAATGTAGCTATTCCTGGGCATGCGGCCAGCACTGAAGTGTGGTTGACATACCTAGTGACACTATATTGGAGAAATTTGATTTTTGTTTTGCTAGTGGGTAGCAATCGTAGATAGCTTCTTGGCTAGGGGCGGGACCTTGTGTCCACTTCCTCTTCTCAGTTCTGGGACCCATCTGGCTTGAACCTGCCCAGACTGTAGGCGTGCTGCCACCATCTCTGTGAATTCATATGAGCATGAGTCTTGTGTCTGGAAGACAGTTTTTGTTTGGAGTCATCCATCTCCTCTGACTCTTAATAGTCTTTCTGCCTCTTCTTTCACGTAACTTCCTGCTTTGTGGAGAGGGGTTGGCTAGATCAAAGCATCCTATTTAGGATGGGCTACTCCCAAGTCTCTCACTCTTTGCACATTGTCCAGGTGTGGGTCTCTGTGTTAATTCTTAGGCACTGCAAGAAGAAGCTTCTTGATGTGGATTAAGAGAGACAGTTATCAATGGATATAGCACTATGTCATTAAGAATTATCTTATTGCTATGTCCCTTTAGCAGAATAATAGCATTAGGTTTTTCCCTAGACCCATGACCCATCTCATTTCAGGTTTTTGGCCATTTTAGCAGTGTGGGTTCCGTCTCATACAATGGGTCCAGTAAAAAGCGATTGGTCACTCCCATAACTTTTATGACACTATTGTACCAATGTGTCTTACAGGCATGCTACCACTGTAGGCCACAAGGTTTATACCTAGGGGATATTGATGATCACTTTTCTCTGCTGGTAGTGTGCAGAGGACCTTCCAGTACCACAAATGCTAGTCAGTAGGAGGGAATCTTCTAGCTAGGCACCATCTCAACTTTTCTGTGTTCAATGACGTCAGTATGTTTTGCCTTCAAATAGGGCCCTACAATCAGGTTGTGGAGAGTAATAAATAGCCTTGGAAATAGCCTGTGATGCTTAGAGATTTCCGTGGGCCCTTTTGGTCAGTGACTCAAGATGTAATCCATTCTTGGCACTGGAGGTTTTACTTGATGGCACAAGATGTCTGGTTGGGACATTATCTCCCCTATTATTTAGTGGCTCAATTTAGGTTCCTTTCATATATTCATATATTTTAGGAAGTTTATGTAGTAGTAGAAGCTTTTTCATATGGCCTTTTATTATTAGTTATCCCTCCCCATATTCCTTCCTTTACTTGTCTCCCCCATCTCCCTCTCTATTTAATCCTCCTATTCTAGTTTCTCCCTTGTCTCTCCATAACAGTCTACTCTATTTCCTCTTCCTTGGGAGATTCTCTCCTCCCCACTAGTCCTTTACTAGGTATCTAACCTCTGTGGTGATTTGGATATCAAATGCTTAAAAGTTAACATCCACATGTAAGAGAAAACATACACATTTGTCTTGGGGGGGGTTGATTTTTTTTTCTAGCTACACTCCTTTACCTGTGAATTTCATTTTTCTTAACTGTTGGATAATATTCCATTGTGAAAATGTATTGCATTTTCGTCATCCATTCATCAGTTGGTGGACGACTAAGCAGTTTTTAGTTTTCTGGCTATTAAGAATAGAGCAACAGTGAAGATGGACGAACAAGTGTCTCTGGGATAGGATGCAGAGTCCTTTGGGGATATGCCCAAGAATGGTGTAAGTGGACCATGGGGCAGATCTATCTCCCCTTCCCAAGGGATCACCACACTAACCTCAATACAGATGTGCAAGTTTGCATTCATACATGCAATGAGGGAGTGTTCCACTTGCCCCACGTGCTCTCCAGCATGGGCTGTCACTTGTTTTATTATCTCGGCAATTCTGACTGGGGTATGATAAAATCTCAAAGTACTTCTAATTTTCAGTTCCCTGATGGCTAAGGATGTTGAACATGTCATTAAGAGCTCCTCAGCCATATGTGTTATATCATTTGAGATCTCTCTGCTAAGTACAGGACCTCATTTTTAATTGGACTATTTCTTTTCCTGATATTCAGTTTAAAAAAATTCTTTATACATTTTAGATATTAATCCTCTACAAAATGTACAATTGGAAAAGATGTTTTCCCATTTTTGTAGGCTGTTGCTTTGTCAGAATGATGTCATCTTTTGATGGATGTACAAAAGATTTTGTGTTTCATCAAGTCCTATTTATTAATTGTTATTCTTAGTGTGTCTGCTACTGCTTTCCTGTTCAGAAAGTTTTTTCCTGTGCCAATGAGGCCAAGCCAATACCCCCACTTGTTTTTCTATCAGATACCTGAAGGTCTCTTAATCCTGAATTGAGGTTCTTGATCCATTTGGAGTTTTCCATTTTGTGTTGATCCATTGGATCAATGGAGTTGATCCATTTTGTGTTTCATGGATGGTGATGAATTGGATCTATCTGCATTCTTCTAAATGCATCCAGTTTGAACAACACCATTTGGTGAAGATGCTGTCTTTCTCTAGTTTTTTTTTTGGCTTCTTTTTTAAAAAATCAGGTATCTATAGATGTGTGGGTTTATTTCTGAATCTTCCCAGGGAAAGGAGGTAGGGTGGGAGGAGGGGATCCTGCAGGCAGGCAGATATGAGAATGGAGGACAAGAAAGATAATGAAAATTGCTTACATGCATCCCAGCCCAGTGTGGCCATTGGTGGTTCCTTCTAGATAGTGTTTCTGTGGATAAGGTACTGGCACAAAGGAATGGAGAAGGGCTAAAAAGGAAGGCTGAGAGGCTCAGCAGTAAAGAGCTAAGCTGGGACTGCACAATGAGTTGGAGTCCCCAGGGGGAAGGTAGTAGGTTGGGTGAAGGGGCTTCTGCAGATAAAGAGTAAGTTTGAAGAGTTAGGGGGACTCTGGGTCCACACCAAGAGGCAGAGTCTACCCCTTCTCTTTAATGCTCAGTCTTTGAAATGTGGTGTGTGTTTTATGCTCACAGCACATCCCGGTTTGTGCCACCCACACTGGAGGTGCTCAGAAGCCAAGTGTGCTGCTCTGTACTGTTAACTTAAGAGTGAGGGCTATGATACCTACATACACATGCCATCATCTCTGAATTTGTAAAACAAAGATGCATGTACGCATAGAAAATGAATCACCTTTCCTTTACCATTCTCTTTATTATGAATGGAATAGAGGACTGGTCCAGTTCTCAGATAGGTGAGTGGGATTTGGACACAGTTGGGTTGGCTAGCAACACATACATAATGGTATTTGTGATTATTATGCCCATTCCTGTGTTGGGTCCTTCTTATCCTTCTTGGAACAGATATTATTAAAAGTCTACCACCCTGTGCCAGTCTTTGCTAGGGTGACAGTGGCATGTCTCTGACTCCATGAAGCTTCCAGTCTACATAGATGACAGATTAATCATAGAACTCTCAAATGCTCTGTAGGCGCATGTGGAGCTGGGAGTGTGTAACCAAGGTTCCTTTCTTACACAATAGCATTCTTCCCTTTTCTTTTTCCAGTAGCAAAGGACCCTGTTGTCTACAGAGCACTTAAGAACAATAATAAAACGGATGGAAATCTGCTCTACTTTTTATTGTCACTGTGCACCTGCCTAAGATGCAGTGCCAGGGACAAAATATTTGAAGGGTTACAGAAGACACAATTGGAAAATAAAAGCTCTTCTTATTTGACATTTAATTCTTGAGATCGTTCTTCTGCCTAAGAGCAGAGCCTCACCAAAGACCTTGACAGTCATAGGTCCCCTCCCTGGGAGCAAACTGGGAATGTGAAGTCCTCACTGGTGATGAGAGGGCACAGCCACACCCAATCACTTGATAGACTCTGTCAAAGACCTACTTTATCTCTACCTGTTCTGCTAAGCTCTCATCTGTCACCCCTGCCAAAGTCTTTTGCTCCTGCTTCAAGAATCCCTTCTTTCCAATCTCTTGCTAAGATTACAGATGTCAAATTCTAGTTCCCTCCTTGAGTTGCATTTCATTATGAACTTTGGGAACTGTAACTAAATTTGTTTTTTCTCTTGCTAACCTACTGTCATCAGCTTAGTTTATGCTTTAGGTTTCCTTTTATTTGTAGTACTGGGGACTAAAGCCAGGACTGTATACATGCCAAGTAGTACTGTATGCACTAAGCTATGTCCCCAACTAATTTACAGGCTTCTAAGTACTAAAGCTAAGAGGGTAAATAAACAACCTCGACCCCCCCACAACAAACTCTTCACATAGAGAGTTTCAGGGGTTCAAATTCCTGTGCCCACTCTAACCTCTAAGGAGGCCTCCAGGGACCTGGCTCAGTCATTTGAAGCTGAAAGGAGACTATAGAGAAGTCTGAAATTCATATAAGTTAAAGAATGCTGGATTCATACCAAGAAGAACATAGTTCTCCTATGCTTTTGGGAAGGTCGTTGAGTCCTGAAGGACACTGATTGACTAGTGAGGATGTGGAATGAGGATGTTGGTAGATATTTGCCACAAGTTCCATGTAGTTGCTCCTCCTACAATTCCTTAGAGTATCAATAGTGTCTTTATTTTCTTCCTTTCCCTTCTGAGACTTCCCTTTTGGTATTTTTTTTTTTTTTTTTTTTTTTTTTTTTTTAGCAAACCATCAAAGAACTTTGCACCACTGCTCTTGAATCACATATCTCCTTTTGAGTTCAGAATAGATGCCAAAGAGCCAAGAGTCTCTGTCAGCATCTGCCCACTGGGCTTTGCCTCTTGGCTTATCTTGTTTTTCCATTCCTCATCTTCAGGGTTCTGGAAAAAAGCTTAAGGGTGATTCATTAGCCCTGTGCTACAACTTGAAAACAAAGGAATCTTAGCATGAGCAATAAAAAGAAGACAGCCAGCATGTGATCTTATTGCATTCCTTTTCTTTCACATTCACAGCGTCCTCTTGGAACACTTTCTAGGGCTGAATCCTCATGCTGCTTGGCATTTGGGAGGAAAGGAACAGGCCAGACAAAATGCCTGGTCCTCAGGAAGTTAACTGTGAGCATCAGATTTCATCAGGCAACTAGAATGCATTTAAGTGCTGTAATGGGGGTGTGAAGAGAGTGTAAAGAGGGAAGAGGTCTTCTGAAGTGTTAATCCTGTTCTCACCCTTGTGGATTTGTTAATTTTATAAACTTATAACTACTGAGCATGACCGACCAGTGTGCCAAGTTCTGATCCAGACGTGTGGGTTGCAGGGGTGAATTAAAGATTACTGCTCTCTGGGAACGTGCATGGTAATAGAGGGACCAGATGGGGAAATACTGAGGCAGCAGACATGGATCACCATGTCAGATTTATAAACTGGTGAAATGGGATTGGAGAATGTGGTTTGGCTGGTGCTCTAAGGATTCTCCCTTCCTTTCCTACCATCTGCAGGAAAGGTTGAGCATCCTTATCCCATCCTACTCAAATCAATTAGAAAGCAGGCCCTGGGCCCTGACTCATATGTGCTTTTCCCTGACTTCACAGTGTAAATAAACCACTCTTGACCAAGAGAAGTGGTCATAGTGGGTTGAGAGGCCAAGAAGGAAGGAGAGTTCTTCTGTCTCAGAGTCAGGAATGGGAGCCTCTACTTCACTTAGATCAGGAAAACACTCAGAGAGGGAAGAGTTAGACTAGGATGTGTCCACTGGTCAAATAGCAAGACTGGGTTTCAGCCCGAGGAGGAGTAGACACCAAAGCATAGGTTATGTGTAAAAAAAACCCTGGGAATATTACTATTTGGCCACATTAAAGGGTAAGCTTACAATTTAAATATTTTAATTGGTTTATTTATCTATCTATCTATCTATCTATCTATCTATCTATCTATCTATCTATTTATTTATTTATTTATGTTTAATTCTAGAGCTGTGTATGACTTTATTCCATAGGATAGTGTGTGTGTTCCAGTGAGCTGAGCAGAGGAAGTGGCTGTATAGAGAATTATGAAGGAACAAAGGGCAGAAGCCAACAGTCATTTCAGAGTTACCTTTCTTGTAAGGTGGGGACAGCGAGGCAGAGCAGAAAGGCAGCTGGTTGGTGAATATCACATTGCCCTTTTAGTAACAGGAATAAGGCAGAAGAATCACCATTGTCATGCCGTTTAAATTGGCTTTTGATTTGAGAACCCTGGTTCCCTCTCATTCTCTTTGTTTCTGTAAAGGTCAGATAGCTGACTTTCAGTTTTATGATATGAAAGTTTAGCATGGATGATTTTATTTTATTTTATTATTTTTTTTTTGAAAAAAAAAGGGGGATTTTATTTATTTATTTATTTCAATAATATATCTGTATGTGGGTTTGTGTAAGTAAGTGCAATGCCTGCAAGAAGTCTAAAGAGGGCATCAAAGACCCTAGAGCTGGAGTTGGAAGTGGTTGTGAGCCTCCTAAACTGCATCCTACGGGCTCTGGTCCTCTGAAGAGCTGTATAGTCTTTAAACCTTTTAACCATCTCTCCAGCACTTAATTTTCAGTCTAGTGTTTTGGGGTTCAGCCCAGGATCACAGTTCAAAGTAATGACTTCCTGTCATGCTTAGAAAACTATGACAGATGTTTCTTGTCCTCTGTCTCATGCTCTCTCACTTACTGTTTGTCCCTGTAATTGCTGTAGTGTCCATTCTCCCACTCACTTCTCTCTCTCTCTCTCTCTCTCTCTCTCTCTCTCTCTCTCTCTCTCTCTCTCTCTCTCTCTCTCTCTCTGCCTCAGGACTACACAACATCAAAAGTCTGCAGGAACCCATGGACACTGGGAATTCAAGGCGACCTGCAGGAGGTTCCTGCTCAATTGGCCAACAGAAGTGGTGGCCATTTTCCACATATCTTCTTGTAGCAGCTTCTTCTCTTTGTCACAGTTATCTCATGTGATTGCTGTCTTTTCTCCAGCCACACCCAAGCTCCTGGCACGAAAGGTCTTGACTAATCTTAGCATTCAGAAAGAACTCCATCTAAGTCAGAAACTGCAGGCTGAGAGAGCAGCAGCAGTGCCAAAATGCCAGAGGAGTTGGTGACAAGGGTTCAAGGCCAGGCTTCAGCAGATGCAGGCCTATTCCTTCCACTGCTGTCAAAGCTTTCTTTCACCGAAGCTTATTAGTCACTAAACTATATGCCCATTCACTAGGAAATGAGCTGAGATATAAAGGCTAAAACTAATATGATCTTTTATTAAATTTGGGCATGAGGCATGTAGAAGTAGTAATTAGCTTTTTTGAAATTTTGAGTCATTGCCATTAATGGTTAAACTTACAAACCGTTTCTAAATACTGATTTGGGGCAGATTTCCTTCAATTATTTGATTTGGGGTCTGTTTCATGTGGTTTCCACAATGTGGACATGTTTTATTTTCTTTTTCTTTACCATAGTGTAAGTCTGCTTGGTTTCAAACTATTCTCTACACACTCCTTTTTTGAAACCAGATTGCTTAGGCAAAATACTTTTAAAACTTTTCCTACTATCTAAAAATGAAATCATTTTTAATGCAAACAGTTTAAAGCTCTTTAGAACCCCATTTGTTTGATCACTAAGATTTCTGGATATGTTTCACTTTATTTAACTTCAAAGTAATTAGTCAAAATAGCTTGGATCCCAGACAGATTTCAAAGCTGTATACTTTCAAAATGGCTCATCTAGCTAGCATGCAAAGATAGATGGACCATTTTATTGTCTCAAAGCATTGTTTTTTTCCAGCAGATGAACATGGGTCTAGGCAATAACTTCACATTATTGCAGAATTGGCTACATATTTTTAAAATTAAAACATCTGTGCAGTTTGCAAATGGATTGAAATGTTTTCTTTATCAATAATAAAACTATTTTGCAAAACTTTTATCCCAGCCTCATCTTTTTCCCACAGGATTATAACTGTGCTGACAACATCATTGGCTATGAACAGTCCTTGGTGGGTGAGCCTAGTCCATTTGGACTGTTGCTGTATCCCATAACAAGGCTCTGAAGCATATACTGAACCATCCCTTAAAACAACAGACAGACAAGCAAACATGGCAGGCCCCAGAAGTAGTTTGTTTAAAGACTTATCAAAGTTATTTAAGGGCAGAGCCTAAATATTCTGTTTGGCTCTATATGGCAAGCTGTTAGCTCCATAGTTCCTGTTACCCCAAGCCCAGTATTTTTAACTCAAGGAATCTGTCTAGACACTGCCCCTGTACAAGTCACTTTTAAAGGGTTTATTTTGGCTTAAGTTTGAAGATGCAGTTCATCATGATAGGGAAAGCATAGTGCAGGAGCCGAAGAGCTGGTCACACTACATCTGTAGTCAGGAAGCAGATAGAGACGTGGGCGCCCTGTTCACTTTCTCATTTTTATTAAGTTTAGGATTCCATGCAACGGAACAGTACCATCAGCATTTACAGTGGATCTTTGCACCTCAATTAACTCAGTCTAGGCCCTCCCTCAGAGACATATCCAGATTTCTGCTTCTGTGAGGAGTTTAACTCCCATTAAGTTGACAATCAAGATTAACTATCCATCACACACACCCGGTTCTACTCTGTTTGAGTAGTTCTCAACCAAATAATTACAGTGTATCCCAAGTCAATTGCCAGATATAGTATAAGAATTTGTCACTGGTTTCAAACACTGACTGATAGCTAATTATTTCGTCAACATTATAGAGTGGATTTGGGATTATTGATGGTGTCGCATCACTACCACATCTTCTTAAATGAAACAAATGGGAAAATGTATAACTAGAGACTAAGAAATTACACAATCCACATGAAAGGAAGCATCTTTGACATTCTTAAGGATGAAGACTGTCCTTGATCCTAAACTGGACATTATCTTTATGTGTGGCCAGTCTAATGGGAAATAATTTAAACATGTCATCAATGCCAGCTACTTGAGGTCTGCTGTTATGATGTATTTCTGTTGTAGTTTAATTTCCATTACTGTGATAAATTACCTTGTCAAAATCTACTTAAGGGAGAAAGGTTTGTTTTGCTTATATCCACATGTAACAGTCCATCGTATCAGGAAAGTCACAGTGGTGGGAGCTAGAAGCAGCTGTTCACATCCACACACAAAGCCAGAGAAAAGTGATGCTTGCATGCATGCTTGCTTGCTTGCTAGCTGTCTCCTCTCTTATACAGTGCAGGACCCACTGCCTAGGGGATGATGCCACCCATGATGGGCAGAGTCTTCCTACATCGACTAATAACCAAGGGCTTTTTCTACATATATATCCACAAGCCAAACTAATCTGGACATTTTTTTTTTTTTAGTTAAAAGTTTCTTCCACAGTGATTCTAAGTCATGTTATATTCATAATTAAAACCAATCAGCACACTCAAACAAGTCCATGAGTTAAATGCTTGGCTGTGGTATTCTGAAAGTTTTTGAAGCTTTAATGTTCTGAGTTCTTCCTGCTACCATGAAGTAAATCAGCCTTTTCTACCCAAAAATATGAGGTCAAGTAATCCTGGATTGAATCCTCTAAAACTGTGAGCTAAAAAATGAGCCATTCCTCTGTCAATACTGTCTCAGGTATTTTAGTCTTAGCTACTCAGGACTGACTGAAACAGGTGTATGTTGGAAGGGTGAAGGTTGAGAGGAAAGGACACATTTCTACAGAGTAGATGGAAGAGCTGATATCTCTATGTGAGAGACAGCCTCATAAATAAAAAATTTCAGGGACAAATGTTTTTTTTTTATATGAGATGATTTTGTTTTGAAATTCATACCTATCTTTGGAAATATGAGTGGATGTATTTGATTTCAACAGTTACGTGCTAACCAACAGGGAGAGATATGAGGTTGTCCCCTCTAATTTTCACTTGCAGAAAATTTTCAAAAGCATGGCAGAGTAGTCTGAGAAAATCCTTGGGCTGTGGATTTCTAGAGGACAGGGCTGAGTCTAGCTATCACTTTCTCCAGCCCCCAGTCAGTCTAAATGAATTTGTCTTCTAGATACTGACTCTTGGGGGAGGATGTAAGATGAACAAGCTCTATTTTCTTTGGACTAGGGTGGGGTGCTCCATAGATTTGTAGAGAATATAGAGAAGTGGGTAGCAGGGGGTGCTTTCTCTGGCTACTGGCCTGCAATGTGGCAGGTGGGACGAAATTGTGGTGTGCTTACAGAATACACTCCAAAGTATTTTCTTAGGGACACTTAGAAAAATATTTGTTCTCTTATGAATCTTTTACATGTGCCTCTAGCAGATCAGGAAAAATTGCCCCTGCTCCCAAATTGGACCCTGTTTAAAATATTTATCAAGACAAGAGCCTCTTAGCTGCTGTTTAAGGCTTATCTATTGAAATTAAACAGTTTTGCCTCTGCCTTAGTATAAAACTGTTAAATTAAGGAAAGAATTAAGACAATTATGCAAATAATTTAGCCTTCCAATATAGTTTTTCCTGAAAAATTAATCTAATTAAGGCAACAGATTTTCTTGCTTGAATTTTCTTCGAACTCCTTCTGGGTTATATCACCTGAGCTTATGGCCCAGGTCTGCAGCCTGTGAGGGCTCTTCGTATTGGTAGGACTGGGTGTAAGAATTTCTTTGGGGGGGTGGGGAAAATAATAATTGAATAAATGAAGTGGCTTGCTGCTTTTCCACATTTTAGGGGAAGAGTTAATTCAATATTAATTTCACCACATTTATATTTAATTTAGCGCTAGATGTGAGTGGCTCTTTGATGGAGGAAGTCACCTTGTCAGCCTCGATAAAACTTGGATGAAGTGCTGTGGGTGAAGCTTGGTTGTCTGAGTGCCTGCTATGTTTGCATGAAGCCCTAAGTTCTGTCCACAGTACTCAAAAAGCCTATGTGTGGTGGCATGCACCTATAATGCCAGCATTCAGGAGTTAGCTCCAGGATTGTAAATTTAAGGTCATCCTTGCTACACTTCACATTTAAGGCTATGCTGGGCTATGTGAGACCTTGTCTCAAAAACCAAAAAAGAGTGCTGGGAAATGGCAACGTGCTAGCTTCCTAAGTGAGGAGACTTGAGTTGGGTCCCCAGAACCCATGAGAAAAAATGACAGTTTGGGAGCACTGGCCAGCTGGTCTGGGCTGCCTGAAATTCTAGGCAAGTGATGCCATCTCACACAAAACATGGGCAGTACGTGAGGAATGTCGCCTTAGATTGTCCTCTGATCCCAACATGCGTGTGCTCTTGCACATACATGTGTACCCTCACACAGACATGCATTACCCCCAACCCTCCACAAACCCTGGGGATTAAGAAAGCTAAGAACTCTGTTGATAAATCTGGATGAACAAGTATGAAGTGGTCTAGATTTAAAGTCATAGAAATCAGTTTGAGGGTTGACAGTTGGAACAGATTGGAGACACAAAGACAAAATGAGCCAGATATGTATGCTTTTGAAGGATTTTGTGTAAGAAAATGACCAACGGATTTTAGGGAGGAGATCCCAAATCTGAGGTTTCAGATGTATGATTGTTTCTTTTGTTTATTTATAATATATACATATACACATATACACATATATACATACATACATATATACATATTCATACACATACATACATATATATGTATATGTATACATATACGTATGTATACATATACATGTATATGTATAGAAATACTATAAAACCTTGATCAAAGAAGCAGAATGGAAGGTTAATTTATGTGTTTGTTGGTTGGGAGCTTTTGTTTCAGGCTTAGGTCTAAAGCTTCCAGCTGTACCACCATGCATGAGTGGGCAAGTTCCTTAACTCTCTGGGTTTTGATTTCATAGCTACAATGTTTCATGTTCCCTGCATTGTAGTGTGGCTGAGGAGAGTGACAGAGTAAAGTCTTGAGAGCAGTGTTTGCTCCACCACAGCACTTCATAAGCACTAGGTTTAGATTGCAGTGGGACACTGGAGAGAAGGCTCTTTTAACTCTACCCCCCTCCCCACCGGTCTATGACTCTGTTTCTTTGATTCTTTTCACAACAGAATTCAGCAAAGTAAAAATATCTCCAGCTCCATTCCCTGTATTCTCTCTCTAACCAGCATTCTCAAGCTTTCTTTTTCCATTGTTCTAAGTCTTTTTAGATACTTTAAAAAACCACTTTCCTGAAGTCCTAGATAAGTCTAGGAAGTCCTAGATAAGCTGTTTATGTTCTACTGAAACCATTTGATGATATGTCTGATCTAGCACATTAGATAGGGAGCTGTCTATACCCATTGTGACCTCATCTAATATAGATTGTTTTCATTTATATAACAGTGTCTCTTGCAGATAAGACTCCAGAAAAAAAATCTCCTGTGGACTGTAAAACCTCTTACTTAGTTGATAGCTACACTGTGCCTAACAGATCCCCCATATTAACATTTGCAAGGGTCATCTTTTGAAATACTGCCTGTGGTGGTTTGAAAGGAAATGACCCCTAAAGAGAGTGGCACTTAGGAGGTGTGGCCTTGTTGAAGTAGGTGTGGCTTTTTGGCAGAAGTGTGTCACTGTGAGGGTGGGCTTTGAGGTCTCATATGCTCAAGTTTCACTCAGTGTGACACTTAGTCCACTTCCTATTGCCTTCAGATCAAGATGTAGGAAGCATCGTGTGTGCCTGCACACTACCATATTCCCCACCATGACGATAATAGACTAAACCTGCGAAACTATAAGCTGCCACCTCAATTAAATGTTTTCCTTTATAAGAGTTGCTGTGGTCATGGTATCTCTTTACAGCAATAGAAACCCTAACTAAGACACCACCAAACCAGTTGACACACAGCCTTTTTCATTATTATTAATTACTCTCTCAAACAATACATTCCAATTGTGGTTTCCCCTCTCTCCACTCTTCCCATCCCACCTGACTTCTCCTCTTCCCCAGATCCACTCCTCCTCTGTTTCCCTTCAGAAACAAGCAGGACTCCCAGGGATATCAACCAAGCAAGATACAATAAGACTAGGCAGGACCCCTCGTATCAGGACAGGGTGAGGCAAACTAGTAGGAGAAAAAGGATCACAAGAGCTAGTGAAGAAGTCAGAGGCATCTCCACTCCCACTGTTAGGAGCCCCACAAAACACCAAGCTAACAACCATAACCTGTATATAGAGGACCTAGTATATGCCCATTTGGCTCCATTATTGTCACTTTAGTCTCTTGAGCCCCTATGAGCCCTGCTTAGTTGATTCTGTGGGGTGTGTTCTCTTAGTTTCCTCAACTACTCTAGCTCCTACAATTCCTCTTATCCCTATGCCATGGGGTTCCATGAGCTCCAAATGGGAGGGACCTAATTGAGATCTCCAATTTGGGCTTTCTCTCTAGCTAATGTTTGGCCACACATCCTTTCTTTCTTTCTTTCTTTCTTTCTTTCTTTCTTTCTTTCTTTCTTTCTTTTTCTTTCTTCTTCCTTCCTTCCTTCCTTCCTTCCTTCCTTTCTTTCCTTTTTGTTTTTTAAAGAGTATAAGTTATTTCATTTATTTTTGTGTGCACAAGCATACACTCATAGAAGTCAGAGGAGAATTGTTGAGAGTCTGTTCTCTCTCTCTCCCAAGTGGGTTCCAGGGATCGAAGTCAGATCACTAGTTTTGGCTGCAAGCACCCTGACTTGCTAAATCTTCTCACTGGCTCCTTCCTTTACTTTTCTAACATTCTATCCATCTTTATGAATTTTTGATGGCAAAGTAAATCCAGAATATGCTGCCAGCTTGGAAGAAGCAAACTTCTATTACCAATGTCTGACCCAAAACAGGGTCTGTAGTCCTAGGGGTCTAGGAGTTATGATCCACACAGGGAATAGTATCCTGGAGAAGAAATGACTTAGTCCATGAGCCTTGGTGCCAGATATGTCTCCTAGGGCTCACAGTTAAGTCTATTTCCCAGCTGTTATTTCATCTTTCCAACAAGTTTTAAGGCTTCTGTGGCAATGCTCAGACAGACTGAGACTTTCCCTAATCCCAGTTTTGGGATTAATAAACTCATGTACACACACACACACACACACACACACACACACACACACACACACACACAGAGGTTTTCTCCTAGGACAGGGTGCCTGTTGGACCCAGGCACAGACTCTATGGTTGGAGTCTGTGGGAATGGGTTTTCCTCCCTCCAGGAATTGTGGAACCTGTGGGAAGACTCAGCACCCACTGAACGGTGAAGAGCAATTTATTCTTGGCCAGAGAGAAGCAGAACACACACTTACAAAGCAGCTCCTCAGGTCCAGCAATGCCCTTTGGAGGCTGACAGGAAAAAGGGCAGGATTTGAGACAGTGAGCAGGATTAGGGATGGTGTTTCCTCAGACAGTGTTGGGTCCATTTCTGTGATGGGAAATGACCTTCCTTCAATCCTCACACGGGTCATTTGTAGTCTGAGTTTGAAGCTGTTTTGAAGTCAGGTTTGAGGGTGGTGATTTAAAAGGATAATGCACTTCAATGGGTGGAAATGAGCCTAGGGATGGGACTGGGAGGGTGGGGGAAGGCTTTGGGGAAAAGGGCAAAGTTGCAGCCCTAACATGACAAGCTTTTGTGGCTGAAGCCGGTTTTGCATGGTTCAGTTTGGCATCTTACTTTTCAGGGGCAGCTGGAGTCTTGGGGATTTGTGTGGCCAGTGAGAGTTACTGTGTCTAAAGCAGAATGTTGGTTTCCAAGGGGCTTGACTTTCTCGGGTTTGAGAGTGCTTGCTTGTCCTGATTGTGTTCTAATGGACTTGATGATGTATTTCACCTTACCATGGTCCACTGGCAGTCATGAATCTAGTATGCCTCCTCAACACAAGCCAACCACAGTCCTCTGCTCAGAATCCTCCAGCGGTTCCCTGCAAGTCCTGGTCATGCCCCCCCAGGCCCTATCTTTCTTTACCCATCCTCTTTCTGTTCCTGTCCTCCACTTAGTGTCTGATGCCCCTCTGCTGTCCTCCACTCTAACCTGAGACAGCCCTCATAGCCTTTGCAGGGGCTGCTTCCTTTCCATGGAGTGCTTATCCTTCGTGAATCTTGATGGCTTCTCCCCATTCCTTCAAGCATTTGCTCCAGTCCTACCTTTTCAGAGAGGTCCATTGTCCACCTATTGGAGATAGTAACTCTCTTACTTTCTAATGCTTCTGAGCCCCATGAACGGTTCCAAAGAACTTGCCATCTTTTAATACACTGTGAGCTTAACTTAGTTGTTTTGTTTCCTACCTCTGAAATCAAGCCAGGGAGGACAGCATTTTTGAGCGCTTTGCTCACTGATGTCTCATATGGATGTTCTTAGAGTAATGGTTACATATATCAGAAGCTTGGATAATAGTTGTTGAATGAATGGGAATCATCCTTCTTATGCCTGACTCATGTTCTCCAGAGTACATGAGTACAGAGTACAGGGGTGTCTTGTGCACATACAGCAGTATGACATTTAAATTTAAGGCAATTCTTGAATTTTGCTAGGCTGTAACTCTGTTGTTAAAAACCTTCAGTTAATACCTGCAACTTAGAAGAGCTGAAGGGATTGTTGTTGTTTCCATGTAGTAAGTGGGGAAGAAAAGAGGCCAGAATCAAAGTAAGTAGGTCATGGGTCATGGAACAGGAAAATAATTCAAGAAAATGCTAAATGGCTCTGACTCTTCATTGCGATGATGTAAATTTAACCAAATAACTTGATTCTTTTCTCTCTTTGTTCCCTCTCCCTCCCTTCTCCCCTCTCTCTTCCCCTCCCTCCATCTCTCACTCCAAGGTTGTACACTATAACCTAGAACTCACTAGGTAGCTAAGGCTGGCTTCAGACTTGTAACAATCCTCCTGCCTCATCATCTCAAGTGCTGTAACTACAGATGCAAGTTGCCAAACCTCGCTCTTTGTCTTCTTTCTGTCATTCTTATGGAATCCATCTCAGTTCTGATGGCTGGGATCAATTGTATCCCCAATGTGGCAGAGGGTGGATGTTCCTGGAAATGTATACAGTTCTTTACTATCCTGTTTTGCTGAGTACAGACAGGACTCCACTTTCTCCTCCTGGATTCTGCAGGCATTGAGAATGTGAGAGTCAGCTCAGACCACAGGGCTGGCAGCCTTCTGGGTGGATTTTACAGCAGCACATCAATATTTCCTTTTGGCTCAAGTGCCTGGGTTGTAGGTCTGGAACATGTATTAGTGGAGTAATGTCTGGGGAGAAAAAGGCGATAGCATGAAAACCCTGGCTGCTATGACAACAGCTGGAATAATAAACAACCTCTGTCCCCCTAGCAAAACCATGGAGTTTGGCCTTGTGGCAACATTAGGAAAGGAAATGTGTTAGATCTTGTATTTGACTTGGGTTCTATTCTTTTTTTTTCTTTTGCGTTAAAAAAATTTGCCAAGTGCCTCACTTGGAAAATAGAAACAATTACATATCATCCAATACCTGGGTCACCTAACTAGACATTTTAAAACAACAGTAATTCAGAATATGTGGGTTGAGAAATCAGAACTACCCCTTTCCCTTTTCATAATCTCACCTCTAAAGTAACTGCCACTATATTGACCATCATAAAATTCATACACATGCACACACGATCTCACACACACATTTTCAACTCAGTTTTCTGTTTTCTTGCTTTTAATTGATACGGCTTAGTGGGGTCTAGCCAATAACTAGTAACTCTACCCATTCTCACTTGTATGTGCTGTAGTAATTTTACCTTATAGTTTCTCAAAGACATCTGAGATGATTACTGTCATGTGTTTAAAGACCTACCCCAGTAAGTTCAGTCTTCAATCTTTTGTTGAATCCAGTTGCTTTCTGTATCACTTCACCAACACCTCTGACTACAACTCAGTCCTGATCCAAAGTGATGTAATCAGTTCTTTCATATTCTTGCACCTGATGTCTTATTGGGTATTTGTTCACTCTGGGTGGAAAAGAGGAAATTAGAATACTCTGAAGTCTTGCCTTAGTGCTCTGCTATAATTTGTGGCAGAGGTCCACATGCTGGCTCTTTGGGAAATTTTTCTCAGCATCATCTGATAAATTTCCCAATCCTCAAACCTAAGCCCAAGCCTTGAGGGCATACCTTAGGATCTACTTGCCTCCTGGTTCCATTTACCTTTCATAGAGCTCAATTGTCCAGCTTTCATTTGACCAAGAAAAGCTCCATCCTTGAATCTCTATACACAGGCACCTTACTCCTGTCCATCTTCACTCATCTGTGGCTCTCTTTTGAACTTGGCCATTCATAAAACTGCTTCTATCTGGAGATTAACAGTTCTTCTAGACCTGTTTGGATGACATCTGGACTCCAAAATTCCTTAAATAGCCTCAAATAAGCTTCAAGGCCATCGTATGTTTCTTTCTTTGGTTCACATAGGCCTTATTGAAGGTATGTGCATCCCTGGTTCATGGGATGTTGCTGGGGATGTAGATGGAGCTGCTGTGTAAGTGTGGCTTGGGTCAAGGCCAGTTGTCGTTTTGCTTCTGTATTCAGAAGTGAGCTCTGTTGATTCTAAGAGACTGTTGATCGAAGACAACTTTCTAGGTCAGTGTAGGAAAATAGAAAATGGTTTATTTAAGTTGACTTATACTTTAAAAATATTTAGATAAGAAATCCATGGGTCTCCATGTGTATTCTTGATGTAGGGCTTGAAAATAGTAGGGATGAACATGTGCACTGTAGGAAAGTTCATGTCTCCTTTGCCAGTCCAGCCTTGCAAGAAAAGAGGGTTCTGCCACTGTTCTCCCTTCCTTTATCCAGCACCATAAGTGGCTCCAGCCAGCCCCTACCCTTATTGCTCTCTAAGCTACAAGTAGGCATATCTAACTCCCTATCCATACATCTTGGGCAATTGGGGAAGAGAAGCATGACTGTATTTCTACTCCTTTCCAAAGAATCTTCTGTAGGGGATTTCAACCGAGACAATTTTAACCTATGGGGGGGGAGAGAGAGAGAGAGAGAGAGAGAGAGAGAGAGAGAGAGAGAGAGAGAGAGAGAGAGAGAGAGAGAGAGAGAGAGAGAGAGAGAGAGAGAGAGAGAGATATCAGGAAAGGCTTTTGATGGGGCATGTCTGTATGTTGTGAATATATGTTTCTCTTATTAGTTGATGAGTAACTGCTGATTGGCTAATAGCCAGGCAGAAAGTATAGGCAGGGCTCCCAGACTAGAGGAAAGCTGAAAGAAGAAGGGGAGAGAGAGATGCCATGGGGAGACTGAAGCCATATGTTGGAGCATTATGGGTAAGCCACAGCCTTGTGGTAATATATAGTTTAATAGATATGGGTTAATAATTAAGAGAGAGCTAGCCAGTACGAAGCCTAAGTCTTCGGCCAAACAGTTTATAATTATTATATGCCTCTGTGTGTTTATTTGGGACTAAAGGGCTGCGGGACCAGGTGGCACAGAAACTTCATCTTCAGGCCTTGGTAGGTAAGTTCAGGACTTGACATTAGGATCAGATTTGAAAGACAACAGGTAACGTCCTTTCCCGTCACCCACTCATGCACACTGGTCTAGAATACTAAGCTTCCTTCTCTCTCTCTCTCTCTCTCTCTCTCTCTCTCTCTCTCTCTCTCTCTCTCTTGCCATTTTTTATTGAGCTATAGATTTTTCCTCATTCACCTTCCCTCCTCCCCTCTCCCCTTCCACCTTCTCCCCTACCCCCATACTCTCAATTTACTCAGGAGATCTTGACTTTTCCCCTTCCTAGGCAGATCTATGTATAACTCTCTTGGGGTAACCTAGGTTCTCTGGGGTCATGGTCTTTAGGCTGGTTGTCCTTTGCTTTACATCTAATATCCATTTATGAGTGAGTACATATGTATTTTTCTGGGTCTGGGCTACCTCACTCAGCATGGCTTTTTCTAGTTCCATCCAAGCTTCCTTCTTTTTTGATGGCTTTTTTCTCTTCTCCAACAGCTGTATAATATCTCCCACAGTGCATGTGGATGGACCTTAATTTGGTTGTTGTCCTATTGATACAGATATCTAAGGCCATCTTTTAATATAATCAGTTTTCAGTGGCTAAGCCTTTAACACATAGCCTCTGGTCATCATACAAATATCCAAAGATATGTGATTGGCGAGCAAGGGGCACATATATTTCATATTTTGGTAGGAGAAATATTTTGTGTTTTGCTAGATAGAACCAAATTGACATTAAAAATTGTGGCAATTTATATGGATCCTAAATCTCCCCAAACACTCGCCAACACCGCATACTGTCAAGCTAAGCTAATTGGGTCTATTCCAATCTAATTGATGAAAAATGATCCCATTCCTGTTTTAATTTGCATTTCTGAAATCGCTAATGAAGTTGAACATTATTTCATGGGTTTACTAGTCATTTGCAACTTGTGAATTGTTTATATCCTCTGATAATTTTTTTTGTTTTATGTTTAGAGCTTGTGTTCTTTAGTCATAAAGCCTTGACTGTAAGATGTACGACAAATATTTTCCTGCCATCTGTGAATCTCAAGATGCTTTCATGATAAACAGACAGACAAGTGAAGCCAAAAGATTATTCTTTTAATTTTTCTTTTCTTTTCTTTTCTTTTTTTTTTCTTTCTTTCTTTTTTTTTTTTTTTACAGTGTCTTGTTATATAGCCAAGGCTGGCTGGAACTCGTTACATAATTCAACCTGTTCTCGAATTTTTAATGATTTTCCTGCCTCAACTTCTTGTTTTTGAGTTGCAAATACAAGCAAGCACGTGTGGCTGTGTGTGAGCGTGTTCATGTGTAGACCAACATCAGGTGTTGACCCTCTTTTCCTTTGTTTTTTGAGACATGTCCTCTCACTGCTCCACAGTTTGAGCTTGACAAGTATGCTAGTCTGGCTGGCCACAGAGTCCCAGTGATGTACCCATCTCTGCTTCTTGGTTCTGCGATTATAAACATGTGCCCCCCTGCCTGGAATTTTTATGTAGGTTCTGGGGTCCTCATGCTTGAGCAGCAGGCGCTTATGACTGAGTTGGCTCTTCAGCCCCAGGATTACTTCAGGTTGTTGTCTCTGGAAAATATTACTGTGTTAGTCAAAATAGATGGACTACAATATATTGAGTGGCATGGAATTGTATACTTACTATCTCCACTCATTATATAGTTGAAAAAGAGTTAAACCCTGCATGATGCATCTTACATAAAATGGCCTCCAGAGTTTAGTTAGCATAATGCAGTTGATGGTTTAACTTGGCAATGTAACTTTGTTAGTTAATATTTATCACTCTAGGGAGTATAAAATAAATCACATAAAAGACAATTACTTTTTTTGTCTTTCTTAATTTATCCACCCAGCCCACACTTATTGCACTGACTGTGCCCATTGGGGCATGGGGACAGGTGCGGATGTGAACCAGTGGAGGCTAGGTCTGGGGTCCTGGACCTAGCTCAGGCTCTTACTTCCTAGTGGGAAACAGAGAACATCTGGGGGCATTCTTGGAATGGGAACCTGAAGCAGACATTTGTTTCTGATGTAAGTGATTTCTCCCCAAATAAACATCTATCAGCCTAAAAAAAAAAGATTGACTATTGCAACAAATTATCTCATCTATTGTTTCAATCAATAAAGGCTTCTTGTCCCTCCCTCCCTCCCTCCCTCCCTCCCTCCTTCCCTCCCTCCCTTCTTCCCTCTCTCCCTCCCTCCCTCCCTCCCTTCTTCCCTCTCTCCCTCCTTGCCTCCCTCCTTCCCTTCATTCCTTAACTATAAAACAGTCTACAGAGTACTCTTGGTAAGAAGTTTCCTAGAAGTAACTCGTGGGATTGGGATCCTTTCATTCTGTGTCCCTGTTCTCCTCTAAGTCCTCATTCAGCTGGAAGGAAGAAGGGGAGAAGGAAGAGGAAGTGGAGAGGAAGGGAGAGAGAGAGAGACAGAGAAACAGGGACAGAGACAAAGACTTTCTCTTGATGCTTTTCTGGCTAGGCTTGGAAGGACACATTACTTTCCTTACATTTTTTTCTGGCTAAAACACAATTATATGGCAAGAGGAACTAGCTGTATGAAGTCTACCTATGAAGCTGCAAGTGCAGGTGAACACAGCCAATTCAACCTAGTGAATTCAACCTAAGTGAACATACTGACAACTGAGTGGCTATATTAAATTTTTCATAGGTACCTCATGTTTCTGGAGAACACCAAGTGGTCATTTAGAAAAACACAGGATGATCCTGGAGAAAGAACCTTCAGAACACAGAAGTCCAAAAAAAAAAAAAAAAAAAAAAAAAAGAGTCACGATTCCCTCCTTCTTGCCTATGAAGAAGTCTCATATAACAAAAATAATTTGAGGTCTTCATCAAAAAGACAAGGCTTCTTCTGTAGTTCTATTACAGGGGTAAAAGGTAAACTCTCAGTTCTGAAAATAGTCCGGAGGTCTACCTACCTTTCTCAGAACTATTTAGAAATGTGTGAGAAACAGTGATTAACACAAGGGCTGAGATCAAACAGCCTCTGTAAGGCTTGGAGCTAGGGATATTAAGATGTAGCTGTGGTTGGCTGAAAGCGAACAGATCAACCTAGAGCCAGGGTAGAAATGAAATCAGTATCTGTCAGGGTTTGGAAGCCACTGTAGGGAACTTGTGTGAGCCTTTGAAATGTAATCCTTGTAAAGAATGACTTCTAGGAAATATGTTAGGAAACAAGGAAGGAGAAACCAGCATAGATTACAGCTGGGGCTTCTGACCTTGTGCAACATGAAGAGTGAGTGAGACAATAGCCTAGGTTGGTGATAGAAACATCGTTTACAGTTACCTTCCAAAGGGGAGTGTGGGTTTACACACACACACACACACACACACACACACACACACACACACACACACACACACACACACACACCAAACAATTTGATCTGGCTACCTTCAGTAGCCTTGATGTCTCTTCTGCACCTTTGGAAGTGAGATTGTGAACTCAAGTCTCTGTGCATTACCATCTGGTGGTTTAGTGAGCTTTGGCGTTGGTAGTGGAGCCTCCAGAAGTTTTTGGTTAGCTGAAGGACTGGTCAGTGGATGTTCATAAGCAGAGTGATAGTGAATTGTATAGTTTGTGTTTCCCTGTTTGTCAAACTGGGGCACTGATGGGAATGCTTTTGGAAGTCTCCACCAATACACACAGTGTATGTGATAGGAAGCTGAGGTCATCAAGAGCCCTGACCTGTTTTCTTTACTAAGAGTAAGAACCAAGTAAAGGAAGATGGCAACTTCTCTCAGAGCTTCAGGTTCTCTTGATGGACATGATCTTGAGCAAATCATTG
This sequence comes from Cricetiscus sungorus, assembly GCA_030556225.1. NCBI lineage: Eukaryota > Metazoa > Chordata > Mammalia > Rodentia > Cricetidae > Cricetiscus > Cricetiscus sungorus. The sequence continues at coordinate 39,834,722 of JANBXA010000372.1, forward strand.
TCTCTCCCTGGGACTGTGTTATCATCTGAGAAACTTGGGTACAGCTGGTCCGTGATTTGTCCTTTTATCTTTGATTTTCTAGAAATTTGAGGACAGTAAAACATGAGGACAGTGTAAAACATGACTTTGTGGAAGAATGTAAGCTTTGCTATGGTGCATTCAGGGAGACCCCGTTTCTGGGTTCATGTATAATCCAGTGGTCTTTATATTCCTTCTGGCTGCTCAAAGACCATAATGACCTCCTCATTCACAATGGAAGACAGAGGGGCTAATAATCAGTTCTGTGAAAGATGATGGAAATAGTGGCCTTTTCAAACTGGCTGAATACTTGGTGTTGGTAGACTATACACATGATAGGTCCTGGGACTTTCTTGGAGAATGCATTTGTCTCAAGTAAACTATGTTATGAGCAGGTTTTTCCATCAGCCTGGTCCCACAGCTACGTCAGACCCAAATAGCACACAGAGATGCTGTATTAGATATAAAGCTGTTGGCCTGCTACTAACATTTCTTATTGGTTAGCTCTGTCTTAAATATTAACCCATTTTTATTAATCTAAATGTTTTCACGTGGTCTTATCTTACCAGAGAGCGGGCCATAGTTCTGCTCTCTCAAGTGTCTACAAGTTGAATCTCCCCTCTCTCTCCGAAACCTCCTTGTCTCCTAGTCTCACCTATCTTGCTTGCTTTCCTATTGGCCAACCTTGCTTTATTAATTAACTAATGTGAGAAACATATTTACAGAATGACATCTCCCATCAAAGCTAAGAAGTGAAGAGTGTGAGAATTGAGTGGGCATTGGCAGTACTGATAGGCCTTTAGAACCAGACAGACACCTGAGGAGCTTTTGGTCCCCATTTGCTGGCTCAGGCTACCATTTCCAAATTTCCAAAAACCCAGGCTTCACTGTTTGGGAATATACTTGGCTAGAGGTGGTCTAGATGCTTGATGGTCAGCCTATTGTGTTTTTACCTTATGCATTCCCCCATTTAATCCACCAAGCTAGACAGAACAGTAGTTATAAAAAGATAGTGTTATTTGATTAATTAGTTGGCACACCTTAAGCCGATAATCATTCCAACATTGACCAGGCCTTGTCCTCTTCCACTTAATAAGAGCACATATGGGTGAGATAAAATAATCTATAAACCTCAAGGGGAATGTGTGGGTGTGGAGCTCACATGAGGCAAAGAGAATTTCCCAGCAAAACTGTTTTGATCAGGTGACACACCCTGGGGTCTGACAACTTGGATGAAGGGTTAGTTTTCTTACCATCATTTCGTGTACAAACAGGTGGATAGATACAGAATAAGTGCATTGTTCTGAGGTTTCCCTGTGATACTCATGATGTCTGCTCACAGTACTAAGATGCCCTCTTAGAGAGTGAAGACTCACAATGCCCACCTGCAACTTGACACATTCCATTTTAATTTTCTGATGCTATAAATCTTACCTTGTTGCTTAATTTTTATCATTTAATACAGATTTTGAAGCTCATTGCAATTCCTAGAAATAAATTATCACATCCAACTGCTGCATAATATTTCAATACTTCTTAAGGCCAAGCCCTCTAGAGATAGGCAATTAGGTTGCCTCCAACAATGAGCTTCAATTTCTAGCTAGCACATCACTCAAAGTACATCCTCTAGTTGTGTTACTCCAAAATGCAATTTGTCCTTTTGTGTTTAGTGCTTTCTTTCTTAAGTGTTCTAAAGTATTTGCTCATTGCTTTCTTAAATAGTTTGTAAGTTTCCCTTAAGCAGATACTAAACCTTGTGAGGTGTTTGCCAGTATAAATGAGATCATGTATATGAAGTGCTTAGCACATTATCTGGCAAACAGGAAATTCTCAATAGATGGAATAAGCTCTCCAGAGCCTAGAACACATTAGAACTTTAATAAATACCAATTATAGTAACGAGTGTTTGATTACCTCTGGCGATCTGGGCTCTACTTCTCCATAAACCTAGGTCCCGGAACACTTGAAACATGAGCTATGCAGAAGACAGTAATTACCAAGTCACCATTAATCCTTCCAAATTATTCCCCTTTCACAGATGGCGAAACTGAAACTCATAGAGATCACACATCTCATTTATGATCATTCAGCATACTTAGTGGCAGAATTGGGGCTCAAACTTCAGTCCAAAGTCAAAGCTTTTTATTTTTAACTATCCTGCAATATTGTCAGCCTGGGGAAATGTATTCAAATTTTGCTATTTCAGCAACAATAATTATGATTGTTCTATTTGAGTAGATAATGATTCCTAAGTAATGATTTCTAAGACCTAACATGTATTAAGCCCTGCCAAGACTATTTTTAGACTACATTTGTGAATCTTGGGGTGCATTTTCAAAGCCTCTTTTAGATAAATACATCTGTGGAGATATAGATAGGTCAGTAGAAGCTATGCTGCTAGTACCTGAATACCGAGTACAAGCTGCCAAGGTATATTTAGCACTACTGGAGCTTTTCATATCATGGAATGTGTCTCTCCACAACAAGCCTATGGGGAAGTTCAGTTCCACCTTACAGAGCATGAGATTGAGGTTCAGGGTTGTGATATGTCCAGTGTTATGTAGGTCTGGTGATACATGGTTCAATGTTTCTAAGTTGGAGTCTTCTGACTCAAAAGTGATTAAATATAAAATGGTTTGTTTTGGGTGGGGTCACATTGGAAGAATCTGGCTCAGAATCCCAGAATCACTGGCTAGAACCTGCCACGTTTGACAACTAAGGCCCCCATGAGTGCATAGGAACCTTTTGCTTTGATGTAGCTATTTCTCAGGCGAGGGATGTGTTTAGTTCTTCCTTGGCTGTTTGCAGGAGAGAAAATTCGAGGCAGGTGATAAGAAAGTACTAGTGACTTGAGACTGTGAAGTGGTGCTTGTAGGATGTGGGAAGCTCCCAGAATAGGAGAAGTCAAGTTCGGTGAGTAAACTGTATCGGCTTATGTAGAGGCACCTGCATGTATGGGGGGATGGAGGTGGGACCACCTGAACCACAGAGAACCAGGCGATCTTGCTGGAAGTTGAGCAGAGATGGTTGACACACTGTTGTGGACTGTGATGAGGATTCTGGGATCCAAAGAAAGCCAGGATGGAGTCACTGCTTGGCTTGGTTTTACAGAGGCTGTAGGAGAAATTAGGAGAGATGTGATTATCATTGCAAAATCTAGGCTGTACTGTTTGGGGTTCTATAGGTTTAGAAGTGGTCTAGATGCATTGAACAGAATGCTGAAACTGGTTTCCCAGAGCAAGTGCTATCTCCATTACTCTGCTTTGAGAGTGGAGTGGGGGAACAGTTTCCGAAGCAAGGAGCAGTCTATGTAGGGGCCCAGAGCAAGTCAGAGTCAGTCTGTGTGCAGATAAGAAAGGCTAGAGGAAGTCCCACTGTGTATTTTGGCCACGTTAATATATTAGGACGTGATCCAGGGACAGTAGGTGTGCTGGAAGGATGGATTTTGATGGAAAAATAAAGCTGCTGCCAAGAAAGAGAATAAGGCTAGAGAGGCTAGAAAGAGGGAAATAGGGAGGACACAGACAGCCGGCAGGGTAAACAGCTGTCATAGTCCAGATGGGGGTTAATGACACAAACCTGAAGCCAAAGCCTGGCTGAGCCCATTCGAAGCCAAGTTTCTTGAGCAGCTGGGTCAAGCTTGTCTGCTTCTACACTGTCGGGCCTCTGTGTTGAAACAATCCAGTCATGCTGGCAATCAGATCAAGGCTCTGCTCAAGCTTCCCTGCCTTTCCTAGCTTCCTTGTTTCTCATATTCCACAGGTTATTGGTCCCTGGATCCCTCTCCCCAAGATCCAAAACTCCCCATGCTCAAGCTACATTTGAATGTAACCTATGCATATACTCCCCTCCATTTCCATTCATTCTTAGAGTATTTGTAAGGTGTAAGTGCTATGTAAATCGTTGTTATAGAGTATTGTTTAGGACCTAATGATAAAAACCTGTACATGTCCAGATGTATTCAGTTGACTTTGATTGAATAAGATTGCAAAGAACCCAGGGATACTGAGTACCCACTGTGGTCCCTCCACCTTCCAATTACTCTTTCACTCAGTATCCCAATGGCTTCTAGACTCATCAGCACAAGTTTCAGCCTGTGCCCTTCAGTTTCACCATGACTCACCTCTGACCTGCTCTTGCCCTTCTCCTTCTGGGAGCTGCAGAGATAATTCTGTGACTTCTTAGTTGGTGAGCCAAGACTTATGTCTGGTTGTGGCCCAACACTGACACAACCCCTGAGCCAATCAGGGCAGAGGGAGCAGCTTCACCAGAGCCTGGAACAGGGCTGAGGTGCTTGGATTGTGGAAAGACATGGAACCTAAGGCAAGAAAGAGAAGTGAATAATAACCCTCCTTCTGGAGTTTTCTGTCTCCTTAGTTCTCATGTGACCTGGCTGCACATGTAGATTCCTTGGACTATGATTGCATTTTATTATTTTAGAAGGTGTGTGTGTGCATGTGTGTGTAGGCATGTATGCATGTACCATGCGCTTGAAGGGGTCACCTGATAACTTGCACAGAGTTAGTTCTCTGGGGTCTTTAGGATTGAACTCAAATCTTCAGACTTAGTGTCTTTAACCACTGAGCCATCTTGTCACTGCTGGTAGGGTGATGATGATGATGAGGAGGAGGAAGATCATGATGAGGATTTTAATGCTTGCTCCTACCACCAACAGTTTTTTATTTAATTGCCAAGAGAAAATCTAGGCCTCCATGGTGTTGAAAATTGCCCTGGTGGTTGAATGTACCACCACAATTCTATTAACATCAGGCCCATGAGACAGGCTGACGCAGGGCCTGGGCTCTGGCAGGCCTTTTTGGGATCATTTGGACAATTAGGGCTTCTTTGAGCTTCGCTTATTTCCTTCTTGGTAGAACCAGGAAGTTAAAAGTACCATGCCTGAGGGTGGTTGATGGGCCAGGTGCTTGATGCTTGCTGGGTCCCTAACATCCCTTGAAGGCTCATGTGTTAAAAGCCTTGTCCTACCCCCATCCTAATGAGAGGTTGTGAAACCTTTAAGTATGGTGGAATAGGAGGTTTTAGGTCATGGGTGCATGCCCTTAGAGGGTATAGTGGAACCTCCTCCAGCCCCCAGCCCTCTCTCCTTCTGTCCCTAGATAAGAGGTGGGTAGGTTCCTCCCATCACTTGCAGAGGTGCATTGGGGTTAAATGACCATGGTGTAATGGCTAGTGATAATTGTCAACTTCACACAATCCAGAGTCATTAGAAGACCTCTAATTAGGACTTTGAGGGATTATCTTGATTAGGTGAGGTGGGAAGATCCATCTAACCATTTCCTGACTGGAATCCTGGACTGATTAAAAAAGGGATCTGGGCTTCAAGTTCCTGTGGCCTTGCCTTCTTGCTCATGGTGAGCTGTTTCCTTAAACTGTGAGTTGAAACACACTTTTTCTCCCTTAAGTTGTTCTTATCAGGCTCGTTTTTCATCATAGAAACAGACAAGAACTAAGACACATAGACTGAAACCTTTGAAGCCATGAACCAAAATAAACCTTGCCCCTTTCCAAGTTGATTATCTTGAGTACCAACAACAGTAACAGAAAGCTGACTAACACAGTGTCTAGCCAAGAACATCAATTGCTATTTTTCTTCTTTTTCCTTTAAGATGGTACTGCCCTCTCCCTACACCTTTGAAATGCAGATTACTTTAATACGAATTAGACAATCTGAAGAGACATGGAATGAGGAGAAAGGCACTGCGCTAAAAATTTCAGATGATTCAATAGAATAAGTTCGTGTCCAGGGGCCCCATCTACATTTTCTATCCCCAAGCTGCTTTTTTGTAGGTAGAATTCCAGGCCAGCCAAAGTACTTCAGGACCTAGCAGGTGGTCCAGGAAGATGGAAGGAGAATTATTCTGGGAAAATTTCCTTTCATAAATATCTTCAATACCATAATGCAGTAAGGCTTTCCATAGCCCTCCTCTGTGGTGTGTTCTTTGCTCTCTGGCAGCACAATGTTCCTGGAGGCTTGTGTGGTCTTCACCTGCAAAAACTCCCCATCACCACCGCTCACCTCACCTCTTGTGAATGCTAGTAAAGGGGCTGATGACATCTAACATGGCCAGGACATGAGTCCTCCCGGTCACAGTCAGCTCTGGAGGGACCTCTGCTCCCTATACCTGTTATTGCAAAGCTGGTATTCAGGGTACCGAGGAGTCACCATCAGAGGATAGAAAAGCTGCTACAAACTCATTCCCACATGAGGAAAAATAGCTCATCAAACACTCTTCATAATGAAAAGAATGACATGTCTTTCTCAAAGGAGTTAAAGAAACAGGCTGAAACACAATCCACAGAAAGGCCCAGGAACCCAGCTGGGGTGGGAGAAGCCTGAGCTCTCACATCAGTGATGATGCAGGTCCCACCCAAAGGCCCTCACATCACCTTTGCCTAGAGACCAGCTTCCCACTAAGATGAAACACAAACAACCATGTCAAAGATGAGCAATGAATGTAGTATGGCGAAAAGCCTGACAGCAATACAATTTCTCAACATGAATGCCATCTTAAGACGAGATACAATTATCCTCAGACTTTAACATGCTGTGCAAGCACCTGGAAATTCTATGCATCGAGTCACTCAGCTCAGCACACATCAGTGGTCCTAATCAGCATCTATTTATCCTTCTTCACCACTAATATGTTAGAGGGCAGACCCTCCAAACTGGAGGCACTGATTGGTGATTGAATGCTTCACACACAGGCAATTTTATGTAGCATGAGTCAACTGTGGAAAGTAGCTGCATGGATTTAATGGTGTGTTCTGGTGAACCGAATGAGCAATTCACTACATAAAGACGCTTTATTGCCAAATGAAAAAAAAAAGACTATAATAGCTTGGTATTAATTATTAACAATTATAAAAATATTATGACTTCAACATTAATTTTATTGTTTCCATTAAACTTTATTTAACAGTGGCTAATCATTTCTCCTGACTCAACCTGGCAATAAGACAGAGAATGAAACAAAAGATGTCAAGTTCTTAACACAGTGTCAAATACTGAGAGGGCAGGGAAGAAATGATGGTCTTTATTTTATAATGGTGAAATTTTAATTCTCTTTTTTGGGAAAAAAAGAGAGAAAGAGAAAATTTTCCAAAGAGAGGGCAAGGATGGTGCTAGCCCGATGATCTTTCTTCTGATTATGCCAATAGCCATAAAGTTCACATTTTGACTCTGACTGACATGGAGTTTTTGTTTGCTTGTTTGGCCTAGATTGGTCTTGAGGTTCCTATGTAGCTCAGGCTGTTCTTCCTTCTTCCTGCCTCTATCTCTCTAATGCCATGATTATGGGTGTGTGCCACCATATCTACTGACACTGTTGCTTTTGGTTGGTTTTGTCCTTCCTTGAAGGAAAGAATATCATTAATGTTAACAGCTATTACTTTTGCTTCTATTTTGTGTGTATGTAAATGGTGTGTTCCTGTGGGTGAACATGCACATGCTTGTGCAGGCCAGAGGTCAACCTTGGGTATAATTTCTCAGTTGCTGTCCACCCTGGATTTTGAGACAGAGTCTCTCATAGGTTGACCTAGAGCTCTCTGATCCAGTTGGCTGGCTGGTTGGTAAGCCCTAGTATCTGTCTGACCCTGCCTCCCCAGTGCTGGGATTACAAATTGGTGGTCCTATGCATGTATTCTGTGGATTGAACTTGGGTCTTTATGTTTGTGTGGCAAGTACTTTCCTGACCAGTACTTTCTATAATTATTAATACTAGATGCCTTAGTGATAGTTATTGTTGGCATCAATTGATTATGCTTGCGAAGCCCCCTGCCTTTGCTAACAGCTATAGTTATTCCTTCAGACAACTACTCTTCCCCATGAATCTGACCTTGATTATGTGTTAGAGCATACACCTTCCTCTGAAGAGAGTCTGAGTTTGTACCCAGGTGCAGTTAGTTTGTTTCGATAGCAGCATGTTCCTTCCCATCACTGATGGGTCTTGGCTTTCCTGATTTGAGGAGCAGTATGGCCATTCAGCCTATGCTCTGATTCTGTTACCAATCTCACACATACTCAAATGTGTCCTTTTCCTTTTCTTTTTAAAGTGAAAAAAAGGTGATTTGCTCTGTTTAGTAATCTAAGACCTTTCAATAATACTTGGCATGTAGCAGTAAAAAAAGCTGTGATTGTTACTGTCATTTTCAAAGTTGCTACCGTATTCTTAGTGCTTTTGTGTTTGGAGCACATTCTAAGCATGAGCTCATGGTATTTTCCTAACAGCCCTGTAAGGCACAATACACCTATCATCGACACCTACTTTGAAGATGAGAAAACAATGGCTTTGAATTATTGGTTGACTTGTCTGTAGCTAGTAAGGGATGGAGGGAAGATTCAAACAAGACATTTCCGTCTGTGGTACCTGTACTCTTGATCACTCAACTACCTTTCTGTGGAAAGACTCAGTAGAGTGTTCCTGGCAATGCACAAATCACTTTACATTTCTTACCTTGTTTAACATTCGCAAGAACAACAGAATGGTGCTCTTAAAAATTTCATTGTATTTATTCTGTATGGATGTGTATGTGTGCCAAGGAGCATGTGTGGTAGCCAGAGGAAAACTTGTGGCTGTTCACTCTCCCCTTCTATCACCAAATATGGGTCATCAGGCTTGATGACAGGCACCTTTACCTGCTAAGCCAGACTCTCTTTCCTTAAAAATAATTATTTGTTCTCTCTCTCTCTCTCTCTCTCTCTCTCTCTCTCTCTCTCTCTCTCTCTCTCTCTCTCTCTGTGTTTGTGTGTGTGTGTGTATATGTGCATACACATGCATGTGCTGTTAGCTGTGCTTGTGCCACAGTGGGAATGTGGAGGCCAGAGGACAACTTTCGGGAGCTGGTTCTCTCATTCTATTATGTGAGTTGGGTCATCCCAAGTTTGTATGACAAGTGCCCTTATTCGCAGAGCCATAGCATCTGTCTAAACAATTGGATTTGTGAAAGAATCCTGACTGTATCCTATAAAAGAAGAAACTCCCAGGTAGGTTTAAATGCCTGTGAAAGGTCGTGGCCCAGCAGCAACCACTCTGGGCAAGCCATCCAGAAAGGTCTGAACATGTTAGGAGAAGGAAGAAGAAAAGAAAAGGGCTTGCCTGTTTTCTGGAACAAAAGAAGCCTTGGAGGATGTGCAGGATCCCTTCCTTTGGAAGCTCCCCAGGAGGCTTCAGCAGAAAAGGAAAACTTCCCTGCTCTGAGATAACTTTGAAATCCTCGGATCTAGGCCAGTTTCCCCTGCTCTTTCTTCTTCCTTTGCTTCTTCTTTGAGAATGTGAGGCCTGATTAGGTCATGCTCCTTGAGCCAGCCCAAGGCTGTGTTTTAAATGACTGTGCTCCTGGTGACCTTACAAAAACACCATCTGAGGCTAAATCTATTTGTTTTACCCTGAGATAATGGAAAATAAGGCCACCTCTGCTCCTCTCCAGGAGACCTGGCTTGCCAAGTTGGTTTTCATAACATACTTTTACAGTTGATTTAGCGTCTCTGAAAACTGAGGCTTAAAAGCTGAAAAATGAACACGCACTTAGCTGTGCTTGGCCAAAAAATAAAAGACGAAGGCTACAGGTACCGTCACAGAGCCTGTCCTGGAATAAGCAGCCAGAGAGCTTCCAGACACAGGAAAGAAGATCTTGCTTTCCTCTGAGACCAGAGGAGCTTTCAGTGGCCATGTGGCTAGGGCTTTGTCCAGAAGTGCGTGTGTAGAAGGCACTTTGCAGACTGCTGTTGGGCCCCTTCTGCCACATTACCAAATCCCATTGGTATTTCTGGTCTCCTCCTCCAAACTCCTAGGTTTAGTGGGGTTACAAACTTAGGATTTGCACCCAGTTGGTACCTGGAGCAATTTGTGTGTGTGTGTGTGTGTGTGTGTGTGTGTGTGTGTGTGTGTGTGTGTGTGGTGTTAGATGATGGTTGGTGAGTGGGGGCAGTGTGAAGAGGGGTGAAAATGACAAGGTAAAAAAGCAAGGGATTCTGACCTTGCCTTTTGTGGTAGTTATTAGTGGACTTAAACAACCTTTCAGAAGCCTGATGGGGGCAGAACTGTCCTGGACTTAATGACTCCAAGCCTCATATTCGTTCACTTCTGTGAAATGGATACAATCTGGTGTCTAAGTCAGTTTAGATGATAGAATCCCATATACTAGTGTATACCTGGAGTCTGACACAGGGATGTGAACCATGATGGCAGCTTCTTGTTTTCTTTACCTTGCTGCTCGCTACTTCCATCCTGGGTGTGTATCACCTTCCACTATTTTGCCTTCAGGGTTTTGTGACCTACTAAGGGCCCTGTTAAATTCTTCACTGGATCAATGCTCTGTTACCTACACCCATTCCTCCTGCTTTAGAAAACTGATGCTCAGAGATGTTGAGTGCTTGTTTGAGCTCACACAGGTAAGTTTAATTCTTTGTCAATTTTATATGTTAGCTATCTCCTGCTGTGTGACCAATCACCCTGGGAAGTGTCACATGTTAAAATATTAAAATCACAATCTTTTCTTTCAAGGGTTGTGAGGTTCAGGGATGGGGTGGTTTATATGTAAAATTCTTGTTCAGAGTATCTCTTTAATGTTCAGTCAAGGTTGCCTGAGACGGTGGTTTCTGAAGACTTGAGTGGCACCAGTGGCTCCATTTCCAAGATGGCTCTGAAGGGTACAGAGACCATGCCAGTCTGTCCATTTCTTGCCCCAGGCCCTTCCTGTTGTTGCTCTACTCTGCTTCCTGTCCTCCAGGATAGGCACTGCTCCACATGCCTTCTCCATCATTATGGAATGTGATCTCTGGAACCATGAGCAAAATAGACCTTTCCTCCTTTTAAGTCCTTCATGGCAGGCATTTTGTCTTAGCAACAAGAAAGATGACAGGCAGAGTCACACAGACCCACTCTCCTACACTGTGAGAGGGGACCATGCAACTTCAGGACTGACAGGATATAGAAATCATGGGATACCACCTAGGAGGTCAGTGGCTACACCTCTTATGTAAAGACAAACTCCTAGCATGTCCAGAGCCTGCGTACCATCTCAGGCTGCCCCCATCAGTGACTGCCTGCTTACCTTGATGGGAGATGTCATTCTGTAAATATGTTTCTCTTATTGGTTAGTGAATAAAGCACTGTTGGCCAATAGGGAAGCAAAATAGGTGGGACTAGGAGAGATGGAGGATTCTGGGAAATGTAAGACAGAGTAGAGATGTGATCTCAGAGAGCATGAGTGAGTCTGACTTTCTTGGTAAGGTAAGACCATATAGAAATACATATATTAGTAAAAATGTGTTAATAGTTAAGTCAGAGCTAGCCAATAAGAAACCGTAGCCAAATGGCCACGGTTTATACAGTATCTCTGTGTATTAATTGGGGCTGATGTGGCTGTGGGACCAGGCTGGCAGGAAAGTGCACGTAACATACCATCTCAGGCTTCCCCCATCAGTGACTCCTCACAAGTCTCGAGCTTCAGGTTACACCACTGTGTTTCCAGTTTCTTGCACATGCCATGCTCTTCTGCAGCTGCCCCGCAAGCCTCCCTCCCTCCCTTCTCACCCCTGCCTAGGACATTCATGTGCCACTCCATTGTCTTGTCAGTTCTTCCCCCTATAAAGCTGGCTCTGCCGGCACTTCCCCCAGGAAGCCTCCCTCATTCCTGAAAGTTAAGTCTTGCTTTCTAGTTCTATGTACGATATTAATACTATCAGGTCATCTATAATCTGGCTTACTCTCTCCAGATCCTCAGCACAGAGCACAGAGCATAGTCTCAGATTCCAGGTAAATTCTGGGTACAAACTTGTAACTCCTTTTTATTCCTCACCCCTAGTGGGAGAAAAATAGCTGTTATTGTGCCTTGTTCTTATGCAAGGCTCTTTTCATTAGTCCTAAAAATAGAATCAGGCATATGTTCCAGACTGAGCCTGAGGCCTGTAGTTTTGCTCTCAAGTCCCCTACATTGACTCCTTTTTGGACTTTCTCTACAGTCTATGATTGTGTTACCTTACTAACTTGACCTTTTTTCCAGTGAATACAGGGTTTTAAAAACCACCAGCAGCCCTACCTGTCACGGGTTTTACGTGGAGATTAAGACCTGCTTGGAGAGTACATGGGGGCAAAAAGTTGGAAGAAAGAATTCTTAGTTGTGTTTGGTTTTGTGTTTTGGGATATTGAGTGAGCTGCCTAGAGCGCTGTTCTCGCACCAACCCCCTTTATTTTGTTTTCTTTCCCCCCACTCCCCACTCCCACCCCCCACCCTATACTCTCTCCTTCAACTTTTGAGACAGGGTCTTATGGATCTCAGGCTGTCCTCCAACTTTCTGTGTAGCTATGGATGACCTTGAACTTCTTATCGTCCTGCCTCTACCATTGAAATATCAGGTTTGTAGGTATTGACACACCAGTTTTATGCAGTAGCAGGGATAGAATCTGCAGTGCCCATGTCAATATCCCCAGCTGAGCTATAAGTCCAACTATGCCATGTCCCTAAGCTCCCTAGCCCTCTTTTACTTCCACTGAATGAACACACACAAACACACACACACACGCACACGCACACACACACATGCACACACACATGCACACACACACACACACACACACACACACACACACACACCATTCACTCAACTCATTACTTTATTTGCTGCAATGATGTAAAGTGCAGGTGTGTGTGTGTGTGTGTGTGTGTGAGTCTTAACTTGAGCTTACAATGGAATTCACATCTGTAAAAGTGGTGGTGGGGTCTCAGGAGGTGATTTGTAGATAGGGTCTCCCACCCAAAGCTGGAAGGAATGAGGGATGGGGAGGAGCCCATTTTTGCTATCCATATGTTGCGTTTTGAGCTCTTAGAGAGGAGGTGCCTGAGGACAAGAGTTGAGAAAGTATCTGTATTAGACAATAGACTCCATAACACTTGCAGGCACAGCAGGGCCGTTTGTAGGTCTGAATGATCCTGTGTTGTGTAGAGAGAAAATTTCCTCTCTTCTGAACAGATCAGAGCAGCTCATTGGCATCTGGAGATCCAGGAGCTCTGGGGATGAGTGGGCAGCACCTCTACTGTGACTGCCTGCCACAGAAGCTGGGAGCACACTGTGAGAGTGCTTGGGGACTTCAGATGTGGGCAGCGAAAGTGGAGTAGGAGAACATAAAAACCAAGTAGCTACTTTGTGTCTGTGGTGACTGACTAGATGCAAGTACCTGGGAGACCCCTCCTGGATGCCAGGAGACCGAGAATTACAAGGTAATGGTGTTCTATAGGGTCCTATAAAAGAGCCAATAGGATGTGAAGTGGCTGTGAGAAGTGACAGTTTCCTATCCATAGATCACAGAAAACCTGGAAGCACAGATACATACACAGAACATGTTCATTGATAGGAGAGGCAGGCATGCAGGAGTTTGCAGGTGAGGATGCTGAATTCTATAGAAAGAATCTACTTTCCCCAGTGCAGACAGAGAAGACAGAGATCTGAAGTCTAGGCATCCTGATGTTTCCTTCAGACCACTGAAACTTGGAGAGCGGAACGATGTTAAGATGTAAGCAGGGAACTAGATTGTGTGACTCCAGCATGATTAGAATGGAAGAAAGCTAGCCTCAGGTGCCTCCCCTAATGGTGTACTCTTAATCAAAGGCATGTTCTAATAGGATCATCTTTCTCTCAAAAGCTATGTACTTAACAATGATGGATGTGTGTGTGTGTGTGTGTGTGTGTGTGTGTGTGTGTGTGTGTGTGTGTGTGTGTGTGAGTGTAGAGGCCTGAAGTTGTCATCGGGTATCTTCCTTGATGGCTTTCCACCTTATATATTGAAATAGGTCTCTCACTTGAACCCGGAGCTCATTAATGTGGCTCTTCCAGCTAGCCAGATTGCTATGGGGATCTCCTGTCCTTTGGAGTGCCAAGGTTATAGAGATATATGGTTATGACTGTCTAGAATTCATATAGGTACCAGGGATCCAAATCCCTATATCATTCTTGCCTGGCAAGTGTGTTCTCCACTGAGCCATCTCCCTAGCTCCAGCAATGGTGCTTTCAACAGAGCAGTTATCCCAGTAATGATAGACAGACCTAGAGGATCTGGATTCCTTGTGTGAGCCTGTGAGAGCCTGTGAGGTTCAAGGTAATGGCTACAGTACAGAACGAGATGCCTCCAAATATGAGCTACATCAGGACTGGGTGAGGCTTGTAGGGCTGGTCTCTGGGGGTGCCAGGAAAGGTAAGCAGAAGTTAAACTGGGGAAATGGTAGACATGGAGGACAATGACACTTTCTATGCCTCCTTTTGCCAGAGCCCATTGGTTCTAAATGCTCTGCAGGGCACCAATCCTATTTACAAAACCCCTCCCCCGATCAAGAACATCCCAGTATGATCTCATATTTAGACTCTTGACCTGGCCTTCCTGTGGGAAGGATAAGGGGAGATCTGTAAATGGGAACTAGAAGAAAAGAAGAAAAGAAAACTGGAGGTAGCATAGAGGAAGGGCAGAAAGACACGTACACAAGAAAAGGAGAAACAAAAGCATGTGTGGAAAACAGAGACACTTTGCAGAGATCCGTAATGAGAAAGAGCAGACAAGGCCAGTAAATTGTTTCCAGGGTTCAAGGATCCCAACACACTCATAGAAGCCCCGTGGGGCCACTGTTTAATAGCATCCAGTTGTCCAGCTGCAGGTGGGCTCTCACCTGACTCCCAGGAGTGTGCCTTGCCTTTAGAAACCTGTGTGATTTATGGGCCCTTCTGGGCTTCTGTCCAGACTGCCGCCCCATCCACTACCTTCAGGCTGACCCTGACTTGCCCTCCTTCCTGAACTTGGTCCAGCAGGTGCACCTGACTTTGTAATGACTTTGGATACCTATGCTTCTCTGAAGCACTTGCCATGGTAAGGGAGAACAGACCCAGGCCTTACAGTGGAGAAAGCTAGACTTGTTAGAGGCATGAAATAGCACTGGAAGTGTGGACCCTGTTACGTTTCATTACCTGTTTACATTTCTCTGGCTGCCTTCCACTGGTTGCTGGTCCAGAAACAAAGCTGGAAACTAACCTCAAGTGAGATCAGATTTTCCAATGAAATATGATAAGGGAAAGTGTCGCAGGTAAATGGACCTACTCTACCAGAGGGACATTCAAGCAGAGCCTGGTGTTGACATGGCCCTGGTCCAGCCTGACTGATGGCTGTCCTGAGGCTGTGGGAGGCTGGTGTGAAACAGAAGAAGATTTGCGGAGACCAAGGAAGGTATGGACAGACTGGGATTTATCAGGGTCCCTCCCAGATGCCTCCTGACCTCTAACTCTTTTGGAGAGCAGCATCCTTACCCTGATGGGAATTCTGCTGCAGGTTGCAGAAACTCAAGACTGAAGGTTTAATGTCCAGGCCAGGCCAGCAGGGTGGAGGAATAAAGGCTGTATGAATCCTGGCTGGAGAGTTGACTTAGATCTAAGTTCAATTCCCAGAATGTATGTATGTTAAAGAGAGCCAGGCAAGCCAGGCATGGTATTGTAAGTTTGGAATCCCAATAGAGAGGCAGGTGGGGACAGGAAGATCCTGGGGCTTGCTGGTTAGGCAGCTTAGGTTATTTTGGGGAATTCCAGGTGAGTAAGAGAGCCAGTGAAGTGATGTCTCCTAGCCTCCATTCACATATATGCACCTGCACACA
Source organism: Cricetiscus sungorus (assembly GCA_030556225.1). Lineage (NCBI taxonomy): Eukaryota > Metazoa > Chordata > Mammalia > Rodentia > Cricetidae > Cricetiscus > Cricetiscus sungorus. Next base: position 39,850,388 of record JANBXA010000372.1, read on the forward strand.
CATGAACACACACACCACAGAGAGGGGGAGAGAATTCTGGTCCTAAATCTTTTAAGAGGAAACACAGTTCATGACTGTTCTTGGTAAGCCACCTGGCTTCATTCCCAAAAGCATGTCTGGAAACCATCCTAATCCATCTAGACTCAGCCTGTGGTGCCAGCTCCCAAGGGTCAGGCTCTCCAGCTGCTGCTTTTCCCTTTTACTCAGAGAAGAAGGTATTCCACCATAACCTGATCATGACTCCTTTAGAGCCCATGAGAAGAGCTTTTCTCTGTGACCTTAGATGAGGCAACACCTGTCCATCTCAGTCCTCACTATGCAAATGCCAGTCCATGGATCTATGTCACATTGGAATCATTTGGGATCTTGTTAGAAATATGACATCTCCAGTCTCTGTCTCAGCCTTACTGAATCTGAACAGTGCCTCATGGGAACTCAGCACTGGGCCCTGTGACATACACAGAAGTTCTAATAAGTCAGGTTGGCTTCTGTAAGCTGTTAGGATGAAAAAACTTAGCCTAATTCTCCAGTGACCCCAGGAAGCTGGGAGTCTTAAATCCCAAGCTGAGGGTCACCTACTTTAATGTTTATGACAGCCTGTGAGTGAATGAACACAGGAAATGAGCCTTGTGGCCCCACCCAGAAGCCTGTGCTTGTTGCCCCACCCAGAAGCCTGTGCGAAAGCAGACTTCCTGGGCTAAGCACAGGCTTGGATAGTTTAAATTAATTGCTCCGCACTGGATGCTACGAGGTGATTGGTTCATGATGCGTGGGCTTTGTTGTAACCCTATCAAAGCTGTCTCAATTCTGTACCGGGGATCCCCAGCCCTCTACCCTGCATGGCTTATGGCTGTTGGGCCCCAGTGCACTGGGAATATAAAGGAATTCATGCATTTGCATCAAGACCGCTTCTCATGAGTGATTGGGGAGGGCGCCTTTCCTGAGTGGGAGCACAAGGGACCATGCTCTCGCGGGTCTTACAAAGCTATAGTCCAGTGTGCTGTGCCTTGGTTAACCTCCATCTCAGCCACCAGGGCTATCTATGCATGCATGTGTGTCAGTGGCTAATAACTATCTCTGGCTATTGCTAACCGGTTGAACAGTTTGTGTTTGTAGATCTTCTTTGACTTACTATTGGAGAGCTCCTGATAACCCCATCATAAGCTGATAATGGAAAATGTGTTTGCACAGGCAACCTCCCAAACATCATAGTTTAGCAACACAGCACAGGGTGCAGTGTCTGTTGTTACCCCTTATGATCCTGTGGCCACCTAGGAGCTGTAGCTTGTGGATTCTGCCAGCATCTCGTGTAATTGTCATACTGCCCATCACTAGCCAGAAGAAAGACCTATCTTCAGTATCACTTTGCCATTGTCATAAAGTGAAACGATCCTAAGTTGATCCACTGTGACTCTGACTGTCTACACTTGGCTGCCCAGTGCTTATTCTCGGTGACTGCATTCTTATCCACTATTGTCACATGTTATAGTCCCACCTAGTGCCCACTACCATACACCCATCTGCCTTTCCACCATTCAGACTCCCGATCATCCAGCAGGACTCTAAGTCTGTATGTGTATGCTCACACCAGACTATTTTTCCTTCTACACTGTAGATAACTAGTAGTGGCCTCAAGCCCTTGCTCATAGTGAAGACTTCTCTCTTTCAGGTTCACTCCTGAATAAAGCAGCAACACCCTCCAGCCATCTTTATTGGCTATGTTAGTTGACTCACCTAACAGGGAAACTGATGGTGGTTGCCTCTTCCTTCTCTTCCTCTCTCTTTGAATATAGGGGTTCCCTCCACATTCTATCATGCACAAGGTAATATCCACAGCCCTCAAACAGGGAAGTGCCTGTGGCTCCTCTCTCATTCCTCCACATGCCATCAATCACAGGTCCCATGTTTCTGACCTCCTTATTGCCTCTTCCCTCAAGTCACTTCCCTCCACCCGATTGAATGAAGGGTGCAAAGAGCTGTTCAGAGGTTCAACGTGACCCAGTAACTGCTGGGTTTTAAAATTGTTTCTCATTGTCCTTGGAGTAAAGTTCAATGTTTTCAAGGTCTCATCTCCTTATTAAATGGTACATTCTAATTTTTTGTTCTCTACTCTACTTTTCTAGTTTTGAAATGCAATGCCCCTTCCTGAGGAAGGGTTTCTGACCCAAAGAGAAGGTTGAGCTCCTTGCTATTGGCATCAGGGATATTCTGTATTTGCTTGTTGTTGTACTCACCACATTTATTCAGTGTTTCCCCCCCCCCCTGTTTGGTGTATATATTGAACATGGGAATTCACACAGGTTCACTCACAGCCAAACTGTTAGGACCTATGATGATGAGCATAATATACACTAACTTGTGTTTTTGTGTTTTGACTTGTATTTGCTTTATGCCCTTTATTTGCTTCCATACAGAGAACAAGCTTGATTTATATATGAAACCTTCTCAACCTAGTAAACATTGTGATGAAATTAAACTAGATATTCAAAGCCAGGCTCCTGGCAGGGGTATTTCTGGGACCTAGACAAGATCCAATTAGAATAAACCTTGTTTTTTGTCTTCCACTGGATGCATATTCTACCTCTAGACCTCTAATTAAAAATGTAATTGTATAGGAAATCAGTTTTAAAATGTGCTTTTGTCTTGAACCAATCGCATTATAATGCAGCTTAAATTACAGATCTGAGGAAAATTGTACCCACTTTTTAATTTCAGCTAACAGTTTGAATAGACTATTATTTTTGAAAGAGTTACAGTGGGATTTTATAGATAGGTACAGTAATGGTAAATACTAGTTCTTATGAGTATTTCATGGGTCATTTGAAACTTGACAAATTTATAAGGTTGCTACTATTTCCATTTAAATTTGTAATTTATTTGTTAAGTGTGTGTATATGTATGTGTGTGTGTGTGTGTGTGTGTGTGTGTGTGTGTGTGTGTGTGTGTGTGTGCACGCGCGTGCATGCCATGAAGGTCAAAGGACAACTTGTGGGAATCCATTTTCCTTCTAACATGAGGGTCCCAGGGATCACATTCAGGTTATCAAACCTGGCTGAAAGTGTCTCTCTATCCACTGAGCTGTCTCAACCAGTCCCCTATTTTGCTTTAAAGATATAGAAACTGAGACCCAGAGGGCCAGTGAACTCGTCTAAGTCCGTTCACTGGGTCAGTAGTATATCCTTGGGCTTACGGGGTCTGCTGCATACATGCCCATTTTGTGCTGAGGTCATACCCATCTCCACTGTCTGCTGTCTTCTCATGAAATGACTTTATTTTGTGTTCTCACCTCGAATGGCTCAACTCCTTTTAACTCATCAGCTAGCCACTTGGATCATGGACAGACATTGGCCACTGTTTTTGTAGCAGACAGCTATTATTTTCAGTTGAAGTTCGTAAATACACACATGGAAGTCAAGACCACATCTCCCCAGCTGTTGCAGGAGCACATGGACTATGAAGCAGAGAGGCTTGCTGACTCCCAGCAATTTGCATGAATGACATAGAGCTAGAAGAATGTGACCAGAGGAAAACCACACAGGCACCTTCTCCTAGCCTGACTCCCAGCAGGAAGCAGGGTGGAGTGGAGTCAGAGCTAGAGGCAGAAACATGGCTGTTTGCTGTTTAGGAGAACAGCAGGGATTCATTAAATCTGGAGACTTCCATAGTGGGGCCAGTCATAGCAGGCTGAAGGGGGAAGGCCTGTTCCTTTCCAAAGGGCTCCCCTTTTTTTGTTTTGTCCTGGTCAACTTGAACATGGTGTTTGTGATGTTGATGAAAACCAAGCTTAATTGCCCCACTCTCTTTCACAGACCTAGCTCCCTGTCCTTTTCTTCTGTCTTCTCCAGTGTGTATGTGGTCTGCAGAGACTTATAGGATAAAGAAAGGGAACTGCTGGCATTGTAAAGACAGCCAAATGTCTTTATATGCTAGTGTTCCCTGTGTGCAGTATATCCGTGGCCTGGAGGTGCCAGTGGGGGGTGGGGGAGCAGATTTTGTTGGAGCATTTCATCCTTTCAAGTAAAAGTGAGCTGATATTATGAGTGGCTTGACTCTGTCTACTACAGCCCATTGTTAAATTCTGAGTACTGGTTATAAGGATATAATCAATACTTTTGTGTATTTCCTTACCTTCCCACCACTATGTAGTTCTGGCTCTCCAGGGACTCACTATGTAGACCAAGCTGGCCTTAAATTTACAGAGATTCTCCTCCATCTGCCTGCTGAGTGCTGGAGTTAAAGGTGTATGTCACCTCATCTGTGCAGGAGATAATTTTTCATGCTGCCTGTCTTCCTGCTTCCTAGTATGGTATTCTGCCTTTTTCACACATAACTTTTTATATGGGATTTAATACTCCTCAGAGTATTGCCTAAGGTGCATGGATGTCTGGTGGGCAAGATGACTTGGTGGGTAAAGGCACTTGCTGCTAAGACTATAGGGTTTCTATTGCCATGAAGAGACACCATGGCCACATTAGCTCTTATAAAGGAAAACATTCAATGAACTTCAGTTTGATTGTCAGAACCCACATGGTAGAAGGAGTGAACCAACTTCTAGAAGTTGTCCTCTGACCTACACACACACACACACACACACACACACACACACACACACACTAGCTATATGAATTTTAAGAAAAGACTCATGAATGTCACTGTCATTTACCAAGTAAGTATTAGATTTTAGGTACTGATGTGAATGCTTTGCTCCAGTCCTATGGGAGATGGAACTATTATTTTTCCTACTTAACAAATGGGGGAGGTAAGAGCACCTAAGTCCATAGATCATAAGAGATCAGTCATGAGTCAACACTAGGGAACATGATCCAGGGTGTGTGCTCAATCAAGGATATTATTTTCTTTAAGATTTTATTTTTATCTGTGTTTATGTCTGTGTACACACTGTGTGTGTGTGTGTGTGTGTGTGTGTGTGTGTGTGTGTGTGTGTGTGTAGAAGCCCATAGAGGAGGGTGTGTTGGCTGCCCTGGATTTGGGATTACAGGTAGTTACGAGACCACTTACACTCATGCTGGGATTAGCACTCAGATCCTTTGCAATAGCAGCAAGTTCTCTTAATGCCTGACCCATCTCTACATCTCTAGAAATACTGTCTTTTAAAGGTTGGGTATAGGTCTGCAAACATCTTGTTGTTTATGGCCTGGGCACAATTGCTTAGATGTATAGAACCATTTTCCCTAAATCTAAAAAAAAATTATTCAAGTTTAAAAGAAAATCTCATCAAGATCAATATTCATGAAAGTTTGTAGATGAGATCTCAAAAAAGGCCATGGCTTCTTCCTCCAGGAACTGTGGACAAATACTTGCATTTTGAGACTTTCAAGGCCCCTCTTAAGTCCACTTTCTCCATGAGACTCTGTTTAGAAGACCCAATTTAGAACAACAGAAACTCTATGTTAAAAATGGCACTGTTATTAATGGGATATAAAAACATAGATTTCAGTAGAGCTGCACAGCCTCAGATACACTACTGACTTTCTCATATCATTGTCACAGCTTTGCTGGTCCTTGCCCAGCCAGCCCAGCAGCTCCTGTGAAGTTTAACAGAGCATCATCTGATGATCACTGCTTTCAACTATCCACATGAATGTTCACACTATTTTGTACAGCAGGGTTCCCCCCCCACAATGATGTCTAAGTTCCCTTGCCCAAGGAAACCTGCAAACTCAAATTAGTGGCTCAAACTAGCATGCAAACTCCTGTGGGGACTCTAGAAACAGAAGAGGGTGTGTTTTCAGTTCTGAGCTCCCTACAACCAAAGAGCTGCAATCAGGACTTCTATAGGATGTAGCCAATCAAGCTTATAAAGGAGGGGAACTATCATGTTTTTCTCTAACCATCTTGTCATCATTGTGTGTAGTCCTGTCAATCAGACATTAGGAGACAGATTAATAAAAAGAAAATCAAATATATGTACATCCTGTATACCTGGGAGTATACATGTGTGCACGCATGCTTGTATGTGCTCACATGCATGTGTGTACAGTACATATACATGTATGTATGACATCTTCAGGACATCCTTCTCAGAAATGCTGCCCACCTCCTTTGAGATAGGATCTCTCATTGGCTAGGAGCTCACACATTATGTTAGATTGGCTGGTGAAAAAGCCAGGGAAGTCTTCCTGGGGCTGTATTAGAAGAATATACCAGTATGCCTCATGTTAACAGAGCAATGCATTTGTGAAGTGTCAAGGATAAGGATGATGAGTTTCCAGGGGTACAACTGTGAGAAGCATAAATACATAAGGTACCTACTGGGGGACAAACACTAGATAATAGGGTTTGTATATCAGTTCCTCCAGGCTCAGAAGGGTTATAATGACTCATAAGGGTTATATAACTTGTGCCTTTCCTCATATAGACATGAAATGGGGACTCCTTTATAAATGGGCTTTTCCAAATGGGAGGAGCACGGAATTCTTCTTACATTAGTTTCTTCTCAGTTAGCTTCAGCTCAGTCTTTTTGTCATAGTGGCATGCTTGGTGGCATGTTCTAGTGTTCTTCAGGTTCATCACCCAGAACCCAACCTGTCTGGGGTACAGCTGGCATAAGGAGGAGGCTGCTGAATATTGGTGCGGGGAGGCTTGGGTGATGGAGTCAGAGAAAAAGAAAGAAATGGTCCAGTCAACTGTTTGCAGACTTGGGAGGCCTTAATATCCATAGGTATTTAGAAATGGTACCATCTCTGTCCCATTGCCATTACCAAAGGGCCAGGAATAGTTGGCCAGCAACAGAGCAAACTTCCTTTCTCTAATCTGCCTTGCATTCTTTCATGCTTTTCTTCTCTTTAATGCCATTCTTGATGCTCATTTATACAAATATCTCCTAGACAGAGAAGTTGACAATAAGGAAGAAAGCCCACACCATGTGTTTCCTCAAAGTCAGTCTCAGGCTAGACAACCATGATGCCTTTTGTAACAGGCATCATTTATTTGTAACAGGTAGGGCAGTGTCCTTGCATGTATAATCTCATTTCATTTTCCCAAGAGTCTCCAGGACAGGTTTGATCACTATCTGCACTGTATACTGAGGAGGGCTAAATGACAGAGCCCACTGCCATCACAAACTAGTACTGCCACAGCCCACAGCTCCAGGCCTATATTAGACTTGAGTATATATCTTCCTTTGCCATTCTTAGTCCAGTGATATTATGCAAGTCACTTAAAATCTGAGTCTATCTTTCTGTTTCCAGAATCTGTAGAAAATGCTACTGATTGAACATCTTGACTATAATGGTTAAACCTACTTTTATGTGAGTTTACTTTTGAAGCCATATAGCATAGTGGTTAGGGCTACAGCTGGTAGGTCTGAGAGCTACAGGCACAAACCTTAGATGAGTTAACTCTCAATGTCTCATTTCCCTATTTGTGGGTAAAAGGCACCAGGGTCCTGCCTGTATGCACCAGACGCGAAGTACTTCCTGCTGCTGAACTCACTGTCATGGGCTTTGTGGGAAGGTCAGGATTTCCCCCATAGCCTCTGTATGCAAAGGGTCTGATTTTTAAACTGCAATTGCTTGGAGCAGAAAAGGGAACAAGTGCTTGGAGGTAGAGTCAGAGTGTTGAGGGGGGGGGGAAGTACTGGTGGGTTTCCTGTTGTTGGGGAAGGGGAGTACACAGCTTCACATGGAGATGGAGGAGATAGTCTTTCCATCCATGGCTTTCGGGGATTAAACTCAGGTCCTAGCACTTGAACAGTAAACAGTTCTGCCATCGTACTTGCCGTCCCCAGGCCACTCTTAGTCTGGCTCTGCCTGGCCCGTCCAGGGAATGTACAACCAACACTTGCTCAAGCCTCCCATTCTAGTCTTCCATCTTTCTCAGCCTCTTCTGTCAGCTTTCCATCTCAGACTCCAATCCCACCCTTCCTTCTCAGCCTTCCATCCCAACCCCATCCTAGCCTCCAATCCCATCCCTTCCCAGCCCCATCGTAGTTTATCATCCCAGCCCCATTCTAGCTTCCCATCCCAGCCCCATCCTAGCCTCCTATCCCAGCCCCATCCTAGCTTCCCATCCCAGCCTTCAATCCTAGGTTCTCAGCTCAGCTTTCTAGCTCAGGGTTTGTGGTAGTGTGGGATGTTTGAGTGAGCATCATTCCTAACCTCATAGCCTCCCACAACCATCCCTACTCTGTTCCCAGCCCAGTTCTGCCACCACACATCTCTACCCACACCCTCACTGGGGATATTCAGAGGGACTGACCTTGGTGTCCCTGCAACTTCCCCATGGGTCACAGTGTACCAGCCTCCAGGCGTGGCCACATTTCTCCGGGTTTCTCAAGGGTTAAGAGGAAAGCTTTGGGCTGGCGCTGCTGTGGCTGAAGGTGGTTCCCTTCGCTGAGGGTGGGAGAGCCCTGCAGGCTGAAACCCGAGCTCTGGCTCAGCTGGGACTTGGGGAGGTCCCGGCAAGAGCAGAGCCTGCTGCCCTGCTTTAGCCCAGGCGTCATTCCAGCGCAGCTGAGTGAACGATGGAGCTGGACCGCTGGGCGCAGTTGGGACTCGCTTTCCTGCAGCTCCTTCTCATCTCATCCTTGCCAAGAGGTACTGTTAGTTACTGAGAGCCCTCCTAGGGACTCATGGGGAGCCAGATCAGGCTGGGGTTGTTGTAGCGATAATCTGGGGTGCCTGCTGGTGGCTCCGATGCCCCTGTTGTCTTTCCTAAGAACTGGCTAATATTTTATCCCTTAATTGTGGGAATGGACTATGTCTGGAAAGAAGAGAGCACCTATGCTGTATGTCTATTTTCTTAAAGCACCACATTGCCTCGGGAAGTCCGTTCCCTGTGAGTTACTGGTTCTGATTTGCAAAATCCAAGTTTCCGGGGAAAGCACTCCCACGGGGGCGAAGAACAGACTTTGGGTGGACATTTATCTAATGAACCTTGCTTGGTAAAGTCTCAAGGTGGGAACTCTTCTTAGCAGTTCCCCAGCATAGGAGCTGTGCTCACTCAGAAAATATCCCACATACCGGGAAGTGTGAAACAGAAGCTTGGAGAAAATGGGCAAGCTGTTTCTGGGGCTGCAGTGTTTGGTTTGAAAGAGTCCTGGCTCCTTTGTTTCTTACATGTTATATGGATTCCTAGTGGCACAAGAGGCTGGGACATGACATTGTTTATGGCAACCTGTTGGCAGGTCATAGAGCAGAAGCCAGGAATGGTAGGTCTCAGAAGAGGTCCTTAGGAGGTGGGAATCAGGGGCTTCTGTCTACATCTGTCTTGGGTGGCTGGAAGGGTGAGGTGTGAGGAGGTGAAGATGGAGGGCTGGATGAAGCGTGAAGTGTGAGGAGGGCTGAGATGTCAGGCAGGAGGTTAGAGGGACAGGTGTGACACTTGGAAGGATGAAGTGTGGAGTTGGAGGGGTGAGGTGTGAGGTGTGAGGAGAGAAGGTAAGACCTCACCAGACAAGCACAGCTGAGATTTGCCTAGGAGGTGAAACTTTGCTTGGGGGAAGGGCACCTGAGAGCCCCCCCCCAGCCATTCTGAGTTCTTTGGCTGTACCCTATGCTCCATACAAAAGGAGGGTGCTTTGCTCTAGCAGGTGGCTGCCAAGAGCCCGGGAAAGACACAGCAGTGGAAAGGCACTGAATGTGGTAGCCTGCAGCAGAAAAAGAGAACACAGCCTTCAGAAGCTTCTCTTTATGTCAACACAAAGCCTAGACACATAAGACTCCCCTTCCCATATTTGGTTAATAATTTCCATGTACAGAAGCCTGCCTGCATTCAGCTAAATCTTCCTTAATGATTTATTGCCCAAATGGTGAGAGTGTTTGGGCTGAGTGTGTATCTCAGCAGCACGGCAGAGCTTGCCTGAAGATGGTTAGCTTGTCCCATCCAAATGTCACCTCACTGACATCGTGGGTAGCCTAGATAGAGTACTAAAGGAAGGAAGAAGGAGGCCTTTGAGGTGGGCTTGTCATCCAAACACCTATCACTTGAGGACTGTGTTAAGACTCATCTCCACTTTGTCTCTGATTTTGGATACAAATCTCTAAGTTGTTCTGGGTGGCCTAGCCCACTCTAGAGGGTCCTGTTTTCTCTCAGTTCCAGGGCCCAGTGCACCAGACTCTCAGGGTGCCACCATCACTCCCCTACTTAGTTTCTGTGCTGTGGCAAGTAAGACAGCATCACCCTGCACAAGTTAGGCAACACAGCTCAACTTGCCCAGGGGCTGAAAAACTCATCTACTAAGAATCTCCTTTACCTCTTGCTATGGAAAAGCTCTGAGGACGGTGTGAGGTGAGCTATCAGCTAAGCTGCTGGCTGAACCAAGAGGCAGCTTTATGTGTTTAGCAGGATTATCCATTGTTGAGCTCAAGACAGAAGGCAGAGTGGGGAAGGAAAGTATTTCTTCCTGCAGGGAATGAGTCTACTCCCTGGGCCTGTCAAGAAAAGCTTGGAAGGACATTTCCTCTAATTGCTTTTCTAAAAGGAGTATCTGGTATGTAAACACCCTGTGGGTTGGTCCGGGAAGTTGTTGTTGTTCATGAACATGTGATTCACATTGGAGGAGGAGGATCTGAACATGGGGCCAAGTGATAAACCTAACATAAACAGCATGTGAGGGGGAAGCCCAACTCCACGACTCCACCAGACAGCAGCAGGGCTGCCAACGGGACTCTGCCTAAGAGGAAAACCTCATTGAAAATATGGGGCTCTGGGGAAATGAAATCTTAATATGGATCAGTTCACAAGTGTCGCTTCCAACAGACATTAGCTTGTAGGGAGTGAACACAAATGCTAGTGAGGAAGAAAAGTGGAAGCACAGATATTCAGAGAGCAGAAGCAGCCAGCTGAGGAAGGGAGTGTAGAGAGTAAGCAAGGGACTAGGAGTGGCCAGAAAAAAAATAGAGCTTCTTTATAATGATTACAATAGCACATTCCAAGGAGAGCTATGGAAGTCTTGGCAGGGGTAGAGCTGGGTAAGGAGCATGAAGAGGGCGTAACCTTAACATCTACTCTGAGAATGCCTGGAACCCCAACAGGAAAATAATTTCATGGTGGATGTACTTCAGACACAAGATCCAGAGGCAGCCAGCTGAATCTGACCTGAAAGCCCCATCCCTGAGTGCTAGCTCTCATGGCACCGTCAGGCACCATGCAAGCTTCCAAAGGAGGGAAACAACCTGTAGTCTTACCCAGCTGTGATGCCCATGAACCACATAACCAGCATGGCACAATAATCCCAACTGCGCAGTAGTGGCACACACGCATCAGTGTAACCAGGAGCTCTAATTGTACTTGAGACCTGTTCAACAAGAGGGAAAACTCCATGTGATTGCATTTATGGATGTCATAGCTGCTTTTCTATTGCTGTGATAAAACACCATCAGTCAGGCAACACAGAAGAACTAGTTTAATCAGACTTATACTTCCAGAGGGTTAGAGTTTATGATGGCAGAGGAAAGGAAGCAGGTAGCTGGAGCAGCAGCTGAGAGCTTATATCTCAGACCACAAGCAGTAGGCAGAGAGAGAGAGAGAGAGAGAGAGAGAGAGAGAGAGAGAGAGAGAGAGAGAGAGAGAGAGAGAGAGAAAAGGAAAAACAAAACAAAACCAGGAATGGTGTTAGCTTTTTTGTAACCTCAAAGCTCTCTCCCAGTGTCATACCTCCTCCAGTAATAAGTGGAGACCAAGTATTCTAAAGTATGAGCCTCAGGGGGCTATTGTCATTCAACCTACCACAATGAAGTACAGTGAAATTCATTAAGAAGAAAATTAAGATGTCAGTTGCCAGGGACTGCACGAAGTAATTGGAAGTTAGTGTTTAATGAACAGTGAGCTATGCCTTGATATGATGAAAAGGTTTTGGCAATAAATGTTGGTGACTATGTGACATCAACAATGTGATGTTGATGACAAGGAGCTACGTATGGTGTGTGTATATGTGTGTATGTGTGTGTGTATATGTGTGTGTGTGCATGTGTGTGTGTGTATGTGCAGTTAGTGAGTTGTAAAAATAATTGTGTTACATATATTTTTCATACAATAAAAGTATTTTCAGGGCACAGCAAGTAGTTCATGTCTCCAATCCTGGAACTTGGCAGGAGAGCTGCAAGTTTGAGGTTAGCTTAGGCTATACTGTGAGACTTCCTTACTCAAAAACAAACAAACAAATAAAAATATCTAAATATGCAAACTAGTGGAGCCTTAGGCAAACTTTGGCTGCATAATTTTCAAGATCACATTACCTTGTAACCTTTTATTTAGCCAATCTAACCTTGATAAAACTTAAGATATTCAAAACAGAGGAGAGAGCCCTTGCCATTCTTGTCTGGAGGGTATATTGCTCTGTCTTGGGTAGTTGGAGTGCTGAGAGAGGTCACAGAACCAGTGACTACACACTGATCACCCAGAGACCACGTGACCTGAAGTATCTAGTGGGAATAAGGGTTGGAAACATTTGAACCTGACCGTGTTGAGGGATGTTGTCTCCTCTTGTAGTTGGCACATCCAACCTTCTCATGTTTGACACTGTCTAATAGCACTTGAGTTTCTGATCTTCATTCTTTAAGAGACAGGAACAGAAGAAAGAGCAAGGGGAAGGAAGAACATAGAAGGCTGAACACTGGATTGGGAGAAGTACAAGTGTATAAAACTCCTATGGATTGGATTGGTTGGCTAACAGGAATTTTACAAGCTCTTGCTCTATAGCTATATAACCAACCCTTAGCTATGTTCCAACCCTCATGTTTCACAGGGACTGGTCTTGCTTCTGTCTGTGACCTCCTTGCCCTTTGGTGCAGTATTAACCCCCATCCCATGAATATCCTTGGGTATGAACTTGTGGTGGAAACTGAGGGTGAGGCTGGGTCTGTGCCTGGTCATAAACTGTGGATGAAATACTTCGGAGCATAGAATTTCAGAGGTGGAAGTGTCACAGAGCATGTAAAGCCCTTGTGCAAACTCAGAGCCTTGGGACTCATTTTAATGTCACTGGCATAGACTGAGAGTTTGACTCAATCTTGCCTACATCTGGGTTACACTGGAGAGACAGAACTGGCAGAGACCATGGTGTCTAAGGGACCTATGACTGGCCTCAAGTTACAAAATTATTTCCATCTGTCCAATTAGAGAACAGAAAATTCTGATGCAAAAGGAAACTTCACCTGTCTCCCCCAAGGCCAGTGCTAGACACTGCAACTGATTTGAGGTGTGTGTACGTTGGAAAAGTGCCATCTCCATGACAAATGAGGAAGGGTGAGACTTCTTCCCCCCACATGGGGAAGGGACTGTCAGCCTCACTCCATGGCTATTGTAGAGTCACAAGCACTCAGCCTCCTCTCTTCTTACATGTTCAATGGAAGCGAAATGCAGTGTCTATGTGTGCCAGTTTGCAAATTCTACAATAATGAACTCAGAGGTCAGCCAGAGCATCCTAGCTACCACATCAGCAGTGGAAAGCCCACCAGTTTCCAAGGCTTGTCCCTGTGGGAGAAACTTGTCAGTCACTATAAGATCTGAGCCAAAGCTATAGGTTTATAATGGAGAAAAAAAGTATTTTTTTAAAAGTATGACAAACTAATACTCATATCTGTAAACAGCAGCCTTCAAGCTGGCTGGAAGGTTTCAGGCTCTCAACAATGTGACTTTCTGTTTACCACACCCTACTCCACTCCTCTTATTTTTCAGGTTGCAACGACCTGTGAGATGGACTCAGCTCCTACTGGTTGAGAATGGAGTAAATAGGGTTGCACATCAAATTCTTTATTGTTGATGAAACACCAACAGTGGAGACAACGTGGAAGGGGCTTCTAGCATAGTACACTGTACCTGAGGGATCTAATTACAAATTTGGTTATCCAATTGACTGTTTATGATGAATACATGGTTTATATATATATTTACTTATTCCATGGCAATAAACATAGGAAGAATAGAATGATGAGCCTAAGGTCACACGTGGAAGAACTTAGGCAAAGTTTCAGTCAGTCCTTGCCCAGGTTGAATGTGGAGTGCCTGTCCAGAGTACAGACAGTGACTGCATATGGCACAGGCTGAAATGGTACACAACAGTACCATGGTAAGCAGGAGCTCCAATGGGACTAAATGATGAAAGACCCTGATGTCTGACTATGTCTTGGATGCTACAGGTACTTAACCTGGCCCAAATGAGGGCATCTGCTCACCTCTGTGGAGGGGGATGAGGAGAAAACTAGAAAAATCAGCTCCAGTGGAACTACATGGATTCTGAGAGGAGGAAACGGCTGCTGAGCAGACTCAAAACTCAAGCATTTTCAGGGATGGCTGGCCACAGCATTGCACATCCCACTCTGATTGGGCATGGGAAGTGGGAATGGGGATTGTCCCTTGGTCAGTTTTTAATAATCAGAGTCATATGTATGTTTGTGGATAAGAAAGCTGAACATGAAGATTTCAAGTTTGGTCCTGACATTATGTACTCCTGCTTTCTTATGGATTTGTTTGTTCTGTCAGGTTCATCAGTTGAACACTTGTAAAGCATGGGATAAGGGGAGCTGGCCTGTAAGCTTCTTTTCCTTTCTTTTTTGGCATAACATAGTTGATGGATATTGCAGGAGATGGAGACTTGTCCTTCCCATAAATACCAGGGTGCCTTTTAACCAAGTAATTTCAACCTTGAGAATCCAGTGCCTGCCAGATACCATGATCCTGGGTCTTATGCCACAGAGGGAAGACCCCTATTTCTGTCACCCTTCAGCCTCCACAGTTGGATAAATACTTCACTCTTGTAGACTTGGTACTTTCACCACTGACCTCACAGAGGTTTTGGCTGTCTCAGAGGGCTGAGTTGGTGGTTTGGCAGCATGTGTCTACATAAGTAGACGTCTGGTCAGTTGGTTTTGTGATTGGAAAACCATGGCTACTGCTGTTGCCAAAATGGAGCAAGAAACACTTTCATCCAACTATAGCTCACAGAGAGTTTCAATGGTTGTCTTCATACCCTGAATGTTGGTTTAAAAAAAATCCCAGCCATTTTTAATACAAAACCTGAGGGAAGATCTCAGTCCAATCTACTTTAACCAATTCCATTGTTTGAGGGCTATAAGGAACAAATACTGTTATTTTCAAATCTACTTCCTCTCTCCATTACTTCAAAATATTTCACTAAAGGTAGTCAGTGAACCTCCTTGATTACACAATCCCTCTTTCAGAGTTAACAATAAAGATGTGGGTGTCTTAGATGTTTTAGGGTATGGTCCTGAGCTTAGATTATGGCTGGGAACTGCTACTCTCAACATAGCCTGCCTTATCTAAATTTAAGCACAAGGGAAGATGTGGCTGGAGGCAACATATCTTTGTCTGGACTTCTTGATCTGGCTTTCCACCTCCAGAGGGTGAACTGCCCTCTTCCAAATGGTGCCCAGTAATCCCTCTGGATAAACTTTGCTTCCTTGGCTTATGTGTCAACAGAATAGTAAGTGTCTGAAGCCTTATAGAAATGTGACATAAACTTTAATAGACAAACTGTACAGCTTGATGGATGTGACAGACCTCCAGGCTCATCAATAAAGATGGAAATATCATAAAAAGAGTAACATCCATCTTTGTCACAAATAGCCTTCACTTCAGAAATTATTCCTGCCTCCTATGTCCATAGTCATGTGTCTATTCAGCAATGTTTAACGAGTACCTATCAGGCACCAAGAATGTTTCTAGGTGCTAAGATATTATGATAAATAAGAAAGTCTTTTTCATAAAGACATTTGCAACCTGTTGATAGAATTTTGGGTTTATCTTAGCTATGCCCTCCCAATGCGAGTTTCACAAATTGCAAGTTGAGGTTGATGTTTAGTAATACAAGAGAGAATCCAGAAGGCTATGATGAAATAAGACTGGTGATGTAGAGATTAATCATATACAAAGTACATTATAGATTTGAAGAGTTCCGTGACAAAGAAAGCCATCACTAGTATATCACAAAGTTGTTTTGCCATAGAGCCTTCCTTGGCATATCTTATTCTACTGGGAAGAATTAGTGCATCATGGAATACAGTTGTAAAAGACCTAATTCTTACAATGAATAAAACATTGAAGAATATTTTACCACTACAGAAGAAGGGGTAAAAAGGGCATTTTAAAGTCCAAAAATTATGGGCTTCTCTTCAAACATTTGTTTTGTTTTTTAAAGTATGGGCAGAATCCAATGTTGTTGTTACTAGTTCCTGCAAATATATTGAAAGGATCCTACAGAGGATGATGCATCCATGGTAGTGTAAGAAAATTCTAACTAGCATTCAGCTACATGATTCACTGAGAAAGTTCATTTCCTGCATTCAAGTTGCAATGTGATTGGCCTGGGACCACTGGGCATTCTAGGGTATGATTCTGACTATTGAACACTCACAGTGGTGTGATAGTCCTGAGGAACGATAATACTTGTGACTTGACTTCCCAACTAGATACATTCCCCATCAAGAACAACAGGAATAATTGAGCATTCTTTGAATTCTTAGGAGCACTGGTTCCAATGCCTACATCCATACTTGCCCCCTACCCCTGATAAGATCCATCCCTGGTCTCCTTGTCTTCAGTCTAGTTAGTCATATTATTTCCTCACTACTTCTGGAATAGTTCACACACAATAACTGATTTGTACAGTCCAGAAGCAGTGTAGCTGTTTGCAGTTGGGACATATTCCTTGTTCATTGAGCTTTTGTTTCCTATTTCTGTGACCTTGTTTTCTACCTCTACAAAATATTGTGTTTGTTGTCATGCAACTTGTTTTCTGTGTTGGCCCTCACACTGCCTGCCTCTTCTCTCTGCCCAAACTTTTTTCAGATGCAATGACAACAGTGTCCGTGGGTGAGGAACAAAAGCAGCTGTTCCTATAAACAGCATCTTGTCTAAGTGGACTTGGAAACACATGATCTCAGAGTTTCAGCTCCCACTCATCATGTATATGAGGTTCATCTTTGATGTAAATGCCTTAGTGGCTTTCATATTTATTTGTTCATGTACACAGAAGAATAAAAGTAGAGATTTGAATGCATATCTATGTATATAGATATGATATATGTATACATGGGATACAGTGTGTTATGATTTAAAATCTCAGATCTATCATTTACTACTATTTTCCCTCTCTTGGGAGATCATACCAGCTTCTAATCTACAGACTAATTATAATCATGGCTATAGTCCAGGTTTGTTGAAAGTTTTAAATGAAACAATTTAATGTAGTTAGCACATTCCCTGGAAGATAGGGACTATTCAGGAGATTAAACTCTTCTACCATTCTTTTCTTTTAAAAACATTCCTATATGCCATGCATATTGGTCATCCTCACTCTCTTCTTCCAAAGCACCTCATCTGCCTCCCCACAGGTCTTATTCTCATGTTCATGTCAGTTGGTTTTGTTTTGTAATTCACTAAGATTTGCCAAAACCATCTGTGTGACCACAGGTTTGAACTATGCATCGCAGCCTGGTAGATTCAGCAGAGGGTACACAAAAGTCAGTGGTTTCCCTTCTCCCAGATTCTTTTGACAACCCATAGCCCTGTGAGGCCCCTCCCTTCCTTAATTGATTCTCGTCAGGGCTGGTTTTGTGAGGACCCAGTGTTAGTAACCACAGTTGGATGAGTTAATGATAGCAGTGTTTGTGCTGAGTCCAGAGAATAGTGTTTCATGGCCTTTCATCCTATCCAGTGTTGCTTGTCTCAGTAGCATACATTTCACAATGGAGAATGGAGAATGGAGAAGGAGAAGCAGCAGTAACAGGCTTTTCCACCTATAGCAGTGAGGACTTACATGGCCCTCTTGAGGCTCACTTTATCCTAAGTCCCATTTTATTCATCTACGATCCTGTCAAAAAAAAAAAAATCCCCAGACACTTAACATATATTTATATCATAAAACAAGCTCTCTCCTTTTGGTCTTTCTTTGGTTTTCCCATCCATGCATTTTCTAGCCTTAGGGAAAATGCTTTCATATTCTGTGCCCTAATGTCTCTTTATTTGAAATGGAGGCAATGCCAGGGATTTACAGCGACTCAGGAGACAGTGTTTAGCAGAAGTGATTCTGGGACATTTACATTGCAGTACATGAAGGAGTCAATGACTGTTTTCAGTGCAGTTTGCCAGACAACCTCAGCGAGAAATTTTCTTCATCTTTTTCTAGCTTGCAGAACTGGAGGAGATTACTGTAGCAATGGCTAGACTGCCCGAGTTGCCATGAACCTCAGGAGTCAATGACTGATGGTACTCACCACCGCAATTGCAAACCCATTCTTGTCTTCCTGCACTTGATAGCTATTATAAGTCAGCCATCTTTAGTAGAAGGGGAATCTGGCTTTCATGGGCATTGGTGAACATGGTTATGAAGACACTAACTTTATGAGCTCTTGGTAATGGCACAGTGGGTCCAGGGTCCAGTTATGTCCAAACTTTTGATAAGTAACACATTGTTGTGATATACAAAGCTCACCTAAAAATGGTTCAATAGAGTAGCCAAAACATAATGCTTTAAGTACTTTTATGGCTTTGTATTGGGCTACATTCTAGTTATCTTTGGGTGTACTGTGGATTGAACATACCTAATCATACCTAATTGTACTTGGTGGAAGATCAAGACACCCATGGTAACCCTGATTAGCACCCTCATTCAGAAGACTTTGAAGTATGGGAGATTAGAAACAGGGAAATGGTTTACAGAATGCCTGGGTCTAGGGAAATACAGATCAGATGTTCACTCCTTAAATTTCAGGATTTTTAACATAGCTATTGGAATTCTTTAGTTGATAAAATTACTGAATTCTATTGCCGAGTGTGTTTACATGCATCACTCAACTGTTTCACAATTTCTTTTTATTACTTTTAATTGTGTGTAGGTGTGTGTGTCTGCATGTGGGTATGTACATGTGAGTGAAGATGCCACAGAGGTTGAGGTATCTGATCCCCTAGAGCTGGAGTTACAGGCCTTAGGAACTGGGTGATGGGAACTGTCCTCTGGAAGAACAGAACCATCTCTCTAGCCCATGACATTTTTTCCCCCAGTGATCAATGCTAATAAAAAAGAAGAAAATCTGTTTATATTATAGTCTCAAATTCAAAATAGCCCAGAAACAGCTGTCCTTGAAGGACTTCTGCACCACAGTTGTTGAGGATAAAGGCAACTGGGCTTTGAGTTTCCTTTGGCTGTGGATCTGGAATTTCCATTTCTAAAGAAAGGCCACAGAACATGATTGACGCTACCTGAATGAGAGGCACTATGATTTGAATATGTTCCCCAGTTAATCCCCAAGTTCATGTGTGAGGTAAAGGTGAGATGATTTAGAAGATGATTAGGTCTATGCATGAATTAATTAGCCCTTGGGTCTTGGAGGAAGTGGCTTTGTTATATAAAAGTGAGCTTCCTCTAGCTTGTTTTCACCGTCTAAACTAATGAAGTCCTCCACGTAATATGATAAAGAAAGAAGATCCTTACCAGGAACTGAGAAAATTCCATTAATATGGTTTTAAACTTCCCCGCATCCAGCACCATGAGCTAAATAAAACTATACTGATTATAAATTATTCAGTCTTTTGTGTTTTGTTACAGCAGCAACAACAAAAATAGACTTAGACAAGAGATGTTAGACAAAAGAAAATAAGGTCTAAAAGCAGGTAGGAGGAACCAAGAGTGGTTTAAAGAAACACAAAGGAATTTTAGGAAATGTTGTGTATGTGTGAACCTGTGGAAGATACATTGTTTCTTATGCTCTTCATTCAAAGATATTATTTGAAAAATGAAAAATTATACAGTGAATAATGGTGAAGTCTGAATGAATATTTTGCAATTTATCTTCCAGAATCCTTCACGGTCCTTGCCATCATTGAGTGCCATGACATTTTTAACCCCATCCCTTTGTGACTTAGAGGAAAGCCTGTGGCAAGATGTTCTGTCTATGACTATCTATCGGTACAAAAGAGGAATGGGTTTTTATGGATGTGGGTCCAGAGTGTGGGGTTTCCTTCAAACTTTTCTTCACTGAGGAGTCAGGGACATCACTCTGGTACTTTAGACAAGTAGGAGGGAGAACCCATATAAGTCTAACTTTTCATAGGCAGGAAGGAGTCTGGCTAAAGCAACATAATAAAGATGCAATCCTCAAAGGAGTCTTTATTTTGTTTGAAAGGCAGAAATCTAGATTCTATCTCTGGTGACAGTGACAGGAGGGGACTGAATCGGGGTCCAGACATCCTGGTGTATCCAGCACAGATGCTGGTGCAGAAGAGAATGTCACTCTCTGATGCATACAGACAGGTTTCAGCTCTGCCAAACACTATGCATCTTTGGTCAAGGTACTTAACTTTCTGTTGTCTCGATTTCTTCAGCTATAAAATGTAAGACCATCATGTCATTGAGAGTGAATTAACACATGGAAACACAAGGCAATAGTCTACCCTGAGCCCAGATTAGAACAAGCTCCAATTTATGCTAAGGTTGTTGACTGCCATTCAGAATCAGGGATAATGTCCATGAGCCAGACCAGCATGTTGGTTAAGTGCTCTGACTCTAGAAACAGCTACCTGTATTTGAACACTTGTCTCTGATATTTACCACTTATTCGACCTTGAATGTTTTAACTTCAGGCTATGATGGGGTATTTCTTCTAAAGTCCTTTATGGTGCTGTTATTTTCAGCTGCAGACACATCAATATGAGTGGATTGCTGTGAGGTCCAAATGAGCTAATATAGGTGAGTGACTTAACACTGGGCCAGGTCTAAATGTTACTATCATCTCAAACGGAGTGCTCACTAATCATTTATAGTGCTCTAAGAGTATAATAGTATTTTTTTCTGGGCTGACCTTTGTCTCTATTTGAAGCAAAGCTCTCTTTTGGATGACAGGACCTAGAGCTTGGGAGTTGATCTTCATCCTGAAGATAAGAACAGAATATTTCCTGAGTCCTGTGCCTGTCACTTTAGTTTTTACATTTCTTGTGTTCCTTCTCCCATTTCACAGATGAGAGAATTGAGGCACAGGAAAAGTTGATGAGTCATCCAAAGCTGCATGCTAACTGATGGAACTAATAGTAAAGTTTGAGTCAAAATTTAGCAGTCTGAGTCTGGGCTGCTTCTATTTTTACCAATAATGGTGATGCTTCCTCCTTGAAGACTGTTTTTGTGTTTATGTGTGATTGGTATGCGAGCTTCTGTACATATTTGCTAATGTGTGGCTACACATGTATGGGTATGTGTTCAGGCCAAAAGTTGTTGTCAGGTGTTGTCCTTGATTATTCTCCATTCTATTTACTGAGGGAGGATTTCTTTTGGACCCTGGAATTCCTCACTGATTAGGCTACTGTAGCTGGTCAGCATGCCCTAGGGATCCACTATGTCTGCTTTCCAAGTGCTGGGATTACAGGTGGTTGCTATGTGGGGGCCAAGGACCAGAATTCAGATCTTTTGGCTTACGAGTCAAGCGTTTCCTCTACTGATTTCTCTCCCCAGCCCTGTTATTTTCTTCTTAAATGGTAAAGTCAGAGGTTGAGACTCTGGAGAACCAATATACCATGTTGGCAAAACAAAAGTATTGGCCCCAGTAAGAATGGGGCTCTGATCTGCTTCTTTTACTTAAAAGATGTACACGAGGCATCTGTGCACTGTCTGTTTCCTTACCTGTTAAATGAAGAAAACAACACACACTTTGAGTGGCGGTTGTGTGGACTGATGATCTGGTGAGTTTCAAAGACTGAGAGTCGGCCACAATGTGTGTGCAGTGGGACTTAAATGGGGACTGATGCAGAGCGGCACCATGGAGGTGTGTTCTAATAAAGTGAAGAGGAAAAGCAAGTGGTGAATTTAATCCTTACTCCCCTTCTTTCCCAAACATACATGAATTCAAATATCGGATTTCTAAGGAATTCATTCAATACCATGGTTTGCAAAGTGATGTAATAATGGCTTTGTAGTTGCCATTATCTTACTAACAAAGGGGGCACTGTGAGAAAGGAAGCCTGAATCATCCAGTGTGAGACTCAGCAGGCGAGGTCTATGGACTGCTAGGTGACAGAATGGTTCTCAAGTCTGCAGAGAAGTGAAGGAGTCACCTATCACCCAGGAAGCCTTTCTGTCAGCCTGACTTACAGTCTCATTCTTCTACCCCGGGCTCCAGCTGTTGATTAGACCCTCCCAGCAGGGAAGAAGTTATGTGGGGTGAGGTAGCAATAGAGCCAGCGTGGAGAGGTGATGTGATCAGGGTAAGTGGGGAGCTCAAGCTGACTAATTATGTGGCTCACGGACTTCTGCATTTACTTCCCTTCTCTTTGTCCTAGGAGATTTATAAAGCAAAATATGGTTTAGGAAAGAAAGCTCAGCAATTTTTGCTAAATGAGGCTAGGTGGGCTAGCTCTGGATGTTTTGGTGAACTCAAAGGTAGGTTCTGACATCTAGAAGGAGGTGTCATCATATGGTAAAAACACCTTTTTTTGACACCTTCTGGGGTGGTGCTGTCTAGGACCTCTGTTGTAATGAATGATTTGGTATAGTGATAATCTTGTTTATACTCTTAACAAATAAAGCTTTCCTGAAGATCGGAGGACAGAGCTAGCCAGTAGTTAACCATCGAGGTCTGCAGAGCTGTATAGACAGACAGAAGTGATATGGCTGGACAGAGAGAGGCAGTGATAATGGGAGGAGACAGGAACTCAGTCTCTTTTTTGGGGGAAGTTGAGTAGGCAAAGGTGGCTGTGGTTTTGTTTCTTTGCCTCTCAGATCTCTTGCATTTCCCCCTATGTCTGATTCTGGACTTTTATTATTAAAGCCTATTAGAACTAGTGTTACAATGTGGTACTTCCATAGGGTTTAAAACAGATGGTTTCCTGTTTTCATAAAGACTCCCCAGTCTTCAGACTTTGAGCTTTAAGGTTCTGCTAAGGGAACATGATTCCTCCATGCCCCACTACCTCTGAAAGTGCAAACTAATGAAGGAATTGTTTCTCCAGCTCATCAGCAATAGAAAGAGAGCACGGCCAGATAACCTTAAATCAAACTGCCAGCACATTCCAGGACAGTGAAAGTGGGTGCAAAATAAGGATGGTGACAATGATGACAGCAACCAGCTGTCTTTCTTGTCTTACTCATTTGTTTCGCCAAATGCATGGAAGCTGTGCTGTGATTGAGCAGCCTTGTGTAGATTGCCTTGAATTCTCTCTGTAAGTCAGAACTATGATGTTAAGCAATTCCCTCCTGATCTTGGCTAACCCTGACTTTTGGGCATAGAAAAACCCTTGTATGGAACAATTATGTAGCAATTTCAAATGACCATTGATTTTTCCATATCAAAAGAAAAAAAACTTAGGATAAAAGACTTAGAAAGTTTCTAAATCAAAGTACGCTGTCAATTTTGAGAGGTCAGAAGACCCTATGGCTACATACAACCAGTAGCAGTACCAACATGTGGAGATATATATATGATGGTCACCAAAATGTTGAGGAGGCTATTTGTGAATATTTATTATGTTTTACTGATAATTTTTCTCAACTTCTCAAAGCATTCACAAGGATATCCCTTTCTTCCTTTTGTACTGAAATGTATTATTTTGTGGATGGATGAGAAAGAGAAGAGATGCACATTACAAGCAGTGAACTGGATATAAAAATGGACTGGCTAGATTGTAACCAATTATCACTCTGGAGGGGGGGTGTTCTCAGTGGGGGACACCATGTAGGCATGGATAGTCAGTCTCCATAACTACCCCCTGAATATTGTTATGAACCTAAAATGGCATCTTAAAAAGTATTTGGGAATGAAAAACTATTTTATTCAATGAAAAAGCAAGCAATGAATGTACAGAGAGCCCAGGAGCAAGGGAGACGATTCACCATGGAGGAGTGCTTGCTTGGCAAATACAAGGACCTGGTTTGAAACCTCAGCATACATGTTAAAAGCCAGCCATGACTAGGTATGCCTGTTACCCCAACACTGAGGGAGGCAGAGACAAGAGCCCCTCTAGAGATCTCTGGCCAGTTAGCCTAGACAAAGTGGTGAGCTTCTGGTTTAGTGACAACCCCTATCTCATTACAATAAGGTTGTCAAAAATAGTTCAAGGTACCTGATGGTTTCCTCTGGATTCAGTGTGAGGGTCCACAGACCCTCATACCCACACATGCATGTAAAGACACCACACATGCACACATTTCTCTCTACATAAACACACCTGCAGTTTGAGGAGATTAGAAGATTAATTTTAGCCATGGCACTTAGAGAAAGTAGAGTTGACCCTACCCCAGGAGCTTGTTTCTCCTAAGTAGTAAGCCTTTTCACCTTCTTCTAGCCCTGGCATTTTTTTTTTCCTTTTCAGAATGAATTCCCTAGAAAAGATGCTTGGGTATGTCTTACTTAGGGTTTTTATTATTGTGAAGAGATACTATGAGCATGGAAACTCTCTCTCTCTGCAACTCATAAAGGAAAACATTTAACTAGGGCTGGCTTACAGTTTCAGAAGCTTAGCACATTATCATTATGGTCATAAGTATGGTGTGTACAGTCAGGCATGGTGCTGGGGAAGGAGCTGAGAATTCTACAACCTGATCCACAGAGAACAGGGAGAGACAGTAAATCACCAGCCTGGCTTATGTTTCTGAGACCTCAAAGCAAGATCCTACCCTGTTTCCATTTCCCGTTAGCAGCTATCCTTGGCAGGTATCCTACAACTCTGGCATTTACAACATCTTGGAGTTTTCAACACAATATAAGCTTCAACATGACAGACTCATTCAGTGGCTCCTCTAGGCCCCCATGCAGAGACATCCCTGACATATACCAGGTCTCAGTAGCTTTCCTTAGCTTCAGAGGGAGCATTCATAAGCCCTTTCTTCTATCCTTGACTCTAAAGCCAGGACTATGTGGCTGACGCTGCCAAATTCTGATTTTTCCTAACACTGAAGCATACCAGCTTTCTGTTTTAGATGATTTCTTTCACTGCCTAAGCTTTGGCTGTTCTGGAACTTGCTCTGTAGGCCAGGCTGGCCTTGAACTCAGAAATCTGCCTGCTTCTGCTCGCTGAATGCTGAGGCATGCACCACCACACCTGACCCTAAACTTTTCTTTAATTTATTTTTCACTGGTTGGAAGCTTAGCTGAGTGTGATCTTGCCCCGAGGTCATTATTTCCTTTATTTCATTTAGCACCAGATTTTCTTTAATCTGTTTTCTCCTTGAACACAGGATTTAGCTCCATTCTCCTTCCTGGTGCTCTTTTTCTTCCCAAACTGTTTATTTTGTATTTTTTCCTTGCTTGACTTTCTTCTTTTCATTTTGTATCTGTACAAGAGTGAACGCTGATAACCATATGTCAATATTAGGTTATTTTGAGATTTCATCTGCCAAATAAATTAAGCCAAAGCTCTTCAATGTAGCCTGGGACAGATTTTTCGGAGAAGGGTAAAAAATTAGCCACATTCTTTGCTAAAATATCACAAAGGTGATCTCTAGGTCACATATTAATATACTTCTTTTCTGAAACCTCTTGAGGCAGTCTCCCACAGTTCTAATCACCCTCAGCATCACTGTCTTCATGCTTCTGTAGTATGGCTCATTAAGCCCCACTTAAAGTGTCTAATTATTTTGTTAGTCCTTAGCTCCAAAGTGTTCCATATTCCTCCAGGCAAAATGATGGCCTAGCCTATCATAGCAATACCATCTCTGGTACCAACTTGTCTTAGTGTTTCTATTGCCTTGAAGAAACACCATGACCAAAAAGCAAGTTGGGGAGGGAAGGGTTTATTAGGCTACATTTCCACATTGCTGTTCATTACCAAAGGAAGTCAGGACAGGAACTCAAGCAGGGCAGGAACCTGAAGGCAGGAGCTGATGCACAGGACTTGTCTCCTAGTCCTGCCTATCTTGTCTTCTTGTTGGCCAACAAGGCCATGGAGGGGTGCTGCTTACTTATTCAAACCACCACAGGGTGTTTTTCTGTGCTGCCATTAATACGGTATCTAAGGTCTCCTCTTTGCATTTCCTCCCTGGTAAAGTGAAGGCTAGAGTAAATGATTCTGACTTAAAAGAAGGCACATTATGAACCTCAGTGGATCACTTTAAAGAAGACATTGCATAAAGACGACTTATTTTTATAAGTTTCTCCTGTCACAGTTTATGTCCCACATCTATTCCTCTCCCAAACTGTGATTTCCTTGAAGTCAAGAATAGTAGGCATTGCTCTTTGTCTATTCAGCACTCAGCCTCCTTCCTGGGACATATCTGATACTCAATAATTGTGTGTAGAATGAGAGAGCTAATTCATCAATTCACCCATTCTCTTGGTACTCAACCTAGAGGCGAAACAAGACACAAGATGATCATGTGACTTGCTGTGGGTTAGCCTGTCTCTGAGTGGACCCAGTGTGTTAATCTGTTATTGATTTTCCAGTCTATTAGTAAAAATGTAATGACTTCAGATAGCCCACATCGATCATCTACTTTTGGAAGACAGCCAAATCTGAAATGAATCTTACAGGCAAAACCAGGTTGTTAAACCCACTGCTTTCTCCTTTCTAATTTCTAGAAATCCTTCCTCTTGCTCAATCACCACCTGACCTCCCTCCTCTATTTTCAAAATCCATTGCTCCTCCAAACTCTACTCCTTTGCTGTCACCCTCATATTTTCTTCTTACATCCTCTTTGTGGTTCCGCTGGACACATTTGGATAATCCAGCATCCTTTTTCCCTCCCCAGGATTCCTTAATAAGTTGCGGTTGCAAAATCCTTTCTGCTAGATTCCCCTGGGGTCATTATCTGGGACTGAGGTGGCTCTGTTAATAGAATAGGCTAGCAGGGCAGAGCTGGGCTTGCTCACTGAGGTAGAGACATGCTAATGAAATTACTACAGGGAATTAATTCTTGGATAAAATGAAGCCATTCAGGCTGGAAGTGAACCAGTCTGCTGCTTGGTGAACAGAACGTGGCAACTACCAAAGTAGAGCAAATTTCACTTGGCCTTCCATGTAGAAATATGAAGTCTTAGAAATAATGTTTGAAATTTGAAAATGAGTTTCATCTTCATAGTGGCCTGTTTAAAGAAGTTATCAGAATTTAGAAATTTTAGGAAACCTGGGAGAGGATGATGCTCTAGGGTGGAGAGATGGAGCGTGTTAAGACATGAGGCCACATATTTCTATGATTACATATTGTTGATAATTTAACTGAAGATCAGAATGCAAGGCTAGCCATAGCCATAGAGCTAGGCAGTGGTGACACACACTTTTAATCCCAGCAGCCATACTAGCTAGCCATAGAACCTAGGCAGTGGTGGTATACACCTTTAATCCCAGAACTCTGGAGACAGAGGAAGATGTATCTCTGTTAATTAAAGGCTACACTAAGCTACATGAACTTGATACAGTCTAAAAGAGAAACAGAGCTCACACAAAGGTGATTTCAGCACTTGGGATCACACACCTTTAATCCCAGCACTAGTGAGGTAAAGACAGGCGTGATATTGTTTCCCTGCAAGCCTGGGCCCAGAGCCATGTAAACCCCAAATAACACACAGAGACACTGTATTAGATATGAAGTTGTTGGCTTGTTACTAGTGTTTCTTATTGGCTAGCTCTGTCTTAAATATTAACCCATTTCTATCAATCTAAAGTGTTTCCATATGTCTTATCTTACCAGGGAGAGATCTCTTCTCTCCAGTCCCTACATCTTGACTCCCCTCCTTCATCTCCCAGAATCCTCCTTGTCTCCCAGTCCTGCCTACCTTGTCTTCCTGTTGACCAACAGGGATTTATTCATTAACCAATAAGAGGAACATATTTGCTGAATGATATCTCCCATCATCTCCTTTTTTCTGTCTAAATAAAAAGAAGGGTTTTAACTTTAACATAATAAAATCTATAATAAAACAGTTATCAAATAAGAACTATAGTTAACAATATTTATTCAACTAACATTTAGCAAAATTTAAAGAAAATATTCCATCATCTATCCTATTTTTGTGAGTCTAAAGTCTTATATGTAACTTATCTTTATTCTTACCTAAGGAAAACTATAACCATAACTATCTGTCTTCCATCTATCAAAGAGCACAGAAAGATAATATATAAATTCTAGAAATGAGAGAGATATTCACTACCTGGACAGTCACTCAAAGTTCTCCTTTAATGTTCTGTCTTTGGCCCAGATTCCTCAGCAAAGCAGGAAACTTTAAACTGTTCATCTGTATTGGAAGTTTGTCAGTTACTTTTCTCTGTGTCCTGCAGAATGTCTGGCAGACTCTTCCATGAAGCAGGAACCCTGTAGCAATGTCCATCTTGTATCAGCAGTCACTTTCCTGTGGGTCCTGCATGTCCAGTTTATACAGCATAAAGTCAAACAGTCCAGACGAAAGCAGTATCTTTCTTGCCATGTTGGAAGCAAACTCCATAATGAATTTCTTTGATGTCCGTCTTCCTTTCTGACACAAGTGGTGTTGCCAGGAGCAGTTGTGCCTCACTTTTAGGAAAAACCCTAAGTCATTTTAAATGCTGTATTCTGTATGTCTTTGAAATGTTTAAAGAATATTTATCTACCTCAAACACATCTCTGTATATCTAGAAAACCTAACTAACTTAACTCTAAGTTTTGACTATCATAGGTAACCATCTATAATCTGTACTAAATTATACATTACATTTTAAATAACTGTATAAACACAATACCTAAACAAGAGGAGAGATATGCATATCAGAAAATTGACCTTAAATTGTATAAATAAATAAAAATCCATTCATTTCTATACTATAATCCCCTTTTTACCTTTAAAAAGAGATTGGTTGTGATAATTAATTATTTATAACCAACCCCATTTAAATGAAAACAAACATTTATAAACAATATTTGAGAATTTGGGTGTCGTTCTTTCCAAACTGCTTCCTGCTGGTAAGGAGGTGCTCTCATGGGGATCCTAAGAAGATGCAAAAGTCTTGGCTGTAGTGGTCTGCAACACTGCCTTGTCCCAGCTGCTTTGAATGTTGGATCACCTGGGACACTGCTTCAGGGGGTCTTGCTTGATCAAACCATATTAGTCTGGAAGGAATCCATAGATTTTCATTTTCTGTGGAAACACAAGTAAATTCTTTCCCCCAGTAATCTATCCTTAGATCTAAATTTTGAAGTCAAAGTATTTTTAAAATATATAAATTGGATTAATTCAGCAGCATGGATAATCGAGTGTATTGTAACAATTGTTTTATCCTTAGCAATAGATCAATTCAAAGACAAAAAAATAGCACACAGTATCCAGACTCTGTATTTTCCATTTTTACGTGGCTTTTTTGTTACTCTATTTCTTTTACTTCTAGTTTTTCATTTATTGAGAAAGGGTTTCTCTCTGTAATTTTGGCTGCCCTGGAATTTACTCTGTTCACCATGTTAGATTTGAAATCACAGAGATCTGCTTGCCTCTCCCTCCCTAGTGCTGGAATTAAAGGCATGTGCCACCACACCCAGCTACTCTCTTTCTTTATTTTTTAAAAATCACTTTATCTTGTTTCTTTTTCTCTCCCAAGCCTACATATATTTTAAAACATACTGTAAACCTTTAGCGGTTTTTCTTTATCTGAATCTGACTTTACTGTAAGTCTTTATCTTTTTCTGGCCATAAGTCTTATCTGCTAAACAACATTGCTAAAATGAAAGCCACAGTTGTTTTAGCTGCCTTCTATCTGAGATGTTGGGGTAAGTTTACCACCAGCCCTAAGAGCTGTGCTCACTACCTTGGTCTACGCTGTCATCCAGTAGCATGCTGCCAGCTTGGAGATGTGGTCACTGCCATTGCCAGCTCTCGTACACACCATTAAGTTGTTAGCAAGGTTTACTGCTTATGCCGAGTCAGGAAACCTCCCTGAAAGAAGCAGTGAAAATCTTTGCTTGTCTCTAGCAAAATAGTGCCCAACTGAGAAAAATGCTGTTACCAGGAAGACTTGATTGTCTATGTTATTTTGTTTTTAAAATCCTGTCTTAAGCTTTTGTTAAGTTTTAAGTGTAAGTTCTTAGTACCCACGTTGCAGGCACCATTTTGTTACAAACAGTTTTCCTTGCCAGACTGGTCCCAGAGCCATGTAAACCCCAAATAACACACAGAGACATGTGATAGATATAAAGCTGTTGGCCTTTTACTAGTGTTTCTTATTGGCTAGCTCTGTCTTAAATATTAACTGGCTTCTATTAATCTAAGTGTTTCCACATGGTCTTATCTTACTAGAGAGAGGGTCCAGATCTCTTCTATCAAGTCCCTACACCTTGACTCTCCTTCTACATCTCCCAGAATCCTCCTTTCTCCTAGTCCTGCCTATCTTGCCTTCCTATTGACCAACAGAGCTTTACTCATTAATCAATAAGAGAAACATATTTACAGAATGACGTCTCCCTTCAAGCCTTTAATCCCAGCACTAGGGAGGTGGGTACAGGAGAGATATGGCTGGGCAGAGAGAGGAATGTTAGGCAGGAGGAGACAGGAACTCTGAGAATTGCAGTCTAAGGCTTGATGGAGAGCAGTGCAGTCTGCCTTGCACTGAGGATTCGTGGAGCCAGAATTGCCATTTCAGTCTGAGGTAGAGGTAACAGCTAGTGGCCGGCTGCTTTGCTTTTCTGATCTTCAGCTTGAACCTGTGGGTTTTTATTATTATTCTTATGTTATACCTTGCTGTTCAGAAAGTGAACATTTGCTGTTCAGAAAAGGTGGAAAACATGCAGTGTGACAAGTCAGGGCCTCTATTTTAAGAAGACAGACCCTCCTTAGTGGAGGTAACCAAGATCAGCTGTTCTAGGCACTCCCGCAAGAGGAAGAACATGCCCCAGCTTTGATACCACTCAAGGGGATAAAGATGACTCTCCTGGCCCATGAATTTGATGGGTGAGGGTCAAATCTAGAGTTTGATGAGGTTCAATTACTTCCTCTGCACTTCCTGGCCCCTCCTTCCTGGCAGCTGTACTGACTTAGCTGTAGTTGGGTCATGGAAAGGAGACAGAAGATAAGCAAGGACAGGAGACTAATTCAAGCACCCATGTGGTTATGTAAAGTTCACGTATGCTCCAGTCTCTCACACAGAATCAGTCTCTGGGTAGCAGCCTCCACACTCTCCTGTATTCTTTAAAGGATTTCTAGCTTACCCAACTTAAGTATAGCATCCACAAATAGTTGACATAGTGTTAAGATAATGATCTTATCTTTTTAATGAGATTTCCTCCCTTTGTTTTTAACAGGAAAAGCACTTGAAAAGACAAATGACTAACCCTGCCAGACAACCTGACTGCCACGGCTCCCTCAAACCCTAACATTTCAGCTCTACATTATAGAAGCCAAGTTCATTTATCCAAAAGGGAATGAAGAAAAATTAAAATGGCACCCTCAAGGCAGCACAGCAACACCTATTTTTAAAAAGTCTACACATGTTTTATATAGGGAAATTTGGTTTACAGAATTTGACTAGAAGCTGTTGTAATCTGGGGGTGCCAAGCTCATAGATAAGGAGGGCTGTCTGAAATAAAACCAGGAAGAGTAAAAGCAGCTCTGAGCACTGAAAGACAACCGATAGGATGCTGTGTGTGTTAGAGGCACCTTAGTGGGAAGTGTTGTGGAATGGGCCTCTGCTGAGAAGGCCAGAAAGGCCCTCCCTGACCAGGTGTGATACAGAGCTGTGACAGAGGCCATGGGAAAAGCACAGAGGAAGGTCCTGCAGTGGACAAAAGCTTGGGGAGGAGGGTTCAGAGAAACTGAGAGAAGATGAGAAACAGCAGTCAAGGAGAGACAGCCAGGTAAACAGAGAAAGGGGGAGGGGGAGAGAAGGGAGGAGACAGGAACCAGGCTCTTCACAGTTTTGTGAACCATAGCAGAGCTTTTAGTATTGCCTTCTTGGCCAGTATTTGTATTTCTTTTTAGTTTTTCCTTTTAATGAAAATAGATTATTTTCTCATACAATGTGTCCCGACTACAGGTTCCCTTCTCTTTACGCCTCCCAGTTTCTCCCACTTCTCCTCTCTTTTGTCTCATTAGAAAAGAACAAGCTTCCAAGAGATAACAACCAAATCTGACAAAATATATGATTAAAAAAAAAAAAGCCATCATATTGAAGTTGGAAAAGGCAACCCAACATGGAGAAAATAGTCCCAGTAGCAGGCAGAAGAGTCAGAGATCCACTTGCACTCAGGAATCCCATAAATATAATTAAGCTGAAAGCTACAATATATATTCAGAGGACCTGGTGCAGACCCGTGTGAACCCTGAGTTAGGTGCTTCAGTCTCTGTGAGTTTGTATTTTCCTTGCATAGTTAATACAGAAGGCCTTGTTCTCCTGGTGTCTTCCATCCCCGCTGGCTCTGCCACACCCTCAGCAGGGTTCCCTGAGTTCTGAAGAGTGATTTGATGGAGACATTCTATTTAGAGCTGTGTGTTCCGAGGACTCGCTCTCTCTTTATAATGTGTGGCCATGGGTCTCTCTGTCTGTCCTCATCTGCAGCCAGAGGAAGATTCTCCAATGATGATTGAATAAGGCTCTGATCTAGTATAGCAGAATGTCATTAGTAGTCATTTTATTGATACTTTTTAAAAAGACCAGTAGTATTTGATTTTTACATTAGGTCTCTGGGCTATCTTGTCTCTGGTTCTTGGTCACCCAAGCAGTATTGGGTATGGGTTCCATCTTGTGGAGCAGGCCTCAAGTATAATTAATTAGACATTGGTTGGCTACTCCCCTCCCCTCACCCCCAAGTTCTGCACCACCATTGTCCTAGCTTATCTTTCAGGCAGGGTGGATTGTAGGTCAAAGTTTTTGTGGCTGGGTTGGTGTTTATGTTCCTCTTTTGGTAGCTTGCAGGGTACCTTCCTGCACCTAAGACATTAGAATGTAGGGGTGAAGGTTCCATGGAGGTACCAGTTCTGCCTTTCCATGTTCAATGAACTGTGTGAGTGTTGTCCTTGGAGAAGGGGCCCTGCTTCCGTTTTTGAAGAGCAGCCCACTGTTTTAGCCTCAGCTATTTGGGGATTTCCATGGGGCCACCTTGGTTGACAACTAAACTGAATGCAACCCAGTAGTGGTACTAGAAACCTCATTTGGTGACAAGAGATGGACAGTTGGGACTACACACCCCCCATTATTGGAATAACTCATTGAGATCACCTTCATATTTTTTTTAGGAAGTTTCCACTGCATTAGGTTTCCATATCATCCATCAAGTGACCCTCAGTTCTGCTTGACTCTCTCCCAATTTCCTCCCTCAACCCCATCTCCCCTCCCAACCCACCTTATTTTCCCATTCTCATCCCCATCTGCCCCCACTTCACCCTCAATATCTAATATGTTTCCCTCTCTCAAGAAGACCCATGTGTCCCCAGACCTTAGTCCCTTCTTCTATACCAAGCATCTCTGTGTCTGTGGATTGTAGGTTAGTTATCATTTACTTTACAGCTAGTATCCACTATAAGTGAATAATGCCATATTTATCTTTCTGGGCCTGAGTTACCTCAATCAGGATGATTTTTTTTCTAGTTCTATCCATTTACCTGAAAATTTCACGATGTAATTTTTTAAAATAAAATCTGAGTGATACTGCATTGTGTAAATGCACCATATTTCCTGTATCCATTCTTTTGTCGAGGGATAACTAGTTTGTTCCCAGCTTCTGACTATTCTGAATAGAGCAACAATGAATAGCAATGGTTGAGTAAGTATCCTGGTGGTAGGATGAAATATCCTTTAGGTAAATGCCCAGGAGTGGTATAGCTGGCTCTTGAAGAGATCAATTCCAACATTCTGAGGAACTGCCATATTGATTTCCATAGTGGCTGTACAAATTTGTACTCCCACCAGCAATGGATGAGGTATTTATCTTACTCCACATCCTTGCCAGCATGAGCTGTCACTTACTTGTGTTACTGGTCTTAGTCATTCTGAAAGGTGTAAGATGAAATCTCAAAGTAGTTTTGATTTGCAATTTCTATGATGAATATTTCTTTAAGTGTTTCTCAGCTATTTGAGATTACTCTATCGCAAATTCTCTGTTTAGGGCTGTACCCCATTTGTAATTGGGTTATTTGATTTTTTTGATATCCAGTTTCTTGAGTTCTATATATATTTTGAGTAATGGTCCTCTATTGGATGTGTAGTTGGTAAAAAAAAATCTCTTCTTATTCTATAGGCTTCATCTGAATGATGGTGTCCTTTGCTGTACAGAAGCTTTTCTGTTTCATTAGGTTCCATTTGTTAATTGTCAATTTTAGTGCCTGTGCTATCAATGTTCTATTCAGAAAGTTGTCTCCTGTGCCAATTTGTTCAAGGCTATTCACAGTTTCTCTTCTATTAGGTCCAGTGTATCTGTTTTTATTTTGAGGTATTTGATCCACTTGAACTTGAGTTTTGTGCAGGGTGATAAATATGGAGTATTTGCATTCATCTATGTGCAGTCATCTAGCTTGACCAGCACCATTTGTCGAATATGCTGTCTACTTCCCAGTGTGCACTTCTGGCTTCTCTATAAAATATTGCATGCCCATATGTGTTTGGATTTATGTCTGGGCCTTTAATTTGATTTTATTGACCAATATGTCTGTTTTTATGTCAATGTGGGCTTTATTACTATAGTTCTGAAGTATAGCTTGACTTCAGGGGTGGTGACACCTTCAGCAGTTCTTTTATTGTTCAGGGTTGTTTTAGCTATCCTGGAGTTTTGTTTTTCAATGTGAAGTTGAAAATTGTCTTTTTAAGGTTTGTAAAGAATGGTGTTAGGATTTTGATAGGGATTGCGTTACATCTTTAAATTGGTTTTGGTAAGATGGCCATGTTTATTGTGTTAATTCTACTGGGGGAATCTTTCCTTCTTCTGATATCTTCTTCAATTTCTTTCTTCAAAGACTTGAAGTTTTTATCATTCAAGTCTTTCATTAGAGTTACTCTGAGACATTTTATAGTATTTGAGGTTATTGTGAAAGATGCTGTTTCCCCCTATTTTTTCTTAATTCTCTTGTCATTTGTATATAAGAGGGCTACCTTTTTTTTTTTTTTTTAAGTTAATCTTGTATCCAGCTACTTTGTTGAAAGGATTTATTAGCTCTAGGATTTCCATGGTTAACATTTTAAGGTCACATATGTATATATCATATGAAAATAAAGACTCTTTGACTTCTTTCTTTCCAATTTGTATTTCCTTATCTCCTTTAGCTTCTCACTGCACTAGCTAGAACTTCAAGTATTATATTGAATAGGTATGGAAAGAATGGATAGTCTTGTCATGTTCTTGATTTTAGTGGAATTGCTTTTGGGTTTCCCTCCATTTGATTTGATGATGCTTTATTATGCCCCTTGTATCTGTATACTCTCCAGGATGGTTATCATGAAGGGGTGTTGGATTTTGTCAAAGGCCCTTTCTGCATTTAATGAGATAATCATGTGTTTTATTTTCTTTCTGTTTGTTTATATGGTGGATTACATTTACTGATCTTCAAATATTAAACCATCCCTGCATCTCTGGGATGAAGCCTATT
Organism: Cricetiscus sungorus; assembly: GCA_030556225.1. Classification (NCBI taxonomy): domain Eukaryota; kingdom Metazoa; phylum Chordata; class Mammalia; order Rodentia; family Cricetidae; genus Cricetiscus; species Cricetiscus sungorus. Next base: position 39,885,820 of record JANBXA010000372.1, read on the forward strand.
TGATCATGGTTGAGACCTTTTTTATGTGTTCTTGGATTCAATTTGCAAGCATTTTATTGAATATTTTTGTATCTATGCTCATTAGGGAAATTGACCTGTAATTCTCTCTCTTTTTTTTGGGTTGGGTTTTTATGTAGTTTGCCTATCAAGATAACTGTTGCTTTATAAAATAAATTTAGCAATGTTCCTTCTGTTTCTATTTTGTGGAACAATTTGAGGTGTATTGGTTAACTCTCCTTTGAAAGTTGGGTAGAATTTTGTGCTAAAACCAGCTGGACCTGTTTTTTGTTTGTCTTTTTGTTTGTTATTGTTGTTTTGTGGTTGGGATATTTTTAATGACTGCTTCTATTTCACTAGGGGTTTTAGGTCTATTTAAATTGTTTTCCTTTCTGATTTTGTTATTTTGGATTCTCTCTCTCTCTCTCTTTCTCTCTCTCTCTCTTTCTGCCTTTTAGTTTGGATAACAGTTTGTCCATTTTGTTAATTTTCTCAAAGAACCAACTCTTTGTTTAGTCGATTCTTTGTATTGTTCTCTTTGTTCCTATTTTATAGATTTTGGCTCTCAGTTTGATTATTTCCTTCAGTCTACTCTTTGGTGTGCTTACTTCTTTTTGTTCTAGAGGTTGCTAGTGAGGTCTCTCTCTCTCTCTCTCTTTCTCTCTCTCTCTCCCTCCCTCCCTCCCTCCCTCCCTCCCTCCCTCCCTCCCTCCCCCCCCTCTCTCTCTCTCTCGTAGGCCTTTAGTGCTAAGAGCACCATTTTGAATGCCTTTCAGTTGGAAAATATTTTTACCATGGAGGCAATTTTCATCTTTGTACATTGATAAAGTGGTGGCCAGTTTTCAAGTTTCTATGCAAAGGAGGATAGGAGTCTAAGAGTGATGTTAATTCACTAAGATTTGCTGTAAGTGCATTTCTCATTCTGTGGCTTAGAGTAAAATTTATAGTTTAGTACCTTTGTTATGAAGGAAGATCTATAAATTAGATGGAAATTCTCAAAAGTGTGCATCTATTTCATTGAGTAATGTCACAAAATCATGGGAGTAATTCAGATTGTTGCTTCAATGCCATTTTTATAAATTTAAAACATTTTATGTTCTGAAAAGGTTTATTTTTGTTTTTCTGTTTCTTGGGTTAGATTACTGTGACTGAGTAAGCTATTATTTATCCCTGTATAATATTTATTTCTTTTACCTCTGTCTCTTGTTCTTCTCTAATAAAGTAATTTTATGGGAGATGTAATTTGTTGTATAAAGAATACAAGGTCATTCATTGTACAGAGAATCAAATTAGTCAACAAATTGTCTTACTATTATAGCTTCAAAACAGATACTGGGAAGAAAGAAACATAATCAGTGTACTTAGTTTAGAAGGTGGAAAGATGTATGATATGTTGTAAATAACTTATTTTATAAATCTTCAAGAAGATATGTTTAAAGGTCTTTCTTTTTCTTGATTTTTGCCCCCTGAACACTTGCATCTTAACAGGTAGCAATCATGGTTCAAAAGTCTAATTATTGATAAATGATTAAGGCACATAAAAATATTAATATCCAATGTTTACCACCATATTATTCTAAATGAAAATGGTTTCTTGTTTTAAGGTTTTGACAAAAGAATACCAATATACATCATCTGTACATTGTCTTGTTCTAAAGAAAGCAGTTGTATTCTGTATATAAAAATTGTTTAAATAATAACTGTCGTGCCCAACCTCAACCAGCAAGGAAGACGCAATTCCGGGAAGATCTTCTTCATGCAGTTTATCCAGGATCCTTGAACAAGCTTCTTCTCCCCACCCCCTGTGGAAACACCCACACAGGCTTAAATCCCCTTGTGCTGACCAACCCCAGTGAGCTACGTGGACCCTGCACATAGGCTGCTCTTATGTGGAAGCAAACAAGCTGAACAGGCTTCTTAACCAAATAAGGACTTGTTTACGCCAGAGAGCGCTTACCATTGGGAAGGTGGAAGGTGGAAGCCAGCACCATCTTTAAGGTGCAGCACTTCGCAGCTTTCTACAGTTCCCCCTTTTTATTTTAATAATGCAACAGGCAAGGGTAGTGGTCTGATCTCCAGTAATGCAGTGGACATTGTAATGACCCTGAATCCTGGTAGTCAGCCAAGTCAGTGCCATACCCATCTGGTATCTTTTTCCTGGAGGTGGGGCCTCGGACACCAACCCACATGCAACCAGACTTGCCCTTCTTGGAGTTGCTCGCTTCCAGAGCTAACTCTGAGTGCAGTGCTAAGCCATACAACCTGAGCATGAAGGATCAGTTCTTGTTCATGACTGCGAGCCATGCTTGGGGGGACTGCCCTGCCTCTATGGCTGTAAATGCCTGTACAACCATAGCTGCATGTTGCTTCTGAGCAAACCTTATCTTACAGAAGCACCATAGGCCCACAAAGGAGATAAGCAACAAGAGGACAGCTATGACTCCCATTCCCGCCCACTCCTTCAGATGGTCCATGATGTAGATGCAGCCAATCCTGCATCTACACGTGTCGAATTTACTGCAATGATGGCCACTCGCAGGTGTACCATTAAGTCATCAAAGTCAGCAGACCAATTTCCTAAAAGATGGATAGACAACTGTCATGACAAATTAGCAGCACGTGTAAAGTTCTCATACTGAACACTGGTAACACACAAGCCTGGATATTTCATTTCATATCCCAATTGGGCCAGCTGCCACAAGGTATCTATTTGCTCCTGCACCAGATCAATTCTTTGGTTTACAATCATTAAACCTCCTTTTAGTTGAGCACCAATTGTGGATTGAGCATCCAAGGCAGTAGCCACATTCTTGAACAACTCATTTAGCTTAGAGGCTGTCTGCACCGATGTGCTCATAGCCATGGCAGCCGTGACTGAATCCACAACTGCAAAAGAGATAGCTGCAACTATGGCTGCTGTAATGCCAAAATCTCTCTGTCGTCTAAACACCATCATAGCACTCGGGGCATTAACAGGCACGGGAATCCATCTAGGCATGAGTATAACCATAGCAAGGGGGAAATCCCAGCATTGGGCAAAAAAGCAGGTCATATGCTAACTTTTCACTATTCAATATACTACTATTACTCACAGTAAACACAAAAGGTGGCCACACACATATGGGGGTAGGGGAAAAGGTAGCATTAATATTAAATGGCCCTCCTATCTCCCTGCAGCCCTTCATCCATGCTTCAAGTCCTTTACTTTTATTAAGAGTAATGGCAGTCCTACATTCTTTTGTACACTGTTCATAGACAAGCTGTTTAATCAATGGCATGGCTGTATCGGGATCGCCAAAAACTCTCCCTGCAGCCTCTACCAAACAGGCCACAAAATCTTAAAATGATTCCATGGTGCCTTGCAGTATCTTAGTGAGGTTACCACTCACCCTTCCCTTATTGGGTAATGACTTCCATGCTTTTATGGCAATCTGATTTACTTGTTCAAAAACTGGTAATGGATATCCTGTCTGTTGATTGGCAAAGCGTCCCTGTCCAAGCAACATGTCCCTGTCCCATGCTGCATTTCTGGCTGCCAGATTAGCTGCAGCCTGCTCATTGGCATACTCAATTAAAAAGGCTGTCCAATCCAGATACTGCCCAGGGCTTAAACATGCTCGAGCCAGCCCACCCCAATCACTAGGAGTCATGCTATACCTATTTAGGGCTTCAACTTGAGCTACAGTAAAAGAAGCTGAAATTCCATATGCTCTCATGGACTCAGCCAAAGCCTTGATGACCTTAAAGTCTAAAGGTTCCTCATATCTATTGCCTTGGGCATCCTGGAAAACTGGATAGGCCAGACTTAAGTCATTTCATACGGCTCTCCAGACCTCAGGGCAAAAGGAACGCCCTGTACCTCGGGCTCACCCTTCCTCACTCTGATAAGGAGGAGGCCCTGACTGCAAGAAGTTCTGATCTGTCGGTTCCCCGTATGGGCCACCAGTTGTTGCGCCCAACCTCGACCAGCAAGGAAGATGCAACTCCCAGAAGATCTTCTTCATGCAGTTTATTCAGAATCCTTGAACAAGCTTCTTCTGCCCCTCGGAAAACGCCCACACAGGCTTAAATCCTCTTGTGCTTACCAACCCCAGTGAGCTACATGGACCCTGCACATAGGCTGCTCTTATGTGGAAGCAAATAAGCTGAACAGGCTTCTTAACCAAATAAGGACTTGTTTACTCCAGAGAGCGCTCACCATCAGGAAGGTGGAAGGCGGAAGCCAGCACCATCTTTAAGGCACGGCACTTCGCAGCTCTCTACAAATAATTTTATTAAAAAAAAAATCTCAATGACATATGACTGTACTTATAGACCAGTGCATTCTTCAACCCTTGTCAGGGAAGCTCCTTCTTAAAGTAACTGGTAAATTAGCACAGAGCCCCACAACTGACAATGTACAGAGAATGAGAGACTCATGCAGGCTAAGCCCTGCATGGAGTGTCTTTATCATGGCACTCCACTCAGTGCTCAGGGATCCATGTGCAAGAGGGGTCAGAATGACTGTAAGAACCAGAGGTGGTAGGTGATTTTAAGAAAATAGCATTTCCCAGACACAACAGGGCAGGTGCACACGAGTGTACATAGACTGACATTGTGCACAAGACCTGCACAGTTTAAGCTAGACATAATCCAAGCAGGAAGATGGGGATGTAGGTACAAAGTCCCACCCCAGCCAAGAAGCTACTTGCAAGTGATACCTGCTGGGAAAGTGAAAGTGTTTTCTGGTGGAGTGACATTGGGTAAATCAAGCACTCTCCAGTATAAGCCCTGTGTTCAGGAGTAATTGGCCAGCATAAATCAGGCTCCATGTTTTTTAAAAATGGCCCTAAAGAAGAGAAAGAACATGAAGCTGGATGTATAGAGAGGGGAAGTATCTGGGAGTAGATGAGGGACAGGAGAGAACATGATAAAATATATATATATATATATATATATATATATATATATATGTATATATATAGTATGAAACTCTTAAAGAGTAAAATCTAATAATAAAAAATAAAAGTTCATTGATAAATTCAGTCATGTGATTTGCCCCATGTATCATTCTGTATTCACTCTTCCCTTCCCATCTAGAGTTTAGAAGTTAGTCTAAGACCATGGAGGCACAGCTGAGCAAAACACAGAGCTCCTGAAACAAAGCCTCATGTCAATCTAACGCCAAGGTGAGGGTCATTGCTGGTCTAACACTATTAGTACAAAAGGATGAAAGAAAGCCAGTCTTTCATAACACTTAACTTACCCAGTTTAATGAACTATCCTATAAATACGCAAGCAATTCTTTTGAATGTTTCTAGAACATTATTTTAACTGTAGCCTGAGAGTACATGGTGAATTTTTTTTCTTTATGCCTCTATTTGGTAAATTAATAGAGACCAATCTTGTGTTGGAATTTTCAGACATGGGGGAGAAAAACTGAAAGCCAAACTATAAGATTCAGATGTCTTGAGGCCACCACAGATGTTAGGCACAATGCATAATGGGGATCTCTGCAGTTTCTAGGGAAGACTTCATGGGACCTTGGCCAGACAGATACACTTTCTTCCTCAAATATCTGACCCACTTCTGCTTTCATCATCTTATGAAACATTTTTGGAAATGGAAATTGGGGAAAAAGGAAAACAAGAAGACTAAATATGAGCTAGCAGGTCTGTTTTTTTTAGCCTGAGTTTCTCTTGCAGCCTCCAGCTGATCCCTCTTATAGATTTGGCCAGATGGTTTTCTTTTTTACTTAAGATATATATATATATATATATATATATTTGCATGTAAAAAAAAGAAATGAAAAAAAATTGAAAGAAAAAATACCCCATCCAGAAACAAATACTTTTTCTCCTGGGAAAGAATGCTTGGTTGGGTTAATGAGTTCACCCTTGTCATTCCAAACATTCTAATGAAGGCACTTGTTATATTCTCTGTTGGTTTTATATTTGACGACACTATGACTGCAACATTGAAAAACCAAGTTTGGAAGCATGGCACAGTCTCCACTAGGCCACCAGCCTTGCATTTGGATGGTTCCATCTAGAGACTGGCTTTTCTGATGGGCCCCATTGCTAGGATGCTCTATGAAACCCTGCAGTTCAATGGTTTCTTTTGGTGTTGTGCAGTGAACAACACATACAGCTATAAACAGTAGCCAGACGCATCTCAAGAAATATAGAAATAAGAACTGAGGAAGGACTGCAATTTGGAAATGAGTGCTTTGATTCTAATTTCCAATACATCTAAAACAGATTTAGAACCTAGGGACTTTGTATTGATGTATTGATTATAAAGACATTCTACTGCTTGTCTGCTTGCATTAGCCGAAAAAAGTTTTTAAAATTTATTTATTTATTTGTGAAAAGGTCTCCTGTCATTCAGGCTGACCTCAAACTCACTCTGTAGAAGAACGGTAGCCCAGAATTCACAGCCCTCCTGCTTCCACATCCCAAACACTGGAGAGTACAGATATGCACCACCACACCCATTTTTTTTTAAATGGTGCTGAGGATCAAAACCATCCATGGCTTCAGGAATAGTAGATAGACAAGTACTCTACCAAGTGAGTTACATCCTTGGCCCCTGAAGCATGATTCTTTAAATATTAAAAATAAGATGTAAAGCAGAACAAATTTCATCTGTATACCAATGAATGGTTTTGAATACCCCTTGGGGTAGGTCACATCACTTTAGAGTCACTGGCCTGGGGAGAGGTTACACCAATGCCTCTCATTCAGACAAGACAACAGTCTGGCAGAACAAGGTTGTTTCCTAATGGTGGAATGTTTGTGGGTTTTTCCATGCCTGCTAGGTCCTAGCTTCACTGGCTTGTTTTCCATTGCAGAATACACTGTCATTAATGAAGCCTGCCCTGGAGCTGAGTGGAACATCATGTGTAGGGAGTGTTGTGAATATGATCAGATTGAGTGCATCTGCCCAGGAAAGAAGGAAGTGGTGGGTTACACCATCCCATGTTGCAGGAATGAGGACAATGAATGTGACTCCTGCTTGATTCACCCAGGTAAGTGTGCAATGGAACACCACAAGTTGTCTTCACAGTATCTGGGGTAATGAACAGGCACAGAGTGAATGTCTGGATTCTAGCAGGCAGCCATCCATACAGGGCTGTGATGCCATGGTTATTAAGAGTGACACAGTTAACTAAGTCTGACTGCAGAAAAAGGAATCAGAAGAATTAGTATTCTTTTCAGTGATCAGGTTGTAAATCTGAGTGTTTGTCCACTTATCTGTTCACTTAGCAAGCAGACTGATTCGCTTTTAGGCAGTCAGGGAAAGGATAGTATGATGGTTTTGTTGTTGTTTTTGTTTTTCATTTTAAATTTTATTATTTATTTATTTGTGTGTGTGTGTGTGTGTGTGTGTGTGTGTGTGTGTGTGTGCATGCATATTCACACAGAGGTCAGAAGAGGGTATCATATCCACCAGAGTCACAGACAGTTTTGACATGGGTGCCAAAACTGAACTCAGAAGAACATAATACATTCTTAACCACTAAGCCAATTCTCCCGTCATTTTGTTTAAAGACACATTTCCAGCATTGCCAGGGCTTATAGCCTGGTAGGGAAGTGAGGAACAGGGAGTTATGATTGGTGCTATGTAAGTACTGTGGTAGAGATACTCAGGGTACCATGGTAATGGGGATGAGAATGGGGTGACACAGAGGGAAGATATATGCAGACTTATTAAGTAAAGTGATGTGATGTGTATACTGAAGATGGAAGCGGCAGACTTGAGAGGATCTAGGGTACCAGAGGGGTTCAGAATGTGTAAGGGACCTATTCAAGAGGAAACGTGAGGTTTTGAGAATCCCAAGGAGCTCACTCTGGTGAAAACAAAAACAAACAACAAGTTTGTGCTGTGAGACGTAAGGAAAAGGAGACAGAAAGAAGATATTAAGGAGAGCAATTTGAAAGAAGGAGCAGGAGCCAAATTGGAAAGAGCCTTTTCCAAAGCCCTGCTATGAGGTTCAGGCTATTGGAGATCTTTTGGTAAAAGGTTAAAAGCAATTTCTCTTTAGCTATAGATGGGGAAAAGACCTGGAGAAGGGCAGGATGAGGGGCAGAGGGAATTAATGGATACTGAAATGAAGGTCATAGCCTGGTGGATAGAAAGAGCTGAGAGTCATCAGAAAGTGGAATTGGCCATGGTTTGGGATTGGGAAGGAAGAGCAGAAATCAAGGACAATGGATGTTGAGCCTCTCACCGTGTTTCCATTGTGGCTGGTACTGAATGTTTTCCAGCGTGAAAAACAAGGAGCTCTTGCCGCCTTCCACTCTGACTCCCACCCCCTAGGAGGCTCATCTTGCCCTCTCTAGGACAGGTCAGATGGGGGACACAGACTGCCCAGTGAGTTTTCTGAAGGCTGAAGAATGAAAGATCAAAACTGTGCTGGTGGTATTTCTTTCATTTTTGTGTTCCCCCTTCTTTTAAAAACAGAGTAGCTTTGAAAATGAAAACGGGATTGGCTTTGCTAGAACTGCACATTTGATTTCAGAAAGAAAACTGTACACCCCAACTCCCTATCAGGCAAGAGGGGTCTGTAGAGAAATAACTAAACAATGCCTCAAGATTCCTCTATAATGTGACACTTGCTGTTGGGTAACCACAGGGTAGCTTCAGCTATAATAAGGTGATGTAGGTCAGTCATGTGATAAGCAAGAAAGCTATAACCTACAGACAGGTAGCTCCCAGGATCTGCAGTCCATCCTTTGGAGGTTCTAGGAGTGATCACTGGCTCAGGGGAGTAAAGGATTGTGCACGCAAATCATCCTGCTACCTTGAAGGGCAGGCACGGTAAAGGAAGAAGGCTGCTTTGAAACACCTTTTCAGAGCAGTGAGATGATGCCCTAGCAGTCACCATTGGGATCCAAGAAGTCTCAGTGTGTGTCATTGGGAACTGCAGTTTGTCTATATTTATAATTTATCAACTTCAGTCATTACCTTCTTTAGCAGATACTTGATCCCATTTTAGGGCGCTGAGAGTCCCTTTAGTCCTTGTCCTTCAGACATGGCCACTGGCATGATTACACTAGTTTTAGAAAGCTTCTTTCTTGGGTTTCAGATTTCATATATATATTCTTAGCCCAGATCTGTGGCCAGCCATTTCTCCAAGAAACTCTTATCCTAAGAGCTCATTGGGCCTGGGGGTACTCCTGGATTTTGATTGTCGTTGCAGGTATTGTGGTTTAATAAGGATCAGGAGAAACAAATAGGCCAAATAGATGTTTATTCAGGGAGAAATAACTTACAACATAGAGAGATGAACACCAGCAGGTTCATGGTCCCAAGGATGCCTCCTGATACTCTTCTGTCCCCATGCTGCCAGCAAGAGAGCTCCTGGGTTCCCCTCCTCAGACCTAGGTCCCCAGGTAATGTCTGCTTCTGTCCCCACCTGCAAAGGGCATGGTCTGTGCCACAGGTGCAGACAAAGTGAATATCTCACTGCAGCTAGGTGTGGTAGGTTGAATGTAATTGGCCCCCATTAGCTCATAGGGAATGAGATACTCCAACAACATGTGGCTTTGTTGGAGGAAGTGAGTCACTGTGGAGGCAGGCTTTGAGGTCTCATATATGCTCAAGCCATGCCCAGTATCTCAGTCTACCTCTTGTTGCCTGTGGATCAAGATGTAGCAGGTCCTTCTCTAGCACCAAGTATACCTGCAAGCTTCCATGCTCCCCACCATGATGATAATGAACTAAACATCTGAAACTGTAGTCAGCTCCAGTTAAATGTTTTCCTTTATAAGGTTTCTGTGGTCATGATGTCTCTTCACAGCAATAGAAACCCTAACTAAAACAATAAATAAAAATATTTTAGTTTCTTTCTTTGTGTGATATTTGTTAGAGCACACACACACACACACACCTGCAGTGATTCGAATCAAGCACAAAGTGCCTGCCGTGTGCTACATGTCCAGACCCTGATACTTTTAAGATAGGATCACTCTATGTAACTCAGGCTGTTCTTGAACAAAATCTACCTTTTAAAGAGTGTTGGGATTAAAGGTATGGTTAGCCTGTATATCTATTGTCTATCTATAAATCTATCTATCTATTTATCTATCTATCTACCTATTTATCTCTTAGCCCTTAATTATTTATCCTACATCCACTCTTTAAAAAAAAAGAGTGCATGCAAATACTCAAGTCCATATATAACAGTACACCCTTATTCACCTCTTTGACTTTTCTCTCACGGTGAAAAACCATTTCCTATTAATGTTAACGTAATTATTTATTTGCCTTATCTTATGGCATACTATAAATGTGCAAAATAACAATAGCATTATCTGTACCACCAATAATCCCACTGCATACAGTTATGATTCTTTATGGTTACTTTTGACTTTAGAATACATGCCGGTAGATGTGTATAATAAAAATGCTATACTATGAAATCAATGGATGTGGCTTCCTTTTTGGTGTTATGCCACCAATCTAATATCTAGATAGGTTAATTGGTTTCTATATTTGAAAATGCAAGGGAATAGGCATGCGCATTTATTTCTCTTTCCATATTTCACACAAAGGAAAACGCACCATAAACATCGCTCATTATCTTGTAGTATTTTTTTTTTCATACCAATATGTGCTGGAGATAGTTCATATCAGACAGATCCATCCTCTTCATTTCTTTTTATGGTTGCATATGACTGCATTGTGTGTATTACTATTGCTTGCTGGCATTGGACTATTGGCATCCCTTAGCTATTATAAGTTGAATATTTATTATCTATAGTGCTTGGAACCCAACATGTTTTGGCTTTTAGTGTTTAGGAATTTTGTGTATGTAAGTAATGAGATGCCTTGGAGGTGACACCCCAGGCTAATTGTAAAATTCCCTTATTTCTTATACAAATTATACCCATAATTTGAGGTGATTTTATACAGTTTTTAATATACCTTTTGTTTTGTATATTATCTGTCTATGGAATTTTCTATTTGAGGTGACATGTTTGCACACTCACACAAATCCTATTTTGAATTAAAAAAAAAAACCCAGTTTAGGGATGTTCAACATGTTCCAACAACACTATAGTGAATACTCTTAAGCACACATTAATTAATTAATAGTTTATCTTTGAGGTAATTCCTAGAAGAGAGGTCAGGGGTCAAAAGAAAACAATACGTTGTCTTCTAGCTTTTGTCTATTATTTTGCTATGTATTTAGGATTCATGCTGAGGGTAGGTGAGGGTATTCTTTTATCAACCTGTGTGATGAAGTGTGTCATCTGGATTATATCAACCCTATATGTGGAAAATGGGATGCCATTATGGCTTCAGATTGCATTTATGACATGAAAGAAAGTGATGGTCTCAGTTTTGGGGGGCTGTGGATATAGCTCGATCAGTTGAGTGCAAGCCCTGGATTTGACCCTCAGTAGTGCATAAGCTTGGTTCGGTGACCTATTCTCAACCCATGAATTTTGGAAGTAAAAGCAAATAGGATTAGAAATTCAGGGTCATCCTCAGCTACATAGGAAGTTTTAGGGCAGATTGTGTGTCCCCCCTTTAAACAATCATCTTTTCTCTGTTGTAAGTGATATAGGGCAATTAAGATCTGGGGACATCAGTGTCAAAGATGTCCAATATCCTTCAGTGGCATCCAGTTGAACCTGGGTTCTGGATGTGCCAGTGTGGATTCCTCGATTTTAGGCTGTACAGCTCTGCAATAGCTCCTTTGGCAACCTATGAACATCCCAGTGTTTCCTGTGGAGCTTGGCTCATCTTCTCTAAGCTGGATTTTGTGGCTGGACCCTAATGTGTGGCTGTGCCAAGGAACAGAGTTAGCAGGGCTGTTGAGGACAGGTTATGAATCCATTTGCCTTCTTAGTGATGTGAGTGAGGTTGGTCTTTGGAAGGGATCCCACTGGGATTCAGTTTTGGGGTGCAGGGTGGGCCAACCACATTAATCATATCAGCAACTCGGCTTCTCTGGTAGGAGGGAAAGCAAAGTCAGGAGGAAATGGAAAGAGGACCATGAGTCCCACAGCTATAGAACCCACACACACACACACACACACACACACACACACACACACACACACACACACACACCACACTCATGAGGCAAAAAAGCATGTTGTCTGCCCAAGCCAACAGTGGCTGCCTTCAGCAGTTCATTAATCATTCTTTCTCTGAGATAATTTCTATTTAGCATTGGACTGGGTTCTAGGATTTAATACAGATCAAGATACACATACCCTTTGATTGATTCTATTATAGGAGAATGGCAATAAGCAGGTAACATTAGGTATGGAGTATATAATGGTAAGGATAAGCCAGGTGGAATTATGGGAAAGCAGAATAATAATAGTTCAAAATCTGAGAGCACTTACTACTATGTGTCAAACACTTTACACATGTTAATGTATTTTTAAACAATTCTGAGAGGTAGATACAATTTATTCACATTGTGATGGGTGAGGGCATTAGGGCAAGGCTTAAGCCTGTGTTTTGATATATGGGAAGGAATTATTTCTACCTTTTCTCACTCTCCCTCAGCCCTTCAAGAGACCTTGCTTTTGAGATGAACCACACCTGAACAAGACTCAGCTCTCTCTGATGTGCTTTGTTGTTGGGGGCTGCTTGCCTGACTTTTCCAGGGCAAGACTGTGACTAGTTAGTCATTGGGGCTGATTTTATGCTGTATTTTTATTGTAATAGTATATGACATAGATGAATATTTAATACAAAGGTATTTACCATTATAAATAAAAATAAATTATGAAAACAAAATGCATAGTACATAGAAGAAGCCTAATTTTTGTGTGTGCATGTGTATTTAGGTGTATGTATGTGCATACAGACATTTATGCTTATGTGTTTGGAGGGCACAGGACAACATGAGCTGTCATTCCTCAGACATGGCTTATCTTGGTTTTTGAGAGATAATCTCTCACTGGCTAGGAACTTGCCAAGTAGTTTAGGCGGGCTGGCCAGTGAGCCCCAAGGATCTGCTTGTTTATGCCTCCTCAGAACTGGGATTACAAATTCACACCATAATACACAGCTTCTTCTTTTTTTAAACCTGGGTTCTGGGATTGAACTCAGGTCTGAATTATCTTCCCAGCCACTAGGTATAAGAAAGAGTGTTAACCGAATTCTCGGGTGATTTCATTTTTGGTGTTTTATTTTTTTCTTAAATAAATTCTTCTGTTTGTCTGAATTTTCTATTATACAATAAACATGAAATAAATCTGAAAAGAGCAAAAACTAGTATCACACCAGCCGATTCCATCCTGTACTACAAGCTACTTTGTATTACTTTCCATAAAACAACAACCACTAATCAGGAAGATACTGAAACTCTACACTCCTTGCCTGAATCCCAGTGACTCTCCAGTTCCTTGGGATGAGCAGGTTCATCTAAGATCTTTGGCATCTTTCTGGGTCCAGATGCCCCAAACAGAGATGGGGCTGTGCAGAGAGAGAGAGAGAGGGGAGAAGGAGGGAGGAGGAGAGAAGAGAGTGTGTGAGAGTGAGAGAGAGAGCAAAAGAGAGAGAAGGAAGGGAGGGAGGGAAGAAGGGAGGGAGAGATGGAAGGAGGAGAGGAGGGAGAGAGGAAGGGAGGGACAGGGTTTGAATCTTGAGAAGCCTCAGAATCAGCAAAAGTGTAGACTAACAATTTGGGATGTTTCAGGTTGTACCATCTTTGAAAACTGCAAGAGCTGTCGGAATGGCTCTTGGGGCGGAACCCTGGATGACTTCTATGTGAAGGGATTCTACTGTGCTGAGTGCAGAGCAGGCTGGTACGGAGGAGACTGTATGCGTAAGTAGATGGCCTGCACACACACACAGAGAAGCTCCTTCTTCACTTGGCTCAACATACAACACAACTCAAGTTTATCTTGTTAGAATCTGAGTTTTGGAAAGCATGTAGCTAGAGGAGCTTTGTAGGCAGTCCTGTCAAAACAGAGATGTGTTTTCATCTATGGAGGGTGGGCATGCATTTGGGACCGTTGCTTCCAGAAGCTTCCCTATCTGGTTTTCAAGTTTGCCTTTTGCTCAAGGGAAACCGAACTGTTCCACACATGACACATCCAGTGTCCATGCCAGGAGAACTTGAGAGGTGGCTCTGGTCAGCAGGCAGTGAAGTCGGCACCACTGTTGTCTGTAGTACATTTAAAATAGGAATTTCTTTGATAAATTTCTTAACTACTGGGTTAAATTCTTGAAACCACAGCAAACTGCCAGCACACTACTTTAACACAGGAAGTACTTGATCTGGGAGGGTTAGTCTGTTAATCTTCTCGGAGTTTCAAAGTTCTTTAAAAGTAGAATGGAAATCCAGACCTCTCTCAGGCCAGGATGTGCTTCACCACTGGCCTTGGATGTCCCGTGAGAGCCTGCGTCGGCAGCAATGCCCATATGGTGCGATTTCTGCAACTCTCCTTTATTTGCTTTGTAGTGGAATCGGAAGCAGTTAGGACGGCCAGCTTCACTTCTGTGAACAACATTCCCAGTCTACAAAGATGGTTTGGAGTGATGTTGACCCAACCACGGGACCCAGGGTGTAGCCAGACCCTTGTAGTTTTGAGGTCCCACCATAGCCAGGTCAGAAGAGGGGTTTGTCTGTATTCCAGGGTGAACCTAACAGTTCTAGAAGGTGGATAAATTTTGAAGTGCTGGTCTCTTCTAGAGGTTTAGAACTTCCATGCCACTTTAACTGGGTTCTAGAACATTTAATTTGGGGTTTGTAGTTTTTCCAGGTAGGTCAGCTGCAGGATATAACCCTCTCTTCATCTTGGCAGCTATTCTATGAGACAGTATGGGAGGACAGTGATCAGGATACATAGACCTGGGTTGAAGTAATGATTGCCTGTAACTACATAAGACTTCGGACAAGTCATTTTGCCTTGATGATAGTTGCTATCTTCTTTTTAAAATAGGGAAGAGCCAGGCAGTGGTGCACACCTTTAATCCCAGCACTCAGGAGGCAGAAGCAGGCAGATCTCTGTGTGTTTGAGGCCAGCCTGGCATACAAAGTGAGTTCCAGGACAGCCAATGCTATTACACAGAGAGAACCCATCTCAAAAAAACAAGAACAAAAACCAAAATAAAACAAAAATAAAATAGGGAAGAATGCTGCCTACCTCGTAGAGCTGATTAAATGAGAGAAATACATGTGAAGCATTAGTGCTTTGCTTAGAGATAGTGAAAGCTGAATGCCATGTAAATATGTAATAAGACGGTCCACACACTAAACTACTTTAAGTTACAGATTGCAAAAGACACTGAGTCCTGGAAAAATAGCTCAGTCAGTGAAGTGCTTGCCTTGTAAGCATGAAGACTCAAGTTCGATCTCTAGCACCTATATAAAAAGCTGGGAAGGTGGTAATGGGGAGAGGGAGACAGGTGGATCATTGGAGATTAAAGATGGCCAAGCTCAATCAACTTAGTGAGTGTCAGGCCAGCCAGAGATAAAAAGATGGAGAGTATGTGAGAAATGACACCCAAGAGCCTCTGATCTTCACACCCATGCAAATACACAATCATGTACGCGCGCGCGCACACACACACACACACACACACACACACACACACACACACAGAGAGAGAGAGAGAGAGAGAGAGAGAGAGAGAGAGAGAGAGAGAGAGAGAGAGAGAGAATAGATACCCACAAAAAGAAAGAAACATCATTATAATACATGGCTTCAGATTTCTCATTGTAATTTTTTGTAAATAAGGTAAATTTAGTGTTTTCACTTTAGGTTATACTGCGACTGTATTTGGGTGTAATGCTAAATGGGGAGTCAATCATATGTGGCCCTGTGGGTAAGTTAGGTAAAGAGTCTAGATGCTGTAAAGGTTTGGTAGGACACCAAGAATAAGATATGAGCTCAGGTTGAACTAAGTGCTTTGAGAACACAGTAAAATGAACAGTTATTACAGACACACAGAGTCCTATAGGGGACTTTTTTGAAATTATGATTTAGTTGCAACATTTATCCCTTCTCTTTTCTCCCTCCAAACCCTCATATACACCCTCCATGCTCTTCTTCCACCCCATTCAGGCACAGGGACACATTTCAGGTTCCTGCTCACATTGATTCACTAACATCCCACTAACCAAAAATAAGTCACACAGCGAAGTTACAAATCAGCCAGTAGGCATACATACTTTGTGCCAAGGGAAAAAACGTTCACTTATGTCATGTGAGTGAGCATGTTTGGGGTAAAGGGGAAGGAAAGGGTATTTGCATTCAGGAGACCAATATGGCATAGTTACAGAATAGCAGGTATCTAGAGATATCCCACACGTGGCCTTTCCTAAAATCTCTGTCAGTTGGGTCTTGGGTTGAGCCTTGGTGTAAGAGCTGGCTGTGAAGTCTGATTGGTTGGGCTCCTGTTGGTAACATTCTAGGAGCCAGGCTCTCTAAAGGATAACGGAGATGGCTCAGGGCAGACAGTGACCCTACTAGACATGTCAAGCAGGAGACTTGGGATGTTATTCATCAGTTTGCAGATTCATTCAAAAGAATGCTGGACACAGGACAACAAGCAAACAGACATGATGTCTTCTGTTGTAGAGCCTCCAATCAACAAAGGGAAGTAAAAACAACAGCAAGGAATAAAAACAAACAAAGAAGGCAGTTTATTCTGTGAAGTAAACACACAAAATAAGGGCCAGATTCCTCTCTGCATATGATTTTGTCTTGGACACATGGGATGGCATGATTGCATTCTGCCTGTTTTGAGACTCATTCCACACACAGGGTATGTCATCACAGCTGCAAGAACAAATGGAACATTTATTATGGACATCTGGGCTGGTCATCTCGGAATACAGTGAGCCCTCAAAGAAGGTGAATTCTGTCTGTGGAAAAAGGTCAACCCCAAGAAGACATGTTTTATGTTATTAGATTCTTATCGACTACACTTCATTCTGTTGCTGCATAAATTCGAAACACATCCAAGGGAAGAAGTGAGTCATATTGTTGTCTGCTGAATGCCTGTCAGGAGCTGGGTATTAAGCTGAATTCTGTCATGAGGGGAATGGATACTTGGGCAGTCCTGATACTGGCTGGGGCATAATACAGGAGCTACAATGCAGTACCAGAATTTTCCCAGTAGATGGCGCCCAAACAATCCTTTCCATCAGTTTTTATCTTGAAGGAGGAGGGCTTCTCAGTAGGGTACCATTTGGAAGGCTTAAGCAGTTTCCCTCCCTGAGTATCATGCACAGCCTTAGCAGGGAAGGAGAAAGCAAGGCAACATTGAAAGATATCGGGTTATAATAAAGCATTAGAACATTCAGCACTGGAGAGACGGAATAGCACCTTAATTTGTTAACGGTCCACACTGATGATATTATTAGCCCACCTTCTAACGGGCTTAAGATTCAGTACGTGATTGTTTCATCCATTGCAACAGTCAGATTCTAGCCTCCAAGAGAATGCTTGAGTTCAGGGCCCAGAGAATTTACTCATTTTCACCCTCCTGTGCAAGAGAGACAGTTGGGCGATCTCCAACTATCTATACTAGGAGCCAGGGTGCTATATAACTAACTATAGGAAAGATCGGCTTCTTTGCTCTTTCTCCCAACTTTAAAATTAGAATAACTTAAAGTTATTTCTCTTTTTCTGTACTATAAACTTTACCATTCTGTGTCTTATGCTAGCATAATTTTTCCTTCCTTCAGTTTCTTTTTGAGACAGGGTCTCAAGAGGTAAGCACAGGATGACCTGGAAGTCTCTGTCTTTCTGTGTCATCTTTCCAGTGCTGGAGTAACAGCTGTATTTCATGATGCCTCAAATCTGGCCAGTGAAGATCCTTTGAAGCATCTCCACATATTGAGCACCCCTCCCATTCTCAGTCCTCAGAAGTATTTCAAATTTACTTGTACTTCTCTCCTAGGTTCATTTTTCAGTGACTCTGGGTAATTTCAGTGGGGAGCAGTACTCAAGGTTGTCACTAAGTGCTGTTTGGTTGAGGTGCTAGTATTGAAAATTAAGAGTATCGAAAATTAAGGATAAATAGCTGACTATTTATCCTTAGATCACAAACAGAGTTTGGGAGCCCATTCCCCATGGGGGAGGTCTAGGCCCTGCCCCAAATGATGTAATAGACTTTGATGATCTCCCATGGGAGGCTTCACCCTCCCTGGGGAGTGGATGGTGGGTCGGTGGGAAGCATGGGAGGATGGGAGGGAAAGGGAACCAGGATTGATATGTAATATAAGATTGTTTCTAATTTAAATAAAAATTCATAAAAAATAAAAGAGTAAGGCTGTCTTTGTAGCTTCTTAGACTGGAAAGGTGGCAGGAATCACCTGCTCACCTCAGGGATGGCTTCTAAAATGCTTGTGTGTGTGTGTGTGTGTGTGTGTGTGTGTGTGTGTGTGTGTGTATAGGGGAGAAGGGATGTTTTGTTCTTTTTTAAATTTAGTTTTCATTGTATATATTCATTGTACATGGTACTATGTTACCTAAGGATAATTTTCACAATATATATTGTACACTGAACATATTCTTTCCATAGCTCCACCCCCTTTGCAACTCCCATGCCTTTCACTTCTACTTTCATGTCATATATATACACACATGATCTTTATATATTTTTATAAAATGTAGGAACCCCATTTTGGAGAAAGGGTATGACATTTGTCTTTCCAAGGCTGGCCTAATTTGCTTAATATGATCATCTCTAGATGTTTTAATTTTCTTGCAAATGATAACTTTGCTCTTCTTTAGGCTCAAAAATTCCATATGTATGTAGGCCATGTTTCTTTATCCATTGTCATGTGCTGGACACTTGAGTTGGTTCCATAATTAAACAGTGTGAATAATGCTATAATAAATGTCAATGTACATGGGTGTCAGAATGTTGTGTTGGCCTGGAGTCCTTCAGGTGAATCCCTGGAGTGACAGAGCTTGGTCATATGGTTCTAGATTTTTTTTTTTTTGAGAAAACTTATAGTAACTGGACCTATTTCCCTTCCAGTAGTATATTGTGATTCATTTTCTTAGTGACTGCCGTTCTAAGTGGGATGTGATAGAATCCTAACATCACATTTATATTTCTCTGATGGCCAATAAGCTTGAAATTTTTTTCATGTGTTTACCAGCTATTTGTGATATATGTTCTGAAAACTGTCTATTTTATTAGCCCATTTATTGATTGGGTTGTTTGATTTTTTACTCTTTAATTATTTGAGTTCTTTGTATACTCTAGATATTAATCCTATCTCAGACATATGTAGTGAAGATTTCCTTACCAGTTTTGTAGAGTTTTTACCACTTGAATAACTATTTCCTTTGCTGTGCAGAAACTTTTTAATTTCACAAGATCCTGTTTGTCAATTGATGTAATTTCCTGAATACTTATTCAGAAAGTCTTTTGTCTATTTCTTACCTCAAGTCATTTCCACACGTTCCTTAATTGGTTCAGAGTTTCAGGTTTTATGTTAATATCTTAGATTCATTTGGAGTTGATTTTTGTACAGGATGAGAGCTAGGTATCTAGTTTCATTTTAGAATGGTATTTACTTAACTTGGCCCTCAGACTGCTCCTTGCTCACCCACCTTTGAGCAGCAAGAGGACCTGAAGTCATAAGATTACAGTGATCCCAACAATTCAACCCCTGAAGGATATTGGAGATCTAAGAAGGTTAGGAAAGCAACTCAGATGAGAGGATTTATGGAGAGAGATTACACTGCCCTAATACGTTTATCTCCTTATTTATGTTTTTGGGCAGAGGCAGAGGAGCAGAGGAACTGGCTGTGAGCCATGCCCCCTAATGTTTGAGGGCTAAGATATGTGAGATGATTTGTGCAGGCTATACCCAGAAATGATTAAGAGAAAATTTGAGAAGAAGGAAGAGAGGTGGGGTAGAGAACAAGGACAGAGAGGGGGAGACAGATATCACTCATTGAAAACCAGAGCATCTAAAGTATTGGAGAGATCAGGGATAAAAGGAACACACCTAAAAATAATAAAGGCAATAAATATACAGCAATCTGACAGCCAACATCAAATTAAATGGAGAGAAACTCAAAGTGATTCCTCTTAAATCAGGAACAACACAAGGCTGTCCACTCTCTCCATATCTATTCAATATAGTACTTGAAGTTCTAGCTAGAGCAATAAGACAACAAAAGGAGATCAAGGGGATGCAAATTGGAAAGGAAGAAGTCAAACTTTTGCTATTTGTAGATGGTATGATAGTATATATAAAGTGACCTCACAAATTCTACCATGGAACTCCTAAAGCTGATAAACATCTTCAGCAGTGTGGCAGGATACAAGATTAACTAAAAAAAAATATGTAGCCCTCCTATACACAAATGATAAATGAACTGAAAAAGAAATCAGGGAAACATCACCATTTATAATAGCCAGAAATATAAGACATAACTCTAACCAAACAAGTGAAAGACCTGTATGATAAGAACTTTAAGTCTCTGAAGAAACTAAAGAAGATATCAGAAAATTGAAGAATATCCCATACTCTTGACTAGGCAGAATCAACATAATAAAAATGGCAATCTTGCTAAAAGATTCAACGCAATTTCTATCAAAATTCCACCACAATTATTTACAGACCTTGAAAGAATAATAATCAACTTCATAAGAAAAAAGTAACACAAAAAACAAAAAACCCAGGATATCCAAAACAATCCTACACAATAAAGGAACCTCCAGAGATATCACCATCCCTGACTTCAAGCTATACTTTAGAGCTATAGTAATGAAAACATCTTTGTATTGGCATAAAAACAGACATGTAGATAAATGGGATTACTTGAAGACCCTGACATTAAACCACACACTTATGAACACCTGGTTTTTGACAAAGAAGCCAAAACCTTACAATGGAGAAAAAGAATGCATCTTCAACAAATGGTGGTGGCATAACTAGATGGCAACATGTAGAAGATTGAAAATAGATCTTTCCCCATGCACAAAACTCAAGTCCAAGTGTATCAAAGACCTCAGCATAAATCCAGTTAGAAGAGCTTGATAGAAGAGAAAGTGGAAGTAGTTTTGAACACACTGACACAGGAGATCACTTCCTGAACATAACACCAGTAGCACAGACACTGAGATCAACAATTAATAAATGGGACCTCCTGAAACTGAGAAGCTTCTGTAAAGCAAAGGATATGGTAAATAAGACAAAACAGCAGCCTACAGAATGGGAAAAGATCTTTACTAACCCCACATCTGACAGAGAGATGATCTCCAAAATATACAAAGAACTCAAGAAACTAGGCATCAAAATACCAAATAATCTAATTTTTAAAAATAGGACACAGGTTTAAACAGAGAATTCTCAATGTAAGAAACTCAAATGGCTGAAAATCAAATTTAGGCAATTGCTCAGCATCCTTAGCCATCAGGGAAATTCTGAGATACTAATTTACACCTGTCAGAGTGGCTAAGATCAAAAACACGGATGACAGCCTATGCTGGAGAGGATGTGGAGTAAAGGGAACACTCCTCCACGGCTGGTGGGAGTGCAAACTTATACAGACACTTTGGAAATCAGTATGGCAATTTCTCAGAAAATTGGGAATCAATCTATCTCATGACTCAGCAATACCACTCTTGAGCACATACCCAAAGGATACTACAAGGACATTTGCAACTATGTTCATAGAGCATTATTTATAATAGCCAGAACCTGAAAACAACCTAGATGCAACAAACCCAAAGAATGGATAAAGAAAATGTGGTACATTTACACAATGGAGTAATACTCATTGATGAAAAAAAATGACATCTTGAAATTTTCAGGCATCAAACTAGAAAAAAAAATCTTGAGTGAGGCAACCCAGACCCAGAAAGACAAACACAGTATATATTCACTCATAAGTGGATACACAACCCCAGAGGATGCAGGTAAAAAGGGGGACCCTGTGAGAGACATGAATGGATGACTCTGGGAAAGGGAAATAGATAAGATATCCTGAGTAAATTGGGAGCACTGGTGGGGGGGGGGAGTAAAGGGAGAAGAGGCAGAGAATACGAGGGAATGGGATGGTTGAGTTGGGGGAGGAGCAGTGAGGGAGAACATGGAAAGAGAAATCTTGATAGAGGGAGCCATTATATGGTTAGGGAGAAATCTGGTGCTAGAGAAACTGCTAGGAATCCACAAGGATGACCCCAACTAAGACTCCTAGTAATAGTGGAGAGGATGCCTGAACTGGCTTCCCTTGTAATCAGATTGCTGATCATCCTAATTGTCATCATAGAATCTTCATCCAGTAACTGATGGTAGATGATGCTGAGATCCACAGCTAAACACCGGGTCTAGTCCCTGGAGTGCAGTCAAAGAGAGGGAGGAGGGATTATATAAGCAA
The DNA here is from genome assembly GCA_030556225.1 of Cricetiscus sungorus. Classification (NCBI taxonomy): domain Eukaryota; kingdom Metazoa; phylum Chordata; class Mammalia; order Rodentia; family Cricetidae; genus Cricetiscus; species Cricetiscus sungorus. The sequence goes on from JANBXA010000372.1 coordinate 39,908,133, forward strand.
AGGTGTCAAGATCATGATGGGGAATTCTGCAGAGACAGCTGACCCTAGTTAGTGGGAGCTTACTGACTCTGGACTGATAGCTGGGGAACCTAGACCCTTTGAATGTGGGTGATAGTTCTGTAGCTTGGGCAATCTGTGGGGCCACTGGCAGTGGAACCAGCATTTATCCCTAGTGCATGAACTGACTTTTTGGAGCTCATTCCATCTGGATGGATACCTTGCTTAGCTTAGATACAGAGGAGAGAGCCTTTGTCCTTCTCAACTTGATATGCCAGAGTTTGTTGACTTCCCATGGGGAAGGCCTTACCCTTACTGAGGAGTGGATGGAGTGTTGAGTGGGTTGGGGGGAAGTGAGGGAGGAGTGGGAAGAGAGAAAGGAGAGGGAGGAGGAACTGTGGTTGGTATGTAAAATAAAAAAATAAACTTTTAAAGAAACAAACAAAAAAAAGAAAGAAAGAAAGAAAAAGAAAAAAAAATTCTGGATCAGAAAAAAGGAAGGAGAAAGAAAACCGGAACATCTTGCCACAGCTTTCTGTGTCCTGACTTTTCTAGGGAAAGAGCAATGCATTGACGGATGACTGTAAAGAGAAGGGTATCATGTAGTGGTTAGCAGCCAGTACCTGGACCTAACAGATTTGCAAATCATAGTTTCTTTTTTGAGACAACAGTGGTCCTTGGTCCTTAGAGAACATTTCTCTCTCTCTCTCTCTCTCTCTGTCTCTGTCTCTCTCTCTCTCTCTCTCTCTCTCTCTCTCTCTCTCTCTCTCTCATCTATTTATTCTTGTGAGAGATCAAGTGCTGCCTATAAGTTCCTTAGTCTGAGAAATAACAGCTACTCAATAAATAGTTAATACTTATGCTGGTTAGTTTTAACTGTCAACTTGACACAACCTAGAATCACCTAGGAACAAAGTCTTAATGAGAAAATATCTAGACTAGTAGGTAATATTTGAACTACTGCAGACAGCTGTCCAAGACTCATCAGCTGTAGCTCAGTGTCTGGAGGAGGAGAAGGCTTGAAATACTCCTCCCTTCTTCTCAAACAGTAAGAAATAATTAGGATAGCAAGAATGCAATCAGAGTTTTCTTTACAACCAACAGGTATCTGTGAATATAGAACCCAAATGACTTCAACATCCAGAGGAAGGGTTTCTTTCCCAGACAAACAAGAATCTAGGATGCTGGCCTCTGGGGTTGGCTGCTGAAGTGAAGACCATCTCCACCTAGTATTTCCAGACACAAGTTTTGTTAATTGGTCAGGGTAAGGTTAGCAGCAGATCTCTGCAGGGGTGCTTTACAGATTCATAAACATGTGGTCTCAGGGCCTCATAGCCTCAGAATCCCACAGGGTCTTAGTCTTGTAGTCTGGAAAGTGGTGGAAGTTGGAAGGAGGAGGAACTGAAAAATCAAAGAGAGATTTCACAGGGCTCCTGGTGCCTGGGTTTCAAATCTCTCCTGGTGGGGTTCTAGCCTTAGAATGTCCCAATTCTAGCTAGAATGTCCCAATTACTCACTCCTGATTTCATTGAGTCAAACTGACTTATCTTTATCTCACATGCCTAATGGAGGACATATTCCTAATCAAAAGAAGTGATGTGCTGCTTCCTGTCAGAAAGAAAGAGAGAGAACTGCAGTAAAGAGAACAATTAGAAAAAAAAGTTTCTAGATGATCTAGTGGAACTTTCAGACCAGAACTTTGAATAACTTTAAAATAACTAAATTAAAGGATATGTAGGAAAATATGTCTCTTATGGACTAACATAGAAAAAAAATGTCAGGTGAGATTTAGAAAAATAAAAGGACAATGTGAGCATCCAAAAATTATAAATACAGTATTTGAAATGAACAAATATCAGTTGAAGGGAACAAAGGGGGAGGAAGAATCAAAGATAGGCCAAAAAAAAAATTATATATATATATATCAAACTGCTGCCCAGAAACGAGACACACAGAGTCCTCAATGCTATTTTCTTGTATTAGTGTATTAGTGAAAACACTGGTTTTCATTGTGATATTTTTGTACATGGAAGAAGTGGATTGGGGAAAGAGCTGTGTGGAATGTAAAGGAGAATAATGGGGGCAGAATACAATCAATCCAGTTCCTTTGCTGCCCTCTCCAGTTCCTATCTTTTTGGCTGGATTGGCAAGGTGATTAAACCTGCATTTTTGTGAAAAGATCCAAGCAGCTTGGGGAGGAAATCTCTCCCGCCTCAGAGTGGTACATATTTTTGATGCTAAACAGTCATTTTAACAGAAGGCATAACACATGCAGTCTGGGGGGAGGAGGGGCTTTGAAATGCTTTGATTGGGCAGGGAGCTGTTGATTTGGTGTGGTCAGCCATTTGATTAACAATTCATTGGGCACTAGCTTGATACTTACAAAGAGGTGAGCAAGACAACCATCCCCACTCTCGCACGACTGTGCTATCAAGTACAAAGAAATAATTCAATCAGCGGTCTTCATTAAGGGCCAGGCTGAGTGGGGTCTTAGGCCAAATCACAGCTTGGAAAGTCACACTGGGCCCCCTAGTGTTCCTGATGAAGACAAGAGTCCCTATCAAAGCAAAGCCTTTGCCAGGCACTTACTGTGAGCTAGGCATTGTTCTAAACTCCATCCTGCAGCCCTCATCAGAGCTCTTTTATAGATAAAGACACTAATGTACCCAGTCAGGGAAGGGATGGAGTAGAGGGGATGTTGTCACATAGCTGTAAGTGCCTGGGCCAAGATATGAATTTGGAAACTTGGCTCCAGAGCCTGTCCCCATCTTCTCCACTGAACCACTCCTGTAGAACCAGGGCAGCTAAGATTGTGGCTCCGAGGGTCTGTCTGAGGACCTGAAAGGTGATGATGGGATGACTGGTGTTACACACAAGGTTCAGGCTTCCTTTCTGACCCTGGTCTAGTGCACTGGCAGGTTAAAGGCCACCATTAGGCCTCAGCTCTGACAGCTGTATTTCTACTGAGTTCTAGTCAGTGTCTACACATGGCTTTCATGAGATCTAGAGTACAGGGGTAGGACCTGAGCTCTCTCTCTGGGAATCATATGCTAAGATAGTGTCTCTGATCCAGACAGGACTCGATAGAAAGAATAAAATGCCATTTACAGAACCTGTTTAGGGATTAGTTACTGTGTTGAAAACCAAGGCTAGGGTCAGAGCTCAGTATTGATAGAGTACTGAGTACTCTGTACTCAGTACTTAGTACTCAGTATTGATAGAGTACTGGCCCAGCACAAGTAGACCTAGGTTTGATCCCTAACCACACATAATATAGGCATTGAGGTGTAACTATGGAATGCTCTCTCTTGGCAGTCAGAAAGAGAATGATCATAAGTTCAAGGCTGGCCTCAACCTCAGCTGACTAGTTCAACACCAGCATGGACTACAGGAGATGCTGTCTTAAAAAAAAAATCAGATTTAATCCAACAAGGAAATAAGAAAAGCCATGATGATGGGTACTACTATTATTCTCATCTCTAAATGAGGCACACTGGCTCAGACAATAGTGAACTCACCTAGGGTTCAAACCCAAGCTGTTTTCATGGACTGAGTTATCTTTGGAAGAAAAGCGAGAACACCAGTGCCTCACTGACTGCACAGCTTCTTCAATTCCTTTTTTCCGTAAGAGGGAAGATGAAAAGAAAACAAAATGAAACCGAGTCTCAGAAGTGTGCTGTCTCTCTCTCCCTCTCTCTCTCTCTCTCTCTCTCTCGTCACTCCCTCCCTACAACTAATGCTGGAGATGATGAGACTTTTGTGAATGTTGGAGGTGTTCCTTCCTGTGGGGAACCTTCCAGTTCTCTTACTTCTTTGGAAATCAAGGAAGAGTTCTTTTCAATTCTGTGAAATAGACGCAGTTTTGTTCACCTAGCCCATTCATGTTGAGCTGTAACAGTGAACAAGAATAAGGTCGAGTCCTTGGAGATGGTCTGGACTCACACACACACACACACACACACACACACACACACACACACAGAGAGGGGGGGCATGCAGGCACACACACTCACAAACACACACACACACACACACACACACACACACACACACACACACACACACACACACACACACACCCATGCTCGTCCGCAGTAAGACATCATTAGGGAACCAGAGCATGTTTTCTGGGCCTGATCTGCTCTGGTCTTTTAACTAAGGACCACCTGTCTGGTTGGCCAGCATTTTCTGGCTGTATTCACTGTTCTGTCCTGGACAGAGAGGTGTGTTAGTTTGTCTCTGCACCCTGATCAGCCAGCTCCAGAGGAGAGGCTGGAGTGGGAAGGGAGCTGAGGGAGCCCCTGATGTGGGAGGGAGTAGGGACCATTCTCTTCCTTTCTGGCCAGTGCTCCCTCTCTAAGCCATTTTCAGAAAGTGGCCTCTTTGTCTTTTGTTGGTTGGAAGTTGTTCCTCCTTTTGGAGCTTAATATTCCCTCCCCTTCAAAGTAAGAGGGAACAACATGATGAGGAGCCCAGCTCCTGCATACATGCCTTGCAATTCTGGCTACCTCTGGGGACAGTTCTAAGGCAGGCATAAACGGTTCAGCCTACCCTGGGTGCGGCCAGGGGCTCCCAGAGCCCTCCAGAGGCTGCTGCATGAAACCCAGGAGTTGTCCTAGCTTCACCAGGGAGACCAGAATAAGGAGGGACACACAGACATAGGCTGTCTGATTCCAGCTTCTACAGGGAGGAAAAGGAAGAAACCGGAAGTCGGCTGGCAGCCTTCCAGCTGCTTCTAACTTGGGGCTCCTAGCAGGAGATTTGTAGGGGGAGCTGGGATTTAACACCTTGCAGGCTAGGAAGCTGCCAGGCTCTGGAAAGCTGAGGCTGTGCAGGGAGGCTTCTTTTTCTGTCTCTCACACCCAGTGTAGCACGTAGCACTTCCTTAGCCTTGCAGCAGATGGGCAGATGTGGGCGAGGAGAAGCGTGAGGTGTGCAGGAAGAAAGAATGTGTGCTTCCGGTGGGGGCCACTTCACGGATGGTGTGCTGAAAGAGGAGAACTCCTGCTGCTCCCTAATGCAGAGGGAGAGGGTTAGATCAGAAAGCTGCCAGTCAGGGCGATACAATGGATCATCCCAGACCCGCTACCCGACTAGACAGATCCACACGTGTATCCCTGAGGCAACAGCTGATTTTCACTGATTATTCTGTTACCAAACGCAATCTGTTTGCAGTTTCCCAAACCACGTAACCTAGGGGCTGCTTTATTCAATCTGACTGAAGTTGATGGAGGTTTAGAGAGGCAATGTAACTTGTCAAAAGCTGCACAGCTAGAGAGCCTGAAGCTGCGTCTCCGAGGATAGACTTTGACATTCCTGTCCTAATGTAACGATGCTCAGAGTCTTGCAAGGCCTTCTGTTGGCTGAGTTTTGGACCATCATGTTCTTATTCCCAGTGTTCAGCATCCAAGCAATGGGAAGACGAGCATTATCTCCCCCAGGTTTATCGGGAGAGTGAAATAAGCCTGGCACAGCCTGACTTACCATTCCTTCTTCCTTTCCTTCCTTCATTCAACAAACATCCCAGGCAGGTACTGTTCTAGCTGTACAAGCTAGCTAAGGTCCCAACTCTACCAAAGTAGGTAAGGAAGTAAAGTCAAAGGATTTTAACTGTGTGTGTGTGTGTGTGTGTGTGTGTGTGTGTGTGTGTGTGTGTGTTATAAAGAAGACAAAACATGATTAAGCTGGACTGTAGAATGGGGAAGGGCAGATTTCCACAGATGCTTGAGAAATGAGGACGGGCATTTCCACAGATGCTTGAAGAAGGGTCTTTGAATAAGTGGCAGCTGAGGTTTGTTACCAGAGGAAGGAAGGTGAGTTTACTAAGTTGAAGGAGTTCAAGGTCTGCTGTTCGGAAGGCTGGTGTGGCTGGAGCAGAGTGGGCAGGCAGATGGGCAGGATAAAGAAGGGGATTAAGAGATGTTGTCACATGGTCAACAAGGCAAGGTTATGAATGTCACTGTGTTGTGTGACTTTCTCTGGGAAGATATGAATGAGTGTCTGTCTACTCTGGATGGGACACTGATGTCTAGCTTGGTAAGTCACTGAGTTTACCTGGGTTATCTTTTGTTGTTGTTTTATTTTTTTCACTTTACCTGGGTTATTTACAGGAGGAGCACATGTGTAGAGTTATTTATAGAACTGTGAATGACCCAAAGACAGCTGTATCACAATAAACAAACAAATAAATTTCCTAGAATAGGTGACTATGCACTGCACAAGCCGCTTAACCCACCATAGAGTCTCTACTTGGTACTACTTTTAAAACATCAGGTAGAGACCTTGTGAGCCTTGTAAGTTTGTGGATCATCCTCAGCATTGTGGGTTTCATTAACTTCTTTCATATTACAAGCTTCCTTTACTTCATTGGTCTTACCAGCTTCCTCTTCTTTTTGTAAGGAGTGTTTTAATGCAGAGAAAATAACTGTACAACGCATGGGAAGATGCTCACACAGAGGATAACCTTTGGTGGGCTTAAAACAAGAGCAATACTATCTGATTTATTTATCCATTTAAGATAAATAAGGACAGGTCTGGGATCTGTGTGGAGAATAGAATGCTAGGCATTAAGATATATGCAGAATGGCTTGGAGGAGGCTGGGCCATCACAGTGAACAGCAGGGGATGACATCTCTCATGGTGGAGCAGGGTAGCAGCCACACATTTCAGTGAAGATACAAATTAGACATCTTAGTCAGTCATAAAAGCCTTGGGTCTTACTCTTGGCAGAATTAGGGTTTGGGCTCTTTCCCTAAGATCATATCCATACTTCTATTGTCATACTGCATGGATGAACATCTACTGATATTACTATTTTTCTTATTAGTTTTGGGATTAGCTTTTCAGAGGGCGGTCTCTGGGATGGAACTACTATATTCCTAGAGTTTATGATATCTTGATTTCTGTATAGAACCAGAGTATATCAGTTTCCCCTATGATGCTTTAGATAGTAAATCTTTTCATTTGCTGGGATCTGACTGTCTCTGTGACTTTTCAACTCTGTTACTATTGTGCCAAAGAGACAAAAACAGTATCCTAGTGGATAGGCATGGCTTTGGGCAAGGAAACTTTGTTGTTATTTAATAATGTCTTGCTCTGTAACCTGGGCTATCCCTAACCTTACAATCCTCCTGCCTCTGCCTCCCTGGGCACTGGATGCATCACCACACCCAGCCCAGGGAAACTTCATTTACAGCAACAAGGCTCCATTTGGCTTTTTGGGTCACTATGTGTGAAAATCAGATAAAGAAAACCATTTATTTATATTACTCAGTTATTTTTTTCTATAAAATCACCTGAAAATGTTTACCACAAACCCTTTTACAGAAATAGGGTGTACCTTACCATGAGTAAATGTACAATTAAAAGAACTCCCTTGTTAGAGACTTCCAAGTCTTAGGGCTGTCTTATGGGACCAGTGTAGCAAGGATTGGAATGCTCCCGGCTCTTGCTTCTGCTTCAGCCAGGAATGTATCTTTTATCCTTATTTTGCATTTTCAATTGACAGACCTGATGGAAACTTGAACAAGAGGCCTTGGGGATAAGACAAAAAGTGAGAACAATTAATCTAACTCACTGGATGGAAGATCATTTGTCTTTTCTAGTGTCGTACATTAGGAAAGCACTTATTATATAGTTTGTCACAGAACAAATTCCACAACTGGTCACAGAATACATTAACACCTACATGGTCTAACTGGGTGGGAAGGAGGGAGAAGTGATGCTGGAGAGTCTTCTACAGGTGACAGCGGGAGGATGAATGCTGTCATAGAGAGGCAGATGATAGATAGGTGTCTTGGGCTTTACATCAGGCACCCGTCAGCCTCAGCCTCTCTGTGACAAGACTGTAAAACTGGGACGGTATCGCTTTGTCCCATATGATAGGTGGAATACAAGAATTAAATTAAATTCCTTTTCTGCTTTTATTTTGTTCTTAGGGATGTGACTGACTAAAGCAAAAAGACTCTGTCAGAATTTCTCTGTGTCTCTTCTGTCTACCCCATTGTCTGTGTATCAAAGTTTTCTTCTCTTTTCAGGCTGTGGCCAGGTTCTTCACGCTTCAAAGGGTCAGATTCTGTTGGAGAGCTACCCCTTAAATGCTCACTGTGAATGGACCATTCATGCCACACCTGGATTTATCATCCAATTGAGGTGAGGGGCTGACCCAGAAATAGTTAAGAGCCTGAAAGACAACTGAGATGGGAGATCCTGAACCGGATTGAACTGGTCAGACCAGTCTGGCCCCACTGCCATGCCAGTCCCAAAAACACACACAGAGAGGCTGTATTAGATATAAAGCTGTTGGCCTGTTTCTACTGTTTCTTATTGGCTAGCTCTATCTTAATTATTACTCCATTTCTATTAATCTAAGTATTTCTATATGGTCTTATGTTACCGGAGAGAGAGGCTGGCATTCTACTCTCTCCGTCCTCCATCTTCAATCTCCTCCCTACCACTTCCTCTCTCTTCCTTGTATCCTAGTCCCTCTTATCTTGCTTTCCTATTGGCCAACAGTGCTTTATTCATTAACCAATAAGAGAAACATATTTACAAAATGACATCTCCCATCAACTCCTCTTTTCTGTCTAAAATAAAAAGAAGGGTTTTAACCTTAGTATAGCAAAATATGTCACACAAAAGTTATCAAATAAGAATCACAGTTAACAATATTTAGTCCATTAACATTTAGTAAGATTTAAAGAAATATTCTACCATCTATCCTATCTTTGTGAGTCTAAAGTCTTATATGTAACTTATCTTTAATCCTAAGTAAGGAAAGCTATACCCACAACTATTTGTCTTCAACTCCTTCAAAGACCACAAAAGGACAATATATAAACTCTAGAAATGACAGAGACAACTCACTGCCTAGTCAGTCACCTGAAGTTCTTTTGTAATGTTCCATCTTCAGCCTATAGGCCATAGTGTGTCTGGCAGGTTCCTCAGCAAAGCAGGAAACTTTAAACTGTCTACCTGTATTGGCAGTTTGTCAGTCACATTTTCTCTGTGTCCTGCAGAATGTCTGGCAGACTCTCCCATGAAGCAGGAATCCTGTAGCAATGTTCATCTTGTATCAGCAGTCATTTTCCTGGGGTCCCGCATGTCCAGTTTATACATCATGAAGTCAAACAGTCCAGAAAAGAGCAGTATCTTGCTCAAATGGCTAGTCTTGCCATATTGAAAGCTTGTGCCTCATTGTCAAGAAATACCCTAAACCATTTTAAATGCTATATTCTGTATGTCTTTGAAAGGTTTGAAGAATGCCTATTTATCTCAAATACATCTCTGTATGTCTAGAAATCCTAAGTAACTTAACTATAAGCTTTGACTATTATAGGTAAAACCTAACTGAAGTTTTGACTATTATAGGTAACTATCTAAAATATGTACTAAATTATACATTACATTTCTAAATGAGCTACATAAACACAATACCTAAACAAGAGGAGAAATATACATATCACAAAATTGACCTTAAACTGTATCAATAAATGAAAATCCATCCCAAAACAAAGTATTCATATCTATACCATAATCCTCTTTTTACCTTTACAAAGAATTGGTTGTCATCATTAACCATTTATAACTAACCCCATATAAATGAAAACAAACATTTATAAACAATATTTTGGAATTTGGGTGTTGTTCTTTCCGAACTGGTTCCTGCTGGTAGGGGGTGCTTTCATGGGGATCCTAAGAAGATGCAGAAATCTGTGTGCAAGGCTGTCTTGTCCCAGCTGTTTTGAATGTCGGATCACCTGGGACTCTGTTTCAGGGGGTCTGGTTTGATCAAACCACATTAGTCTGGAAGGAATCTACAGGTTTTCTTTATCTGTGGAAACAAAAATATAAGTCCTTTTCCCCCAGTAACTTGTCCTTGGACTTAAATTTTGAAGTCAAAGCATTTTTAAAATATATAAATTGGATTTACCCAGCAGCATTTGTTTTAACAGTTGCTGTTATTTCTTCAGCAGTCAAATGATGCTAAGACAATATAATACCATACAGTATCCAGATTCTTTCTGTGCTTTCCATCTTTACACGGTTTTTGTTATTACTCTGTTTCTTTTATTTTCATTTTTTGAGACAGGGTTTCTCTGTAACTTTTATCTGTCCTGGAATTAACTCCGTACACCAGGTTTACTTTGAAATCACAGACATCTGCTTGCCTTTGTCTCCTGAGTGGCCAGTTATGGCCGCTTCAATCTGGTTCTGATTGGTTCAAACTGGTTGTATTCGGTTTTGAAAGGTTGAAACCATTTTTTGGCCTGTTCAATCTGGTTCTGACTGGTTCAATCTGGTTCAATCCAGTTCTGTCTGGTTCTGACAGTTTCAAACCGGTTCTGACCAGTTCTGACTGGTTCAATTAGTTTTGGCCTACTTGACATTAGTCATTTTTTCTCCATTTGAGTTAATTTGTAATTTCACATGGTTTATTTCACACCTGTCTGAGTCTCATTTTTTACTATCTGTCTTCTATATTAGAATTTATCTTTATGAAGTCATCATCTAACCTTGAGTTCACCCCTAGGATCTCAGGAATGACCTGGTTTCCTTGCTCCTTTTGTCATCCTATCTCCATACAGGTTTGGCATGTTGAGCCTGGAGTTTGACTATATGTGCCAATATGACTATGTTGAGGTTCGTGATGGGGACAACAGTGATAGCCCCATTATCAAGCGATTCTGTGGCAATGAGAGGCCAGCTCCCATTAGGAGCACAGGTTCTTCACTGCATGTCCTTTTCCGCTCTGATGGCTCCAAGAACTTTGATGGATTCCATGCTGTCTTTGAGGAGATCACAGGTAAAAAAGCAGTGGATGGTGTACTCCATAAAAGCACCTCAACATTAGGATGCCCAGCTCTCAGAAGCAGCTTATATAATGAGGAGGAAAAAGGAGGAAAGATCGGGACATTTTCTTTTTCCCTTCATCAAAGCTCACTCAAAATTGGACCAAGGAATTGTGCCTCCTTCATGCAGAGGAGGTGGCTGGAGCCCTAAGGGGCTGTGTTACATATTGAGGGTCACACAGGTCTGAGGGTAGAGTCTAAGTTTGTACTGAAGCTTTTGACTCTAGCAATCATGTGAAGGGGCTACTCATGGTTAAGAGTACTGGCTATAAGACCAAGCTGTTTGACTTTAGAAAAATTCTTCTGCCTTTCTGGGCCTCCGTTTTTCAAAGAAATAATAAAAAAAAAGAAAAGAAGAAAAAGATGGGCAGATCCTTACAGATGCTGGAAAAAGGAGAAGGAGGAGGAGGAGGAGAAGAAGAAGCTTGCACCATCCAAGTCTTCAGCACTGCCTAAGCCAGGAGTGTGTAAATAGGTATTGCAAGTCTTATGTACAAGCTCATGCTCCAGTAGTAACTCCCACTGTGCTTAGGCAAGCAATGCTACTTAAACTCAGTGGGTCACAAAAATAAACAATCAAAACCAAGAAAGACAGGAAAGCAGGAAGGTGTAGAGTAGGACTAGGAGGAGGCATGAAGGGCTAAGAGGGGATGTAAAAGTGATCAAAATGCACAATATCCATATGTGGAATTGTCAAAAATAAGAATTAAAAAATATTTTATTTTATGTGTATAGGTATTTGGTCTGCAAGCAAGTCTGGGTAAAACTTGTGCTTGTCTGGTGTTCCTAGAGTCTAGAAGAGGGCATTGGATCACCTGGGACTGGAGTTACAGACTGTTGTAAATGGGCATGTGGGTGCTAGAACTTGAACCTATGTTCTGTTCTCTCTGGAAGAGCAGCCAATATTCTTAACCTCTAAGTCATTTCTCCAGGCCCAGAGTTATATTTTTTAAAGTCTCAAACTTAAGTAATATTTACTTGATTACTGAAAGCTCGACTTCAGTCCTGCCCTACCTGGTCATATGTGGTTCTATCTGGAGGTAGTATTGACCATCTGGACAAAACACTGAATTCGAAGGAATCACTTCAGCTCTTCATATTGTGAGTCTGGATTTCTCATGCTTTATACAACAAGCTTCTGCTTTAAGGTCAGTTTTTAAGGTTACTGTGGAAGAGTAATGAAGAAAAGAGCAAATGTTCACCGGTATCTGGTTACCAGAAAGTGGTGGGAGGAAGGTGTAACATGAGAGAGAGTCTTAGGGAAGGAGCTAGCCCCTCATTCCATAATGGCACCCTGCAGAAGAGATTGAGGAGATGCAGTGAGAAGCATCTGTGGATTTTTGGGACATGCAGCCAGAACTGGCTGTCAAGGTAGCCATGGTGAGCAGTGGCAGCTCACTAGCTTGTGGTCCTGTGACTGAAGAAGCATGTCCCCCTCTGAGGAGTACTGAAAAACAGCAGGCAGTGCTGCCTCTTGACCCTCAAACACTTCCAAGCGTCAGCTTACCCTTGAGTTCTTTCCTCTGGCTAAGGTCTGTCCTGCAGGCCCTATAATCTCTCTTCTCTGCTACCATTTTCTTTCTCCAGTGAGCTATGAATTTGCCCTTTTGTTGACTACCTTATTGTTTTTGCCCACTGTAAACTAACTACATTATGCTTCGGGCTGTAGTTGTTGTATACTCCCTTACACACATCCTTAATCTAGTAAATAGGAAGTCCTGTGTGTTTCTGTATCTCTCCAGGGCCCTCACTACTGTTTCATTGAACTGAGCCAAGAAGGGGATGTAGTTCTTTTACATAAGCATACATGAATTTAGGAATGAAGGCTAACACATACACTAATGTTCCCCCATTGGCCTTTGCAGGAAAAATAAAGTCCCTAAGATGCTCAGTAAGCCATAGGTTTTGAGCATCAGTAAGATTTGAAAAGACTGAATGTTCTGTGTGTTCTTGGCACTTCACATGTGTATCAGGCCATTGAACTAAGAAGATCTGCAGTAAAGAGATCTGATCGGTTACATGTTGAGTGGCACTTCTTGGGGAGTCTAAAATCAACCCATCCAATGTTGGTTGAACCAAGCAGTGCATTTATTAGGATTTCTTGCAGGAACATGGGTGAGGGGTTCCTTACAGGAACTGTACGACACAGGAAACATATCTCAGCATGGTGATGATTCCTGAAGACTGCATCACTGGCATTGCCTATGCAATCTGCAGGCAGTTAGACCACTGAAGATTCTCTTTTCTCCAGCATTTATTCACAAGTTATATAATCTGGAGGAGAAACCTTCTGAGTCTCTGTGGGAAATACTGCACACTGTTGTTTTCATTGGTGGAATGCCCCTGTGTGTGGCCTTCTATATGTGGGTACCTTGAGCTTACTTTTAGGTGCCTCAAACATGTTAAACAGCATCTGCATAATTTGACACTTAATATCAATGTGTTTTCTGCATTCTCAAATCACAGCATCTTGAATTCAGTAAAATGAACAATAACATTGTAAGAAGTTGGGGGAAAACACATTGGTTCAGATTACAGGCTTTGGGGAGGTGGATTCATTATTGGTGGTGACACTAACAGATGCCTTTCTCTTTCAGCGTGTTCCTCATCCCCTTGTTTCCATGATGGCACATGCCTCCTTGACTCAACTGGATCTTACAAGTGTGCCTGTCTGGCTGGCTACACTGGGAAGCACTGTGAAAACCGTGAGTATTTAAGGTGGGGTGGGGTTTAAGGTGTTAATGGGGCATGCAAAGGGATTTGAGGGCTCATAGCACTCCGGCTTCCTGGTGTCTCCAGTGGCACATCATATGGGCACCTGAGTCATAGTTGTTGCCATCATTGTTGTCATCATGGTGTGTGTGTGTGTGTGTGTGTGTGTGTGTGTGTGTGTGTTTGTGTTTATGTGCACATATGCACATGCACACTCGCACTCATCCACATAAGCGCACATCTGCATGTGCCTATGGAGGCCAGAGTTAGATGTTGGCTATTTGCCTCCATTGCTCTTCTCCTCCTCAGTTTTCTCCCGAGACCTTGAGACTCATTGGTTGGCTAGTCTGTGGGAGCAACAGGGTCATTTTCCTGTTTGCTTCCCACCATACTGAGACTGCAGATGTGCACTGTCATAATGACTTTAAAGAAGTGGGTGCTGGGAATCTCATCTTAGGCCACCATGCCTTCCTAGCAAGCAGTTTACTCACCAGCCCCCTAAGCTGCATTCTCTTTTCCTTTTTTCTCTTTCTTTCTATGTCTCTTTTTTATTTCAGTACTAGGGGCAAACCCAGAGTTTCATTCATGCTAAACACAGGTATTTCCACCGAGCTACAGCTTTAGTCCCCGTGTCATGAATTGACACTACCATCAAATCGCTAGCTCTCTGGTTCTTATGGGCAGTCAGAAGCAAAGCACTAACAGCCCTTAGTAACCTGGGGCTCTAAAAAAAAAAAAAAAAAAAAAAAAAAAGGAAACAGGAGAAATCAAGTCAAACAAACAATCCACACCAAAGCAGCAAGAGTTTCTAAATTATGTCCTTGAAAAGGCAGGATGTGATTCTCTTCTGATACTAGATTTGAACTTTTGCCAGGGGAGAGAAAAACTTGTACCCACCAAATTTAAGCATACATATAACAGGGCATATTTGTTGGCCTTGGGAAATATATATACCATGGCACCAAAACTTCCAGCTCTGCTGGAAGAACCATGCCATTGGCAAAGAGGAACTTTACTACCATGACCAGAAATTATTTATTGTGGTGTCTGGTAACCAGGACCCTATGTATAATGTATGTCCTAGCAAAAATTGGAGACCTAAAATTAGTGCCACTGTCTACATCTATTGTTCTACACATTGAATGAAATGTGTAGAATGTGAAGTGCAGAGCAAGAATAAGGTTTGAGGACGAGTGGAGGAAGATAATGTCCTGAGCAGGGCTCCTCAAAATGACCTGTGCAAGTAAGTCTGTAAGGACAATCTCCCCAGAGGTGCCTATATGACTTGGCAGAATTGACCTAGAAATGGAAAGAAGTCAAACAAAAAGCAATTTCAAGAAAAATCTCAGGCCCCCTGCTTGGCAGGAGTGAAATATGTAATGCCAATAAGTGCAGACAAGGGTACTAGGTTCTTCTATCCACAAAGCAATTAGTCACTAGCCAAGGCTACCCTAGGGGAGGAGGGAAATATGAACTCAGGTGTGTTGTCTTAGTTAGCTTAACGGTCAATTTGACACCACCTAGAGTCACCTGAGAAGGGAGTCTCAGGTTAAGGATTGCCCAGAGCAGACAGGCCTATGGTGTGCCTGTGAGGCACTGTCTTCTTTGTTAATTGATAGTAGCAAGGCCAAGTTGGGCATAACTCTCTGGGCTTGTGTTCCTGGGCTGTATAAGAAAGCTACCTAAGCTAAGCATGAGTCTGCAAATGAGCCAGCAAGTAGCCGTCTTCCATGCACTTTCTTGGCTAAGAGTGAGTTTTCTGCTTGGCGGTAATGCTGTGTGGGAAAGCAAGCAGCCCTACTGTCAGGTTCTTGACTTGAGTTCCTGGTCTTGACTCTCCTCATTGTTGCACTGTGACCGGAAGTGTAAAAGAGATAAACCGTTTCCTTCCTAAGTTATTTTTGGTCAGAGTGTTTTGTCTCAGCAACAGAAAGGAAACTAGAACATATGCCCAGCTTCCTGAGCAGATGCTCAATGTGGTTCCAGGAACCAAGTGAGGATCAGTTTCCTGAAATCATACAGGCCACACAAGTCAATGGAGGAGGAAAAGGAGAACTTAGGAACAGGTGGAGGGAGGGCTTCAAGAGCAGAGCACTAACCGTGTCTTCTCTGGTCGTTCCTGACCAGCACACACATGCTCTGTGAGCCTCTGCTGTCTGAGAGCCCTTTGGAAAGTTGATGCGTTTTTTTTCCCAGGGGGATGTTTACTAGCATTCCTTACAAACAGTGTGGTTTCAACAATGGGACCCAGACTATGTCACTGGGATCTGCTTCTGTGTTATGTGTAAGGCAGATGGGAACAGTGTTGTTTCTTTCTTGTTTCAAGGATTTGTATATATGGTCTAGTATGGTCCAGAGACTCAACAACGGCAGACTCTGAGTTCTAGATAGGGAAATGAAATTCTGAACGACTAGCTACAGTTTTGATAAACAGAGGTAACACTAGAAAAATGCAAAACATGACCTCATAAAGCCAGACACCTTTAAGAACTGTTTCAAATCAGGAGAGAAAAGTAAATTGCTTCAGAAGCAATGACTAAACCATGCATGGGTGGCTTGTAAATCAAGTGGATTATTCTGTAAAGGTACTTTGTCGAAAGAAAAACAAGCATCATTAAAAAAGAATGCAGCAAAAGGCATGTGAATTGTAGCTTGATTAATAAATGCTCGCAAATCACTTTAAATACCAGGTGAGATTGGGATGTGGTTTTTTGTGATGGAGTGCTTGCACAGCATGTGCAAGGCCTGGGCATGGATTCCCAGCACTGAAAACAACAACAACAACAACAACAAGCCACAAACAAACAAACAAAAAAGCAACCAAACAACCACCATGATCTCCTAGGAATAATTTTCCATTTCTAGTTTTCAAAATACAGTTCAGGAATTGTAACCCTCAGCACTGTATGTCTGCAGCTCGGTGGAGAGTGGATGTGGGAATGTCATCTGTCATTTGCTAACATCAGTCTGGGAAATTAATTTTTATTATTTTCTTTAAGATCCAGGTCTATTTTTTCTGATAGGAAGTTCAGGGTGAATTCTAACTCACTCAGTTGTTGAGACATCTCAAAAAAATCTAGCCATGTTGTTTACCTTCTTATTTCTGAAGAGATCTTAGCCATTGTTCATGGCAGTCTGTCCATGAGAAGAGTAAAAATCGAGCAGGGTGTGTGTGTGTGTGTGTGTGTGTGTGTGTGTGTGTGTGTGTGTACTTATGTTTTCCTTCTGAAGATATCAATGAGCTGGGGCAATCTCCTCAGAGGGAATTCTTTCAAAACTAGTAAGAAATACAAGCAAGCATTTGGAGAATTTCCAAACTCCAAAATACTCAAATTAGACCTGGCACTTGTTCTTAAAAGCAGCTTCAAGAGCACCAAGGCTAGCATGACTGAGAGCCTTTATTGATGTGCCTTTAAACCTAGGCCCCAGCAAATTCAGAGCCAAGAGTCAGAATCATGCTTTTCTCACGTAGTTTGTGGTATCTCAGATGCAGATCTTACCATGCAGGCGATTGATGACCTCTGCTCAACACTTGAATCCTTTCCCCCAGGTAAGGTTCATCAGCCCCTCTGTTCCAAACACAGACCTTGACATTAGATGGTCTCCTCATTTCTCATGTTCATGAATGGGAGTGAAGTAGGAACAGATTTTCTACTTAATTCCTGAAGAAATATATACTTTTTAAAAGTCAAATAGGAGTTTGAGAGGTCACCCCATGGATAAAATGTTTGCCACACAAGTATGAGGACCTTAGGTCAAACTCTCAGAACTTAACATAAAGCGTCACTGTGCACATCTGTAATCTCCATGACCTAAGAGAAAATGAGAGGTAGGGACAGAAAAATTCCTGGATGCTGGTGATGCTGATGTATGCTGTGTGTGTGTGTGGGGGGGGCACAGAGAAACCCTGCTCTGTTCCATATATTATTCTCTGTTTTCCATATGTGTGCCATGACCCATGCATACCAACAATAACCTACACATATGTATACACACACACACACACACACACACACACACACACACACACACGATTATTTTCAAGAAGTCCAGCAATATCAGGTGTACAAAATAAAAGTGAAATATTTTCTCTGACTCATCTTTGTTCTCAGAGGAACCACTTTGAAGAATTCTAGGTCCATGTTTCTCAGACTTTTCCTAAGATATGCAAAGTTAGTTATCTAAGTCATACTTTAAACCAGTGATTCTCAGCTGGGGTGGCTTTGCCCTCCATCTCCCCATGTGTATAGATGGCATTTGGCAGTATGGCAGATGATTTGGATGCAAATTGGATGATGGTGCATCCTGTGGACTGAGAAATGCTGCTGAACATCCTTCAAGACACAGGCTCTGCTGCTGTTATCCAGTCCTAGTGTCGGCAGTAACAAGGTGGAAGATTGTTTTAAACAAAGTAGACTAAAGCACTCTTACACATTTTCAATGTGTTGTCAATGTCCATGGCATAAACTTTTTCTGAGATAAAATGATTGTTGACAATTCTATGGTAATTGCGAAAAGTTGTACTCATTAATTCCTTAAGATGGACTTGTTATTGTTTTAAATATTTGTTATTATGAAGAGGGTCGTAATCAGTATCCTTACATTATTTGGCTGTTCACATGTCAACTGAATTCCCAGATGCTGTACTGTTTGTTAGAGGGCATGCATGATTATATTTTTGAGAGCCATTGTTTTTAACCAGCCTGATGCCATCTACGGTTGCAGGATTGGGTTTGTTTTCTCTACTGATTGAAGGGTTAAAAAGGCAGGGAGAGTTTGAAAGTCATCAAAGCAATGTTTATTCAAAGACAACGATTTTATTAGAGTTTAAAAGAAAAAAAATTCCAGGTCAGGCAAGCCGTAAATCAGCAGCTGTCCAGAGGAGGATGTAGAAGAAAAGGGGGTGTGGAGAAGCCATACCATTTGAATTAAGCCATTGCAGAAGTCAGTCACATGGAGGTAGACACATGGTGGGGGAGTGCCTTTTAGAGGAAGAATGCAGCCCTGTGCATTGGGGAAAGAATGGTTGGAGAAGGCATGGAAGAAAAGATCACTTTTCTGAGTGATCCAGGAGGGTGGACAGACTGTGCTCCTTAACAGAGTGTGCTGGTGCAGGAATTCTGGGAAGGGAAAGCATTGATGCTCACTAAAGGGGTAGTTGTTCTGCTTATCCCTTCAGCATGGTTTAAAGTTACTTGCCTCGAGGAGTGCTGCCTTCCAGAAGGATGGTCCCTTGCCCAGGTAAATGAGCCATCTGTCCGTCCATCTGGATTCATTCCTTTGTGCTTGGGGTAGCTTGGAATGGTAGTGCTCCACCTGGCCTGAGATTTCATTGCCTTAACCATAAGACACCAGCTTTCCTTTAATGGGCCTTTACCACTGTTGTATCAAATCTACAGGATGATCCAACACAACCACTGCTCTTCAAAATAAGAACTGGGGCCTGAATTTCAGAAACACGGGGCTATTTTCATCAAACGGGAAATGGGTTTCCACTCAAAGGAACCCATCAGTTCAAGGGAAGGGTTCCTGATTAGACTGACTTCCTTCCAGTGGTCAGGAGGATGCAAAGCCCTTGATAAAACAGCCCGTAGATGTTAGCTCTCAGCCTACCTTCCCTGAGTCCTTTCCCAAGGTGGAAACCTTTCCTCTGCTCTTGAGTGACCTTCTCAGAAACCCAACGAGGGGAAATGGCCCCTCCTCAGCCCTCAGACTCAGCTTGGCTCCTGCCAACACCCTCAGCGACCTCCAGGATCCCCGGGCCACCATGTGAGAAAGTGGGGCCCTTTCTTTCCTCTGAGGGTTCCTGTTTCATTGCACAGAGTACAAAGACAAAGCAAGTCTTCTAGTAAATGGTCCGAATCTTGTTTTGAAAGAGTAGAGAGTGAGAGATTCATCGCCTGCTCCAATTTCCATGTTGCCTTTGTTCCTCTGGCCCAGTTGACAGAGCTGGGCTTTCCCTCTGCATCCTAATGAAGGCAGATGAAATGGGCTAAATCTTCAGTCACAATGTTCACACTGCAGGCTCTGACGCTCCTAGGAACAAAACAAACCAGTCCTCACCAATTAAAGCAACACGGTGACTCTGGACACACTGGGGTTTTGGAGTCCCTGAAGGTTTCCCACTGGTCTGTCCCAAGGACCAGGAGAAAGAGCAGGATGAGAGGTACACTTTATTCTTGAGCTTCAAAGTAGCAGCCCGAAGTTTCTCATCCCAGTGAGCCATTTGGGAACTTTGGGAGGGTCCATGGAAACATGAATGCTGATGCGAACAGAATGTAGGAGACCCCTTGTCTCATTATAGATGGGTAAAAGTAATGCAGTGGGGTTGATGTAAGCTGTCCTGAGATCCTGCAGGTGAAGCATTTTTAAAAAATGGACTCACTGCCTTTTTCTCACTTCCAAAGGCTTCTCTCATCCTGAACATATGGGAGATGGGTACATCTCTTGGGAGGTGATACACACCAGGGTAAAGGCTTGGAATTCAATGCTGGATGACTTTGGGTTGGCTGTGAGTCTGCATTTCCAGTCAGTAAGCTGTGAATGAGTGATTTAACATGTTCGAGCTTCCATTTTCCTAGTTAGAAATTTCAGAAAAATAATACTACGTAGTTCTCATGGTGTCTGTGGGGATGAAGTTTAGTAATCCATGTGAGACAGAGTTGAGTATTAGGAGCTATTGTTTTATAATTATAAATGCCCCCTTTTAAACAAAATACCATTTAAAATGTATTATAAAGCTTTAGTGAAGAAATCTCTAAAATATTCCATATTATTTATAATAATAACTAATGATATGATGTAAATGATACATTAGGATAGAATCTCACTAAGAAAAAATTTTTAATTTTTCATTTCTTTTTTAATTTTATAATAATCTAATTTCATTCATAAAATAATCTGAGTTTTAAATCCATTTTCTTCTTTCTGACAAAGCTAAAAGGTTTTTAAATTTTTTTTTTATTGAAAATGGATTCTTCTCTCATACACTACATCCCAACTACAGTTTCCCCTCCCTCTATTCCTCCCTCTTAATGTATAATTAATGAACTTTTATGTGATATTTCTATATATGCATATAGCATTCATTGATCATGCCCATCCAGGCTTCAACCTTTTCCCTCCTCCCTCTGTCTTTTGTTTCATGTAGGGTATGTAATGGGGGAGAGAGTTTTCCTGGTCAGAGATCAGCAAACAGTGTAGTGTGTTCCACCAAATAATGGGGAAATAGGTGAAGAACTAGCAATTACTCACTAGCTGAATGGCTCCCACAAACATGGGATGGAGCTGACCACGTGGTAAGGGCCACCTGCTGTAGGGCTACTCAGGCTCTCTGTCCATCTGCCTATTTCTTGTCCTGGCCCTCTTGGCTTTTGTTTTGGCAGATGAGGTCACTGAGTCAGGACTAAACACAGGGGACAGATTTTATGTAGGTCCTGGGTTAAGGTAATCCATTAGATCTGGAATGGGATGTGTGCCCATGGAGAGTGGGGACACCAAAGAATTAACCTGCAATGGGCCAGGTGGTGGTGACACAGAACTTTAATCCCAGCACTCAGGAAGCAGAGGCAGGCAGATCTCAGTGAGTTCTAAGGCAGCCAGGACTGTTACACAGAGTAACAAACAAACAAAAAGGAACTAACCTGAGATGAAAGGAAACATTCCTAAGGCCACAATCCCAGAGGAACCCTAGCCCCAAACATAGGCCACAAAATTCCTGTCTTTTTTAAAGACCTGCCTTGGAGAACCTTCTTTACCAGGGCTCTACCAACTTCAAAAGGTAAAAATAAAAACAAGTTTTTTTTTGTTTTTGTTTTTTTTTCCCCATGAGACAGGGTCTCACTGGGTCACCTATCCTGACCTCAAGTGTGCAATCCTCCTGTCTCAATCTCCCAAGTTTTGAGATTCCAGGCATCACTGCTGTGCCCAGCTCCTCTCCAGAGTGAGTGAGTGTGTGTGTGTGTGTGTGTGTGTGTGTGTGTGTGTGTGTGTGTGTGTCTGCGCATGTGTGTGCGCACACATGTACACACGTTTGCCCATGTCCAGACATGCATGTAGAAGCCAGAGTCAACCTTAGGCATCTTTTTTTCAGGAGCCATCTGTCTTGTTATTCAGAGAGTGTCTCTCCTTGACCTGGAGTTTCCCCATTCAGCTAACCTGACTGGTTAGAAAGCCGCTGAGTTCCCTTCTTCTCCAGTGCTAGAATTAGAAGCATGTGCCATATACTTTTTCCATGTGGGTTCTGGGGCTCGAACTTGGGTCCTCCGGCTTGCATGACGAACACTACTTCCTGATCTGTCTCTCCAGTCATATATCCATCTTGATGATGACTCAAAATACTCCTGAAATTTGGAGAAAACCAAAGAAGACTATTATCTCCATCTAGCTTCTCATATCACATAAGTGGCCCACTTAACTCTATCATAGTAATATGCCAGGTTGATTTTGAACAAAAATTCTAAACAGCTACGACTTTCTGAAACATTGTCAATGTTGACTGTCTCTTGGACATGGTGGGCAGTTTTAAATAGGCCATCCAAGCACCGGAAAGTGGTGTTTGAAAGACACAGTGTACTAGAGGCCCAAGACAATACTGATTAAGATCAAATAGCCAATTAAGGCTCAGTCTCCAAATTGCTGCGGGATGAATAAATTGCAGTGTGTGCCATCCAAGCCAACTTCACATGGGCAGCACCTCATTCACACCCACAGAGGGCTGGAAAACATCAGGGGAGCAAAATTCTACTGGCTGGACAGGGATAAAAAGAGATTTTGCTGAGGGTTATAGCATTAGCTTGTGTCATTACTTCATTAGTGGGCCTTCAAGAGAGTAAAACACACTTGCTTTAGTCCAGAAGCACCAAATTCAAGCATGAACCCAACAAGAAAAAGCATGGACAAGAAAGAGGCCACCATCCTCTTGTCTCTTAGCATTGGCTTTGTGCTGAGTCAAGTTTTAGAATCACTAAACCTCAGTGAGGAGGCTAGTGCCTTGTGCAAACAGAGCCCTTTCCTTGATTTAGGTAATGAATGAGGTTGGGTGGATGTGAAGCATAGCTGAGAATTGACACTAACATGCTCCATCCTCCCAGCTCTCACTGCAGCTAGATCATAGGATGATGACTTAAATTGACTTCAGGCCTGTGTCCTTTGCTATAATACTCAGAAATGCCCATAGAGGGAGTATTCCAAGCCCAACTTTCGCTCAGTGGGGAACTCAGCTTTCACAAACATTTCATGACTAAAATTTGCCAAAAAGCAAATACACTTCTTCATTTGTCATTTGGTGATTCACTATGGACCATTTTGTGAAATCAAGGATATAAATAACAATAATTAATTTAAGCTAATAAGCAGCTGAATAAGAACAATAAAAATGGAAGGTGTTAAGGAGATTGGACAAAGGTCACCACCAGTGTATCTAGGGATACAAACATTTATTTTATTCTGACCCTGCCTCCTCTCTTCTATATATCCTATGTATATGTATGCTCTTGTGTGTGTATGTGTAGGTGCTTGTGTATACATACATACAGACACAGAATTATATGACTATAAGGCTGAGAAGTTCCACCATCTGTTGTCTGTAAAATAGTGCCCCAGAAAATCTGGTGATGGAGTTTTAAGGTCAGAGAGCCAATGATCTGTCCATGTGAGCTGTAAAACAGAAGGCTGCAGGCTATCTTGGAGCTCATGAAGGATAGCATTTTCCCCAGATGCTGGGCATGAATCTACAGTGTTTGACTCTTGCTGTGCTGTGTTTTGGGCTAGCTTTGGTCTCATCTCCCCCCTTTTTTTTATGGGACTCAGAGCCAATATTGAAAGTATGGAGGGTTTTTTTGTTTGTTTGTTTCACAGTGACTCATAATTCTCAGAGTTTGCCTTGAGTCTCAATTCTGTGAGTTTTTGAGCAGTAGTAAGAATATGAAGATTATTGGAACTTAAGGAATGTACTGAATTAATTTTGCATTATGAGATGGGAACCTTGTAGGGGCAGGAGTGGCATGCTTTGTTTTAAAAGTGGTGTGTTTGGGTGTCAAGTTGACAAGGGATGGGCTTGCCATGGCTAGTCAATTAGATAATCATCTACTTCTGAAATATTGGATAAGGTTTCAGTCAATGTCAAGTAGCATGTATTTTAAGGTTTCATTATTTGAAGGGCAGTCAAAATATGAAACATTTGTATTATTGATTTGTAAACTGTTAAGCTTGAGAAGTTACATTTTGTGTGATTGTAACATACACATGTGCATATGTGTACATACAATAGATAAGGTAGGTAGGTAGATGGATGCTTACATATAAAGATAGACAGACAGCATGTTATCTTTGAATGTGATTTTAGAATAAAGGCATTGGTCACAGGCAAGCTGATGCTAATGAAAAAGGTGTGTATATTTATTCCCACATCCTCATTTGTTGTGCCTTCTTTTTCTCTATCAGAATGAATTGTACCAGTCAGCCTAAAGTAATTAAACAGAGTTTCTTACTATAATAGCCCTTAAAAATCTAATTGAACTAAGAGTCTTCTTTTTCTTTATTTTTGTAGGGCTGGAGGCTGAACATAGGATGTCACATGTGCTTGTGAAGCACCCTGCTACCAAGCCATATCCCAGACCTCTTCCCACATTTTATTTTGAGACAGGGCCAGACTAAGTTAGGTTGACATTGAACTCACTCTGTAGTGGGTCGTGAACTTGCAGTATCCCCCTACTCAGCTTCTTGAGTTCCTGAAATACAGGTCTATGGTACCAGGCCTGACTAAGGGTTTTCATTGAGAAAGATTTGGTTGGTAAAAATCAGAGCCAAAGAATAAATAACTTGATGGAATGTCATGAGTCCTTATTGTTTATAAGTGCTTAAGTGAGGCCAAGGAGAGGCTGGACACACAAGCATCTTAGTAGAATAAGCCAGAATTAATATCACTTGTGCTCTGGTTTTGTTATAGAAAAACCACTCTGTGTGCCCACATGAACTTATAGCAGCTTTTTAAGACTTGTGCAAAATCAAGCCAGCTTGTTCCAGCACAGATATGGGAAGGGTTCATGAAGTCCCACCTCTGTCTGAGAACCTATTGACAATTAATAGCTGCTGGGAGGAAGGAGAATAAGTTCTCTTCAGGGATGCAGTTCCTGAAAGGCCACCGATAACTCCGGTAGATGGTTCCATGCCCATGGGCATACAGGCAGCACTAACAAGCTCAGAGAGAGAGAGAGAGAGAGAGAGAGAGAGAGAGAGAGAGAGAGAGAGAGAGAGAGAGAGAGAGAGAGAGAGAGAGCATAAAGTTAGGAGGGAAAGGTAGTGGTAGGGGAATAGGGAAGGATTAGGAAATAGACTGTATCAAAATGCATTATATTCATGTATGTATTTCTTAATGTATGTATTTCTTAAACAATAAGATTGTTTTTAAAAGATACAGAACAATATCCGCCAATGCTTTTTTTCTGCTTGGCATGGATGGAGGTCACTTGTGAAATATGTAGTCCTCCAACAAGTGACATGATAGATTTTGGAAAGACAAAGTAAGTTGGTCCTTCATTCCCAGAAAGTTTTTTTTACTAGTCTTGTCTACAAATCTGAATTTAGAGCCTGAAGATCTAAGCAAAAGAAAATTGGTAAATATTCATAGAAGATTAGTGAATCATTAAAATTCTAGATTCAATCATGAAATACATTTCGTGGACAGGAATATTATATGGAGGGAGCATGTTGTTCTTCAATGGTTGGGCTCTGCCCTAGAGCCTGCTGACTATCAGGAACGGTGAGGCAGCTCCAGTGTGAGCTTCCTTGGGTGATAGTCCATGTTACTTATTTGGATGCTGGAAAGTGGTGTTATTGTGCACCAATGAACCACTCTTCCTGAAGGCAATGTCACAAGGACCTAACATATTGCACAGTGCTGCCATTCATGTCCACTTGTTATAGATCTATGACCTTGGTTATCTCAGCTGTCAGTAGTAATTCTTACTGTACCAGTCAGAAGAAAAACAATATAACTTCATTTGCTTTAAATCAGCTAAAATCCAGCTCTCAGATCTATAATTGGGAATTTAGTACTGGTCATTGCAGGGACCTTCTTCATGCCACAGGCTGTACAGAATCATGTTATGTAGGCAGCATAATCAAGGAGAATCCTGAGCAAGTCTTTGTTATTCATCTTGAGACATTCCATTGTCTACACTACCTGACCACTTTGGGTACAATAGCCTGGCTGGGATGGATCTGCCTTGGAGCATGACTGTGTATGGAAGCTGGAAGCCCTTCTGGAGGGCTTATCCTTTAATTTCCTGTTGACTCTCCTTCAAGAACTCATTACCCAGGCACACTGATGGCTCTGTGACAGTTACCTCACTAGGTTCCCATCATTGTCTGCAGAGTCAAGAAGGAAGGTATGAGAGGTTCTGGAGCCTCCAGCTGAGAAAACAGCAGGGCTATCTTAGGCTAGTTTTTTCTGAATTAAGCATTTGGGACTAGGTGTTTGTTAAAGCAAGAACTCCTAGGATAGCATAGTAAGAGGAATGGAAAAGACAAGAAAGGGGAGGAAATCAGTCAAGAGTGTTTTCTACTAAATCCCCAAATGCAGCCTGATCCCACAGAGTTCTGAAAAGTATAAATTACAGCTTACAAAACATGCCCACTGCATTGGCAACCCTTGTTGTATAAAGAGTGAGACAAAATCAAGGTAGCACAGGCTAGTTTTCTTACCCAAGGACAGTCCTCTGAAGGATGCAGGTGCCACCTGTGAGCAGCAAGACACACCTCGAGAAGTAGAGGGCAGCTGTCTTGTTGGTTTAGGAATATGAGAACTCGGTGAGGCTCCTGTAGAATTCAAGATAAGAGCAGTTAAAGTCATCACATGTGTGCCTATAAAATGGAATCATAATGACCCACTTCATTTAGTGCCCTGCAGGGAGAGGGGGCTAAGGCTATAGAAGGTCTTTAACTGTTCACCTGAAACACTATTCCAGAAAAATGTCCTTCTGGTGACTGTTTTGTTCATGCACTGGCATATAAGGGCATGCTGAATTTAATGTGTTTGTGTCCCTAGACTGTGTATCAAAAGGTACAAGGCTATTTATTATTAATCATGGGATGTTCTACTTAGCAAAGCAGGGGCTCTAACTCCTTTGAGCCAGAGATAGAGATATTTTAAATTCTCTATTGGCTGTGTCTGAAATATCCATCCCACTGAGGTGAAGTGAGACACAAAGCCCTTGGAAAAAATCAAACAGAAAAGAATCATGAAGCTGTCCAATGTTGAGATATAAAGGTTTCTAAAAAGAGAACACATGGAGGATTGGGGATTGCTTTGAAGCCTGTGGGAAGGACCTCTGATGAGATGTGGATGGTCTGTAAACCCACCAGGGAGATGTCTAAATGAGGAGAAGCAATGATGGGTAGACCAAGATTTAGACTTTCCATCAAAATCATCATAAGTCAGTGTGCAGCTTCAGAAGATTCAGGGAATAGGAGAGAAGAGACAATAATGTTCAGGGGCTGTTTGCTATGGTTTTAAGGTTTTCCTATGTAGGGCTAAAAATTCCAAAGTACAGACACTGCATTTGGTACCCAGAAGTCTGAGTGAACTTGAATTTGGAAGCTTGTCATTGGAAAACTACCCAAAGTTCAGAATATGGAGAGGACACTACATTATGCTCTAGAGCAGTGGTTCTCAACCTTCCTAATGCTTCGACCCTTTGATGCAGTTCCTCGCTGTGATGACCCCCAACCATAACATTATTTTCATTGCTACTTAATAACTGTGATTTTGTTTTTGTAGTGAATTGGAATGCAAATAATTTTGGAGATCAAGGGTTGCCAGAGGGGTCACAAGCCACAGGTTGAAAACCGCTGCTCTAATAGTTCTCATAATGGCTTTTTGAGGCTTCTTTCCAGAATGTTCTGTAATATGTTTTAAATTTGGAAACTGGCTTTTAAAAGTAGTTGACTACTTCATAAACAAATGCAAACATAGGAAAATAAAACTTTTTTTTTTTTTACATTTTCAGCCCAAGCACATGCATGTTATAGTCCTACAAACAAGGTTTGTAGACCTTAATTTCTAATTGTTGTTCATTCAGTAGAAGGATGAATGAATAAATTCTACCTCTTCAGTGAATTTATGACTAATATGAACTCTCATGCTAGAAGGCCACCATTTTCCAACACTGCCTAGTGACTGAAGAGATTTCACAGAACAATTTGTACAGATCAATGATTATGCAAGATATTGAAGATGTTTTTCCTGGGATGTATAGCCTGTGGGACATTTAACAAAAGGCACAGAACAGCAGATGTTGACATTCGATACTTAACAGAGAGGATCCAGGATATCTTGCCTGGTCTTTGAGAGCCTAACTAGAGGAACAGCATAGAAAATAGTAATAACAAGCAAGAAACCTTCATGTATTGACATTTTATGACTGCAAAATTTGAAAACAAAATATAAAGAAGCAAAAGCTATCCTTAGTGTTATATGCCATAGATAATGGCTATATTAAAGTATAGTCTCCTCATTCCATACCCCCTCACTGCTTTGTAAAAATATGTACATCTATTTGTGAGTTTCTTCATGTTTTGGGGAATTTGAGGATATGAATATTAGGATATTTTTCAGCTACTCTCTCTTAGAACATTGCTTTTCTTCCCTTTTCTCTCCCAGGGACACCAGTTTACATGCACATTTAGTCATTTTTCTATACACGTTTATGTTCCTATACACCTTTACCTCTGGCCATTTAGGCTTAGTTACTATTCTTTTCTTGTAATTGTTCTTTCAGCTTATTAGTGTTCTTCAGCCTCATTAGATTTTCTATTAAATTATCCACTGAATATTATTATATTATCATTGTATTTCTCTATTTTAGATTTTTCCTGTAGTCATATTTCAAGGCTTACGGTTTCCTGCTAAAGTTATCAATCTTGTCTTTGGTTTCTTGAGCATATTCAGCATAGATACTTTTTAAAGTGGTGTCACAAAACTACATTACCTAGATCTTTAATGAAGCTCCTATTGCCTGTTTCTCTTGGTTTATACTAATGTGGTCTTGTTTTCCATCTTGGTCAGTTGTGGCACCTACAGAATGGCAAAGGTTGAGTGATTTAGCATATATTTTTTCTTAGTCACAGAGGCTAGGAAGTCCAACTTCAAGACACTAGAAGATGGCTTGTCCAGTGAAGACATACTTTTCAGTTCATAGGTGTTGCAGTCTTGCTGAATCCCCAAGTGAAGGAAGGCAAAAGAGAGAACTGTCTGTGTTCCATTTTATAAAGGCATTCATATCATTCACAAGGGCTCTGTCTTCATGATTTACTTCCTTGCCAACATTCTACCTTTGAATGCCACACTATTGGAAGTAGTTAGGATTTTAACACAGGTCATTTGAGGGAGACACGGTATTCACTCCACTGAATATTCCATTGGATCCTTTCTTAGAAGTATACGTGGATCTATCCTGATGACATTATATATGCAATAAATTAAAAAGACTAAGTGTTTTCAGAATTCTCTGTCCTGAGTTTTCACCAAGTTTCGGCTGCTCTGTTGATTTTACGGTGGCTTTTCTTAGCTCAGGAGTAAGATGTGGTATATGAAAAGTTTGCATATGACCTGATTTGACAAATGTTATGTTGTAAAATGTACACATTGAAAAATTGTGAAAATAGAGTCATATCCTCACAGCTTGGGTATAGATGGTTATATATTCCAAATTAGCTTCTCTTTCATTCTTATTTTAAAGCCTTCCCAGTGAGAGAAATGAATGACTTAAAGATTCAAGAACTCCTCAGTGTTCAAACCCACAGTAAATGTAGCAGATGCATGCATGATTCCCGAGGGTCTAGCCCACGATAGATCATAGTGAGGGCATCGTATTATACTATGAAAGTGTCTCCTTCCAAGGAAAGAAAAAAACCAGCTCTCAGGTTCACCTGTTCAAACCATTGGCAGGAAGGATTTCTTACTTTCTGCAGAAGTTGATGTGGCTGCAGTCCAGCACTGGCCTTCAATACTAGCCAGTCTCTCTTGACCAGGAGAAAAGCTCAAAATGGATGAAGAACACTACTTGTGTTACACAAACTTCAACTCTCAGATTGACTAGTTGGCCACAGATTTAAGTAAATGCCAGAGCTAGGCAGTCAAGTTGGGGGTCATGGCCAAGTGAATTACTCTGCCCCATATAGGCAAAGTGCTGTGTGTCAACCCCACTCCAATTGATTGTTACTATGTGGGAGCCTAGACCCAGGAATTTCAGTTCTGAATCTCATGAAAGGTCAGTAACTTGACTTAAAATCTCCCAATTACTATGCCATCACTAATTCCATGGTTTTAAACATGCTGGTGGGATATACTGTGCTTTTTATTATAGTCTCTGTGTTGCAGCAATGGCCTTTTGGCTGTGTGTTCAGAATTGAATGCATCTGCACTAGGGAAAGGCAACAGTTTTGGTTGTTTCCTCTGCCCGTTTCTCCCACACCAGAGTCATTTCTGAAAGCAGCACTGAGGTTTTCTGAGTCCATTTGAGGCAGAGTGCCTTGTTATGCCATCTGAGTATTTTTGAACAGCTTGCTCAGTGAGGTCTCTTTTCTTACAGTTAAAATAGGAGCTTAGGATTCACTTACAAGAGGATCTGTTTATATTACATAACCTCAAGGCACAGAGATTATGATTGATCTATTGCCATATGGCCTGGACAGTCTCCGAGTAGAGGCAAACCATTTGGCTGGTTTTAGTGGTCTTCCCAAGCGACACATAGAAATAATGTTCATTTATTTTTAATTTTTGAATATTTTAGAGGTATTATCTGAATGGAAATTCTCTTCTTGCCTGTGGGCAAGTAAATAAATTTCTGAGAAGATAATTGGGGCAGTTATAGGAAGAAAGGCCTATAGAATGTAGAATTGCATTACTTGGGGATTGTTCCAGAAGAATGAGTGTGTGCTTTGGAATTAATGACTGAAAAGAAATCAGGAATGGCAGTAGAGAGATGGCTCACATGTTGCTCTTTCAGAGAACCCAGGTTCCATTCCCAGCACCCACATGGAGGGTCCCAACAATCCAGTTCAAGGAATCTGATCTCCCTCTTCTGATCTCTGCAGGCATCAGGCCTGCACGTAACACACACACACACACACACACACACACACACACACACACACACACACAGCCCCAAATAACACACAGAGATGCTGTATTAGATATAAAGCGATTGGCCCGTTACTAGCTTACTAGCATTTCTTATTGGCTAGCTCTGTCTTAAATATTAGCCCATGTCTATTAATTTAAGTGTTTCCACGTGGTCTTATCTTACTGGAGAGAATTTCTGGAGTTCTTTTCCCTCAAGTCTCTACATGTTGTATTTCGTCCTACCTCTTCATCGATCCTCCTTGTCTCCTAGTCCCACCTATCTTGCTTTCCTATTGGCCAACAGGACTTTATTCATTAACCAATAAGAGAAACATATTTGTGAATGACATCTCCCATGATCTTCTCTCTTCTGTCTAAAATAAAAAGAAGGGTTTTAACTTTAACATAGTAAAATATATAACAAAACAATTATCAAATAAAAACTATTGTTAACAATATTTAGTCCATTAACATTTAGCAAGATTTAAAAAAAATTCCATCATCTATCTTATATTTGTAAGTCCAAAGTCTTATATGTAACTTATCCTTAATCCTACATAAGGAAAACTATAACCATAACTGTCTGTCTTCAACTACATCAAAGACCACAGAAGGATAATATATAAACTCTAGAGTTTGGGTGACTGGTCAGTCACCCAAAGTTCTTCTGTAATGTTCTATCTTCAGCCTATAGGCCATAGTGTGTCTGGCAGACTCCTTAGCAAAGTAGGAAACTTTAAACTGTCCACCTGTATTGGCAGTTTGTCAATCACTTTTCTCTGTGTCCTGCAGAATGTCTGGCAGACTTTTCCATGAAGCATGAACCCTGTAGCAATGTCCATCTTGTATCAGCAGTCACTGTCCTGTGGGTCCTGCATATCCAGTTTATACAGCATAAAGTCAAATAGTCCAGACAAGAGTAGTATCTTGCCCAAATGGCTAGTCTTGCCATATTGAAAGCAAACTCCATAATGAGTTTCTTTGATGTCCACCTTCCTTTCTGACACAGTTGGTGTTGCCAGGAGCAGTTGTGCCTCACTGTTAAGAAAATCCCTAAGCCATTTTAAATGCCGTATTCTGTAGGTCTTTTAAAGATTTGAAGAATATTTATCCATTTCAAATATATCTCTGTATATCTAGAAAACCTAACTAACTTAACTCTAAGTTTTGACTATCATAGGTAACTATATATAATCTGTGCTAAATGATACATTACATTTCTAATGAGCTATATAAACATGATACCTAAACAAGAGAGAAAATACATATCACAAAATTGACCTTAAATTTGTATTAATAAATGAAAATCCATTTGAAAACAAAGTATTTATATGTATACCATAATCCCCTTTGTACCTTTAAAAAGAGATTGGTTGTGGTCATTAACTATTTTTAACTAACCCCATTTAAATGAAAACAAACAATTTGGGAATTTGGGTGTCATTCATTCTAAACTGCTTCCTGCTGGTAGGGGGCACTCTCATGGGGATCCTAAGAAGATGCAGAAATCCTGGCTGTAGTGGTCTACAAGGCTGCCTTGTCCCAGCTGTTTTGAATGTTGCTTCGGGGGCTCTTGCTTGATCAAATCATGTTAGTCTGGAAGGAATCCACAGCTTTTCATTTTCTGTGGAAACAAAAATAGAAATTTTTTCCCCAATAACCTGTCCTTATATTTAAATTTTGGAGTCAAAGCATTTTTAAAATATATAAATTGGATTAATTCAGCAGCCTTGATAATCAAGTGTGATTTATCAGTTGTTGTTCTTTCCTTAGCAATTGAGCAATTCAAAGACAACACAATAGCAAACAGTATCCAGATTCTTTGTGTATTTTTCATCTTCTTGTGGCTATTTTATTACTTTATTTCTTTTACTTCTATTTTTTCATTTTTTGAAATTTTTTTCTGTGTGACTTTGGCTGCCCTGGAATTCACTCCGTATACAAGGTTCACTTTGAACTCACAGAGATCTCCTTGCCTCTGTCTCCTGAGTGCTGGAATTAAAGGTATGTGCCATCACACCCAGCTACTCTCTCCAGCTGCTCAAACACACCATTGAATTGTTAGCGGTTTTTTGTTGCTTCTGATGAGTCAGGAAACCTCCCTAAAAGAGCCGCACAAATCTCTGCTTGTCTCTAGCAAAACAGAGTCCAACCAAGAAAAATGCTGTTACTAAGAAGACTTGCTTGTCTCTAGTCTTTTGTTTTTAAAACCCCTTTTTAAGCTTTTGTCAAATTTTAAGTGAAAGTTCTCGGGTTCACGTTGTGGCACCATTTTGTCATGAATGTTGTGCGCCATTTTGTTACAAGTAGTTTTCCCACCAGCCTGGTCCCAGAGCCAGCCCCAAATAACACACAGAGTCATTATATTAGATATAAAGCTGTTGGCCTGTTACTAGCATTTCTTATTGGCTATCTCTGTCTTAAATATTAACCCATTTCTATTAATCTAAATGTTTCCACGTGGTCTTGGCTTACCGGAGAAAGGGCCCGGAGTTCTGCTCTCTCCATTCTCCATGTTGAATTTCCCTCCTACCTCTCCCTGAATTCTCCTTGTCTTCTGGTCCCACCTATCTTGCTTTCCTATTGGCCCACAGTGCTTTATTCATTAACCAATAAGAGAAACATATTTACAGAATAACATCTCCCATTAGAGCCTTTGGTTCCAAATTCAATAATTAAAGGTGGGATTCTTCAGGAGACTAGCTGTCTTTTTCTAGGCTGGTCATATTCATTACTGTGTCATAATTTATTTCAGACAATAATGCAATGAACTCAATAGAGTATTTCCAGGCCATGGCTGAAATGCCCAGAATAGCTGTTGATGCCATTTTGACTTTAAGTCTCTGTCCAACAGAAATGAAAGAACAGAATTTTTGTTTTGGTTTTTTTTGGTAACGAGTGTTAACTGTGCAGATGGAAAGTTCTATTTGGAGATCAGGGAAGTCTGCTAGATCTACAGTTATAGTATACAGAGCTATTTTGTTTTATTTTATTTTGTGTGTAAGGGTGTCTTGCCTGCATCTGTGTCTGTGAACCACTTACACTGATGCCTGAGGGCCACAAGAGGGAGTTAGATCTTCCTGGAAGTGGGGTTATAGACAGTTGTGAGCTACTATGTGGATGTTGAGAATTGAACCCCAGTCTTCTGGAAGAGCAGTTGATGCTCCCA
This sequence comes from Cricetiscus sungorus, assembly GCA_030556225.1. Taxonomy (NCBI): domain Eukaryota; kingdom Metazoa; phylum Chordata; class Mammalia; order Rodentia; family Cricetidae; genus Cricetiscus; species Cricetiscus sungorus. The sequence goes on from JANBXA010000372.1 coordinate 39,941,986, forward strand.
ATTGCTGAGCCGTTTCTCTGGGACTTCCTTAACACCATGGGGTTTTTTTTTTGTTGTTTGTTTGTTTGTGTTTTGTTTTGTTGTTGTTGTTGTTATTTGTTTGTTTTGTTTTTTTTTAACTAAAAAGTTTAGCATGCTGTTTTCTTCCTGGAGATGAAAACTGAAGTCTCAGTCCATTTTAGATATGCACTCTTGTTTGAACTCAATTCTATTTTCTGAGTCCACAACATAAAAAGGAAATGGGTAGAATCTGGTTTAATTACCTGTTAGAAATTGAAATGTGACAATACCACCAAAAAATTAAATTACCATATATTAGTTGAAAAATCTAAAATTTACATTGTTCAGGCTTTCCCAGCTTCTGCAGTTTGAGAAAGAAATGAATAGTATCATTAAGGCCCAGATTTAGTGTCCGACTGATTTATGTTTAGAATGGGTGATTTCCCCATTGAAGTCATAAAGCAAGGCTAAGACACAATTACCACATGCTTCCATACAATGAAGTTCCTCTTGGGGTTTCTTCTAAGCATAGTTGTTAGTTCTCTGTTGCTGTATTTTTAATTCAATGAAATGTGAGAAGAGTCTACTCTGAAATTGGAAGACTCAGACTTTTAACAGTTCTTCTTTCTTCTTCTCCTACTTATAGTCCTTGAAGAAAGAAACTGCTCAGACCTTAGTAACCCAGTCAATGGGTACAAGAAAATCACAGGAGGTCCGGGGCTTCTCAGTGAGCACTATGTAAAACTTGGCACAGTTGTGTCATTCTTTTGTAATGGCTCATACGTTCTCAGTGGCAATGAGAAGAGAACTTGCCAGCAGGACGGCGAGTGGTCAGGGAAGCAGCCCATCTGTGTAAAAGGTAACCCAAGGATGTGGGTGTTTCTAGATTCTGTAGATGTGCATAGAGTTGTTGTAATTCTTTTACAGCTCCCATGCCTGCTTTTAAGCCCCTGGAGTAATGTTTTCTTGTAGGCTCACCCTTAAACCATTTGTGACTCTTGTCTTGGAAAGTATCTTTTAAAACTTCCACCTCTTTTTTTTTTTTTTTCTGGACCCCAAGAAGACCCTACTCTCCTCTCAGGTAATGGAGAAGATTGGTTTGGGAAGATGACAAGACTGAATTTTAGATATGTAAATCCAAGGATAGAGTTTGTAAGCCTTTGCTTAGCTGCCTTTGTCATGCCTCTAATAAAAGAGTCAATAAGCACATATTCCTGGCCACCTATGAGAGGGGGCTATAGCTGTAGATGGCTGAAAACAAACATAGCAGCCCTTGAAACATCTATAAGAATAAATGAGTAGTCCAGGAGAGAGAGACAGAGAGACAGAGATAGAGGGAGAGAGGAGATGGTGTGAGATTTAGGACCCTTAGCAATCAGAAGGGATTTAAGGATGCTAGGAGGAGCTGGGATGGTATTCTGAATGAAAGACAGAAGAAGTGTGTGTAAATGGAAGGGGAAGCATTTGTCTTATGGTTAGCTCACAGCAAGCCAGTCTAGAAAGTAGCATCTAAAATATAGGTTGGGAACAGAGAACCCTGGACTGTTGTGTAGCAAGGCTGGCGCCCCCATCACAGAGGAAACCAGTTTCTCCCTGACTTTACGTAGTTGTTTTGGACTGACACCACCTTAACTGAAAAGAAAGAGTGTGTTCATGTCCTAGATTGTCAAGATCATTGCCCCCACCCTCCACTCCCTCTGCTGGGTGTTTGTCAACAACCAGAATCACGGGGAAAGGAGCAAAAGAGAAAAGGGATAAATGTGAAAGGGCTAAATCACTTTAGGCTGTTGCCAGAAGCGACTTTCATCCCCCATCACAGGGCCTGATGTTTTATTTCATTAAGTATGGGAACGGTGTTGCATATGTCCTTGGAGGTTTTTGTCAACTTTTCTCTTACAAATTAATACAACCAAAGTACTCTAAGTTGCTAATTAGACAAATGTTGGCTGCTAGATTGGGAAAGGGAGATGGGAAGGATTCGTTTTCCCTGGAAGAAAAAAAAAAGATTTCAGTGAATTGAAACTGGGCTTCGAGTTGTCCTCTGGTGACTGCAAGAGACCTTCATTGCAGAGACAGGACCAGGAATGGTTGGTTACTTGAGGCTTATTTACAATTGGCCCTGTGGTCTGGTTTGAACAAGGACTTTTTAATTCCCTCTGTAGGCTATATTCTGGAACCTTCACTCTGAGTTTTATCCCATTATGATCTAGTTTGCTAACACCATTCTTATGAACAGATGGCCCCAATCTTTGAAGTACCACTGTTCCAAATCCCAAATCACCTTGGTAGAATAGTTTTTTTTTTTTTTTTTTTTTTAGGGGACTACTGGATTCTTCAGAGGTAGCTGCCAGGTTAGGTGACAAGCACCTGACATCTTTGCTAAGTGTACTGTTGAAGTTTATCTAAAGCATTCAGTCTCTGAGACTGGGCAATGAACACATGGTATCTGGAAGGGTGGGGATCACGTATTATTCTGAGTGATATGGTATGAACAGAGAAGATGGGAAAGGATCATACAGCATGGCTTATCTGTTTCTAGCCTGCCGGGAACCAAAGATCTCAGACCTGGTGAGAAGGAGAGTCCTCTCGATGCAGGTTCAGTCAAGGTAAGAACAAGCCCTTTTAAGGGCTAATGACTATCTCCCTTCTTCACTTGCATTTGGCCAAAGGCAGCCTGGCATTTCTTAGGGACATTTAGTGCTAGCGGGTCATAAAAGAATGGGGCTTGTTAGATGGAGGCTCATTAGCCAGCTGCTTTTGGCCAAGAGGTAGCTACTACTGGAAGAGGTACAAGTTTTACTGGATCGTGGGAAAGCAGATGGCCTATGAGAAGAAGCGAGACTTCCCTGATGATCTTTGAAGAGCTGGAGTTTAGTACTTTAGTCTTCCTGAAATGACTGCTTCTTTATTATGGCAGCCTCTAGGAGTTGGCAATCCTGCCAAATACTGTAGCCAGCTAGGGTTTAGGAAGATGGTCTTGATGGTTACCAACCAGATGAGGCATACTGGTAGAGCCCAGTAGCTAGAAATACATGACCAAACCTGATGAGGGACATGAACTCTTGTGCATAGCCAATGCTTCTCTTGGGAAGACAGATGAATCTCACCTTGTGGCAAGGATGATCATTTCACTGTCTTCCTACATCCTCTTTCTTACTCTCTCTCCTGCAGTTGTAAAGACATCCTTGGTTTTCTTCTACAAGTCCAAGCATAATTCTGTTTCAGAATTATGGCTTGTTCAGTCTGGAAACTGCTTCTACTGATCTCACAGAAGTTTAGCACCACCCTTTCAATTCTCTGCCCTTTTTCTTACCCTGCAAAGAGATAATCTCTGACTGCTCTTACATGATTATTTTAAAAATATTCTATGGTATTGAGGAATTAACTCAGAGATTAATACATGGTAGATAAACACTTTACTACTACATCCCCAACCCCCAGCTGTCATTCAAACAAAACTAGCAATGACATATGTATCCTGATACCACGTCTGGCTGCTGCTTCCATTACCTGGTGTTCTCTGACTTTCACCATGATTCTGAATTTTGGCAGACCTGTCTTCTCTCTCTCTCTCTCTCTCCCTCCCTCCCTCCCTCCCTCCCTCCCTCCCTCCCTCTCTCTCTCTCTCTCTCTCTCTCTCTCTCCCTCCCTCCCTCCCTCCCTCTCTCTCTCTCTCCCTCTCTCCCTCTTCCTCTCTCTCTCTCTCTCTTTCTCTCTCTCTCTCTCTCTCTGTTTCTCTCCCTCCCCCATCTCCTTTCCCCCACTTCCACCTCAAATGTACAACTTTCAAGTAAAGGAATTTTGCTTGCTTTGTTTATGCTAAAGTTTGCTTGCTCAATTCCACCTCTCTCACATAGAAACCATTCAGTAGATAGTTCTTGAATGGATAAATTTGATTGACAGTCAAATGTTCAAAATCTACCTCTGCCTCTCTTTAATCCTTGTTATGTTTAAGCAACTTCCTGAAGTTAATGGACCTTCATTTTCTCATTTGAAAACAAGAATTATTAATAATGCTCCTGGAGGATTTCTATAAAGGTTAAAACCATACCGACAATAACATCGACAGCACATTTGCTATGTGCCAGCTGTTGCTCCTGTCACTATCCATGGGCATCCTTTATTATTACATCTTTTTAACATGTCCTTGCATATGTGGAAACTGAGGACCAGGGAAGCTAAGTAACTTGCTCCAAGGCCTGAACAAGAGGCCCTTTCAAAGCAGAACTACTCGGATTGTCCTCTGGTGAAGATCACCATTCACAGCATCTCACCGTGCTCAGGCTCGTGTCCATATTTGTCATCCTCCAGGCAAGGTGTTCCCTTGGGAACAAAGGCAGTGGAATGCAGACTGCCTCATTTCTCATCTTTCCCTGGTTTCCCTGGGGTGGGCTCTCTGCTAAGTGCAATCACTGGCTCCCAAGAAGACACCCTGCTTAGATGACGATGTCTGTACTTAGATGACGATTCTGCACTACAGAAAGAGACAATAGGACTTTCTACTGTTACAGCAGTTTTTATGGGAGGTTAGGTAGCAAGATGCTGGGTGACTCCTGAAACTGGGAAACCAAGCCTAAAATGTGGTTAAGTGTCTTTTCAGAAGATAGCTGCTGGAGTGGGGTATTCTCATGTTCTGCAGCCTCCTGAAACAAATAATTGCAGTCCAAAAGGTAGACATACTGCACATTCGGAAGCTCCCAGACCTGGTTATAAACATAGCATGGATATTCGCTGAATGATGTCAATGTGGACTGAATGTTTCCTTGGCCAAACACCATAGAGATACAAGAAATTGATTTCATTTTAAACAACATCAGATTGCTATGGCAGAGACTCTAAATACTATCTTGGGTGTCATCTTCCTTTACTGCATTCCAAAAGCGCCCCTCCCCCAAATAGCTCTCTAGGCTTCATTGCCTATTCATTATTACATAGGGATGAAGACATTAGTTCCTGAAGGAATCTCGGTTTGCAGACTGACAGCCATTATGCACCAATATAAAGCAATCCCAAGTTGCAGGATATGTGCCTCTCTCCCCAAAGAGCGTCCCTAAGGGACTCAACTTCAGGGCTCATTTAATGCCCCCTTTCACATTTACATGCAAGTTTTTGTATTTCTCCCAAGCAGTGTTGCCTGAGAGAAAGTTCCAGTCTCTGAGGTGAACTAATTACATTTGCTAATTGCCAAATCAAGCTACTGTATCAACACAGTTTAGTTCAAGTCAATTCCTAATACTGTCCCATTATGATAATGTTTAGGGAAAAGAATGTGCCTGGCTTTCTCTCATTCAAATTAACTCCTATTCCTATTTAATTTTGCAATTAAATGTTCTCTCTCTCTCTCTCTCTCTCTCTCTCTCTCTCTCTCTCTCTCTTTCACACACACACACACACTGTACCTTTGGATAGCAATATTATGTCAGACTTTATTGTAATTAAAACCCTAGGAACTTGGAAGCATGCCAGAAACAAAGGAATACAATATATAGTGACTTAAGAGAGTATATTCAGTAGAAAAAGGAGAGTGAGGAAGGGAGGGGAAAGGGAGAATAGGAAGGAGGGAGAAAATGAGAGGAAGAAGAAACAAGAGGGAAGAGAGAAAGAAGTGGATAGACAAAAATAGGGGGAAAGGACAGAGACAGAAAATGGGAAGTGGGAGGTGTTCTTTTTCTCCTGTAACCAACAGCAGTGTAGGAATTGGATCCTGAAGTTTTGCTTTTTTTCCTCTGGTCCTTTGTGCCTTGATCCAGGGAGACAACATTACACCAGCTTTATTCCACAGCCTTCAGCAAGCAGAAGCTGCATGATGCCTCTACCAAGAAGCCAGTCCTTCCATTTGGAGACCTGCCCTCTGGATACCAACATTTGCATACCCAGCTCCAGTATGAGTGCATCTCACCCTTCTACCGCCGCCTGGGAAGCAGCAGGAGGACATGCCTGAGGACTGGGAAGTGGAGTGGGCGTGCCCCATCCTGTGTCCCAAGTGAGTCAGGCTCTTTTCCAACACCACCTGTGAAAAAATGTTGACATTGTTAAAGGCTTTTGTGGAAAGTTTAACTGAACAGGGGGTCTTCGTCTTCTATAGCTTTCCCTAGTTTGATGACCTCCAGAGTTTCACAGCTCCCTCCTTTTGTTTTAAACTTATACAGGAAAATTAACTCTTAGACGAGTATTTTCTTGTAGACAATTTATCATATCTAGATAAATGAAAGAGCTACAACTAAACACCAAGTGGGAATAGAGTTAAAGCTGTGAGAGGGCCCCTACCTGTGTCATCTTGACTACCTTGTGTAGGCTCCATTTTGCACTCATTATCCAATGATTTTGGTTAATTGCCATTAATTAAATGATAAGGTGATAGTAGACAAAGGAGATAACACATGAAAGTTCTAGATTAGAGGCTTGCACATTCTCACCACCACCTTCATCCTCTTTGTGCAAAAAAGAATAGTATGTCTGAGTTTGTTGTGGTCATGCTTATGGAGACAGTCAAGGGATTTTGTCTGTTACATCATCCCTTTCAGTCTCTTCAAATAGGCCCTAAAGTCATAGTTATTTCTCTGCATATTTTCTCGGCAAAGAAACCAAGGATCTAAGGGGCCAACAATTCATCCAAAGTCTTATTGTTTCTAGGACTACAAAGCTTCCACTTTTAACTCTAGAATTTATAGCCAACTACATGTCAGATAGTTTATTAATACAAAAGTGAGGGGTGCTGGGAGAGGTAAGTAATACATGTACAAATATTAGTGGCATGAGTTTGGCCTAGCACAATGGCATGCACCTGTGATCCCAATTCTGAGTAGCAGAGACACAAGGATCCCTGGGGTTTGCTGGCTAACCAGTTGGGCCAAATTGCTGAAGTTCAGGTTCAGGTTCAGGGAGAGACCCTGTCTCATAGAATAATGTGGAGGGAAATCAAGTAGGCATTAATACCTGGCATTCACTACTGAACTTCACACATATATATATACATACATGTGTCTGTGTGTTAACAAACATATATACAAACATAGAAATACATTAAATCAAATAAAAAGGAAGAGAAAACCAGGTTGGTTTACTTGGTTCTCACCTCTCTTGGGTCTTCTCTTCCAGATTTGTGCTGTCTTGTTTGAGTGATCTGTTTGAGTGTGTTCAGATGGGAATGGTCTGAGTTAATCCTGTTAAGCTGATTCTTTCTTCACAGTCTGTGGAAAAATCGAGAGTGTTGCTTCTCCAAAGACCCAAGGGACCCGCTGGCCGTGGCAGGCAGCTATCTATCGGAGGACAAGTGGTGTACATGATGGTGGGCTGCACAAAGGGGCATGGTTCCTGGTCTGTAGCGGTGCCCTGGTGAATGAGCGTACCGTGGTTGTGGCTGCCCACTGTGTAACTGACTTGGGCAAGGTCACCATCATCAAGACAGCAGACCTCAAAGTTGTCTTGGGAAAATTCTACAGGGATGATGAGCGGGATGAGAAGACCATCCAGAACTTACGGGTGAGAGAGGGCTTTCTTGGAAACTGGAGCTTTGGCTTGACCAGCTATGAGCACAGAAAGCAGGGCCTGTGTCAGCCCTGTCACTTCAGCTTGTCAGTGTCTATCCCCAAACCTAGCATGCAACAGGGGCTCAGAGTTTCATATTGACAGAATCTGGACAGGGAAAGTTAGCAAACCATCCAGTTGTCCTCCACACGTTTGCTTCTTTTGAAAACAAGGTAGAGCCAGGTGTCACCTATTTCTGTCATCCTCAAAATTCATTCATGTTACAGTGAATATACATGGGCTTTATCTAGCAGCAGATACAGTATAAATTAGAGTATACCAAACATTTATTTAATGGATATCTTTGTTGGAAATTATTTGTTCCAGGGATGTTGTGACTTGTTATTGTGCCTCAACTATGCAGATCAAGATAAACCAATTATCACAAGTAGGCCTTGTGGACACAGGTTTTATCCATTAAGGATGCTCTTAATGCAATACTTCTCACTTGTTCTGTATCTTTCTTCCATTCATCCACCTGTCCATCTGTCCTATCCTATCCTTTTCACCTGCCCATTCAGTCTACCCATCTTTCTAACTATGCCTAAGTTTATCCATCTATCTATCCATTACTGAGCCCCTACAACAGACTATCCATGGAAAGTAGAGAAGATTCAAACGTGGCTATTTTCTTAGTCTAATGGAAGGGAAAGACCAGTATGTTGTGAATGTATTTCATAAGAGAAGCCCCCAAGGAAACAGGATTAGGTAATGGAACTATATATTTAAAAATTGAAAGATAGGAATATGAGTTTTTTTTAGAAGCTCCTGTCAAGAACATTGTCTATCAAGGCATAAAGTGCTTAGGAAATATACTGTGGAAAGGTCTTATAGAGTATTCTGAGAACATTCTTATAGACAGTCTTAGGGACTGTTGTTAGGAAACATAGCTCTATCTTACTGGCTTGAAGATACATGAAATGCTTATAGCGGACTAGAGATTGTAAACCAGTAACTTACAGGGCATATACATGGATAGTGCTAACATGTTGGGCTTACACATGGATAATGCTAACATGTAGGGCTTATATATGGATGGTGCTAACTTGTAGGGCTTATACAACGATAGTGCTAGCATACATGTTCTTAATCAGTTGATTGAACATTAAATGATTGAGGTGTTTCAAAGAAAGACTTGGAGTCCATTCTCTTGTAAAATTCAGAATGCTTATCACATTTTTGTATAGCAGTGATCATCTGGAACAAAACATCATCTTCCCACTTTAGATGGGGTATAAACACCCACTTCTATGGCGTACCTGTAGACTTCACTTATTTAATACCACTTTCCAGGCCCCATAGGCATTTGAGTTGATAGCTCTGAAAGTGCAATGATTATTTTTTATAATTCCTTGAGCAAAGTATCTTCAAATAATTGTAGCTGTCACTTAAGACAATCTCTTTCAATAATTTGACCCCTAACTGGCCTCTTCTTGTCCACACTGGAGCTGGCTATTTACCGCTGCTATCTCTTCCTTTCATTTGTAGATTTCTGCTATCATTCTTCATCCCAACTACGACCCTATCCTGCTTGACGCTGATATCGCCATTCTGAAGCTCCTAGACAAGGCTCGCGTTAGTACCCGTGTCCAGCCTATCTGCTTGGCTAGCACTCGGGACCTCAGCACCTCCTTTCAGGAGTCCCACATCACAGTGGCTGGATGGAACATCCTGGCAGATGTGAGGAGCCCAGGTTTTAAGAATGACACACTACATTCTGGAATGGTTAGAGTGGTAGATTCACTGCTCTGTGAAGAACAACATGAAGACCATGGCATTCCAGTTAGTGTCACTGACAACATGTTTTGTGCCATCCAAGACCCTAGCACTCCTTCTGACATCTGCACTTCAGAGACAGGGGGCATCGCTACTTTGTCCTTCCCAGGCCGAGCATCCCCTGAGCCACGATGGCATCTGGTGGGTTTGGTCAGCTGGAGCTATGATAAGACATGTAGCAATGGCCTATCGACAGCCTTCACCAAGGTGTTGCCTTTCAAAGACTGGATTGAGAGAAACATGAAATGAACCACCTGCAAGGCCACTGAGATGCTTTTCCCAGCATCCATCTGTATATATGGTATATGGCTCAGTGTGGACCTGAAGTATGATTTTGTCCATGACTACCTTGGCTACAGAAAGGTTTTTGGTTTCAGGGATATACCTCAGTAGAGGGTGAGTAGTATTTGCTTTCTGGAAGGGAACTGTCTTCCTGACTGCTTGGAAACCATCTAAAAGATGCCAGGACGTGCAAGAATTGAGTTTCACCAAAGAAAACCATGTGGATAGAAAAGAAAATCTCCTAGACTTTGTCTATGTCACAGTGATGTGAGTGTCATAGTCAGTTCTGGATGAAAGTGTTGACCTGTGGGGGTGAAACTCTGAACTGTACCAGGCTTCAGGAAAAGCTCCAAAGAACAACCTGCATGACAGCCCAGGGCAAAGGAGCTTGGATGTGGCATTTGCTCCTGTGTACATCCTCACAAGATTTTCTGATCCTTTTCCTTTCCAATCTTCTGTACACAATTCAATAAAAGAAGACCTACAAAACAAAAGTGCTGTTCCCATTTTTGTATGCTGTTTTTTATAAGCTACAAGGATTTGGGCCAATAATTTGGTGAGGGCTCTTTAACATAGAGGCAAGGGGTACAGTTTTCCAACATGTCTGTCAAAGGCTGTGTTCTATATACCAGTCATTGGAGTTTATAGGGAGGGGTAGGCAAGTCAGATAAGACAGAGAAGACAGCATGAGCCATGTGCTGGTTGGTCTTGACTGCATGTTCAGTTGGATGGAGAGGTGCCTAGGTTAGTAAAGCACAGCTCAGGTATCTGTGAGGCTGTTTCTAGGGAGCATTAATTAAGAAGAAAAGACTCACCCTGATCGTGGGAAGCTTCCCACATTCCATCCTATTAGCTAGGGCTCAGGTGGAATAAAGCCAGCCAGTGCAGCATTATCTCTCTGCTTCCCGGCTGCCATGATCGAAACTGTTCCCCTCCTCCATGTTCTTTCCATTATGATGAACAGAAAGCTCTGAGACCATAAGCAAAAGAATTTTTCTTCTCTTCAACTATTTTTCTCAGGTCAAAGCAACAAGAAAATCTAATGTGGGGTAACCGATTCCAAGTGTCTCCCTGATTCCGGCTCAGCCTTGACCCCACAAATATTTTTTAAAATTACAGTTGTGTATTTAGGTGTGTGTGTGTGTGTGTGTGTGTGTGTGTGTGTGTGTGTGTGTGTAAAGAGTGCTTGCCATCATGCAGATGTGGAGGCCACAGGACAGCTTTCAGGGTTAGTTCCTTCCTCCCACCATATGAGCCCAGGAATCAAAATCAAATCACCAGGCACAGTGGCAAGTATGGTGACTTGTCTGTACCTCCACTGGTCTGTATTTCCAGCTAAGCTGAGTCAGAATCGCATGTTTGCTTACACCAGATTTGATCTGCCAAGAACCCAAGGCTTTGAGGTTTCTTACAATGTATGTGAGTGTCCTTGGATGCCCCTTCTCACTTCCCACTAGAATGGAGGAAAAAGCAATCTGATAAGTACCTTCTCTGATCTTTCTAGTGCATTCTCTCTTGGGGCTTGACAAACACTTCTAATATTTCCCCCTCTTTTCTCATTACAAGTTTTCTTGCCCATAAGATAGTGTCTTATGGACAATGGAACAATAGGGGGGAACTCCCGAGTTCATGCTGTTTCTTGGGTGTGTGTGATGGGTCTTTCCAGTGCCTCGGTATTTTCCTAATGTTTAGTGGAGGGTCATCTGGTTTCCATGTGTCACTGTGGTCCTTCCTGTTGACGAGGCTTTTCCTTGGCTCTTGTGGAGACTGGAATTCTTATATCTGGTGGTAGTCAGATTATTTGACCCTGGTCTGGTTCATTCACCTTACTGGCCATAGAAACAGCTTCTCTAGAGACTGCCAAATCAAATTCCCAGTGAAACCTTCTACTTAATTTTGAAGTTTACAGGGACTGCTAAGTCTTTTCTGTTTCTTACAAGAGAAGAAAACTAAGTATATTACAAAACATCATGGAAGACATTAGCTTCCTGTCCATCCAAACAGGAACTTCATTCTCATGTTACCTGTATCAGAAAACTTTAGCCTTTATGACTTCAGCCCTAAGTCAGGAGGTAAGGTTTTGTTTGTGTTCCAGCTTTCTTCAGCACATTTGTGCCTTTATACAATTCTTAGAGACAGAACAGAATTGTATCTACTTTTTAAAGCTCATACATTCCTGGGGCTTTCCGTGAGTTGTTTCTTCCTCCCTTCACACAACCCTTCTTGTCTTCATGGCTTAATCAAGGGGCAATGTATTAATTACTGCAAGTTACCCAACATTGGGTGATTTAAAAGAAGTCCCATTTATTCTCATACAGTTTGGGTAGGTTGGGAACTGGAGAGTAGTTTAATCTGAGGTAAGAGTCACCAGCAGCCTTGCTTAGGCTGGAGGATCAGGATCCAGTCCTCGGATATCTATGAAGTTATTAAAACTGGTGTTTTAAGAAAGCTAGGGCCTCAAAAAGTATGGTGGGAGTTAGGTCAAGGAGATCTGGACTCAAGTTCCTGTTTTTCCGTGTCCTGATTGGTACTGAGCAAGTCACTTAGCTTTTCTGCATCAGCTTGACATGTGTTGAGTGGTCATAAAAAGATCATGAGATACCTTAGTGATCTGTGACAACTGAGATATATAAAGCACTGAAATCATGCATGGTTTGGTTCTCAAATATTCTCCCTATGGTCTAAGTGCTAAAGGCTTGTGAGCTAACCTGTGGTGCTAGTGGCAGGTGGTACAACCTTCAGCTCATAGATTCTAGTGTAAATTAAGTTATTGGAGGCTTTACCCTAAAGGAACTATATGAACTTTAGCCTCTGTCTCCATATTCCATCATGATGGGCATTTTATTCCCCACCATGTGCTCCTTCCACGATGTACCACCATAGGCTCAAGGCAACAGGACCAAATGTCCATAGATTGAACCCTCTGGCACCATGAGCTAAAATAAGTAATTTTTCCAAGTTATTTGTCTCAGGTATTTTGACATAGCTGAGGAAAGCTGACTACACAGATGCCGTAATATTTGGTGCCCATAATACTGGTCAGGGCCAGTAGTCCTTCTGTACACAGCCTCACAAGGCTTCCACATCTGCCTCAATGGGCATTTCACACATGCGTACTCATTCTAACATGTCTATTACTTGTCTATTTTGATTCCTGACCTGACCCCCCAACACACACACCAAATAACCTAGATCATCATTTTCCACAATTTCTCTATACCCCCTTTACAGCACAGTGTTATTTACAAGGTTCAAAAAGTAACTGAAACTTACAAGGCCCAGAAAGCTCCTGAAATTTACAAGATGTGGAATGTCCCTCTCTCTCCCACTGCCTCAGGTTGTAGAAGTAACAACAATTTCTGGGAAGGGGAAAACTGTGACCCACAGGGCCTCCTGTGAGTTGTTCTGTGAGTTCCAGAGACACAGATATCCTTAATCACCACCATGGTTGGGGTGGGCTTTCTGCTAATGCAGTTGCCATAAGCTACCTATGTTCCTGTTAGTCACCTATGCCCCTTACCCATGCTCCCATAAGTAGATCCAGTAAACTCACTGGTTAACTAGTCTAGACTTGGTGGAATAGTTTCTTTTGTTTGATATCACCTATGTGAGGTGAGTAGACACTAGTTCATATCTTCCTGTGAAGTCACACAATTCCATTCCATGGTGCTTGGTTGATAGTTTCATAGCCACAGGCTTCTCCAGCACTGTTCCCTCATAACTCCTTCTTCCTAGCATTGCTCTTGGAGGCTTAAGTAGTCATTCATACTGTAAATTGAAGTTTCCAGAAACAAAATATAATTACTCTACAAGGCCAAATGAGTGAAAACCACAATCATAGAATTAAACTGTCCCAGGCCAAAACCAATGATCTTGGGCTATATTTAGTCCCTTCAAAAGCCACTTATTACCCACCTCTGTGTTTGACCTGACATCCTTGTGACTAGCATAACCTTTAAAATGTATTTTTAGCAAACAACTATCTTCTACCAATCCAAAAGCTAAGAATGTCATTAGACGGCATCTGAAACCTATAACAGAGTTTCCCTGTTTTGCTCTGACCCACCTATTGGTGAACCCCATTAATGTACTTGGGAAGTGCCTTGATTTATAACTTTCTTGTTCTATAAGTAATAAAATACCTCATAATAACTTCCACAAAGGAAGATGTCTTGGGTGGTAACTTTAATCCATGTACCCAGCCAGTCACTCATATTTGATTTAAGAATAAATAATCTCTTACCCTCTTTGAGGTACCAACTATGTCTCCATGTTCACAACACTAAAACCCAAGTCAGAAAGTGAGACTCAGATATAATCCTGTTCCTTGGCCATATCTGATTGCTCTGGAATGTTCTCCATCTCTGATGTGGAATTCTTCAATAGATCTCCAAGGCTGAGAGGTTTCCTATAAGGTGGAAATTTGGAGTTTTCACCAGTCAGAGGCTTTTCTAAGAACAGAACTCTTGAGCATTATCTACAATGAGGCATCATGATGGCCATATGCAGCAGTGGGCACTGCTAGAAAAGTGTGTGCAAAGCTGGTGCCTCTGTTCCTGGTGACGGGTCTGAATCAACCAGGCCAGCACTTGGGAAGGAAAATGATGAGAAGATGGCAGAATAAAGATGCACTGGGTTTTATGGAGACAAATGAAAAGAAAACCCTGATTGTTTTCTACTGACCCTATCCTCTAGAGTTAGTGTTCTGCTAGAGAAACCAAGTCTTCTCACATGGTTCAAGATTCACAGAAACCAGAAGGGTTTACAATAGGTGCTGGGGGATCTGGCGCCTAGTGCTTTCCCACAGCTGGCTGCAAGGTGATCTTAAAATGACAAGGGGTGTGAACTGCCACCATGTCCCATGGACTGGTTCAACTTTCAGAGTGTGAGAATTGTGTTCACTTTCTTCTTTCTAGAGCTCACGTTTCTCTTAAGCCCACTTTAACCCAGATCCATACAGGGCAAGGAACTCTGCAGCATAGTTCCACTTTCCTTAGGTTGACATGGTATAAAGCCATGACAAGCCATGGAATGCTGAGCAGGTGGCTCTCAATTGAGGATATCTTGGGGAGATAGAATAGGTTGGCCTCAAACTCATAGAGACCTATTTCCCTCTGTCTCTGGAATGCTGGAATTAAAGCCATGTGCCACCCTTTCCAGCTTCCCTATCTTGTGTTTTGATACATACAAGGCTTCTGACTTAACTGGAAGCTCACAGGGCAGAGAGACTAGCTGGCAAGTGAGCCACAGGGATTACCTGTTTCCACCTTTCCATAGGTGGACTCTAGGATGAGGTGAACTCCGGTCTCTAGTTCCAAAGCGGGCACTTTACTCACTAGCCCAACATCCCCCCACAATGTGCTTCATATTCCTAGTGTACAGTCATTTCATATTGTCAGGGAAGTAAAAAGATGGAAGGGATGTTCTGGAAAGGCATTTGCGGATGAAGGCTAGAAGACCCAATCAGAGCTCAAGTTTCAGCTCTGTCATTGACATAATGTGACTTTGAGAAGGACATAGTCTCTATCCAGCACACAGTACTATCTCCTCTATAAATGCAAGTGACATAGTTTTAAGTCAGAGAGATGGTGCATCTAAGGGCTAAGGATATGAACAGTGCCTGTCTTATTGCACTCTAAAAGTATTCTCTGCTATTAAAGTGGTAGTTGTTTTGTTTCTGTTTCCCAGGAGGAAATGATTAGAGTTCAAAAAGCCAGTTATGAGAAATGTAAAAAAGGGTGGGGAGAGGTGCAGAGAGAAGGAAGTTTTAGAATGTGGTTGAGGTCTGAGCATATGGAAGTAAGTTTGGAGTGGAGTCAATCACGATAAAGGATGAGTAGAAAGCGATGAGGTCAAGGGCCAAAAGGCCTTAGAAGGTAAGAGTTGTCTGGACAAATTTCTGACACAAGGAGCCAGGGCTTGAAGGGACTTTTAAAATACATTCCTCTCTGTGCAGATGTGGGGTGGGAGAAGAGTGATGTATGCTGGACTTGTTAAAAGGGACTAAGCTCAGTTGCAGTCAGAGTTTGCTGTACCCAAACCCTCTTCTTTGCAGTACAATACCCACCATTCTCTGGAGTCATGAAAATGGGCCTTGAGTATGAATCTTCACAGTTTGTGAATTTTCATGTTATCAAATAACCTGCTAAAAACTCAATCAATGGGCTTTCTACATTTACTGTGTGTATACTATACTATACTCCATATAATCTCTTCCATCTTGAATTCAACCAAAGATTATGAGTTAATCTATTTTCTACCCATCTTTCATTCATTCATCAACCAAAATCTGTTGCATGTTCTCTATATGGCATGGGCTGGGGCAACACTTACAATGGAGAAAAAGGCATATCAACTGGAATGTACATACAGAAATAGAAAGTATGGTCAGATATGAACTCACAGAGACTGTGGAAACATGCCCAAGGTCTACAGAAGTTCAAACCAGACAGAAATCCCAGTACAGTGAAGGAAAAATGGGCATAAATGCCACTCCAAACCAAGAAGCTATTTGCAATTTATACCTGTTGAGAGAGGGAAAATCGGTTTTCTCCAATGTAGTGACACTGGGTACACCAACCACACTCCAGGGCAGGCCAAACACACATATGTATTTGTCCAATACAAAGTGGCCTTCCTATGTTTGTGTGCTATTTGTTTCTTTTGATTTGATGTGGCATTTTTAAGGGTTTTTGGTTTATTTTTTAATTATATGTTGAAAGAAAAAGAACATGAAGTTGGGTAGCTAGAGAGGTAGAGACAAGCTTATGGAAGTTGGGAGAGGAGAAAGCAGGATCAAACTAAATTGTCTGGAAAAAAATTAGGCCAATAAATGAGAGAGACGGAAAGAAACACACACACACACACACACACACACACAGAGAGAGAGAGAGAGAGAGAGAGAGAGAGAGAGAGAGAGAGAGAGAGAGAGAGAGAGAGAGAGAGAGAGAGAACACATGGTAGTACTGGGAGCAGCCTGCTTTAAGGATGTATAGTTTGGGGTTGTGGGAGAGTCCTTATTTAATCTCCAAGGGCTAAGGAAATGGTTTTACCTTGCTGAAACTGAGTTGAGGATGTAAGTACTACAATGAGGAAGGGAAGTATAAAACATTCTAGGAGGGAAAGCGTGCAGAAATCTTGAGGTGGGCTCCTGGCATACTTGTAGAACAGAAAACCAGTAAGGCTTCATAAGAAAGTATGGCAAGCAGAGTGGTGGGTGTAAGGTTCGAGGCAGTGTCACAGGACATGGGGAGGTGCTGGAAGCTGAGGGGATCAGATCACAGTGGACTGCCAGGCCGCACTGTACCCATTGGTGCCGGTGAATTCCTAGAACGTCACCAGGAGTTAGTCAAGAGGCTTTAGGTCACGGATATCCCTTGGCTTTGACTTTACATTTTTCTGTTGTTTAGCCTGGGTGCGAACGAAGAGCTTTAGACTCAGCACTGCCACAGCTCTGCATGGTTCTAACAGAATTATCTTAAACGAGAGAGACAAGCTCAAGGGCAAAGTCGACAGCACGATAGGTGAGAAGAGCAAGGCTGGCACTGTCCCTCTCTCACACCTGATTTGCCTTCTTTGGGGTCCTGTCGTACTTCTGATTGAAACACTTTGTATCCCTGGGGCTTGGGGAAGTTTCTCTTTTCTGCACTGTTGGAGAGAGGAGAACATTAGGGAGTGGTTTGGTAGCAAATTGTGGTCTCTCTCTGCTTTTCTTGGCAGCGGCCCTTGCTTTCCCTGGCAAGGCTCTGCCCGGATGTGCAGTTGAAGTCCAGCATTTTAAGAAGACAGTCTCAATGGCTGCATTTTTAAGGGCTCACTTCACGTTAGTAACCCAGTTCACTCAGTGTTTATCCAGAGGCTTGGTCTAGGCTTGGAAGAGAGACCTTTGTCAACCAAGCAAATAAAACCAGTACCAGTACGTCAAATTGGGGAATGATGTTCTCAGATGAGGAATAAAATTCTAGATTGCAATCTTTGAGGGAAAAAAAGGACACACAGCACACAGTTATACACAATTATATCCTTCCACTCACTTGCATTTTCCAGGAATGTGATCTAACAGGAGAGAGAGAGAGAGAGAGAGAGAGAGAGAGAGAGAGAGAGAGAGAGAGAGAGAGAGAGAGAGAGAGAGAGAGAGAGAGACACTACTAATTGGTCTTCAGTTGAGGGGAAAATGGTGTCACAAACAAAACAGTCCCAGGTGGGACTGATGGAATTTTGAAGTGAACTTGGGGAAGCCCCAGTTCTCTGGAGTATGCCAAGGCATAATGTACGTCTTTAGCCTCCAGTAAGGAAGCATCATCTGTGAATCTAGACTCAGACCGAAAAGCTAACTCCCTGTTTAGTGGAGGTCATCTTTTAAGAAAAAAAATGTTTTAGGATTTGCTACACAGCCTCTCTGATTACTAAGCAACTTTCTAAGAAGTAGAGAAAGCAGAATATCTGTGGGTTTCCTGGAGGCACCCGAAACAGGCCCAGACCATTGGTCTAGTTCTTTTCCTGGTTGGCATAGCATTTAACTATAATGAACTGCTATGAAGCGCAAGTTAATAAAGTGGAAGTTAATAAATTTTCCTTTCTCCTCTTGCTATTTGGGAGGACATCACTATTGAAGACTATAATGACCTAGCAAAAGAAAGAGGCCACTTTTGCCAAGATTGGGAAGAATATGGGTATAGAAATTCAAGTACCACTCTCAAAGTCTCCCCACTATCAACCTAGCAAGGAGACAGTCTTTTTAATTTAAAGCAACGTGGTTTTTATGGCACACACAAACAAATCCGAGCTAACTTTGATACTGTGCCCCTAGGGATCTTGTGCTAGACATACTGATTTGGGAACAGTAGGCAGAGACCTCACCCCCCTTTGTATTGTCTTCTCGCCATCTCACCTATACTAAGAAAGAATGAATTCACTCTTTCTATTAGAATTCATTAGGCAATAAGCGTAACTGTGGAATGTTTCAACCTTCTGGGTACTTAATGAGAGGGTTTATGCCTGTAGAGATTATATTTAGACCAAGCTATCAGTCTGAATTGAAGCTACGATGAAGAAACATCTCTTTTCTCATTAACTTAGAGAGTGAGACAAAAATAGAACTTCATTTGCCGTTTGCTAATGTGTGCTCACAAGAAAAAGTGAATGAACTCAAATTGTGTCTTGAAGTTCCCACACATCCATGACAGGATAACCGCCTCTCTTTTCTATTCAGTAGCCACAGAGGAAAGACAAGGCTGCAGGCTGGCTCATTGCTAGTGGTACTATGTGGCTCAATTCAAAGCTATACTACTGACTTTCTGAGTGACAAACGAGTGACAGCCGGGAAGCTGGCATAATAAAGGTGATAATTGTTACTGCCATGTGCCTGGAGCTGTGCCAAGGGCTTTGTGTGACAGATCCCATTCATGACTATATTCACAGACTGCCAAAAGGATTAAGTGACTTACAATCATTCAAAATGGAAAGAGAACATGATGAAATCAACTTGAATCTTTCAGTGTTCTAAACATGCTTGGGATGGATGGTTCCCCAGCTGCTTTAATTCTGAAGATGATTTTATAGCTTCAGTGCCGTTCTTTTCATGTGCATTCTTGGAGTGAGTGGGTACCACCAATGGAAACCCCTGCTTGATTTTTATTACTCTAATCTCCCTTCTCTTCCTAAGACCTCTCAGTTTCAGGCATCTCTAGTTCCTGTCTTAGTGATCTTGGTGTCTGAGTAGATTTGGAGAATAGTTTGTTTTTGTTGTTGTTGTTTTTAAACATATAGCCTTCCTCAAAAATACAAACCCTACATAGATCTTTATACTTCTATTCATTTATGAATAGAACTTATGTTTTATTAATTTTTGAAAACCTTCAAATGTCTAGACTTACAGATTTAGTGATTGTTTGGCAGTTTAGTTTTCGATTTTTGGTTGCTTTGAGATGAGGATCTTGCTGCATGACTCAGTCTAGCAATCCTCCTGCCTCAGCCTCCTGAGTGCTGAGATTACATGGGTGTGCCATCCTGCTTACCTTGGACCAAGAAATTTTTTTAAACTTTCTATTGATTCTTTGTGGGTTCAACATCATGCATCCACCCCAATCACACTCATCTCTTTGTCCCTTCATAGCTACACTCTGCCCTTGCAACCTCTCCCCAAAAATAAAATGAAATTTAAAAAAAGTCTTGTTGTGGAAGCTGAAGTGTGTCACTGTGAGTCACACAGTATATCGTTTGTTCATACACTTTTACTTGCAAATGTTCATTACAATGAGTCATTCATTTTATTCCAGGCCTCTGGCTTCTGCTGTACTGTCAATACTGGATCCTCACTGGGACTTCCCTTGGCTATCCGGTTGTTGTCCTAGGTCATGGAGATCCTGCAGCTTTGGATCTACAAGACCCTTCATGTGCTCCAGCAGTTCATAGATGGGGTGGGTGTTGGCGCCTGGACAAAGCCCTGAGTCTGGACCTGGGTGGTAGCTGAGTTGGTCAGCCAGTCAGCTCTCCTGTATCCTCACCACCAGGGTGAGTGGTTCAGCACTGTCTGTGTTAGATCATCCAGTGGCACAGGCAGAAAGGTACAGAGCCAGTTCTACCACTCTCATGCCCTCAGGGCCAGCTCACCTGTACCCCAGTCACCAGAGCGAGCCCTGTTGTGGCCTTGCTGCCCAAGGGAGGTGCAGGAGCCCACTCTCCTGAATGCTGTAGGCCGTGAGGGGCACGACCAACTCTGTGAAGCCCTTGGATATCAATGTGGTCCTAGGTAGCAGTCCAGACCAGGGACATGCACATGGCCTTTGGTGGTAAAATGGGTTATGAACACTGACACAGACCCCTGCTGCTCTATGGTCATGGACCCAGACATGGCCCCCACTGGCAGCATGGACCAGGACTTCACCATGGTTTCAGGTCACTTCAAAGCCTGCTCGTCACCCTCCTGTCTCCAGATTTGCCTCTTGTTATAGTTACCACTTGTCTTTCTCTTCCATCTCCCTGTCTCATAGCTGTACATCATAGTGGCTCATTCTGCAGGAGGGCCACGTGTTGGGTGTAGCCTCTGTGTGTCTTCAACTGTCCATCGAAACTGTCCAAAGTTTCCAAAGGAAATAAATCTCTGGCCAAAGTTAGATACAGCACAGTAAAACTGCAGTTCAACAAAGAGTCTAGACTCATGGTTGAAGCACCACCACAACTAGAGAGATTAGCAGCTAGGCCAGTGATGAGAAGTAAACACAGCAGGGTATGTCCAGTCAGTTGTGGGTCTTCGTTCCGCAGGAACCGTTCTGCTTCCTGGGCTAAGATGCAGCTCTGGGAGTCACAGTGACTCATGCAGTGGTTGGTTTTCTCAAAGGAAGACAATATAGATCCACTAGTACTTGTATTTGTCACTGGTTCTATTGATGGGCAGTGTAATTCACCTTTTTCCCAGGAGCAAGAGCAGCAACTACCTCCAAGTCCTCTGCTCCGCCTCTTTTCAGAGCACACAAACCACTAGTCTTCCATTCCTCCACCACCCATTTGTTCCATTTTTGCTCTCCCGTCTCTCCACCTTCCATTTACTCACTTCACATCTGGTCCAGCTAGGAGTGCTCCACCCCCTTGTCTTTGCACTGCTGAGCCAGGTAGGGTCTTGGTGTTGTCTTTGCACTTCCTGGCATCTAGGATCTGCTTCTGGATGCCCACAGTTATGGTGCCTGCTGGGCATGAGCAACACTGTCTTGCTGTTCTCTGTCAGCCTCCTCTCTTCATGGAGGTCCTGCCTTGGATCTTTCTCACCAGACAGAAGGAGAGGCAGATGAGCACTCACTATAGACAGAGTTCAAGTCCTTGGCAGAGGCCAAAGCCACCACAGCCCCTGCCAAGAGCCTAGAACATAACCCTCAGGCAACCAAAGCCACCAGTACCATCTTCTTGGATCAACATTGTACAGAGAATATTGACACATAGCTTACAATTCCTCAAGTACGCATATAGGTCAGCACACAGACATTTAATGGGTTCACAATACATGCCAGACCCTATGAAGGCTCGTGTATAGATAAAAAAAATTAAAGCTATAATAATTATTTCTATTTTACAAAAGTGGAAGAGAAACTTAGCGTCAAAGGAATTGGATGACACATCCAATGTCATGTTTGGTGTTATTTGTGGAGGAGTTGGGATATAAACACAGGATAGTTTCCCTCCATAATACAGTCTTTCTTTTCAATAACACCTGCCTAAACACTGGGAAAGAATAAATTTGGTCTCCGGTAGTTCTGACTTTTCAAAGAGCCACAAACACTGTTGTTTCACCTAATGAGCTGGTGGTGGGTGGTTTTCTCATTACTAAGTTCTGGAGAGTGCCAGTCATCTGAAAGAAAGAATAGGGCAGACACAACAATAATTGCATTGGGGGAATAACTGAATACATATTTCCTCAGACATCACAAATGACATTCCCTTTTGAGAAGGTGTCTTGGTTACATTTCTCATTGCTGTGGCCAAATGTCTGGCAGAAACAGGTATTAAGAAAGGAAGGGCGTATTTGAAATCTGAGTTTGGGAGAGTAGAGTCCATTACAAGGGGAAGGAGTTGAGAGGCTCTGTCCATGGTGAAGGACCAGAATGTGTAACTGACCTTTACAAGGTGTCGCTGTCCAGGAAGCAGAGAGGCTAAGAAAAAAGAGCTATAACCGTCAAAGCCCACCTCAGCAGCAGCCCACTTCTTCCAGTTCTGTGGTTCCCCCTGTAAAGGTTCTACAACCTTCCCTAAGAGCACCTGTAGTCCAAGATTAATTTGTAAGTCTGTGGGAGAAGAGTGCACGTTTTTTCTATAATGGGTAAACTTGGGGTCACTGGCTTTTACTTCTTTCTTTAGGTCATTTTCTGCTGATAAATTCTTAAGTTTAAAACATTTCTTCTAAGCTATTACCATGAGGGAGAATGGTCTAAATCACCAGTCTTTATGGGAAAGCCACACAAGACCCATCTTTCTTTCTTATAAATGAGGAGGCCCATCCCTCTGGCTCCTATGTTGAGATGCAAAAACTAGTTGCAAACACTTAGGAGTAAAGCAAGATAGGAATAGAATCTTCAGAAGATAGAATAGAAAGATGAGTCTGACTCTTTGTTGACTCAACTAAGCTCCTGTAATCACTGGAGAAGACCTCAGAGAACTATGGAACTTAGGTTTGGGCCCTCTGGGGCCGCTTGGTAACTCCTGCCTTGATACAAATATGCATTTTTTTCTAATCTTTAGAAAATAATCTGACCAAACCAGTTTCTCTGCCAGAAATGTGGAGTGTCCTTGCATGTTATAGGGGTAGCCTGACCCAACATGAATGACACTGTTTCCATAATAAATATCACAGCAGAGGGGACAAAACAAGGTTCTGCAGGAAGATAGCTGGCACTCAAACTCCAATCACTTTTGTTGCCATGGAGATCCCTCTGCACTGGCCCCTTTCTCCCTTGTTTTTTTTTGTGAAGAGGAAATACAAGGATTTGTTTCTAGGCCTCACCCTCCAAATTCCAGGCACTAAGGATGGAAAGGAAATTTGTTAGGAATGTTCAGCCCTATGTCCCTTCCAGGGGATTGCCACAGCCACAAGGCCTCTGTTAGATGGCCTTCTCCACACTGGATGTTCTTTGGGGTCTTGGTAACTGGTAGGTAACTGTTTCAGAATATTTGTTTATATTGTAAAGATATGTTCCAGCCTAAGGCACCTTCTGATTGGTTTAATAAGGAGATAAATGGCCAGTGGCTAGGCAAGAGAGAATAGGTGTGATTTCCAGGCAGAGAGAGAAACAAAGAAAAGGAATCTAGACATGTGGATTTTGAATGTGTAGTACTAAGGAAAGGAAACAAAGCCATGTGGCAGAATGTAGATTTAAAAATATGGGTCAATTATCTATATATATAGATAATTATAATTATCTATATAAAGAACTTTGTATCTTTAAAGAAAGAAATTAAAGAAGATACCAGAAAATGGAAAGATCTCCCATGCTCTTGGATAGGTAGGATAAACATAGTAAAAATGGCAATCTTACCAAAAGCAATCTACAGATTCAATGCAATCTCCATCAAAATCCCAGCACAATTCTTCACTGACCTTGAAAGGATAATAATCAACTTTATATGGAAAAACAAAAGACCCAGGATAGCCAAAACAACCCTGTACAATAAAGGAACTTCAGAAGGCATCACCATCTCTGACTTCAACTATAGAGCTGTAGTCTCAAAAACAGCCTGGTATTGGCACAAAAAATAGACAGGTAGACCAATGGAATAGACTTGAAGATCCTGATATGAACCCACACACCTATAAACACCTTATTTTTGACAAAACAGCTAAAAATATACAATGGAAAGAGAGAAGCATCTTTAACAAATGGTGCTGGCACAACTGGATGATAGTGTGTAGAAGACTGCAGATAGACCCATGTCTATCTCCATGCACAAAGCTCAAGTCCAAGTGGATCAAAGACCTCAACATAAATCCAGCCACACTGAATCTCTTAGAAGAGAAAGTGGGAGGTACCCTGGAACAAATTGGTACAGGAGACCACTTCCTGAACATAACTCCAGTAGCACAGACATTGAAATTGACAATTAATAAATGGGACCTCCTCAAACTGAGAAGCTTCTGTAAGGCAAAAGACACAGTTGACAAGACCAAATGACAGCCTATAGACTGGGAAAAGATCTTCACCAATCCTACATCTGACAGAGGGCTGATCTCCAAAATATACAAAGAACTCAAGAAATTAGTCATCAAAACACCAAATAACCCTATTAAAAAATGGGGTACAGAACTGAAAAGAGAATTATCAATAGAGGAAATCAAAAAGACTGAAAGACACTTAAGAAAGTGCTCAACATCCTTAGCTATCAGGGAAATGCAAATCAAAACAACTCTGAGATATAATCTTACTCCTGCCAGAATGGCTAAAATTAGGAACACCAATGGCAACTTATGCTGGAGAGGATGTGGAGAAAGGGGAACACTCCTCCACTGTTGGTGGGAGTGCAAACTTGTACAGTCATTTTGGAGATGAGTATGGCAGTTCCTCAGGATAATGGGAATCAATCTACCACAGACGGGGCAAT
This sequence comes from Cricetiscus sungorus, assembly GCA_030556225.1. Taxonomy (NCBI): domain Eukaryota; kingdom Metazoa; phylum Chordata; class Mammalia; order Rodentia; family Cricetidae; genus Cricetiscus; species Cricetiscus sungorus. The sequence goes on from JANBXA010000372.1 coordinate 39,966,652, forward strand.
CTAACTCTTAGGCATATACCCAAATGATCCACATCCATGCAACAAAGACTTCTGTTAAACTATGTTCATAGCAGCATTATTTGTAATAGAAAGAACCTGCCCCTCAATTGAAGAATGGATAAAGAAGATGTGGCACATCTACACAATGGAACACTACTCTGCAGAAAAAAACAATGGAATCTTGAAGTTCACAGGCAAATGGATGGAACTTGAAGACATCATCCTGAATGAGGTAACCCAGTCACAAAAGGAGGAACATGGTATGTATTCACTCATATATGGATTTTAGACATAGAGCAAAGGATCACTAGCCTGTAATTCACACCACAAGAGAAACTAGGATACAAGGAAGATTCTAAGAGATTCATACAAGGTCCCTCACAGAAGGGGAAAGGAACAAGATATCCTGAGCATATTGGGAGTGGGGGGGCAGTGAATGGAGATAGGGCTAGGAGAAAGAGTCAGGGGAGAAATAGATATAAGAGAGAGAGAGAGAGAGAGAGAGAGAATAAAAGAGGGAGCCATTATAGGTTTCAAGAGAAAACTGACTCTAGAGAAATGGCCCCAACTAACAATTTAAGCAACAGTGGAAAGGCTACCATAAAAGCCCTTCCCTGATAATGAGATCAATGACTAACTTATCCACCATCATAGAGCCCTCATCTAGTAACTGATGGAAACAGAAGCAGACACCCACAGCTAAACACTGAGCTAAACTGGAATCCAGATACAGAGAGGGAGGACAAGACCAGGCTACGTAACCCACAAAGACAGCTGACCTGAACAAGGAGGAGCTAATGGACCCCTAGACTGATAGCTGGGAATCCAGCATTGGACCGACTCAGATGCCCTGAATATGGGTCTCAGTTAGAAGGCCTGGCCAGTCTAAAGGACCTCTGACAATGGAACCAGGATGTATCTCTGGTGCACAAAAGCATGTTCCCCATGGAGGGATACTCCCATAACCTAGAGGCAGGAGGGCCTAGTCTCTACTCCAAATGACTTGACAGATTTAGATGACCCCTCCAGGAAGGCATCACCCTACAGGTGGAGGGGGAGTGGGATGGGAGGGTGGTTGGGAGACATGGGAGGGTGGAAGAGAGCGAGGGAGGGGGACACAGAGGGAACTGGGATCAATACATAAAATAAGAAAAATAAATAAAGAAAAAAAGAATAAAAAATGGGTCAATTAGGTTAAAAGAGCTAGTTGGGGAAAAGCCTAAGCTAAGACCAAACTTTCATAATTAATAAAAAGTCTCCAGATCATTATTTGCGGGCTGGCAGTCCAAGAAAGTCTGACAAGAAAGCTTGCTACAGGTAACCTCCATTCAGGCTCTGAATAGATAGATAATGGTGACACACTGTTACTAGCACAGATTTCTCTTTGCCTGGAGAGTTCCTCCATACTCTTCTGTGTACCCTTTAAAATGGTCTCTTAACTAAAGTCAACCTTATTTATTTAATTTGAATATGTCATCATTCTTTAGCTAGGATTCATACTGATACAACCAACAATTTTGTAACCTTAAGCAGCTCCCTTGATTTTCTTGCCCTCAATTTTTTCCCCTATGAACTGGGGACAACTTTAATGTCTTCTGTAGAAGGTTTTCTTGAGAATAAAACAAAGCTTTGAATATGAGTGCCTTCCCATGCATTGTAAGCCTTCAGTAAATGTTATGGTAATGCTATGACTAGCAGGAAGATGTTTAAACACTACCTTAATGCAACTCTTCAACTTGGGTTAGGTTTTAAGTCACAAGTCAATAAAACAAGAAGCAAAAAAAAAATCCCTTAAAAATCCATCAAGTCACCTATCAGAGAGCATACAGTTGATTTTTTAAATTCAGTTCTGAGGATAGTTTTTCACTGATATTGAAGAATACATGAGCTTGACTTAAGATAAATCTATGTGCAAATGTCACAGCATTCTATCATCTCTGTAGTATGGACTCCTGAGGAGACAGACCAAAGCAACACTAAAAAATATCCCCAGTACCTCCAGGGAGGCCTTGTTCTGTTTTCAGAATCAAGGTTCCATCTACTTACTGCTCTCTGGGGACTTAGGGATTGTTGTGAGGGTTAAAGGAGACAGCAGGTCATACGTTGGATTAGGGAGGCTGGCTTCACAAGTGAGCTAAAAATAGTAAATGCAATTCAGTATGTGCACTTCTGTGCATGTGTCTGGGAGACTTTTTGATGTATGAGGCTAAGATCATCCTATGTGTTAGTCTATCTAATCCTTATGACAACTCTGAGATGGCCATTGTTGCTGCTGTGGTTTGAATCTAAAATGTTTCTCATGGGCTTATGTTTTTCAATACAAAGTTCCTTGCTTTGGAGACCATGGAACCTTCACATGGTAGAGCCTGGTTGGATTACTGAGAAGGCTATACCCATGCTTCATTCACATACATATTCTACATTCTGTAAATGAATGAAATCATCTAATATTTATCTTTCTGAGTTTGCTTTACATGATGATCTTGCTACATCATTTCCCTGAAAACTATGCAATTTCATTCTTTTCTTTTTAATGGCTGAATAAAATTCTATTGTGAATACATGCCACATTTCCTTTATCCATTCACCTGTTGATAGACATCTATGCTGCCTCCATACGTTGGCTACTTTGAATATGCATGGGCATGTGTCATCTCTGTGGAATGTTGTCTTAACAGTTCTTTGTATGTGTCCATGTTCATGTGTGTATCCAAGATCGACACAGTGAAATCATATGGTTTTTCTAGTTTTACTTACTTGAGGAACTTCCATACTGATCTCTATAGTGTTTATACTGATTTGCATTCACTTTAGCAGTGTGTAAGTCTCCTCCAGCGCCTCTAGCAGCATTGATAATCAATCATTTGCTTTCTTCATGACAGTTGTTCTCACTAGGATGATGTGGTGTTTAATGTAGTTTTGAGTTTTCCTAATGGGTAAGATGTCAAACATCTTTCACATATTTATTGGCCATCTGTACTTTAGAAAACTATCCAATTTACTTGCCCAGGTCACCTGTCTTTACCATGAATCTTTTGATGTTTAATTTTTTAGTTCTTTATAGATTCTAGATGTTCTCCTGCCAGATGTGTTGTTGGCAAAGATTGTCTTCCACTCTGTAGGTTTTTCTTCACTTTGTGAAGCTTTTCGATTTCATGCAGTCTTATCTGCCAGGTCTTGTTACTTCCTGAGATGCTGGGGTCTTTTTCAGAGAACATGCATATGCTGAGATCTTGAAGTGTTTTCCTCTGGCAGTTTCACACGTTTAGGTTTTGCACTAAATGTCTCTGGTCCGTTTTGAGTGGGTTTGAATGAAGTGGGAAATAGAGACCCAGATTTACTCTTATATATGTGAATATTCAGTTTTTTTTTTAAACCTGGGATTGTACCAAATCATTTATAGGCTAACAGAACCAAAATCTCAAAAGGCAGCCTTAATATTACTAGTTCAGACCAAACCAAACCAAATCAATCCTCTATCAGAATATCTTATTTCACATCCAGTGTTGGAATCATACTGAGTGTCCACAGGGTCCTGGGGAGGGGCATTGACAGAGAACCAGTTTCTTCTGAGTCAGAATCATCTTCGGCATAGTCCACATGATTAATAGACCTAATTCCCTAAGCAGTGGAATACAGAAGTTTCTCTAATGCAGGAGGTGATGTGATGTCGAGGCACCCAGATACAGCTATTTACAGGAAAAGTGGCAAGCTAGGGCAACTATAACTATCTAATCCTACATGCCTCATGATTCATTCATTCACCAGAACCCTCTAAGGTCCTCACCAATTAAGAATGATTTTCAATGAGATTAGTTTTTTTAAATACAAACAATTTGATTGCTGATTGCTTTCCTCTCCTTGTCTTTTAAGTTGTTCTGTGTTTGTGGGCACCAGGAGCCTGTCTTGGTGAGTGGTGCAGCTGAGCCCTCTGGGGCTATATGGATGCTGAGGGTAACCATCATATAGCAGTTCATTTAAGGCTCTGCTTAAAGGAGATGCTGACCATAGAGCAGTGCTTCAGGGGTTCTTAATGAATATCCAGCCTGGTGGAGATTCTTGTGGCTTTGTTCTCTAGCTGCAACCTCAGCAGAAAAGCAAGGAAAACCCCTAAATAGTAAATGACAACCTCAGATGCAAAGTCACAGTCTACAGGGCTTCTGAGAAGGCAATGTCAAGCGCATTACCAAGTTTCAAGATGCCAGTTTCACACACACACACACACACACACACACACACACACACACACACACACTACTCTTCATTAGCTTTCTTTTTTTTAAATGAAAGTTAAAAGCCCAAGTCTGTAGGGACAATCAAAGATTTTATTCTTGAAAGAAAATGCAAGTTAAAATAATTCTGAGTCATCAAAAACATTTTAGTTTTCATGTGTTATGTGTATGTGCACTAGGAACATGTAGGGACCTGTGGAGGTCGGAAGAGGATGTCAGATCGCCAGGAATGGAAGTTACAGACAGTTATGAGCTGATGTGGATGCTAGGAATCTAACCTAGGTCTGCTGCAAGAGCCTTCTCTCCAAACCGAAGTCAGAATCTTTACTCTTGGGCCGAACATAACATAGATCTGGTCAATGTACTTGATAGATACAAAACAGGAGAGGGGAGCTAAGTTAGTCCCAAGAAACAATCTCATTCAAGAAACAATCCTCATCCTCTAAGGAATGTAAAATTAACCAAGCCTCTTTTTTTTTTTTTTTTTTTTTTTTGGTTTCTGGGGCGAGGGGTTACTCTGTAGCACAGATTGTCTCAATCTCAAGAGCTCCCCACCTAAGCCTGCCCAGCCCAGCGCTGGCTGGGATTACAGCCATACATCACCATGCCTGGTTTAGCCAGAAGTCTTTCATTCAGTTACTTATCTTCCCACGGTGAGATATAAGATGATACCCCAGTTTGCCTCTGATGGAAAGAGGCCAGGGTGGAAGAGAAGGGCTTTTCAGGGTTAGGATTCTGGAGGGGACCACAAGGAGAAAAGACATTAGAATGCTAGGGTTCTGAGATCCTGTTCAAAAGAGCCTGGCAAACCCCGAGTGAAGGCTCACACCTTTTGACATCTTTGTTTACACTTTGCAAACCTCTCAAAAGAGTCTGTTTAATTCCCATCACGGCCCCACAAAGGGGTCTGTTTTGAGTCCCATTGTCCCGCATAAAAAAGGAAGGTTTTGCCTTCCAGGTGGCCACAGGGTCAGCATGTGGCTGAGCTGTAGGTGTCTTCTGTGTCTCAGTTGCCAAGATAATAAAAGCTACACGCGGAACGTGTCATTATTATGCAAAGCCGGGCAGGAGGCTTGGACTCTCCCTTGCAGGAGCCCATCTGTCTCTGCGCGCCGCCCCCTAGACTCAGAGGCCTGCGAAAACTAAGCCGGGTGGGTGGAGATGAGTCCCCAGCCCTTGGCCCTGACAGTTTCTCTGCCCTTTCCTAGCCTGCGCCCTCCAGGCAGTCCTCTTTCGGATAAAAAAACAAAACAACCCTTCTAAAATTATGGCCTCCCTCACACCCGCCCATCCCCGGGGAATCACATTAATATTAATCTAGATGAATAATTGAATGTCCGAGATTTATTCGGGCCTTGGCGAAGGAGGACTCGCAGCTGGGTCGCAGTTCCATCCTGCCACCTGAGGGTTTCTGCGGCTAGGATTCTGTGGTACTCCCTATCCCAGAAGTGGTAAATGAGGGTGGGTGTGCCTTTGCGATGTGAACCGGAGCAGGTGTCCAGGGAATGATGGGGAGCGCCAAGGCTTCAAGGCTTCTCCAAGGATTGGGGACGGAGGGGCATCCCAGGTCTCAGCGCTTGGCCCAGCAAAGGGTGACCCGGGGCCACTCAGACTCGAGAGGAAACAATAGAGACTCCTTAGATCCTGGGCTCCTGCCACCGGCTGTCCAAAGCTTTCCCGGACTACCGGAGGGCTTTTTTTTTTTTTCTAATTTATGGCTGGAAGCTGGAGGGGGAGGGACGACAGAGGAGGGACAGCGTCTGAAGATGGGGGCAGGGGCGACGGTTAAAGAAGTCGCCCCAGGCTGCGGCGCGGGTGATGTCAGCTCTGGACAAAAATAGAGAGGGATCGCCTGCAAATCCCCAGCTCCGGTGGGGCTAAACCTTGCAATCCCTCCCGGGCCGGCGCCGAGCCAGGGCGGCCTCCACCGCCTCCCCCGGCGCGCACACACCAGCACACGCGCACGCACGCATACACTCCCCCGCACTCGCAGTCCGGGTCTTTCCCGCTGTCCCTTGTTGCGGGCCACTCGCCGCACCCGTTCGCCCCGCGCGGGGAAGCACACACAGGTGGCGGCTGGAACGTGGGGAGCGCGTTCCTGCAGCCCTGCGGCCAGCGCGGTCTCACAAGAGCCAGTGTGGGATTCCCGCAGCGCCCCATCCGAGCGCTGGCCGCGAGCCGCGCACGGGAACGCGGACCGCGCGCCGTGGAGAGCCGGGACGTGGATTAGCGCCCGCAGCAGCCTCCCGCGCGCGCCGAGGCGCTAAAGGGCTTACCCAGGAGGGGGGTGCGAGGGCGGGGAGAGGCTGCCCGTTAAATACCGCTCCCCGCCGCACTCCAGGCTCACCCAGCTCGCCGCCACCGTCGCCAGACCGGGCCCGGGAGGAGGGGGCGTTCCCCGCGCCATGGCATCAACGGAAGGGTGAGAGGGCTTTTCTGGGTACCTGCGAGGAAGCGGGAGCCGCGCGCGGGGTGGTACTGCCCTATCCCAGATGGAGCCAGAGAACTGTGACTCCGGACCTTTGAGACCACAGCAGAGAGACAGCCAGGCTGTAGGAGGTGGTGGGCAAGGGGTCAGATTTCTTTGGTGGATTAGCTGTCCTTTTAGGATTGATTCTAATGGACGGGGCGAAGTACTATGGGGGTGTGAAAAAGTGTGAAAAGAAACCCTTTGGAGGTTATCGCAGAGATTTAAAGGCAATTAAAAGATTGTCAATGGTGCCAGGAGACACTGTCTGGGCTGCAAGGTGGGGGCCGGTTGAAATGAATGAACCAGGACTAGAGCCCGGGCGGGGCTCTACCTTTGTGCGCGGGTGGGAGGTGGTGGCGAGCCCCCGACCCATGAGATCTTTACCCTTGTCCGTCGGAATCTCCCTGGCCAGCAGCAAGGAAGGGTAGAAGAGATTTGGGTGCTTCCCGAAAGGTGGGGAGAAAACCTGTAGCTTGGAACAGGGCAGAGTTTCCAGACTCTATTGGGAATATCACTGGCTTCTTTATTTTGCCTGTGGCCTTGGAGTCTCCACTTGCCTGTTGAGGCTACAGTTGGCATGGTGATCGCTTCTGTGATATAGAAGGACAACTGTATTTAGCAAAGCGGACATGGGGGATGCAAGGGCAACAGAACAGAGTCTCTTGAATACTCACTCCAAGGCATCCTGGTCCTCTCTCAAAAAACAAACAAACAAACAAACAAACAAACAAACTTTTCAGGCTTTCCGGAGCCCAGGAGAGAATCAAAAGAATGATTGTGGACCCCAACTTTTAGGTTATTTCACAAAATGACACAAGCGGCTTGCAAGACCACATGAGATTTCCAAAGCAAATAGGGGGCCTTCCCAGGACTCTACAAAGAGGTCTTGGTTCTGGTATTTTCTGGAGCATTTTTAATAGAAATCACCAACTTTCAGTGAGGTGATGGGTGGTGAATCTCTAACCAGGAATGGAGGGATGGTGTTCAAAGCCAGACTTCTAGATTCCAATCTCAGACAGGAAAATACTTCCAAAACTGTCTCCAAGAGAAAAAATCCATCCATCCATTTCTCTCTGCCCTGGAGTCCTACCAGAGGTCCCTGACATCTCCAGCATGAGATTTCTTTACATGGCCCTATTTTCTAGTGTGGACCTTTGAAATAATTACTTATCCAAAAGGATGTTCCAAGTTGTTACTTGTATGCAAGGAAGGGGGTATCTTGCATTCAAACACATCTCTAGAGTTAAACATTAAGAGTTAAGCCCCGTGGCTTAACATCAGCACCTCTGTACTGGTTTAAAAGGTGCTCATCTTAGAACAGATGTAAAGGTATTATTTCTGGTTACCCAAAGGCCTTCGCCTTCTAGAGTTACTTCAGCCTTCAGAGTCTCAGTTGGAAAACCTCCTTGAAAAATATTGCCTTCAAACCACTGCATCCAATTCACCCTCTATTCTGATGGCCAGGGAGGAGTAGTTAGGGACTACAAAAATCCATCAAATGTGCTGCTTTTTCCTTCATCCTGAAAGAGGGCTGCCGAATGGTTTGACATTTAAAGTAAACAGATGTGATATTCAGGACTGGAAGCCAACTCTAGTCCAATTACTGCCATCTTGGTGCATTGTGCAAGGTTAGGGAATGACTGTCCAAGGCACTTGAATTTAAGAGATTAAAGAATTGGAAAACAAATCTGAAAACTTGGAAACAAATGTAGAAAAATAAGGTATTTATTTAAGAGCAGTAATTGGTCAGCTGGAGAGATTCTCAACCTTGCTTTTCTCCCAGAAGCCTTTGCAGAATCTCTGTTGGGTAGAATGCACCTGCTAGGCACTCTGGTGGAAATTGAGAGGCACAAATAGCCTCAGATATGACTTCTTGAAGGCTTTCTCAGGGGACAGCTTTCATTTCTAGATTGTTCTTGTGGGTTGGTGAGATCTGTTTGCCCTTCTGATATATCTGGGTAACGCACATTCAAAAGGAAATTGAGGAAGAGTCCCCAAGCTGGTCTCTTTTGTTAGTCTTTGTCTTCTAACAATATTAAAGCTGTTTTTCTGAAATATACATTGCTCAGAGAATGCCAAAATAGTACTGTAATTACATGCTTTCAGTTTATACATGTTCAGCTCAACTGTACTCCAGAATGCTGGGGAGTAGGGTGGCATATTAAAACAATCAATCTGGCAAATGCTTATTTGGTGATCAAGCTGCCATCAGCAGCATGTGCTAATTACTACTTTCTATAGAATTATTAGAGGCAACAAATAAATTTGTTTAGCACTTATTTCAAAGCTTATTTGTATATCTTTACATTCACTTCTTTCAATAGCTTTAGGAAGTAGGCAATCTAATGAAAATAGACTTGAAGGCTAAAAAAAATGTGTACAATATAATGCCATCTTTCCAGGAAGATTCTGGGATTTGACAGAGCTTTGAGCTATCATCTGGAAATGTCAGTTATCAGTAATGAGTGTGTGAGGCATGGCTGGTGCCTATTGTCGTCTTTCTCTAGAATCTTTGCATGCATCCCTGACAAATTGCCTTTTAGACTATTTTTATATCTTATGCGTTTGAACCTTGACGTTTTTACAGACCATACCCACCGCTGTTTGGTTATCTGAAGTTTCTGACTATGTAGCCCTGGGAATAGCAGCAGGACTTTTGTAAAATTCAGCAATAGCTCTTATAGTTTCCCGGTTCTGATAAGTGTATTGCTATAAAAAGCAAGGTTCATCTTGACAGCTGCATGTCTTTTGTTGTTGTTATTGTTGTTGTTCCTGAATCCTAGGCATGGCTGGAATTACTGAGATGGCTTTTAGGTTCCTGACCCAAATTGGAAAGAGATTATAAGTCGCTGGTGACAGGCAGGCTGGTGTCTGTTATTGACTGGGTCAAAGTGGAGTGGCCAGATGCTGAAGAGACAACATTTTAGAAATATGGTTCTAGGGCTAGGGATAGCCAGGTCCCCACATATATCAGAGATTGCTGGCAATCCATCTTGTGATCAGCTCCCAGGAGCCAAGGGGTCAGGGTTGCACCAATCAGGAGGGCTTGGGTGTCAGTCTGACTCAGAGAGCAAGTGAAACAGAAAACTGCTGACAGCGAAAAAGCCCTGCCGAGGGAGACCCCTGAATTTATGATTCCCAGCACACGATGCAATTTCCTTACTCCCCCCACCCTCGAAAATGAAATTGAAGGGAGCAGGAAGATGAGCTTGCAGAGTGGGCTTATTACGGAGTGAGTGGAGGGCAGAGGAGATGGGGTCTAGAAGGGCTTGCATATTGTATGCCTCAGGCTCCACTGGAATTCATTTCTCATTTTCAAGACTATAGAAATTGTCTTCCTTGGGTAAAATGGTTATGAGTGGAGCTGTGATAATTCCATGTTTGCCAAGGCAATCTCCTATGAGCAGTTGAAAGCTTAATTCTCCAGAAATAATTTCTAAATCCAAATGAGACTTGCAAACAACAGGTTTGAGCCTCAGACCCAGTGGTCATATGGTTTCCCCTTTCCATTGTACAATGAGGTATCCTCTCCTTTGGCTTCTGCACTTAGTGATGTGCCAGGACCTGGCCGAGTCCTTCAGAGAAGAAACTCTGGCCACACAAACAAGCAATATTCATGTAGCACTCCTGGGCAGTGTGCTGTAGATTTTTCAATTCCAGATATGCCTGGCTTCTTCACAGTTCGAAGCTCAAACACAGGTTAATTTCTTGACAGTTCCCTGGTTCCCTGTGCACCTTCTCTCCTAGCTTTATCAGAGGTAAAGATGTCTGAATTTTTTCCCTTTAAAGGCAAGCTAAATTGTTTTCTATAGTGAGTTGTCTCCCCCACTAGATTGCCTTGTCTCTTGGAATGAACCGAATCTTCATTTCAATCGCCTGCTATCATTATTTTAATCTAATGAAACATAGATAACTTAAAATCCTCTAGCATTAGTAGGCAGAAGCACAGATCACAGGATAAAAAGTCTTAGTTAGGTTTGCATTTCAAGAATTTGTCCTCGCGGTTTGAAAAATATACAGTGCTGGCTTGCCCACAGTCACCCCTTCCCTGCCCCTAACAGCCTGTTGTGGGGCAGGAGGCATGCTTTGTAGAAAGGGTTTGGAATCCAGATTACAGCAAATCTCTTTATTTATCAGGGCTGTGGGATTGCTCTCCCCTCCCTCTGCCAGCCCCTCACCCTGCAGCACCAAGTCCTTGGAATGAATTAATTAGGGGGAGTGTTTAAAAATATCTCATGGTTCCATCTCCACGTGCTCTGTTATTGATTGGAGGCAGATGGGCTGCATATTCATCAGCAGAGGAGAAAACAACTGATATCTCACTATGAACCTGTCTGGTTGGTTCAAATAACACCAGAGAAGACAATGGGCTCCAGCTACATTGATAGTGACTGAAAGCAGTCTCAACATTTTAAAGGGTATACCTTTATTTTTTTCATAGTTTTACTGCATTTTCAAGATTGTTTCTCAATGGCACTGATATTTTCTTTCATTTGTTTACTTAATGAATGCCTCACTTAGACCTGCAGATGTGTTCACTGTCTGCTGAAATGTCAGCTGGAGTCTTTGGTGATGCCACCAGCTGCCTTGGATTATAAACTCATTGAGCAAGGGCTGGCCTTTGAAATGAGAATGAAGGGAATGAACTCCACTTGGGCAGCTGGACTTGATCTGTGTCAACCACAGTCCCCTCTAGGATGGATGATGGCAAAGACCTTGTATGTGGTCCTTGGGGACAAAGAGGTAGATATTGTCCCTGTGTGTCACGTACATAAAAGGATTCATTTAAATGGCAGGCAGGACTTTTCTTTTGTTACATTGGTCAGGATGACCATCTGTCATTTGCTGTTCCTAATCTGGCACGAGATTTTGAATCACATGCTCCCACTCCTGGTCCCCAGCCTCTGCTTTCTCTCAAGATCATAGAACTGGAGACAGATCCAGAACCTCTATTTGCCTTTTTTGCGTAGCTTTGAATGTAAGGTGCTGGACGGTACAGACCATGTGTGGCCCTGAAGTGTGTTCTTTTTGTGGCTCTCAGTGGATTTTGAAAATGTTTTTGTTATTTGCCTACTTGAATAATAGTTCCCAATTTTGAATTTTTTCTTTTGCTTTGTGTCTTTCGTTGTTTGGCTTACAGGTATGTCTGTGACCTACATGTATGCCTGGTGTCCATGGAGACCAGAAGAGGGTGTCAGATCCCCTGGAATTGTAGTTACAGGTGGTTGTGAGTTGCCGTGTGGGTGCTTGGAATTGTACCTCTGGAAGAGAAGCTAGAGTTCTTAAATATTGAGCTGTCTCTCTAGCCCCCAATTATTGACTTTAGCCTCTCTAGAAAATTGGAAATCTATTGACAAAGAACTCACTTTTTTCTGTCTTAATACATGTATTGTGTGATTATAAGCCAGTATCTTGTGTGTGTGTTTGTGGGGATGTGTATGTATGCCTGTAGGTGTATATGTTTGCATTCCTGCATGTATGAGTGTGTGTTTGGCACTAGAGATTGAACCTGATAGGCAAGCATTCTATCTATTCTATCTTTGAGCTATATTCTATTCTCTTTTCACTTTGTTTATTTATTTTCCTATTTTGAGACAAATTTTCACTAAGTTGTTCAGGCTAGCCTTGAACTCACTTAAAGCTCAGGCGGGCCTTAGATTTTCGGTCCCTCCTGCCTTAGCTTAGCCTGGGATTCCAGGCCTGTACCATCCAGCAGACCTCACGGTTTCAGACATTTTTAAAACACTTTGCATCTACATACAAAAAATTAATTACTTAATTTTTAAGGACATGGCAAACATTATTATTAGTCCTGTTTTTCCAGATAAAGCAACTATAGCATGAAATAATTTTAGTAATTTGCCCCAAATTTCTTAGACCTTAAATTCAGTGATCCTGGGTCATGGAACCGTGCCTTTAACTAGTGAGTCACATTCCTTCCCTTCTGTGGCAGTAGTTAGCAGAAGATGGGGTATGATAGAACCCTGAGATGAGACAAAGCATGTGTCATTTGGGTTGGGCACTGTTGCTGAGAGGCCATGTCACTCATGTTCGATGCACAGTCCCTTACCTCTCTGGGGCAGAAACTGAGGGCTCAAGCTTGGAACCTGCTCTGTTACCACATACTATTGTATATATAGATATACAAGGTTTATATACATATACCATGTCTAAGTGCTTTTATAGTTTGAGCTTGGAAGACTGTCACAATGCCATGTAATTCAAGCCACTTTAAATGATTTGTTTATTCTTGTTTTATGTGTACAAATGTCTGCCTGCAAGTGTGTGTGTGTGTGTGTGTGTGTGTGTGTGTGTGTGTGTGTGTGTGTGTGTGTGTGTGTGTTTGGTGTGTCAAGTGTGCTTGGTTCCCACAGAAGTCAGAAGAGGTCATTGGATATCCTAGAACTGGAAATAAAGATGGTGTGAGTGACCATGTAGGTTCTGGGAACAGAACTCAGGTTCACTGCAAGAACAGAAACCTCTACACCATCCTCTCAGCCTCCAACTTCTTTCTTTTTAACCTATAACCACTCCTTGTCATTTCCTTTAACTTTGCCCTGGGCTGCTCTTAATAGGGTTCCTCCATGGTTATTGATTTCTACAAAGCTAATGGCATTGCCTCATCTCTATACAGTGCCTTCACATAGCCCTGGGATGATCAGGTGCTAGGCTATGCCTCTGTGCTTCTTTGTGACAAATGTAGCTGAGAGTCATCTATAAAGACAGTGACTTAACTTACTCAGTTTCTTGATGTCATTTATTTTTCCCAGTGCAGTGCCCTCAGGACACCTTCTGAATTGTCAAGAACTCAGAGTCTGGATGTATGTTTGTAACATGTTTTTAGGATTTATTTTTATTTATCTGTATCTGTGTGTGATTGGGTGTCTGCCACATGTGTGCGCCTGCCGGAGAAGGTCAGAAGAGTCCTCACATTGGAGTCCCTGGAGATGCAGTTAAGCTGTTGTGAGCCACCCAGCTTGGGTGCTAGGATCTGAACTCTGGTCTTCTGGAAGAACAGCAAGTGCTCTTACCCACTATGTCATCTCTCTAGCCCCTTGTTTCCCCAACCCCACCCAACAGGGGTCAGGAAGAGCAGTAAATGTCTGTGGAAATGGGATTCCCTTTGGAAGCTCTTCCAACCTTGGGAAATTCCAGGTCCCACAGCACAGCACAACACCTCATTCCCATTGATAATAGAGTTTTGCCACCACACACAACAATCTGGTAATGAGATAATTGTCACATATTGAAGTGGTGGAAGATGTCACCCTAGACAGATTTAAGTAGGGACATTCACTTAATTTTATTCCAACTTCATGTGACTGCATGTCTGTGACTTAAGTTTTAACCATTGGAAAAGCTCATAATTTTATGCTTGTTTTATGTAGAGAGAGAGACACTGAAACTTAGAGAAGTTTTATTAAATGCTGTTACTGGGTTCCTAGCCCCCTCTCCCCTTTATCATCGAATGTAGTATTTTCAACATTTCACAATTATCCCACATTTCCTCCAACTTTAATAAACCTTCCTTCCTTTTCTTTTTTTCCATATGTTTTTGAGTGTGTGTCTCCAGTCACTTTGGTAGGAGAAAGCAAGCACCCCCGAAAAACAAATGTCATAGGTTATGCACAAGGAAAGAAATGAGCTCATCTCTAAATAAGGATGCTTCGGAGAAAATGGCACTGTAAAACAACGTAAGAGGAAGTTTAGGTAACAGCAAGCTATTGTCATGTCCCAGTTTGTAGACATCAAACCAGAGGAATTTCATACAGGGGCAGCAGTGTTGAGGGGAGATAAGGGGATATGACACAGGGAGGAAGGAAAGCATCCCCTATTAAGTGCAGTGGAAGTCAACCTCCCAAACCATAGTGATTGGTTTGTTTGCTTGTTTTTATCTCAGTCCTTACTTAAATGGCCAGTTGGGATTTTATGGGCAGATTATACAGAAAAGTGTGTGTCTTGGGGGGGAGTCATTCTGAGTGAAGCAATTACTTAAGGCTGAAATGGATGGTATTAACTGACTGTATACATCCCAGATGTTCCATAGGGACAGCTGGCACTGGAGATGGCTTCAGCTCTTACTTATTTTTGTGTGCAACATGTGGTCTCAAAAACAAATGTCAAGAATAAAAATTGGACTAACTTCTAGGAATGGATTTCAGAGTGAAGGAATTGCAGACTGAATTTAATTCCCCATGTTTTCCTGGAATTCAAAATCATCCATTAGCCAACATTTTGAAATCATCATTGAATCATAGTATTGAGCTAACCATCGTTTTGAAGATGGTGACCATGAACATTTCAGATGAGATCAGGTGCTGTGGCCATAGATTACTTGAAAACATTTCAAATGAAAAGTTGATCATGGCGGGAGTTTATCCCAGCTAACCTATTTAGGTTTAGATTCTTTTTCATAGACCTTGACATGTTGGGTTTAGAATATTGGTGCTGGTGGTTTTCAGGGAGCAGAGTCTGAACTGGAGGCTGATGAGTGTGCAGTTTATTGAAAGTCTGTGGAGTTGGCTAAAATCCCCTAGATGGAGTAAAGGAAGCAGGGATGGGCAGATGCAGAGGTGGAAACTCAACCAAGGCCTCATCACACCCAGGGCATGATTTGGAGCATTTGTGAGTGCTCCCTGATTGAGGAAAGACATGTGTTTTCTACCTCTGCACTAACCAGCCATTCAGTGGAACTGCCATAGTGTAGGGGCTTGGCTATATGGGTAAAATACAGGGATTTAGAAAGAGCCACAGTCAGTGGTTGTCAAGTTTAATCCTCCTAACAGCTAAGCCAATGAATCCTTCATGTCTGAAGTTGAAGGCATGGGCATCTGGGTAGTGTACCACAGTAGCCACTTCCCTTCTCATATAAGTGTTTGGGAAACAGCAACATAAGCATTTCATCTGCCTTCAGTCTGTGTATTGAAGTAGATGACAATCTCCCCAATGCTGTCATCTGTAGCAAAAGATTATGCTATGCCAGTTAATGAATACAAAATTTTCAAACTTTCAGGTCGACAGGATAAATATGTTCAAAGGTAGGTGTGTGCATGTGTGTGTTTCTGCATGTGTACAGGGATGTTTACATGTGTTTACTGTCTCAAGGTTGGTGTTGGGTGTCTTTCTCATTGCTTTTCACCCTAAATACTGAAACAGGGTCTCTTACTTGAACCCAGAACTCACCAATTTGACTAGATAGCTAGTTTACTCCAAGGATCCCCTGTCTTGGCCCAACAAGTGCTGGAATTACAAATAGCTGCTACACCTGGCCTACTCTGCATTTTTGTGTGTGCTATGGGTCCCCATGCCCCAAGCCATCTTCCTATGCCAAGCCCCCAGATCACAACACAGGTACAACAGCTGATAACAGTGCATTGTGTATTTTAAAAATTCTAAGACTATAGTCTAAGTGTTGTTATTTCACAAAAAATATGCAAGGTAATTAAGTGTGCTAATTAATTTGAGTTGATAATTTAATAATGTATACATACCAAAACATCATTGTATACCACAAGTACATAGCACTACTCGTCAATTTTAATTAAAAGTAATTCAATCAATCCATCAAGCTATATCTTAAAAGCAGGGTGTGGTAGGGGGAAATGGAAGAGGAAGTGATTCCCTTTGGAGGAAATAGGGAATATTAGCAATAGTCATCTTCCTTAGTTTTAGCTATGACTTGCACAGCCATCAGCTCCAGTCCTTCTGAGGAAGCCTGGCCCAGTGGGAAGATGCTATCTGAAATGTCCTGGAGAGAGACATCAGCTCTTGTTCCACTTGTCTGACTCCTGTCTGGAGTGGCGAGTTCAATGAGGTGGGCCAGAAACAACAATAAATCGTAAGGCTAGAGTATAACTGCTGTTGATACTTGCAGGGTATACAGCAGCTGTTTTTCTCTTCCTACCAGCCTTATCCCTGAAGTCCTCATCCTGGGGAAAGTGAGCAATGAACTGGGGAGCCCCTTCTGTAATATATGCTGTGCTTTAGTGACTCAAGCTGGGCAGGTTGATGACATCTGCATTGTACATTTTCACCTCTGTTCATTCAGATGTTTTCTGAGCTAGAAGAACACTTTGTGCACAATCAGAGTCCTTGAAATGACACCTCTGTGGGTATCCCTTCATTTTCTCATGTCCCTCAGCTGTGTGCTGAGTCTATGACAATGGACACTGGTGATCACTATGTTGTACAACTCAGTTCAAGGGGGCACAGCAAGTCACTTTTCTTTCTTTTTCACACCTCTTTCAAGTAAATACCCAGTATATGCCATGGAAAATAGATATGGTGTGTATATCTAGTATTTTGGCAAAGAGATCATGGGTTAGATTCAATCTACACTTAGCATATGTTGTATATATGATGGAAGATGTCATTCTGTAAATATGTTTTTCTTATTGGTTAATGAATAAAGCTGTTGGCCTGTTACTAGCATTTTATTGATGTGTAATAAGGATCAGGTGAAACAAATAGGCCAAATAGATGTTTATGCAGGGAGAAATAACTTACAACATAGACAGATGAACACCAGCAGGTTCCTAGTCCCAAGGATGCCTCCGGATGTCCTCCTGTCCCCGTGCTGCAAGCAAAAGAGCTCTCCTAACCCTCTCCTCAGACTTAGTTCCCCCAGGTAACATCCGGCCCTATCTCCACCCCCCAAAGGGTGTGGTCTATGCCACAGGTGTGGACAAGATGAATATCATTACAGCGTTTCTTATTGGCTAGCTTTGTCTTAAATATTAATCCGTTTCTATCAATCCACATGGTTTATCTTACTGGAGAGAGTGTCCGGACCTCTTCTCTCTCAAGTCCCTACATCTTGAATCTTCTCTACTACATCTCCCAGAATCCTGCTTCTCTCCTAATCCCACCTGTATTGTCTTTCTATTTGCCAACAGTGCTTTATTCATTAACCAATAAGAGAAACATATTTACAGAATGATATCTCCCATCACATATAGAAATAAGATATAAGTCTGAAGGACTTGGTAGTCACTGTAAAAAATTGTTTTTATCATTTTCCCATAAGACAAATTATGGGTATTCTTAAAAACAAACATCTAAATCTCATGTATTATAGGAGGGCATAAAGGCAAAGGATATTTCTCACTCCATTCTTGTCCCCTTGAAATCTTCACACGTGGAACATTTTTCTATGCATGTGTAAACATGTTAATATTAATATGCAAATTGGGACATCCTATACAAACTATTGTAGCTAGTTGTTTATTCACCCAATACTTTCAGCTGTATAAGTTTGTGATACACACACAAAATGTGTGTACAATACATGCTACATATAAAACATGTATTTCAATACCTAATAATAAATCACAGAATGGTTATATAATAATCAATTTAACCAAGCTCTTTTAGACATGTGGGTTATTGCTGAGTATTTATTATAATATTGGTGGGTTCTGCATGAGTAGAAGCATGAGGCATGCTCATCAAGACCAATGAGAGGATAACAGTGATAATTTAGGTGACAAGTTAAGGAGATAGTGGGGAGAATGACATCATGGGATGAATATTCTGGCGCTTTTAGCAGTACTGTGTGATCAAGTGCCTACAGTGGCAAGCTCTCAGATTTCTGGTTTAAGCAAATAGGGGCTAGGATGAGTGCAGAACAGAAATTCAGGGGAGGAATGACCCTGTAGCATGTATGCTTCCGCCAGCCCGCCAGTCCGCCAGTCTGGGCCCACAGCCGCGCCAGCCCCAAATAACACTCAGAGACTCTGTATTTGATACAATCCTGTTGGCCAGTTACCATTATTGTTTATGGGCTGGCTCTGCCTTAGTTATTAACCCATTTCTACTTATCTAAGTATTTCCACGTGGTCGTCTTATCGGGGAGCCGCGCGGCAGGCGTCTTCTCTCCTTCCCGGGCTACATCTCGACTCCAACTTCTACTTCCTCTTTCCTCCTTCTAGTCTCCTAGCCCCGCCTATCTAGTTTTCTATTGGCCACAGTGCTTTATTAACCAGTATGAGAAACATATATACAGAATAACATCTCCCATCATGACCCCTTTGGTTCAAATTTTTTGCGCATGTGGGTCGACAGTCACATATGCTCACGTGAGAATCTGACTGAGTCTCTATGGAGTGAAAAAGTAATGGTAGATGTAAAAAAACTCATCCTGACTGATCATGAAATGAAGAAAAGATGGAGCTGAGGAAGGTAAAAGATGGAAGCTGTAATGTCTGTGAAGGTTGGAAAGGAGTGTAATTAAAGTTGTGACACGCTGAGATGTAAGGAGAAGGATCAGAAGGGACCCTGAGTCTCAGAGTGGCTGACAATGTTACAGACATACTGAAAGCACAAATTCTGCAAAGTGACCATTGGATAAAGCGATTTCAAGGCCATCTTTACCAGACCAGAATCAGCAGTGATGGCTCTGTCATGCTTGCTGGTGTAGGTTGTGAATGGGTAGAGCGAAAAATGAAAGTTTGTTTTTATTTATTTGTGTGTGTGTGTGTGTGTGTGTGTGTGTGTGTGTGTGCTTTTGTGTTCAGGTACCTACAGGCAAGGGCATTGGGTCCCCTGGAGTTTAAGTTACAGATGGTTGTGAGCTGCCAGACATGGATGCTGAGAACTGAACATGGATCCTCTGCAAGTTCATCAAAGACTCTTAACCCCTAAGATATCCCTCCAGCCCAAAGTTGTTGTTGTTATTATTGTTGTTATTACTGTTATTTTGAGTGGTAATCAAGAGGTGGTGAGTAGAAAATTCTCTACATAGGGTGCAGATTTGCACCTTGGGTCCTCTATCTTAGTTTGAGGGTGTGTGAGTGCAACACGTATATGCCTAGGAAAAGGCTGTTTCCTTAAAGGCATTCAGACTAATCTTTGTGGAAGATTGTGTCAAAGACAAGAATCAGAGCATGAATTGCTTGCTTTGAGTTTCTTGAAGGGGAGAGCACGGTGTCTCTGGGAATTCTTGCTTGAGGCTTCCTACAGCATGTTTAACCAATCCATGCTTAACCAATGGCATAGTGTCTTAGGGTTTCTGTCACAAAACACCATTACCCAAAAAAGCAAGTTGGAGAGGAAAGGATTTGTTACAAGGCTTATACTTTCATATCTTGTACTGATGGAAGTCAGGACAGGAACTCAAACAGGGCAGAAACCTGGAGGCAGGAGCTGATGCAGAGGTCATGGAGGGGTACTGTTTACTGGCTTGCTCCCTTGACTTCCTCAGTCTGCTCTCTTATGGAACCCAGGACCAGCAGCCCAGGGATGGTACGACCCACAATGGCTTAGGCACTCCCCCACCAATAACTAAGAAAATGCCTCACAGCTGGACCTAATGGGTTCACCAATTGAAGTTTTCAGATAACTCTAGCTGGTGTGAAGTTGACATGAGACTAGCCAGTACACATAGGGAAGATGACTCACAGTGGAGAAGAAGGAAAACACTGCTTTCCCAGATGGGCAAATCCACATCGTCAATCATAATGGTCTGAAGATGTGGGCAGCCAGTTCATCGTGCCTCTGTAGCATCACTGTCAGAAGCTTGGGTAGGGTACCATTATTGGGCAGTGGTTGCCATTTTCTTCTACATTCACCTTTTATAAGCTGTCTTATTTTCCTTAGCTGGAGTTGTCCTTTTTCTCCCCTTAAACTCAGGTCATTATGTAATGTCTGTGTAGACTTTCTTGGACTCAGTGTGTGTGTGTGTGTGTGTGTGTGTGTGTGTGTGTGTGTGTGTGTGTGATGTAGCACATGTGCATGTGGAGACCAGAAGTTGGCACTGGGCATCTTTCTCTACCACTTTCCACCTTATTTTCAGAGGCAGTCTCTTACTGAACCCGAAGCTCACCAGTTTGCCAGTTTGCTTGTCTGACAAGTCCCAGGATTCTCCCTTTTCTTCCTCCATGCTTATCTAAGTGCAAGGGCTACAGACATGCTGCTATACTTGATTGTTTATGTGGGCGCTGGGGTTCTCAGCTCTGTTCCTCATGCTGGTGTAGTGAATAGTTTAACCACTGAGCTATCTCTACACTCCTTGTGTTCAATATTATTTCAGTCATGTTTTGGGCCCTACATTCTCTTTGGAACCTTTCTGGAACATTTCCATACCGCTGCCCTCTGGATACCTTCCGAAGGACGCTATTATTCCAGGTCTTTTTCTACCTCGAAACTGACAGATCTCAGCCTACTTGGTGTTCCTACTTGGGCAATGCATGGGTGCATGGGGATGAGTGTACTACAATTGAGCTGTTGATATTTTACTCTGCAGACTCACACCTACACCCTTTTAAGTCCCCCCACCTCAGCCAACAGGGCTACCACACATCTAGGTGCTAAAGCTGTTAATACTAGCTTTGTTTTGGCCTTTCCTCTCCTCCTCTCTTCTTTTCTCTTGGCTCTAATATGCAAGCTTACTTATGTCCTTCTCTCCAAAAGGTTTCTTAAGTCTGGCCCTTTCTCTCCATAGATACAAATATCGTTAAAGCTCAGGCAATGGCAGTTGCTTTTTTGGAAGCTGTACAGCTTCCAACCTTTCAGGTTTTCCTGTATCTGCACCTCGCGTACTCACTTTCCTTCCCAGACCATTTCTTTTCATTGTCCTTCCTTCATTCCACTGCTGGCTAGTGCCATCTTCTAGAGCATTTTTTTTTGATGATCAGCTTCAATGCCATTTCCTAGAGGTGCCTCCCCTCCCCCACCCCCACCCCCACCCCCGACTCCATCTAGAATGGCTCTCCCTTTCTTAGCACTACCTCAGTCCTCAGAGTTTTCCTCCTTTACAGCAGCAATTACAGCTTTCAGATATCTCACTTATTTATCCCCTTCTTTGTTTGGCTCCCATTTAGGGTTACAATATTGAGGACCAGTTGATTTTGCATCTTCCTAGATCCTAACTACGTGAGTGCATCCCCTGAGTAAATAGATGGCCCTATCATTCTGGGGGAAATAGGGACAGAATCTTAAAAGGGGTGACATTTGCGTTGAGCATCCTCTGGGGAGGCTGTCCTGCTCTGCTTTGTCCAGACTTCTCAGCACTCCATTAGATCAGACTGTTCCAAACCTTTTCTGCTCTGCCTGCTCACCGTCCCTCAGATCTCTCTGAGGACCAGGACTGTCTTAATTTATTTTCACCTTCACTTATTATCTTCATCCCAGTGAATGTTGGTGTAATTGAATTGTCTGTTTTGGGAAAGAGACTCACAAGGGCATAGAGAGGAGAGAAGAAATAGCCTTAACCTAGTGACTGGGCTGGGGTTTCAAAGAGGTGTCTCTTTGCTCCTTAGGAGGCGGCCATCTTTATAGAATGTGGTCAACAGAATATTCCTACTCAGCCTTTCGATTGTGAAGCCTTAGCAGGGCAGGGCACCATTTGGGCAGCAGCTCATCTCCTGAAGCCAAAAATGGATTTACTATGGTCCCTGGTGCCTCTGCTCTGCTGCCCGGGAAAGATTACAAACTCTCCTCTCTGTACCTCTTTCAGAACACAGTGGGTTCTAGTCAGATAAGCATCTTTGAGGCCCCATGGTTCCCGAGACAGCCAGTCTCCCTTCTGAATCTCTTTCCTTGTCCTTTGCAAAAGGAAATGAGAAATTAGAATGGAGTGGACATTCAGATACAAGGAAGAATGCTGAGGCAAAGTTGGTATTTAAATCGCATCAGTGAATAAAACTCAGTGCTTGACAGTTTAACTGCTTGCAAAGCTGATTTAGAAGAACAGTTACCAGAAGCTGCCAGCGCTGTAGTTAAATTGTTGCTTTTGATTGCTAAGGAGCATTCAGATCATTTAATCATTCCCAACTGAGTCTCCTTACTGTGACTTCCTGCCGGTAGAGAAATGACGTCTTTAGCATGTGTGTTTGCTGCTAACCTGAACAAGAATGTTTAGACTTATATATGTACACATATACATGCATACATACATCACACATGTATACGTGCATACATGTATACATATCCCCTCAACACACCCTGGAGTGGAATCCGTTGCTTCTGTTTTCTGGTACTTCACTGTGCTTAGTGATCTCTGTGTTCTGTTGGAATAAGAGGTCAAAAACCATTCCAGGAGCCTTTAACAGGACACAAAGCCAGCTATGAGCCTCCCAGGGCAGTCGTTAGCTGCAGGTACTCTCTGCCATTGGTAGGGTGACTACTGCTAGATTCAGATCCAAGGCTGCAGATTTTGAAGTGAAAATAGAATCAAAGCATAAATTGTGCACTTTCCCATTTCCTCTGCTACAGAAGTCATTGTGAGTTCTAAGAACCAGGCACTCACCCATTTGCTGTCTTCCTCCTGTCAGAAGACTTTTAATACATTTCTAGTCAGTGCCAGCTATCAATGCCCAATGCTTGCATCATTGTTCTTCAATGAGGCATGGCCATTTCTCCCAGCAGGGGGCGCAGTGGAACTGTATGGCCACAGGCTGGGCATTGGGGATTTTCCTGCCACTCTGGAGCAAGCCAGAGGGCAAATTATCCTTTCTCGGCCAGCACCAGCTGTTGCCCAGATTTTAAAGAAAGGAGGCTCTGATACTTTGATTTTGCATATACCAAGTCACCCTGGGTTGTCCAATCAGCCAGAGATCCATAGTTCTTAGGGGCTTCAATTGACAGCCTTGGGGCTGTGAAGGAGTTGGCAGTCTTGGTCTTCGTTACATGCTCTGGTTCTGGAACCTCTTTATCAACCTGTTCTTACCCTTCTGGATTCTCCTCAGTGAAGCTTGAGAAAGATCCCTGTTTCTGGATTCAGGTATGTGCAAACAATTTCTATCTGGGTTATTGACAAACTTCTTTAAGGTGAAGGGGCAAGTATAGAATAGAACATGAGTGGGCTCTAAGGCTGAAAGGAAAGGTACCCGAGGAAATAAAGAGAACGTTTGGACAGTTGGAGCAGCCTCTGAATTAACAGTTCATGAATGGAGACATGAGAGCCGATATTCTTTTCAAAAATGACTAACTAGGCACCCCAGAGGGCTAGCTTGTGTTTCAATCCAGTTGGCAACAAAATCAAAGTAGGCATGGAAACGCTGTTTTAGTAAATGATACATTCCTTTAGGAGTCCAAGATTGATCCTGGGTCCATATGTTCTCTAAAGGGCTTTACCCTTTGCCTGTGGCTAAGCTACGGAGGCAAACCAGTGAGGGGGACAATTTGCCTACATTTTTTGAAAGAAGGAAAGCCATCACTCCACCCAGCCGTGGCTTTAATGTCTCACCGAGGACTTTTTAAGTGAAGCCTCAGGATTCTTGTGTCATTGGCTTACAGAATGTTTGTTGAATGGCTAAATGAGTGAGTGTCTCTAGAGAGGGAGCTTACTGGAGGAGTTTGTATCACAAGAACTTCCAATTTCTCCATCAAGGGCATCTCAGATCACTTGGGAACAAACAGAAACAGAGAAGGAGGGCCAGCCAGCTTCACCAGCATGGGGTGTAGTGCTTGGTGGAACTTTTTACTAACAAGTGGCGTCAACTAGTTAGTTTGCACTGTACCCCACAGATTATGTGGCCTGTTCTAACAGAGAGCCATTCAGGAACAAGCTTATATGAAAAGCTCCTCACGGTGACAGAGAACAAGATAAGAGATGAGAGTAGACCTTGAGAATACTTGGCATTTTGCTGTATGCTAGAGTAATCAACAAAATACTTTGCGTAAAAGAGTTTCTATGAGCCAGTATTGCAGCATTATGAAGAAGTTTGAGTCTGTGCTTAAACCCAAGAAAAACCTCCTCTCTTCTCTCATCAGCTTAAGACTTCAGGAAAGTTAATGAGCTCATCCTTTTTTAAGTAGGGACAATGCCACCTACTCAACAGGGTTTGGCAGACAAGGTATATGTGAAGTACTCTGGGCACAGTGCCTAGGATATGGACGACTCCCAGTAAAGGTAACTGTCATTGTTCTTAGAATTGTAACTGCAGCCTACTGTGTTCAGCGTGCATTTTCCTTCAGTCTCCTGACTGTGCAGACTGCATGGTACACGTGATGTGCAACCACAAGCACGTTTGCTAAGTCTTTTTTCATAAAGCCATGGTGATAAGATTAGAAAAGCAGCCCAGGTGTCTTCGATGGTATGAGTTGCATGTTTCTACTTGTAGGCTGCAGGAAAAAATTTCTCCTTCTCTATGCTTTTTACTTGTTTTACTTACTACACATCTTATTCCAAATGCACAGTGTTTTTCCCAACACCAGAAGGGAATTCTATGGGCAGTTTCATCCTGAAACCATATACTCAAAGTTAGTATCAGAGTTAAGGGTCCACCCCTACCCTAGGTGCTGTGAATCTAGTTACTTCCTTATGTTCCGTAGCTAGAACAGGTCAGAGGATGGACAGAATCCAAATTCACGTTATTGGTTTGTGGTAAAGGATACAACTCTGAACAGGCACAGAAAGATGCCTAGGCTTGGTACTGGAGTAGGATTCAGAGTCCCCCACCTTTCTGGTTATACTCTTTCACAACTTACTGTGTTCACCAACATAAAAGCCCCTTGCATCTCCTCTTATGGAGGTTTAGCTGTGTAGGGACCACTGACTGAATCATTGGCCCTTCGTAACTAACCTCCAGACTCCCTCTGGGAAACAGGTTGGCACTGAAAGTTTCAATCCTGACTCTTCTCAGTGAACAATTCTACCTGAAGCTATTTAGGGACCCCTCAGCCACTAGACATCTCATTAGCATATACAGACACCTAGTAGATCCAAAGTAGAAACATCTATAGAATTCCAATGTGATTCTAGTGATTTTGGTATTGAGTGCCAGGAACCTGAGACAAAGAACAAACATATTTTTTATTATATAGTCTCCCTTTAATATCAGAATCTCTTTAAGCAAGGAGTTCCCCACTCCATATCCATCCACCCACCCACCCATCCATCGATCCATCCTTATGAGTGGTAATATGCTGCTGAAGGAACTGTCCCCTCCAAGGTACAGCCACCATCACCTAACCAGAGCCACCAGGTTTTAAAGCCTAACTCTGTCCCTTTACAGACACCCCACTGCCTCCTGCGATGGACATCTGGATCCATTCAGATTTTACATCAGCGTCTTTGGTAGAGATATCTACATAACAAAGTCAGGTGAAGGCTTGAAAAAATATCTCAGAATAAACAAAGGAAAGATTCTAATTTGGTTTAGGAGTCTGATAGGTCAAAGGCAGGGTTATTGGACTGAATAATTAAAAGTACTTACTTTAGTTTCTCTTATGATTTAGGAGTTGTTTGTAGGAAGCCTGACTCAGTTAAATGTCAACTGTTGACTTTCTTAGGGATGAAGGGAGATTAAACTGGTCAGATGGCAAGATGAAGGGTAGGAGAGGAAACATAAGGACACGCTAAAGGCAAATGTGGGTGGGTCTACCCTTTCCACACTGTAGGAACAGATTGCAAGCCAACCATTTTTATTTTGGAAGCAACTTCTAGGCTGATGGAAATACGCTTGCCTAAATAGTGTGTCTCATAGAACAAGGTGGCTTAGGCACAGACAGATGCTGTAGGGCTAGACAGGTGTCCTTCCCACCTGTGAGGCTGCTGGGTGACTCTTCTGAAAGACCCTCTTCTTACACTCACAGGGATGAGAGTTGCATAAGTAAAGTGGCCTAATTCTGCTACTGTGTAAGGGAAGACTTTGCCTCAACCCAGTACGCCTAAGATGAGACAGAGGCAAGGAGATGACTTAGTCAGAAAAGTGCCTGCCTTGCACAAGGATCCAGCACCCTAGTCAAGAGCCAGGATTAGTAGGGTATGTTTGTAATCCTGAAGCTAGAAGGGCAGAGTCATGCAGATACCTGGGGTTTGTGGCCTATACTAACCATTCTGATAAGTTCCAGGACAGTAAAAGAGATTGCATCTTACTGAATATGGTGGATATCCACACTCGTGCACACAGAGTGACTAGGTAATTCACACCACCTCCTGGATACAGTCAGACAGTAGGACAATTCCCTAATACAAGTTAACCTGGACACCCTAAAAAGCAAGCCTACTGGAGTAGCCTGCCATTAGCAGAATGCCGCTGCTGCCGACTTAACCATAGGCCTTTGGAAATGGAATGCTTGCTGCGGATGACACTTTGAAGTTAGGGTGTGTTTCCTTGGACCAGCATACCATCTCGTTTCCACCTTTTCAAAACTAAGAGTGCTCAATGCACGTGAAAGTTGGACGCAGATGTCAAATTGATCTATACACTACTCCAGATAATACGATGTTTCTAATGGTTGTCAACATGGACTCAGGATGTTCTAGAACATTTGGCCAGCCTCTTCATTACCCTGAAGCTCACAGTCAATGTTAGTGGAAAGGCCAGTGATTTGATCCTAGCTCTCACTGGCTGCGGGACCAAAAAGAGTTCCAATCTATCTTACAATATACCTTCTGAGCTTTTAAGATTGGGGAAAGGAAGAAAATGAGGTTCCTTCATATCTTAATTTGTTTGGGCTGCTTTCATATATTCCCATAAACTGAGTGGCCCATGAATAATAGAAAGTTCTTTTCTGTGCTTCTGGAGGCCTGGAAGTCCAAGGTCAAGATGGAAGCCTTCCCTTTTTCCGTAGAAGGCATTTTCCCCATATCCACAGGAAGGGGAGAATGATCTCCCTCGCTAATCCTCTTTGTTTGTGGGTTTCATCCTTGTGACCTAACCACCTTTCAATGACCCACTACCTCGCCCTATCTCTTTGGCAATTAGAATGTCAATATGTGGACTCTGGAGGTACATATATACAAGATCACAGTATTGTGTCCAAAGTTCCCAACCATGGTTCAGCTAGCCCCGAACTGTTACGGTAGGTTTCCCTTTTGGCTGCTGCTGGTTCTGCCGCCATGGTCCCACAACCACTTGTGCCCCAAATAACACTCAGAGACTCTGTATTTGATACAATCCTGTTGGCCAGTTACCATTATTGTTAATGGGCTAGCTCTGCCTTAATCATTAACCCATTTCTACTTATCTAAGTATTTCCACGTGGTCGTCTTATCGGGGAGCCGCGCGGCAGGCTTCCTGCTTCTTCCCCGGGCTACATCTTGACTCTGCCTTCTACTTCCTCTTTCCTCCTCCTAGTCTCCTAGCCCCGCCTATCTAGTTTTCTATTGGCCACAGTGCTTTATTAACCAGTATGAGAAACATATACAGAATAACATCTCCCATCATCGAACCTTCCCTCTTTCCTTACCTGGCTGATTTGTGTCCTTGCTTCACTTTGGGTAAGTTGCCCCTACTCTGTGCAGGTGAGGCTGGGGCCTCTCCCTAGCCTGGATGCCTGCTCCTCTGAATGTCTTAGTGACAAAGTGAGCTGGAAAAGTTCAAGTTCACTTTGCTTCCTTGGCCCTTTGTTTCCCAGCCTCGGGCATATAGGGTTGGTGCAAATGTACAGATCTTACTAAAGACAAATAAAAAATAAAATGATGGCAATTATAAAAGTAGTTGTTTTCAGTGTTTAAAAAATATCTTAGAAACATTCTATGGGAGTCTCCCGGAGGTAACTCAGTTTCTGTGCCTTCCTGGAGCTCTGTCCTCCTCACAGGACACCCCTCTCTTCTGTTTTCTTCCAGTAGGAGCTGCCATGACCTGTGACATGGTCCTCAGCATCCTCATTGCTCAGGAACAGCCTGTGTTTGTTCAATTCAGGCTGTGGTGAAGTCAGGGCTAATCACTGTGGTGGATTCAGTCAGAAGTGGGGGCCATCTCTGGTTCCTTTGAGAGCTTTCCTCTCACAGGCTCTCTGGAACCATCACTTACCACATGGTGCCCAGGTTCTGAGGGCAGTCCATGGTCCTCAGGGGTTGGGTGTCTTCCAAGTCTGCAAAGGGGAGACACACTTTTCTCAGACAGTGCAGCTTGCATCTGAGTTACTCATGCATAGTGAGGGCCCATGCTTTTGGGCAAAGCCCTTTCCTCCTTTACAAATGGCTTCATGTGAAACAGGACTGAAATGTAGTGCTGGGCCTCTCCAAGCCCCAGGGGCAACAAGTGGCTGTGGTAATGCCTAGAAAATGATGCAATCTCTAGCTTTCAATTTACTTAGGTTTCCAAACTGCTCTCGGCCAATCTCACAGCAGCTGTGGAATTAAGGGAAGGCAAGACAACAGAATGCACCCTCCAGAGACAAGCAGGTATCTGCCCATATGGTCAGTTATTGCTGAACCATCCAGACATTTTTAAAGGAACAAAGTTCACATTCTTTGAACTGAAATTAGTATTTTTGTTGTTGTTTCCAATCAGGAGACTTCAGTCGGCTATTTGAACTTTCATGAATTTGCAAGGTGCCTTTTTTCACTCCAGCATGTTCAAGTTCCAACTTTCCTATTTGCTTATCCACCATCTATAGGACCAAGGTTATGGATGCTCACAAGAAGCCTGTCCTTTGTGGTGCCTGCACAGCAGATGGAGGCTTTGGAGACCTGAATGTCTTTGGTCCCTCTATCTCAGATGATGTCATATCAGGGACAGGGTGTCTACCTAATACATGTGCTGAGGACAGCATTAGCTGAGCAGGGAGGAGTGAGAAGGCCTGCCTTTTGGGGGAAGATTTTGGTCTTGGAATATAAGTGAGACTTGTTGAACGGGGCAAGAAGAGGTACTAAATTGGAATAGTTCCAAGAGAGGGAGCACTCACTTAAACATAGTAGGTTCATATTCAAGTACATAGGAGGGTGCTTGGTCCACTTTAGGTAGACAAGTAGTCCTGACTTAAGATGCTTTGCCTGGGGACTTTTGACATCATGATCACACTCGTACATGGGTTCTCCTTTCCCTTTTCAATATAGTAGGCAGTAAATTGTGTAAGATATTCAACACTATTTTAGAACACGCCTTATTTTGGATGAGTTTTTCCAACTGTAGGCCAGTGTAAAACTCTTAGCACACTTACAACAGGTTTGTCTGAGCTGTGATGTGCAGGTGTCAGATATATTAAGTGAATGTTCAAATGACAGTTTTTTTTAAATTACTGAGGGTAAATTGGGCAATAACTCCACTATATGTCATAGAGCATCTGTATTGTCTTTTTTATTCTATTTATAAAATTAATTTGGTTATTTTTTTTCTGGGAGTGACACAAAATCCAGAAGGGAAATGTTCAAACTGGGAGGGAAAGTAGTGGGTGGTGCTTCCCCCACATTTCTAAATTGTCCTTCACATGTTGTCTGAGTGCCCCTTGCTTATTTCCAACTCCCATTTTAATTCAAGCCTTCATAATGAACTCAGGTTTTGGAGCTGGTTTACCAACCCTGCCTGTTACAATGAGGCGGCAGAAAGGGTTGAAGGTGGTGGGCTGTCAGAGACCTGGAATAGGCTGTGCATGCCACTCTCAGCCATCTGCCTTTGAAGGGATCAGAGAAGACAGGAGCCACACCGTTAGCATTGGAAGGAGATCAGGAACTGCCCATGCCTTCAGTGTGGGGGCCGTAAGCACAGAGAGCCCTCCTGGATTGTAACACAGACTGCTCAGGTGGCTATAAGATGTGGCACCAGCCAGTCATTCAACAGATGCTCGTAGATGGGCTGGCCCTCTGCTAGGTGCTAGGAAGGCCTTCTGGACTGTAGTCAACCACTCACCATGGCAGCCACACAGAGCATAGCAGCCTGTGTGCTCAGAAAATGAACCCTGGGTTTTCTGCCACATGACACGAGACTGGCCCAAGTCTTAGTGTAGGACACTTAGCACCAATGAGGAACCTCAAGATGTCTGAATCCAGTGCAGTTCTTGGACGTGTGACTTGGCTTTTTGGAAATTCAGGCTCTTCTTCCAATATTACTATAGATTAGGTATAATCACAATTGCCCTGGGTGGGATAACAGTCTCCTGTCCTTTCAACTTGTGCTGGAACACATAAGTGCCTGGAAAAGGAGACTGATTTAACTTATCACTGTTATCACTTAAGTCCAAATGATGCTTACATTTCCCTGAAACACAAAATCGGGCCCTCTAAAGTAAACATCCTTCAACATGTATAAACAACACATTTATTACCCTCCCCTCCAAGCAAACATGTGCACCTCACTCATTCTGAATCTTCCAGAAAAAGGAGGTTTTGAGAATGCCAAGTCTGGTCAGACACTGAAGGGACCAGAACAGCCCCTATTAGGTTTTCCCAAGATTCTCTGCTTCCCTTGGAAAAAATGAATGGGAGTTCTGGACCCTTCTCTGAGTAGCCTTAGGACCAGCCTTGGGCCTTTTGGATGTCTGATTCGGCAAGAAGAAATATGCACAACAAACCCAAGAAGGCTTCAACTGTTTCTTGGCTCTGGAAATCCCAGTCTGTAGAGGATTGTCCCACAGGGCCTGCTTTTGGGAGATGCAAAGAAGCAGGCTTCTTCTGCTTACGACTGGGACTTCTACTGCCCCGACACAGGGGGGCGCTGCAGCCTCTCTTTTGTTCAAAGCCAGCTGGCTATCTTCTCAGTCTGACCCCTAAACTGTCCCAGGTTTTCCTCTGTATTAGGTCATGTTGTGTGTCTTCCTATAGAAGTCAGCCGGAGACTGGCAAAGTGCTCAGAATCCTGCACAGACAAATGGCATCTTTCCAACTAGGAACAGAAAGTTACACAAGCAATTGGCTTTTCACAATAGGCAAATTTTATAGTAGATGTAAGCAAGAGGGATCCCATTCTCTCTTTGAGAATTGTGTTCAATACGTACATGTGCAGGTACACATGCATGCGCGCACGTGTACACACACACACACACACACACACACACACACACACACACACAAGGATGGTTATGAGTGATTGTTATTTGATCACTGAGATATCACGCTGCAAACAGTTTCATTATTTTTATTTTCCCTTAAAAAAAAAAAAAAAAAGAAAGCCCAGAGCACCTGTCCTACACATTGTTTTCAGAGTGACTCCATAACTTAGATAACTGAGGTTGAAGCCCTAAGATCTGCCAGCTGAACAAGAAAACTCAATCTCTCAAGGAAAATCCTTGATGTGAGTGTGAACAGGTGGAGATACCCTCCACTCTGACCCTCGTAAGTGTGGCATGAATGGCAGCATTTACTGGCGTGCTGGTGAGAAGGCAAGAACTTTCACCTGAAATGGAAATGCAATTTATTTTTCTCATAACCACAGTAATAAATAAGAAAGAAAGATATGAACTTAATTCTAAAAGTGTAATTTGTTTATTTCAGGGAACAGAAACATCTGTTGCTCCAACATGCAGCAGACATGAAAAGCCATTGATGCATTTTTAGTTTTCATTTCTTACTTGTTTTACTTTTTAAGGGTGTATGTGTGTGTATATGAGTGTTTGCTTGTGCTTCAGCACACGTGTGTACCGTGTGCAGGTGTCTATGTGTAAAGGCTTGAGTGCTTTCTCTCCCTGAACATGGAGCTTACTGTTTTGGATAGTCTAGCTAACCAGATTGCTTCTGCTCCAGGACTTGGGTCTCTGCTTCCAGAGCTGGGGTTACAGGACGGCTACTACACCTACTGGCTTTTCTGTGGATTCTGGGGACCCAGTGTCTGGTCCTCATGCTTGCACAGCAAATGATCTACCCACCAGGTCGTCTCCCCAGCCCCTTACATATTTTTTGGTATTATTTTCAAAATCTGCTGTGTGCTTTCTATCTCTAGTGTATTTCATTTCATTACATGGGTGGAGTGGAGGAGCTTGGCTCCTTCTCAAAGTGCAGGTCTCCAAACTGTGCAGTGGAGTCATATGATGATTTACTTGACAAACGAAGGCAAAACAACCCCAACCCAGGAACAAACCCTAAAAACAAAATGGCAGGGAATAGAAATGACCAGAGTATAGTTGTTCCCAGATGG
Source organism: Cricetiscus sungorus (assembly GCA_030556225.1). NCBI lineage: Eukaryota > Metazoa > Chordata > Mammalia > Rodentia > Cricetidae > Cricetiscus > Cricetiscus sungorus. The sequence continues at coordinate 39,999,093 of JANBXA010000372.1, forward strand.
GTGACAGAGGGGTCGGGGTGGGGTGGGGGAAGACAACCATTTTATTGCAGTATGTTGTTCTATTTTATTGTTAGTTATTTTGTGGATCTTGTAGTGTGCTTAAGTGAGAAATTAAATTTGGTCAGTGATATGTTTGAACTGGCAGCATATTCCCCTGGATATGCGATCAGGGGGCACCACCAGTGTACACCATACATGGAAAGGCGAGGGGTTGGTTGCTTTCTGCAGGTAGGTGAAGGCATGCTTAGGTGTGCATGCATGTGGCTTAGGTGTGCATTCCTGTGCATGCATGTGTGTGTCTGGATCACAGCAAAAAAGTGAATACAGGTATTCTTCCTCCAGATTGTGACCTAACCTGTGACATTCAGTGTTAATTATGTCTCTGTTTTGTTTTCTGAGTTTTAAGCCTGACTGAGTTGTTTCTCATCTTTTCCCCTTGGCCTCTGCTTGGGCAGGGCCAAAGTCATTTGCTGACTAAATCAATGTGCACGACTTGTTGAACCAGTTACTGAATGTCATGATGGCCATTTAAAATTACAAATCAACGTTGCAAGCTGTGACTGCTATGTCTGAAAAAAAAAATCCTCGATTGACAGAACACAAACTGAGGCCTGGGCAGATGACAACCTAAGAGAGACCCAAACCCCAGGGAGAAACTTGAAGAGGAGGAAGAAACACATGTGCCCATCCAGGAGAAGAACCCCTTCATGTACATCTCACTCTCCTCTAGACACCCAGTGGAAAATGGAGTCAACTGGTGACTTGGGTGCAGGAGCTTCCATGGCTTAAGTGTTTGAACAGAGGAGGATTGAAGAGATACTGCTTTGCCCAGATTCTCTTACTGACTCTACTGCAAACATTTCTGAGCATCTTTGGAGAGTCACGTGCTGGGAAACACGTGCTGAGTGTCAGGCTTGGGACTGCTGGGAAGCACAGACAGGGAGGTACAGGTCCATGCACCATCAGCTCACTTGAAGAAGGCATCTGTGTTTCTATAGAGGGAGGTCGGAGGGACCTGGAGTGATGCAAGACAAGCTTCTACTGTCATCTTGTAGGTCCATAAGAGATAAAGTCAGAAATGCCTAGAACACATTCAGTTCAGTTCCCAGCACCATTGTCAGAAGGTTCACAACTGCCTGTAACTCCAGCTCTAGGACATCTAATGCCACTGACTTCCATGGTCATCCATGCTCAAGTACATATACCCATACACAGACACACATGCATTTTTATCATTGAGAATAAATAAAAATATTAAGTAATTAAAGAAAAAGATTAAGTTTACTTTACATAGAATTTTTGATATGGTTAAAGTTTCATAATAACATAGCTAATTACATCCAGTAATAGGATGGATTTCTGTTATTTCCTTTTCCTTCCAGAAGGGTGCAGTATGAAGCTGAGAAAGACATTTTGCATGCCCTGTTGTAATGTCCTGCCATTTAGTAGCTCATAAACTGCATTTTGGAGATATCTCTTCTGCACTTACCACACTCACACATACATATGCCATCTCTCCAGGAATTCAATACTCATTAAAAAAACATCCCAGACACACCACACAGCTGTTTTAAAGCAAGCAAGCAAGCAAGCAAGCAAGCAAGCAAGCAAGCAAGCAAAAACAAACAGGCCTTGCTGTTGTTACCATGGTAGCCAAGCACTCCCCTGTCAACCATCCTAAAGTGAATTATAAATAAGCTGTGCTCAGCATACAAGTAATAAGCATAGCCAGTGTTTTTAGGAGGAGGTAGAATGTGGTCACTGCTCAGGAAAGTGGGCATTGTTCCTTGCTGTCCCATGTAATGGGGAAAGATCTACGGGGGCTAGCCTTCTCCTTGGGTCCTCTTCTCTGGTTAAGGACTCTGTCCTCTGGCATTTGGGAGTTGCATAAAAGGTTGGTACCCTGACTCATGTTTCCAGAAGTAGGATGTTTAAACTGGCCCCCTCCCTGCTTTCCTGTGTCCTTTGGAAAGACTTGATTCACCCCTGCTTAGATTGCCCCCTCCCACAGATTAAAGCCATCATCTCCAGTAATTAGCTGACCAGAAACAAGTTCAAAAGCTAATTCTGAAACATAATTGAAGAAGAAAGCAGCCATATTTTTGCAATGTATTAAATTACAAATTCTTACCCCTTATTTTATTTAACAATATGAGGAGCTGGAGTTCAGTGAAGGGAAAGTTTCTCAGGCAACAGAATTTTAAGACAGTTTACTTAAGTTTTCCAAGCCTCAATTTTCACATGTATAAGATGAGTTTAGCTTAAAATTATTCCAGTGGTGAGGAACTTTAAGGATTAATGACCTTAAGCTCCACCATGTGCCAGTGATTGCCATGAAGATGATTTATCCCTGGACTGTTCTTCAACATTCCTCTAGTGTCGAGCTCCTGACAGCTCTTAGGCTATGTCTATCTTTTGAGGCAGGGGTTTGAGACAGGGTCTCCCTGTGTCCCAGCCTGGTCTGTAACTCTGTATGCAGAGTTGAATGCACAAAAGCCAAATCTTGGGCAAATTGCTCAACCTTTTAACTTTTCTGAGCCTCCATTTGCCCAAGTGGGAGAAGCAAACAATACGGGTTTTCCTTACAGGGTTGTCTGGAGGATGAAATGGGAAGTCATGTGACAGGAACTTGTCATGTTATGGAATCCGAGGTTGGTTACTTCCCTTCTATGTTCTGGAAAAGCTGCCAGTTTTCCCAGTTCTGTTGGGAGATGGACTGATCTTTTCTAATTTTCAACTTAAGGACAAGGAGATTTCTATCTCAGTTTCTCACCATCATTACTTCACTGCCACCACCATGACCCCTATCACCACCGCCATCACCACCCCTACCTAGAACCTCCTCCTCTCCTATAGGTTCTAGAGTGGGAGTGGGTAGGACTCAGGTTTCTAAAATCCTCACAAGTTCTCCAATTCTATGGCTGAAAGTGGAATAGGTATATATAATGGGGGCCTAACTTCTATGATGGTGTTTCTTCCTTTTCTAGATACATGGAAATGAGGATGGTGGTGAAGGTACCCCCTCGGCAAGAGGCTAGGCCTCTCCAGCCAGCCAAAAAGAGTCTTCCATAGCTTGATGATCTGATATCCTTATCCATGGGCTGTAGCTCTTACACTCTTTTAGGACTCGAGTCCACAGTGTGCTTGCTGTTCTGATTTCTGGACATGTGTTAGGCAGACATACTCTGAGTGGGTCTTTCTTATTCGGGAGGGTGGAGACACACATTCATTATCTATACATTCCTTCTCAGAGACTCAAGGGGCTCTAGGATGACATCAGAACTCAGGTCAGCCAAGAAGGTTGTTATTTCTGTGTCTCCTGTGACATCTAAGCTCATCCACAGTTTGGCACACGAATGCATTTTTACTTTGCAGCTCAAATATCTATCAAATTACGGTATCATTTTTAAAAAAAAAAAATCATTCTTAGCTCTAACTGGCTTTGCTGATTATAACCCAACCACAGATGCAAATCACATTTGACAAGAGAGCTTCTGTTCCTATTTTGTTTCATGTCCTAAGATTCCGTGAGATAGCTGTGCTCAGCTATTATATCACACTCTCCTCTTTGGTGGTGTGTGTTTCTTCTTCAGGCAACTGCAGAAAGAACTGACTTGAAGAGAGGAGGAAAGGGCAGGCCTTTGCCGGCCCCTGCTGTGTTGTGACAGTGGCATTTGTCAGTGACCGCTTTCATCCTGTCAACTGTCAAGGCTCCACACATGTTAGGAGGACATTGTTGCCCCTTCAGCAGGAGCGAGCCTACAGACAGGATCTGTCAGGAGAAGTGTGTAGTATGTGTGCTGAGGAGATGGTGGCTGTTCTTTAGAACATCAGCATTACCCTGTGTGGTCCACTGGGCACCAAACCACACACATTGATTAGACCCCCTGCTGACGGTTATATCTGTTGGTAGGCAATGGAAATTCAGAGACAAGTAACTTATTGTGCTCATCTTGAGTAGTTTGTTGCAGAGTGGTAGCTGTGACTTAAGCAGAGCTTTTTCTGTGCCAGGGATTTCTTAAAATGCATTAAATATGTTCATTCTTGTGATCTCCAGAATACCCTGTGAGCAGTACTGCTCCATCCCTCACCCTCCCCTGTCTGTGAGGGTCTGTGTTCCTAGACACCATCCCCCCAGACATACCCAAAATGGTGCCAGAACCAAACCCTAGTTGTACTGTGTTTTCTCCTACATATACCTTCCCTGTGAAAATGCTTTTCCAAGTTGGCTTGTAAGAGATTAACAATATCTAATGATATCTAATAATAGACCATAATAACACATTACCCAGCATCACTACTCTCAACTTCAGGCCATTATTAAGCAGAATGCAGATTATTTAAACAAAGGCTATGGGATTCCATGACCATAATCTATTGCTGTCCCAGTGACACAAAGTAGGTAGCATTCACAGTATGCCTACATGGGATGAAGGATGAGTCCTGTCGGTCCTGGTGGGCTGGATGGGGCTGGCTGCCACAAGATTCAGCCATGCTACTCAGAATGACAACTTAAAATTTATGAGCCATTTATTTCTCTCCAGAACATCTCCCTATTTTCACACCTTGATGGAGTATGGGCAGTACACTACAGAAAGCCCAACCATTGTTAAGAAGACACCACAGTGGCATCCTTGTTTTGCGGACAGGGAAAGGAGGACCCAGAGACACTGAGCAGCTCAAGATCCATAGCTACTGAGTGGAGAACCTGGCCCCATCCCTGCATCTGCCACCTGCCCTTGCACCTTCTCTCTGAAGTCCTAGTAACATTTTCATCTCCTTAAGCCTTACAACACGTTTGGGCTTATTTCTTTTACAACGCCACTGTGAAAATAATCTCTTAAAAGTAAGACAAAAAGTAAATTTCAGCCAGACAACATACAAAGTAACAAACCCAAAACAAAAGCAGCCACAAACCTTTGTTTAGCCTCAGTACTTGGGGAGGTGAGATGGGAGAATGGCTGAGAGTTGGAGGCTAGCCTGGATATTGTCCTAATCTGCTTTTATGTTGCTGTAATAAAACACTGACAAGAAGCAACTCGGGGAGGAAAGGATTCATCTCACTTACACATCCGTGTCACAGTCCGTCCATCACCCAGGGAAATCAAGACAGGATTTCAAAGCAGGAGCCTGGAGGCAGGAACTAAAGCAGAGCCACAGAGCAGTGCTGTTTACTGGCTCGTTCCCCCTTACTTGCTCAGTCTGCTCTCTTATTCCACTCAGCACCACCTGCCCAGGGGTGGCAGTACCTATACTAGGCTGGTCTTTCCCACATTGACCATAACAGATGCAATAAAACAAAAGCCTATGCATACACACTGTGTGCTTTTTTTATTTAGGAACACATCAAATATCTTTCCTACATTTTTCCTTGATGTAAGTGCTAATGACAAAATCAATTTATATGTTTTGAGTCATAGCTACACCATGAAATTGACTTATTAAGTCCCCTATTGTTGGGCATTGACATTATTTCTAAGATTTCATCACAACATGCAACACGGTGATGAGTCTCCCATCTAAGTTGTTAGTTGGGCTTGCTTCTGAGTTATCTTTGCTTCAGGCAATGATGGGTCCTGACAGCTCAAAGTATATGGTGCCTTCACAGTTAATCCTAGCAATGAAAACCCGCCTCTTTCCTGATGCTTCCGGGAAGGGCCCCAGGAAAGAGTCTGATTGGTGAACTCTGGTTGCACTCATTCCTGGTGTGACCAGTGGAGAAGAGTTCACCCTGATGGGCTAGATATGGATTACTGCATGCACTTTTGTGGAGACTATAGATGTGGGCAGTTCTCCACAGAGGTGCTGAGAAGACAAAGGGGTAGGGAGAGGAACAAACGGGAAAGAATGGAAAGAAAGAAAACAAAAGAGAGGAAGAGGAGAAATATGTGTGTCTGTTGCAATCTCAAAAATTCGCATAGTTAGGCAACTCACACCAGAGCTTCAGCACTCTGTAATATCTCATTCCAGCTTAATTCATCAGCTCCTTTTCCTTCCTCCTCCTCCACGTGGGTGTGATTTTTCAGAGAAGTGTTGTTTTCTCACACCTGAAGCTTCAGCACTTGCAGTGGCTGCTGTTTCTTGGAGCTCAGGGTGCCATTAGTAACATAACAGCCACCTTGTGTGGCTTAGCTTTTCCCTACAGATGCTAAAAATACCCAGAGCACTGAAAACAAGTAGGGCGTGCCGGCATGGGGCAGACACTCAGCCACTAAGCACCTTAGCCCTGGCTCTGCAGGGACAGTCACTGGCTTGTCCACCTCCTTCCTAGGTTGGTTTTCCGATTCTGCTAAGACTCTTGATAAGGCAGACAAGGAGGCTGCTGGTGGAAAAGAACTGAGTGGAAAAGAAGAAATGAGGGAAACTGATGACTGTTTGTTTGTCCTAACTTTGATGCTCTCTGTAGACTTGAACTAAGATGTGTCGAGAGATCAGAGCAGTCCCAGCAGCAGCACAGATTAGCTGGGATTTAAACTAAAACTCCTTACCAAGAAATCACCTAGACTAACCTTCCTGCATGTGTTCATGAAGAGGCCCAAGGACCACAGCATTCAGAGAAGGTTAGTGTGCATGCCGGCCAGAGCCACAACCCAAGTTATTCCTCTAAGACAGAAAAACTCCAGAACCTTTCTGTGGTACCCGGTAGAGCTGAACCACACAGGGAGCCAGGGTCTTCGTAATTCAAGCATGTGCCTCTTTTCTGTGTCTGAAGAGGTCCAAGTATTGGCATCCGGTGCTGAACAGCTACAGTCAGGGAGCCTGCTTGCTGTGGGTTGTCTTATCAAGCCAGTGAGCTCTTGGGGTTTTCAAAAGCTAGCCAAGGGATTACATGATATGATCAGACAAGTTATGGAAATGCGTGACTCATAACAGATCTGACCTTTCGTAGACTGTCTGGAATCATCTTGTGTCTGCTTAACAAGATCATGAGCCCTACTTGGTGAGAGTGTCAGGTCACAGCTTTGGCAGATTGAATGGAACCTGTTTGATGTTGCTAGAGAGGTGGTCATAGAAAGGGGAAACAGAGGCAATGACTTCTTACCAATTCTGTGGATGTCTGGGCTTCACCAAACTTCTGTGTTTTCCATTGGTAATTGCCACTCCATTAATAGATTGCCCAGAAGTTGTTCTCAGAACAGTCTTTCCAGTGGCCTGTTTATGGGAGGACCCTGGGATTTAAATGAAAAAGTACTTCGCATTGTTTCCTTCCATACGGGAAGAGAAGAAGTGTGTGTGTGTGTGTGTGTGTGTGTGTGTGTACTCTGAACATATGATTCTCATTGGAAAACTCAGTTGAACGTCTGTCTCTCCAGGCTGGTTCTCATGGAGAGCCTTTGGCATCTTCTCAAGCCTCAAGTGAAGTCATCTGAGTTTCCAAATTGCTAGGTGGTCGCTCCCAGGGAATATGGCAAGGCAGGGGTGCATGTCTCTTTGTGGGTGGGAGCTGTCTTTCGTGGGAATTTATGATTGCTCAAAAAAAAAAAAAAAAAAAAAAGAAAGAAAGAAATAAAAGAAAGCAGCAGTATATTGTCTGTTTAATTTGTATTGCCTAAATGTGGCAACATATTTAATAGTTTTGTGAGTTAGGGTAACTGTATCATAACAGTGGAAGCAACAGCAACAGAAGGGTCTAGCCTTTTCAAAGCACTTTCTGTGTGCCAAGTTACTTTCCAGTGTGGCATGCGTTTGAGTGTGTTTAATATACAGACAGTGGGCTCCAATTCAGTCTTTTGTGTTTCTCTTCTTCTCTGAGTTAAAAATTCGGTAGGTGGCTGAGTACCCTTTCTAACTTTAACTGTGTTCTTCCAGACTGGACTTTTAAAATAGTTTAATTGAAGACAACCATGGGTTCTATGCTTGGAGACACCCTCTTCTTTTGCTTTTACTTCTCTGAGGAGCTATGGCTATGAGGACTCAACCTATTTGAGAGATTTTGTTATACATTAAAGACCTGTTCTGTCCCTCTCACCCTTGTGCCAGTACTATAGGCGTGTTTGAATTTGTGTTGTTCGTTCTTGGTTTTCGTGAGGAGGAAGAGCGCTGGATGCTCAGTTTCTAATAGACCCGGACTGCTGATACGTAGGTTTTTAGTGGCTCAAGCTCAGGTGCTGCTGGGTGGAATGGCCTACAGCCACATCCTCTTGTCTTTCCTCTGTCTCTGGTGGAGCAGCAGTGGGCTGTTGTAGTGTGAATGGCTTCCCAGGAGCCAAGGTCCCCTGCCATCTCAGGAGCTATCACCCAAACAACGTTCCAGAGTAACAGGCCTCTAAGGGGAAGCCTTGTGGAGGCATCCAGCCAGAGGCACGAGCATGCCTCATAGGACCTGGGGTTCTGCCTTTTTCTAGAGCTTTTGTGCATTGTGTTACTTTTTTAGAATTTGGCGTTCTGAGTTGATGACGGGCTCTTAGATCGGGAGGCTGTGGTGTTACTGATCTTATCTTCAAATATAAAATCAGTTGAAACCTTGAACTTGAATTGATGGGCTCTTGCCTGGTTCCGTGTGGCTTTATTCTGTCTAAAATGTATAAACGAGCTTCCCACATCCTGCACAATGTTCATTATGTTTGCCTGCTGCATGCACATGCATATGTTCTCACATTTACCAATGGCTGCTTATAGAAACAGGTTAGAGATCTTATTTCTTAAAGAAAACTCACACTAGAATGAAAGAAGTGGGTGTTTACAGTTTTTTTTTTTTTTTTCAGGGAAGTCATGTAGGTATCTCAAATGGGTGATTCAGGGCCCAAACAGAACCAAGGTCTTCTGCTGATGACAGTCTGAACTAATCAGATTTGACTAACTGGGCAGGCAACATGACCTGGGTAGCAGTCAAATCCATACATCTGTGTGCCTACAAGGCCTGGCTTGGAGGCTTCCTCCACAGGGGCTATTGGAGGTCTTGGTCCCTGTGCGATGATCTGCTCAGCACCTGGGAGGTGACTCTGCACCTGTTGAGGAAAGCATGCAGATGTTGTCATCAGGGGTGTGGCAGTGCTAAGTTCTGGCCCCTTTGCAGTGACTGTGGTACTAGAGGAGCAACTGGCCTTTGAGAACCTCTGGTACTTCATGTGCATCTCCTCACTCCCTGTTTGCCATGATCCAGTGCACACTGAGCACCTGGCACCCACCATGTGCTCTGCCTGACATCTACTTTGAGCTCTATCTGACACCTATTGTGAGCTCTGTCTGACACCTACTGTGAGCTCTGACACCTACTGTGTGCTCTGTGGTGCCAGTCTATTTTACTCCCAACTCACTCTCAGCCTTGAAGACATCTCAGGGGATGAGTGACAGGAGTATTGAGTCTGATGTTGATTGAATAAAAGCAAACAAGAAAGTTAAAGAAGAAAGACACAATTTCTGTCCTGCATCCAGGCTTTGTTGCTGACTTGTTGAGAAGTCTGATATGTGACGTGATGAAGATGGCCCCTTTCTCCTAGGGCTGTGATGAATGAGCTAATGAATTATCTACCTCCTGGGGCATGTCTCATGTGTCACATCACTGTAAACACTGATGTCCCCTTCACTCCCATGGCCTTCTGCCGCTCAGCTTTCCTGTTCCCCATGAAGATACTGGCATCTTCGTTCTCCCACTTCCACTATTTATACTACTGGTGTATTTCTTGAAGCCTCTCTCTGCTTACGAGCGACCTTTCTCCTGCCTTTCCTAACAGCTCCATCAACCTGCAGCAGTTACGTAGATTTGCTGAAAATGTGATCCAAGAGAGGGACAGACACAGAGCCACAGCAGGAAGCACTTGAGAGGACTCTGTCCTATTGAGGCAGACCCAGCTGGCTCAGTGCAAGTGTTTCCAGCTTCCAAAAAAAATTATTCACAAATTGAAACAGACTCAAAGTTAAATCAAGACAAGCACTTATGTAACTGAAAGCAATATAATTTGATTATAATTTCAAAGACAAACATGTTAATTCATAAACTGATGACAACAGGGTCTGGTTCTTGGTGTCATTTGGCATCTCTGTTTTTAAACACAATTGTTTTTATTTTGAGGTCATTTTAGACACACCAAATAATTGCCATTTTTCTTCTAATTTGGCTATATGTGCGTGGATGTTCCCCTTTGTGGTGCTCCACGTGTGTGTGTGTGTGTGTGTGTGTGTGTGTGTGTGTGTGTGTGTGTACATGGGTCCTGTGGTTCTGAACTCATGACCTTATACTGTGTAGTAAGTCCTTTTCCTACACCAAGCCATCTCCCCAGCCCCTGGCCCAGGCTTTCTCCATCTTCTATAGACATAGAAAGGTCTTCTGCTAACCCCATGGCTGCCCACTGAACAAAACTAAGATGTAAACTCCTCACTGACACTTTTGGTCAAGAACTTCCAGCCCACAGCATACCTGTTGTTGGGGTTGTTGGTGCCTCACTCACCCCAGGATAGCTATGAATGCAGCATCATTTAAAATGGTAAATGGACTTAAAACATTATGGGTTTATGTTTATTTGTTTTTTAATCTTCATTTTCTTGTTCCAACTCAACTGTGTGGCTCTTAAGTGTGAATTTTGTAGATGGCAGAGTCATGGTGTAAAGTCAAAAGGTTGCTCCTGTAAGACCCTCAGAAAGAGGAGTCTCCCCGTTTCAGTCAGTACCCCCAAGAACTCAAAGTCCAGTCCAGTTGATGCAACACGCAAGAGCTTTAATGAGCAGAATACGTTTGTGCAAGCGGGCTTTCTCAGCACACAGGCTAGAGAGAAGCAACAATTTTCTGGGTTCAGGGATTTTTAAAGGAAAAAACCACAAGCTTAGGGTGGGGCTGTGACTCCCTGTCCGCTGCATACATGACCAGTCGTGGGTTATTCTCCTTTTGGCCGGATGGTCTCACTGTTTGGCCTAGCAGGGCCTTAGGCCCTCGGAGTGTGCTAATTAATCTTGTCTGGGCAAACTGGAGTTGCAGCTATCACTGACAGGAGGGGCAGTGTGAATTCTTGGTATCCTGCTATCTTAGGGCCCTGTGAGGTGCTCTTCTAGGTCAGACTGTCCTTCATTTTACGTGAGGGGTTTCCTTAACTTTGCCTTTGGTCTTTCACTCCTGAACCTTGAAGAGGAACACTGAAAGAATGTGAACCATGGATGTAGTGTACTGGGCTTTGTTTTTTTAAAAATGTGTTTGCTGCAGCTGGTGAGCCACAGGTGGGAAAAGTATAAATGGAACATTAAAAATAAAAGCACACAGGACTGATACTGCTTACATCCATTCTACCATGAGATGCACAGTGGGGCTCCAATCCTCCTCCATGTTTTTCAGGAGCCACTGCCCTCTCTCACTTCCTTCACAGGTCTGCAATTTACAGGGCAAGCTGCTCACAATGGGAACAAAGGCATAGCATGTGCATCCCAACTGCACCTGAACCTGCCCAAGTGGCTTGCCTGCAGCCATGCTCCAGTATCCTTTGTGTTGTAGTGTGACACAAGGAACTAGGCCCACAGAGTTAGGAAAGATACAGGACCCAATTAAAAATACCCAACTTAAAATGTAGGTGACAACCTTTGCTGCCACTTAAGGAAGTGCCACAGTGGAGTGGGAGAAGTGAGAGGATATGAATTGAGCAGATTGCTTAACTGGGTTGTTCATTGGATTGCTATCAGCATGGGGCTGGTGAGATGGCTCTGCGGTGAGGTCCTCACTACACAAGCATGAGGACATGAGTTTGGGTTTCCAGTCCTGATAAGGCAATGCACCCTTGTAATCCCAGGGCTGGTCACACAGAGGCAAAAGGATTCCTGGGGCCCACTAGCCAGCTAGTCTAGCCAATCAGTAAGCTGCAGTGTCAGTGAGAGATCCTGTCTCAAAAAATAAGATACAGAGGATAGAAGAAGGCACATTGAGTCTGGCCTCCATAGGCATGCATTGAACACACACACACACACACACACACACACACACACACACACACACACACACAAATTGGTGATACTAAATAATGACAGCCATAACTGACTGAACAAGACTGTTGGCCAAGAGTTTCTGAAGGCCTTCACATTATGAGTAAGTACCACAGTCATCTCTGTTGTACAGCTGAGGAAAGTGCTTAGTACAGAGAGGCTTAATGCCTTTGCCAAAGTCACACAGATGGGAGGTAGGAGACTTGGATGAAGTTCCTCAGAGGACAGGCTGTAAGGCTGGTGCTGTTAGTAACTCAGCCATCCTTGTGTAAGGATCATTGGAAATGATACCACCACCTTGAGTGTGGAAGGGCTGTCCTGGTGAACGACATCTGATGTCAGAAGAACACGAGAGACAGTTGAGGCGCCCCAGTGAGGAACTTGCAAGGTCATATCACATTGTGAGAGTACTTGCTTTTTGTTTCCCTTGATCTTTCTGATCACAACAAAGATCAAACCCTGATAATATGCTGCCATATCTTTACCCCATCCTGTTATTTTTAAGCCTCGCTTTTTAAATAAAGGGGGGAGGGGTGTCAGAGGCTCCAACAAATAACCTAGCCAGTCTTAATACAAATACTTCCTGTTATCTTTATTTTCATGCTGAAGTCATGGCAGGAGATACTGGCTTTTCATGACAGAGGCAATGTAAAACTTGCTCTTCAAATGCAGTTTATGTGTGTACTATTTTACACAATTTTACTGTTCTCTTTAGAGGGAATAGTAGCATCGACACACTGTGAAGCTAATGGAGGCTGAGAAAGGGTGATTGGTGTGTGACGATGGCCTTTGGTAGGCTTCCAGTTGGTGTAGAGTCTGTGGTTCACACTCAACACATGTCAAGACCATGGGGAATGAAGAATGTCACTCTCACTTCTCATTGGTTAAGAAGCGAGGCGTTTGAAGGCCGGAGGTGGTGGTGGTGACATACATGGTCTATAGAGCTAGTTCCAGGACAGGTGAAAGCTACACAAAGAAACCCTGCCTCAAAAAACAAAACCAAACAAAAATAGAAGTGAGGCATTTGTGGGCTAGAAAAATTAATTGTTCCCCTGAAACTGTGGGTGTTACACTTGTTCTGAGAGCTGGTGGCTTAAGCAGGGCCATCAGAAGTGGACATCCATTTCTGTCTTCATTGAACCATAGAAACTGAGTTATGCAGATGGGATGGGCTCTGGGGTCAGAGCCTGCACTGGAACCGTGAGGAGTAGGGACTTGCCCATGATGGCTGTGCCGAGAGCAGCTTTGCTGTGACTTCTTTTGTCCCTTTCCACCCCAGCCCCAGCAGTGTTAGTCTCTTCCCATAGTAGCTACTGAACTGCATATCAAGCCATGAAGTATAAACTGAGTCATGGTAGAACTCGCTAGGTCAAAGGCTGTAGACATTTCCCCAGTGCGCCACCATTGCATGGAACACCACGAATTACAGAGAGACTCCACCACGGGAAAGGGGAGATGGGCGTGTCCAAACTCCAGTTTCTAAGAGGGTTGTGCTGTTCAATGTTCCATGTAAAGAGTGTCACTTGGAAGATAAGCAGCCTGGGTCTACTACAGTTAACTAGAAAGGTTCTGAAAAAGTAAGAATTGCTGCATCCATCAGCTTTCACAGGGTTATGCTGCAGTAACAAACATCCCCCTATCTCAGTGATTCCCAACAACTGAAATGTGAACTTCAGGTTTAGACTGTGTATGCTAGGAATGGTATCCATACCAAGAAGAAGCTCCTGCATGGGTGCCCCTTACAGCAGAGGACAAAAGAGATGCCAGAACTATGGGAAGATTCTTAATTCTTCTGCTTGGAAGAAGGTGTGACTTCTACTATATGTTTGAGTTCCTAGGAGGTTCTAGGACAAGGACCTAAGTTCACTTAGTTTATTTGCAGGAAACCGCAGTAATGAAGTGAGAAGTGAACCAGGGAAGGAGCAGCAGCTGGTACAGATGGGTCATGGAGCTCTGGACCACCCTGGGCTAGTGTGTCAACCAACCTAGGCTTGCTGATTGAAACCGAGGGCTGCTTTGGGGAGGTCAACTCTCCAGTACATCAGACTGTGTGAACACAGGCAGACTGGCCTTCTCATTTCTGATGGGTCCTAGGTGAAGTCAGAGATGCCAGCAGGTGGCTGCTGACTGAGGTCAGTGTAGCAATAGGGCAGAAACACTGAGGGCATGAGATTGCAGACATGCGATCTTCTCACGGAATTATAGAAAACATTTGAAAATGAAGGCAGTTTCTTCTGGTAGTGTGAACTCTGAGGTATTAAGTGCCGAGAGCTCTTTAGTGAGCAAAGGGAGTGGCCTTGTAGACCCAGGTGTGGGACTGATATCTCTTGCCTCCATGAATACTTTAGAATACTTATCTCTATGACAACCAAAATGTTCAGATATTGCCAAGTACCCCCTGGGGGAGAATTCAGCTTCTTGCAAACCAGTGGTGGAGACCATCTGTCCACTGCTAATTTTCAAGGAGTTGTCCAGCTGGAAGAGTCATGGCCTAATAGGAGAAACAAGGCAATAGATGTGTGAGTTACAATGGCAGCCACTCAGCGGTGCAACTATCTGAAGTGTGTTCAGATATCTCACAGTGAAACAGAAATTGTTCAAGAGTGAGACCGTCAGTTCTCTTAGGGGCCAGGATAGCCAAGGGAGACTCTAAAGATAACGACAAGAGTTGGAAGGTGAAGGGGGCATTTTCCATATGAGCTAGATAGAGCATAGGGATGTTAAATGCAATCTGTGGTGACTGGAGACTTGGGATGCTACAGTGATTGGTGTGGGTGTGCTGCCTTAGTCTTCCCATAGAAATACTGTCTGGTTGTGAGGCTATCCTTAAACTTGCTATACTGTCTTCTGAATGATGGGCTAGAAGCAATGTCCGGGGCCTGGGGTGCTTAGAGTTAGGATCTGCCAGAATAGCACAACAAATCCCAGACCAAGAGATCAGGCATGTCTTTGCTCCATGATGTCTAAGGGAGCTAAAGGAAATGACCCATTAATTCTGTGCTGCCCCAGTGTTATTTCCTGTCTCGCCAATGTTTGCCATGTGAGTTGTGCAAAGGGAACAGGATATACTCCCTGGTCCCATATGCCTCTGCCTCAGTGATGTCCCCTGTGAGACAGAGATTATAGGTTTCTCTTGTTGCTGCTTGATGAGACTATACCACCCTGGTGGGGTCTTACGATGGGCTTGGTCTCAGCAGCTTTCTGCAATGTCCACCTCAAAGGGCTGTTTCAAGGACTGAGGGTTGCAAAGCCCACATACCTTTCCATCCACGCTGGCCATGCTCAGAGAGTGGTAAGGGAGAGGGAAAAAGGGAGAGAGAGAGACCGAGACAGAGACAGACAGACAGATACACTTGCAGTGAAAGAGAGAAAGAGAAATGACAGCTGTGCAGAGAGTATATAGCAGTGCTCCAGGCACTGTCCTGGGATCCAAGTGTACTAATTCAAGTGCACAAGAGGTGTTCACAATGCTCTCCATTTTACGTAGAAGAAACAGAGTCATGCATGAGTCTGGCCACTTGCCCAAATGCCTGGCTAGTGAATGGCACTAGAACCCAGTGACTGTCTCCACTGTCTCCGCGTGCCTGGATTGTGTGATGCCCAGCATGCCCACTCACTTCTAAGAGAATATCAAAGGTTTGCTATCAAAACCAGTGTAGTGTAAGTAAGAGTGACAGTGACAAGACACACAAGGTCCCCTGGCTAAGGATGCCCTCCTGCCTGACCCATCCTTTGTTAAGCTTCAGTCTTGGAGAATTTCTTCTTTCAAGGAAGAGAAGAGAAACAGCTCATAGGCACCATGGGCTTGCTGGCCTTGTGCAGTCTCACAGCCCTGCTCCTTCCATAGCTTGGAATGAGCAGGGATGCACAAACGGCAGGTGGGGACATTTGTTCAACAAGTATATGATTTTCTTCCTGCTTCAGCTCCACCCTTGACTTGCAACCAGCAAAGTGTATTTGAGGCAAGTCCCTTTCTTTCTGTGCATTGTGAGCAATTCCTATAAGGCATCTGCTTTCAGAGTCAGTCCTGTCCATCATTCCCAGATGACCACATTAGTTAGCAGTATCCCTGAGGAAACTATATCCTAGAGGCCCATCCCTTGGAGGGGGGCATCCTCTGTCTCCCAATCTCAAGAGTACCTCTGATGAATTAAGCACAGTATAGACCCCTTTGCTATGAGAGGGTTGCTGTTAGTGATGTGTGCCAAGTTCTAGGTGTTTCCTGTCCCCATTATTTCCCTCACAGTCAGGCTGTTGGCTGCTGGCCACATCCCACTCAGACCTGCATGGTGGGAAGCAGAACCTCTATGGCAGAATCTGAGTGCTATTCAGCTCTGTTCGGGTAGGGCCACTAACCCAGATGTCTTCCCTACACATTCACAGAGATGACTTCTTTTCCATCCCTCTCCTATCCTTTCTCCTTGCTCATGCTGCACAGGCACCCTTGTCTGGGGAGGCAGTACACCTTCCTAATAAGGGAAGAGTGTATAACAGCTCAACATAAGCTCAACAGTCAGGTTCAGGGTCACTATCAGCCTATTGCACAACTGAGGAGTTACCAGCCTCTCGGGACATTTTCTTCTTTTCTATGAATGGGAGTACAGCAGTCCACACTTACAGGTGTGGAAAGACTTAAAGGAGTCAGAAACCTGTGAAGTATTTCTAATGTGCCTACCACATAGAAAACCTTCCATGATGGTCAGCTAGCATCAATGACCCATAGTGATAAATGTCAGCTAAAGTGGATGCAGGGGTTGTGACTTGATGTGGGTGGAGTCAAGCTTCCAAGAGGCCTGGAGCAGAAAATCCAGCCAGTCATACCTTGGCTGTGATTCCAACAGGAATCCTCAGAATCAAAATGCTGAGTGGGAATTGATGGCTCAGAATAGAATGGCAATATTCTTGCCCAAGAAATATTTATGAAATGATCAAATACACGCTAATGGTGGTATAGTAATCACAGTGTACCCCATGTTGTCTTCCAGACATTTCTGCGTATACCAGCTGATTATATTTTTATCACAGTCCCATGTATTGTTATTGCTACAGAAATATTCCTTGTGTGAATGAAGTGTTTGGGATTCAGTGTTGTTAAGACAATTTGCCCAAGGTCATTCAGGTCATAAATGCTGAAGGGAGAGCAGAATGAGTCTTGGGTGGCACTCCAGGAGACGTCACCATGCACACTAATTCAGCTTATCCTGCCATGTCTATTTATAGCTGTGGGTAGGAACCAACCTAGGTACATTTCTTACTCAGGCACACTATTGCCTGTGAAATTTTTGGATTGGGATTGGCCCTCAGTGAGGCCAGACATACTCCACAAAATACCACACATATATGACAATTAGCTGGGAGATTAGGAGCTTATGGGACCCCATGGAGGCTTAACATGGCATCAGGGACAGACACATCCGCTCATCTGTGAAATATTCATGCTGTCCATATTCTGGGGCAGACATCTCCAGTTTGGGTGTTGCTAGATGAAAATAGAGGTTCTGCTCTCCACACCACATCAAAGTCAGACAGTTCCAGGAGGCAAGTGGACTCCTTCCAGTATCTTCTATGTCATAAGACTACATTCAGCTATGAAGCACATTGCAGTTGCTCCTCTCTGACCCTGAAACATTGCCCCAACATATTTTGGGGTGCTTGCCAGAGATATGGGAGCAGGGCCAAGAGGTGTTTCTTGAAGCTCAGGAGGCCAGCCACATGTCGTGTTAAGAGTGTGCCCATCATACCATTATGCATAGGATGTGTGTGGTCCTTTCATAAAGCAAGTAGGCATACTCTGGGTCTCCATGACTTTGGGAGCCAAATAAATTAATGTTGAATGAGTCTCTCTCCCCCCTCTGTTTCTGTCTCTCTCCTCTTCTTTCCCTTCTCCTTTTCATCTTCCTTCTCTCTCCCCCTCTCTGTCCTGCCCTTACTCTCTATCTCTTTCTCCTGCTCATTCTCTCCATTTGTTTCCTTGTTTTCTCTCTTTCTATTTTTTTTTTGTGTGTATGGATATATGCACTAACACTGCACAATATCTGTATGAGGTACCTTCTCCTTGTTTGAGGCAGGATCTTGTGTTTGCCACTGTCTGCTTCTGGGGACTCTACTATTTATCTATACCCCCCATTTCACAAAAGGAACAATGATCAAGACAGGGAACACTGCGTCCAACTCTGCATGGGTGCATGATCACCTTGCCACCTCCTCAATGAGTTTCTCCACAGTAGATCTTTGCAGGACATTTGGCCCCCAGTTTCACATTATCACCCAGGGTACACATCTCTTTCCAGTCTTTCAGAGTCTCCTTCTCCTTTAAATCAAGGGACACCTGAAGGTGCTAGTAGTACTCAGTGGGACAGTCTTGGAAAAGATGCTCCTAGTGGAGCTTATGAAAGGTGCTTAGGAGGCAGAGCAGAGTTCTTTGGGCAAAATTCACTGAATAAATGAAACCATGGATCATTCAGAATGGAAGCCTAGAGGGAGGCTTAAATGCTGGACTAATCCTGAACACTGATGTTGAGATTCCAAGTCAGGTAAAGTTAAGCTAGCATTGGGGGATTAAGTAGTTCATGATGACACTCAGAAGGAGAATGTTGAATGAAGCATGTGGTGGCATGACTTTGCTGGACTCAGAAGCTGGTTGCTGAACTGTGGGCTAGCCCATGGAAACTCATAGGGTCTATGAAGTAGATAGACCTGGCTCTTGCTCACGGAGAGGAGAGGGACATCAAAGGCCCAAAGTGGTCATCATGAGGCCTTCAATTCCTGTATGTTATGCAATGTACAAACAAACACCTAGCAACCTTGGGGGATGGAGCCAAATGACAGCCCTCAATAGGACAGCATGTGACTTCTTTGACATCAAAGCACTGGCTAGGTACACTTTAAAATATTCAACTTCACACTGGGATGGACAGCTGAGCTCATCCCAGAACTTGGAAGCCAGTGATCTCCGGCAACTGAGAGGATGATCAGGTCAGACAGCTGGGGTGGGACATGGGTGGGTGGGCTGTGAGGGGCAATGAGAAGGGAGGAAGGACCATACACCCAGAAAAGGGAAGAAATGACAAGAAGGAAGGATGGAAGGAAGAGTGGATGGGAGGGAGTGTTAAGTTATTAAAGATATGTGAGAGCCAATGTTGGTATTTGGCAACAGCTGCCTCTCCAGCAAAGCAGACCTTCTCCAAAATGAGGAGACTCTGTGAATGAAAAGACGACAGGTGGTTACATAATCTGTGCTTCCAAAATGTCTCTTGGATGGTGTGTCAGACATGTAAGTCCCCAAACCTTTGTGGGCAATGACGGGCCAGACATCTCATGACTCACTTCTCAATGAACATGTGTCTGTTGGGTATGAATCTTGTCTACTGATGCTCATCTTTCCACCTGGAGCCCCCCTTTTTTAATAATCCCTAAAGCATGTTTGTGATGCTCAGTGGTGAGTTGGGAAAGGTGGCTCATGATTTTCATGTAGCACTTCAGTTTGCTGAGGTGCGGTGATGTGTACTGAATAGAACCATGGGTTCTTTGTATAGATTAGAAGGTAAACATCTTCAGCAATTACTACTGAAAAACTGGTCCAGATGCAAATCTATGCATCTCAGCTCTGCTGTCTTGTCTGTCTGTCGTGTGATAGCTCCATTTCTACTTGTAAGGACAGGGTAAAACAAGTGATGTTACTGACATTTTATTGTCAGTTAACCTTGATGAACACATGGCAGGCTAAAGATTGTTGCCAAGGTTAAGGGACTCCCTGTTCTTGCAAAAAGCAGCTGGCTTGGTTTTAATGGTGAAAAAGTATTTTCCTAGCATTGCCAAATCCATTAAGTATCTGGTCTTGATGTTATCTTTGGAACCTTGTAGAATGTGTGGCTGTTCCTGTCTACAACACAGTGTGGACGGATGTTCCAAAGATCAGCTGCCCACCTTAGTCCCCTCAGCTAACTTCCTCTTCAAGTTATTCCTCTTTTTCCAGATTCAGAAAGAAAATAGCTGGGCTTCTCCAGTTCTACTACACATCTTTACTAGGTTCTTGGCACAGATTTAGGGGACAACATTCTAAAACTTTATTCTTTTACATGTCGGCTTACAGCTTACAGCTTACAGCTTTTGTCGGCCAAGAAAGTGACTTTTAAAAAGGAGTTGATGAAATGGAAATTACCGATAGCAGTGCCTCGGGCAACTGAAAAGAACCACATGAATCTGAGCAAGGGTTTTCTTGTTGCTTTGGATGGAGGTGATGTGATTCAAAACCTCCAAATGTGTCCTCTTCTAGTCATAATACACAAGGAAACATTTGGAATCATTGTCTGCAGTTTTACTCTCGTGCAAACTTTTAAGGGTGTCTCATTTTTTATTTTAAGGAAAATGAACTTAGACTATTTTGCCATTTAATCTTATCCTAAGCTCCATCCTAATCTTGGACATTATTCTTAAGACCACTCTTAAATTGAGTAGACAATGTACTAGATGTGTTCTGCGCTCAGACTTTTAAACACACTAAAGTCACTACATGGGGACGTGCATAACAAATTCTGTGTTTTATGGTTCTGTACTTAACTCTTGCCATGTCACTTGCTTAACTTTTCTCAGTGATTGACCTGGGCTGTATCTAATCTTCTTGATTCATAACTAGCATGAAAAAAATGCTTGTCTTTGTTTGTATGCCATTTATTTTCTTAGAGATAATTCCATGCACCATATTTGCAAAAGAAGCCTTGTGTTATTAGGCCCATGGATACAACGTAAAATATTTCCTGCCAATTTCCAGAGAGTGCAAGCCCAGTTAGACTTTCTCCCCATAGGGTCACATGTGCCTGTTTGCTGTCTTACTAGGGACCTGAAAGTAAGTTAATTGGATTTGCTTAAATAAATGTTGATTAAGTTTGCTAAGAAATTAAGTAATGCTTACTATTTTTTAGTAAAAGAAAATTACTACATTTTATTTATAAAATACACACACACACACACACACACACACACACACACACACACACACACACACACAGCATAGTGGGCAATGTTTCCACATTCTGCATGAGATAGTGACTCCTCACTGCGACCTACTTGCCCAAGGAAACAATAACCTGGCGTGCAAGTCTGTACCTGTTACCAGCCTCACTCTGAAGCCAAATCTGGACCCTTGGTGTTTGCAGTGCAGGAAGCAACTGCAGACATGAGGGCGCATGCCTTCTCAGGGCTCTCATCATATCCTCATGGGCAGATCACCTGGATTGATGCTAGTTATGGGAGAAAACAGACAAAGGCGTCTCAGGGTGACTGGAGTGGGGATGTAGGAGTGGAGAGATCAGAGCTCCATGGTGCTGCATTCCTGGTAGTAAGCCTGTCATGGTCAGTGTCATCCACAGACCTCTGGTCATAGGTCTTTCATCCCAAAAGCAAAGTCTACCCTTTAAGTCTGTCTACCAAGCGAGTGGAAGAATGTGAGCTCACACAGGCCAAAGCAGTCAACAGAGGGAACCATCCTTTGAAGCCTTGTGTCTGTTTGCTTCTTGGAAATTTTTATGTCACACTCTATCACTGATTTGTGTTTATTTCTACATCAGCCTGTCTCAAATGACCATGTTTCTCCGATTCTAATGTGTAACCATCTGTAAGAATTTCCAAAAGTTGCATACCAGCAGTTCTTTTTTTTAAAAAGATCACATAAATTATAAAAAAACATTCCATTTCAGAAATGTTTAAATGAGAGAAAGGTATGTGTCTTAGAATCAAAAATCATTCTCTGGAGATGTGTGGTGTTTCCAGTGGGACCAGACCGGTCTTCTGGCACAAGGTTGTGTGCCTGTAGGAGATGGCAAGAACCTCAGTAGATAGTGCACAGTTGTGGATGTGTTTACTGGGGGTCAGTGGTGAGGTGGGGAGGGTGGGAAGTCTGTAGGGCTTTGTGTTTTGCCTCCCCTAATTTCTACCCAATGGGATCTCTCTGCTTGGCATTATTTGCCTTTGTGGAGCAGCTGTGATTAGCTGCAGTATTCCTGGATGGTAGCCACCATAGCATCTCTTCCCATAGTTGGGACAGCCCATAATACCTGCATTAGTTACGAAACTGCACCTTGATGAGAACCAGTTTCAGGGAAGAAGAGAAACTTCTGGAAAGGTGTGAGACAGCCCTGGCTGTCCTGGCACTCACTTCGTAGACCAGGCTGGTCTTGAACTCTCTGAGATCAACCTGCCTCCCAGGTGCCGGTATTAAAGGCATGCACCACCACCTCCTGGCCCACAGGACATATCTTTGTCATCTAATAATGGATTTTCATCTTGGCCCTCTATTTGATGTTTGCTGAGGCTACTGAAACAACAACAACAAAATACTTCTGGTCATTCAAGGCAGGAATCAACACTTGTTTTATAGCTCTCTGTGACAATGAGGAAGATCTAAGTTTATCCTCATGGAGAGTGTAGTTTAGCACGACAGTAGGAGTTGGTCATAGAGACAGAGGAGTTAGACCTGCAGTCAGGTCAGGGGGGCTTCTAAGAGGAAGGAGATGGTTCTGGAATCCTTGGGGGGATGGATGAACAGGTCCTGCCAGGAGAAGGGAAGGTACGGTATGTTGCTTGCCAGCATTTATATGGATGTCTGTAGCAGTGTTCCCTGAATCATCAAGATGACAGGAAAGGTCAAGGAGGGCTGCCTCACCTACCAGCAGAAGGCTCTTCAGCAGCTGCATCTACAGTGTGATTCACTGCCCTGAGTGTAAGATGCACTTGAAATTGCATTTATTTTTGTGTAATAAAGAGAATCGCCGTAGTAGATGAGTATAGTGTTTGAGTCTATATGAACCAAAGTTTCAGAAGTGTTCAATGTTAAAACAAACAAATAAAAGATAGTTAAAATACCAAGTTATTGTACACAGAAAGCCCTGGATCCACTCCTCTCTCAGATGGAGGCTGGGTGGGCAGGTTGATTTCAGTTGGATTAGGACGATGGGAAGGTGGTTCATTGCTCAAGATACACACTTATAGAGATGTAAAATGTTAGCTGGCTGAAGGGAAGGGGCTCATGAGCTCCCAACCCTATAAGAAGAGCTTATTGGCAGTTGATGGCTTCCAGGGGAGGGAAAGTCAGTTTTACTTAAGGTAAGGTGGACCATGCTCCAGTGGATGGCCCCACACCCATGAGAACATAGGCAGCATTGATTGGACTTGTTGGTTTATTTTCAAAAAAGGACATGAAATTGGGTGTGGGGAGGAGGTGGAGCTAAGTGGATAGATCTGGGAGGAACTAGGGGGAAGAGTAGGAGGGTGAATACTATTAAAATACATTGCATGCATGTATGATTTTTGTTTTTTTTTTTTGTTTTTTTTTTTTGTTTTTTTTGTTTTTGTTTTTCACAACAGGGTTTCTCTGTATTGTTTTGGAGCCTGTTCTGGAGCTAGCTCTGTAGATCAGGCTGACCTCAAACTCACAGAGATCTGCGTGCCTCTGTCTCCCAAGTGCTGGAACTAAAGGTGTGTGCCACCAACACCCAGCTGAAATTTTTAAAGAATTAATTAAATGAGATTAAAATTATTCTTTGAATCCTAAAAAGTGAAAACAAAACCCTGTTAGCTGGTTTAAGTATGTGCTCAGTGGGGTGGCGGGCTTAAGATCAGTGTTGTTGAAATAATGGAGTCTTCAATTTCTTATTTAATACTTTCTGGCTGAGAGTTGAGGGGATCTTCAGTGGCTGGTAGGTCCAGATGCAAGAGAAGTCCCGGGCATCTTCTAATCAGGCTTGACCAGTCATCCAAGTCTATTGGAGTCAATCATCAAAGGACTTGTTGCCTAAGCCAAGCTTTTTGAGTTGTGCAACCTTATCACAGTGTATATCTTTGCCAAGATCCCCAGGTGCTTGAGGCCCAGGTCCAGCTAAAATAAGAAGCCAGTATAGAGCACTGGACAGCGATCCTAGAGTCCCGGGACTGCAACCCCTCTCTGCAATGTATTAGCTATACGGGCTTGAATAAGTCTCACAGCCCCAGTCTCTCTATTTTCTCAACTAACCTAAATTAAAATATGTATCTTGGGGTTATTGTGAGGACTTAAAAGAAAGGTTGGGAGGCACATCGCATCATGATCCACTTGGGACAGTCAATGAGGGTGACACCGCTGTCTGTCTCCCACACCTACAAGATAAAGCAAGGCAGGCAGAAGAGCCTTTTAGATTCTTCATTTGTGAAAAACTAAAGTAGGAATTAAACGCAAGAATTCCCTTGCTCAGCCTCTAGGGTCTGGGAATGTTCTCTGGTGATTTGGCTGTCAGTCTGCCTTGATGAAAGATGGGAGTGAGTCTTCAGGATTTCCTGGTTCATCCCAGACATTGGTTTTGAGGCACGAGACTTAGAACTCAGCCCTTGGCGTAGGTGACCCCCACCCAGTGCTCTCATTACATAGAGTGGAAAACAGAGAAGGAGACATGAATAGCTCATTCACAGTTCTGTTGAGTGGTAGGAGCTGGGATTTGTAAGATAACTGTTCTGAAGTTTATATTTGCAGCCACTCCCAACAATGTATGAGTTGTGACACTGGCTGGAAAAGATAAGAATGAAATGCACATGAATGACCTTTTTATATGCTCACGTCTCTTGCCGGAGACCCAAGACTGTCTTCTCTGACTCCTCCCAAATCAAAATAAATAGAACGAAGAGATGCATGTTGAGAGCAGAAACATCTAGCCAGTTGTCTGATGAGGAGGATGCTCTGTGCGCACACAAGCATATTTCTGTGTGTATAGGTACACGAATGTACACATATATGTATATGGTTTTGGAGACCAGAGGAAACCTCCGCTACAGAGTTCTGCAAGTGCTAATCCTCAGGGAATTGCTTTGTTTTGGGACAGAGTTTCTCAGTAGCCTGGAACTCACCAGGAGAGTTAGACTGGATGTCCAATAAGAAAACAGGATCTGCCCACCTCCACAAAGCAAGCATGGCCAACATGGGCCCGCCTGCAGATGTGCCTCAAGGTTGTGTGTAAGGCAAACCTGGCTAATCAATCACAGGACCGACTCACAGTGAGTCTGAAGCCCACCTCAGAGTCCTCTCAACACATTGCCCCAGGCAGTCACTGTTGGTGAACTGGGCTTTGTCCCTGCGGAGAAATCTGCTTCTAATCATTTCTGTCACTAAAGGAATATAAAGGCCACTGAGATTGGGTGCTCAAAAGGCTGTGTACACTGAGTTCCTCAGTCTGGCCAGGGCAAGGAAGGAGATGCCTTCAATGGTATACTCAAAAGCCAAAGGAAGCTGATCTGTGACACACCCAACGCTTTAGCTCTCTTGGTTCCTTTTTGTCTGGTTGTTGTGGGTTTTCCCCTCAGAAACTGCTGTTTGATTTAGGCCTTGCTGTCTTAAGGTCTTTTTATTTTTTTCCTTTCCCTTACCTTCTCTCTGTTGGAGAACAGGTGTGTTTGTTCATCTTTTTTTCCCCAACATAATTTATTTTGATTATTTTGGAATTTCACATAATGTACCCCAACCATATTTGATTCCCCAATCTTCCTACAACTGCACCCTACCCTTGTGATCCCCCAAAAAAGAAGAAAGAAGAAAAACATACAAGTCCATTTGTGTTGCCTATATATTCACTGGAGGATGTTCAAACTCTGAGCGGCCAGACCCTTAAAGAAAACTGAGTCTTTCCCCACCCCACCCCCACCCCCACCAGAAGCCATCAGCTGTAGACAGCTACACTACAGCATCCTGACCACAATTAAGAGTTCTCTTTGATGGCTTCCTGTCTAGGCTGTTTCAGCTTTTTAACTAGGGCCCAATGGTGCTGACTCTCCTGCCCAAATCCAGCAACTGAGTTTCCAAAGTCAAAACTCCTTCCTGTGGCGCATGATTACCTCTACCATCCGACCCTCCTTACCTTCACAGCTCTGTCCTCAGCCTGCTTCATGCACATGGCCTCATTCTACTGGGGTCCAAGCAGCATGGTGTCAGCTGATGGTCACTGGGGTAATCGCGTCACTACCTTTTCTCCATCTTGTATAGTCACAGCTATACCATGAGTATCATTTCCATTCATGGAGAAAGCCACTCCTGTCTCCTTTGTGCTTTCTGAAGGGAACACATGACACTAACCCTGGTTCTTACTCTCTCATAGTCACTCAGTTGTTAGGAAGTGCATCTTATGAGTCTCAGTGACAGTGAGACAAATCAGGCCCTAGCTGAGCCTAGAGTCTGACCACATCTTTTTTTAGTATCTTGTTTAAGTGCAAGTCTCTGCCACCACACCAGACCCATTGTGGTCAGGACTGGCTCCACACCATCAAATGCCCTTAGTTCTGTGTATATGCCTGAAGTTGCCAGGAAAGTGGCTTCTCCTGTCTGGACAGCTATTCATTCTACAGTACGTTGTTCTTAGAAAGGTTCCCCGAGGCTGTAGGACTGGCCATAGGAACCAACCTAAGGTTCTCTTTGCAAGGCTGGACCTGTGGCAGCAGGAGCTGGGGTAGGGGATAGGTGCCTCAAACACAAAGCAGGGAGCTAAGATGCATTAAGAACATGCTATACACTTATACTTCAGCTCATTTTCTGGGAGCTTTACATTATCTTTACCTTGGTGTTCTCATCTGGAAAGTGGGTCTTAAAGCAACCCTGGCCTTATAAAATGGTTGTGAGATTTAAAAGCACAAAAGGATTTAAACGAGTACAGAACATTATAACTCATTGGTATAAATATTGACCATGACTTAAATTTTCCTGGCAGTAGGATTGAGTACTGATATTTCACTGCCACTTGTCCAGCTTTCTGTAGGGGGAAAATGAATATTATTTGTATAAGTTGAAGACCATGTAATGAAAAATTATTTTCTCTTGTTGATGTGGGAACAGAGTCTGCATGGTAAGGGGTGTATTTTTGACTCTACCAGCTTCAGTCTTTTTTGCCCATTGCTGTGTTTCAGATGTACTTAGTTAGGGAGGAAATCTCTATTCCTGGTCCTCTGCATCCCTGCCTCTGACATGCCAGTGGAGGCTTCAACCCTACTGAATAATGTTGTGGTTGGCTTAGAGGGAGCAGAAAGGGAAACACGACAGTGTGGGTAAGAGCTGTAGCAAGGTGTGTACCATTTATGGGGCGTTTTACAGTGAAACAGTAATTGGAACCCTGGGATTTAGTGAGAGTTATGAGGTGGGACAGGCTTAACATCAAGCATCCTGAAATAGAAATGTACATGACACTGGCATGAAGAACAGCTGTACTTCACTAGTGTGTGTGTGTGTGTGTGTGTGTGTGTGTGTATGTGTGTGTGTGTTTGTGTGTGTGTGTGTCCTTGAACACACACACTGTTTAAAGCAGTTTATACATGATACTTACGTGACATCCTCCTCCTCATCATTACTCTTGCAGTATTCACTCCACTTAGAGGCAAAATAAAATTATAGGTCATTTATTTGCTCTCTGAAGCAGAGCTGCTAAGCCTAATGAGATGGTCCACTTCCCCTATTTCCTCCCAGTGACAACAAATGACTCCGGGTCACTTGCATCTCAGTGCAGTGGAACCTGATCCTGTTGTCACAGTGCTCAGAACTGCAGACCCCTCTCCTGCTAGAGAGCAGAGCAGTGAGCTAGCCCACGACTGGTGTCTTCACTACCCTGGCTTAACCTCTCGCCAAGGCAGCAGGAAGGATCTTGTGTCTGGGGGAATTCTCCCAGCTTGGTCTTTTCCTTTTGTTTTGCTTTTGCACCGTGAGGGATGGACCAAGAAACTTAGTCCATCCTAAGAAGTGATCCTATTGACTTGAGGTGTTCCTGACCACTACAGAACTTCCCAAGCTTGCTCCCACTTTGGGGTCTTTGTACTTTTCTCCATGATGCCATTTGGTTGCTTCATGTCATTCATTGTCACTCCAGCCTCCTTATACTCCCCTAGCTGTTGGCTTTATTTACTATCCACCCAGTGTTCTTTATGATATTCACTCCCATGGGATGTCCATTACTCATTATCTACCCTTAATATGTGTGTCTCTGTGGTGTTTTCTGCTGGCATTCAGAACAGGGCCAGACTCGTAGCAGATACCCTGTGATATCTGCTAAATGGACCCATAAGGAAACAAATTATTATGATGTTGTTTCATACAGTTTTCATCATATTTAGATTTCAGACTCTTTTATGGATTGTAAAAGGTCTGAATTCTCAAAGGACAACTTCTTCTCAGCTAAATCCCAGGTGTCCTCAGTCAAACAATTTGTCTGCTAGGGAATGATCACCTGATCATCTGTGCACACAGCAGCAATGAAACAGATTTCACAATGTTTGTGAATTTCATCAGTCCTTAATACACAAGATAATTTGAAATGTTCTTCCCCGTGTGTGTGTGTGTGTGTGTGTGTGTGTGTGTGTGTGTGTGTGTGTGTGTAAATGGAGGGCCAGATCCTGAAGACATTGTGTTATATTAGTTTGCAGGAAGTATGCTGCCATTACAGATCCATGGGCATGATAGACATGGTAATTTGGGTGACTTGTGCAAGGCTGCACGATGAGTACAGAGCAGGACACAGATAGGAGTTCAACTTGTGAACTACAGTCACACTCTAGAGCCTGTATTACTCTGTACAGAAATTGTGCCATGGTTGGACATGCATGTACAGAACCAGCCTGGGGCAAGTGTCCTTTGATGCTGGAGCTCCTGTAATAATGGTTGTCACCAGCTTTGCTATTGAATAAGGAGCAGTGAGATTAAGGCAAAGAAACAATTTTGCAGTTTCTCTAATTTACAAGGAGTCGATAAAAGAAACCAGCATGCCATGTTTCCTCTGAAAGCGGAGAATCCAGAGGTAGTGCCCTCTGCCAAGAGGCACCTTCTGTGTATGCTGTAGATCTTCCACCTCTCTTCGACATATTGTTTGCTTTGATTTTCAAGCACATAAACCCTGGATTGTTGGGGCAGAAGGTTATCTTTTGTCAATATCTGTACCTAGTGAGCCAGAGGGAGGAGAGCATCCATCAGCCAGGGTTTACAAGCCTCTGCTGTTGTACAGGCTGCTTCCTAGACTCATCCTTTTCAAAGTGGAAGTCCTCTTCCATTCTAGATGATCTGTTAACCATACTTGATCGAAGTCTTAAAGATGCTGCACAATACAGAAACAACATTGTTTCAAAAGGAAGATCCCAGATGAGTGTGGTGAACACCTGGAATCCCAGCCCCCAGGAAGCAGAGGTGGGAGGATGGCTGAAGTCAAACATGTCCATATAGTGAGGTCTGAGCCATCCAGTGTTACAAAGAAGGCCCCGTCTCAAAGCTAAGCAAAGAAAAACACAACACAATACAGTTCTGCTTACCCCAGAAAATGTCTAATAAATTCTCTTCGTGTATTTTCTTCCAGAATCATGTTCCACTCTGAGACAACCCTACCAATAATTTTTTTAGCCTTCTTTCCAAGAATTTCTTTCCATGTATATAATTGTTTGCACACACACAGATTTCAATGTCTCATCTCAAACACTTTCCCATGCCAGCTCACTGGTGACCCTTTCAAGGAGTCCTTAGTCTTTACCTCAGAGGACCTGCAAGACCTTGCCCTAGAAGGAGCCCAACCTCTGTTCAGATAATTTGGCAATCTGATGTCATTTCATTTCAAAATATTCCTATAATCCCTTCTCTGTCTCTCCATCAGATATTTAATGTGCATCTCACCTAATGGTCCCTAGCATCGAAGCCATTTACTGTAGTCTTTTACTCACTTTAACTGCTCTCTTCCATGCTTGCTAATGTTCTAGGAGCATGATGATATATTTTCCTTCTGACCTCAGGTGTCACACTATACTTCAGGAAGGCACACAGACACTGTGATAACCCTTAGGTCACTTGTAAGAGTTCAGAATGCCACTTCAGTGCACTTTCTAGAGCATTCAAGCATTCATTTGAACTTAGTTTTATGTTATGTTATCTCTTTCAGCCTGTAACTGTTCAAGGAAGATCCCCTTAATTCAGAGATGGGGTGTGGGGGAGAAGAAAGGATGGTGCTGATGGCTACTTGCAGAGCACACTTACCTGACAACATACCATCCCCAACAGCCTCTCCCCATCCCTAGGTGGGGGATAAGGAAATAGGCTCTTGGAATTTAGAGTGATTTACGACTACATAACCAGAAAGTTTTGTCCCATTCTCTTGAAGCCTAACCTTTGTCCACTTTCTTCAGCAAAGTAGGCATAGAGCCTGGGCCTTTCTGAGGAGGACAGGTGCACCAAAGGCCAGACTGTGGCCAATGCTTTGATCACTGTGCCAAGGATGCTCTGTCCTGGCCCTGCTGTGCCCAGATGGACTGGGAGGGGGTCTTTGTGACTGGACTTTTGGACTCCCTTATGTCATTCCCCCCCCCATTTGCTGTGGCTTGGCACTGATCTGGGGTATTTTCCAAAAGGGCAGGTCACATGTAACGTGTGCCTGGCATGAGCTGCTCTTGTGGTTCCTCCTCTCTGCTTGGGAAATGACATGTGAGCAGAGGGCTCTCATCAATGTGAGCATCTACAATAGCAGAAAAAGGCCTACTCAGATAATGTCTGAGACAATGGTATTATGGTTATTTAACATTTGGACAATTGAGAGAAGAGGGTGTGTCATTAAATAAATTCATGGTAATTTCCTCTGAATTTTTAATCATGACATTATAAAGTAATAAACTTACATGGTAAAATGTTAGAAGCATGTGAAAGTGTAGGAGGTACTGATTGATGAGGTCCTTTCCTCACATGCAATACCCCTGGACTTCTCCCTGGAAGGCACCATCAACTGCACTATGGTTGTCCCAGAAATATTGATTGTAATCTTTGTAGGTACAATAAAAGTATTTAAGCTTACCCATGATCTATTTCTTTTGAATAGACATCCAGACAGACAGATAGCTTATCAGCCAACTATCCATCCCTCTTAAGCCTAACTCTTTGTGTTTGAAAGTAAGAAAAAAAAACACTTGAATTTAATCTCTTGTTGGGGGTTGCATTAGGACCAGTATACTCCTAACAGAGAGCCTTGTGAGTTCCTGGGATTCCTGTCTGGGACCCAGACTTCATCATAAAGTCATTCAGTTGGCCTTGAAGGAGTAACCTAGACCCATACACCAAAGATATCTCTGTTAGCTTTGTTTACATAAACTACACTAGTTTCTTTCAAAGTAACATATAAGAAAATACCCTTTGGCAAGGATAGTTCCAGATGGGTGTAAGTCCATGGAACCTGGGATTCAGGAATTCTGTCCTAACTCATTCATTACCACAGAAGAGTGTCAATTTACAATGCCAATCTCCTTAGGGAAACAGTCTGATTACATATAACTTTCTGGATAACCAAACACTACCTGAAGGCTCATCTTTGTCCCCAGCATTTTTTCCCAGTTAAGTGGCAGGAGTGAAGGGCTGAAAGACAACTTACCATACTCTTTATTATAATTTATTTCAAATTGCCCCACAAGAAGCCAGCATGCTGCTGGGGAGAGTAGTTCTGTGTTTTCGAAAGGCTCCCTCTTCAAAGGCAGAAAATACCCTGCTCTGTCTGTCCCTGATGCTAGGCTCTTCCAGAGAGCTCTGAACACTGACTGCTTTGGTAACTTCTAGCCTCTGTGCCTTACTAGCTCTGACTTTTAACAGTTAAATCTTAATGGGGGAAGTAATTAAATAATTATGTTTCTCTCAAAGGATTGTTTTACTTAGTTATGGCAGATGCCTAGGCTGACCTGGCTTAAATGGAGGAGACTATGTTAGCTGAAGATTCTAGAGGTAACTTCAGAATCCATCAGGTCTAGAGACTAAATCTTATCATCAGAGCACCTTCTCAGCCATGTCTGTCTTCAAATACAAGCAGATGAGTTCCATATGGTCTTCTAGATGTTCTGAAAGATCGAGTTTTGCATACTAGCAGCTCAGAAACCTCATCAAACACGAGGTTCTCATTCCCACTATTTATGTAGAAAAAAAAAGTTTAGGAATAAATCTTGCTTGATTAACTTGACCTCAGTACCTGCCAACACTGGTTAGTTTTATGCTAGCTTGACACAAGTCAGAGTCATCAGAGAACCTCAGTTCAGAAAATGCCTTCATAAGGAAAATTATGGCATTTTCTTAATTAGCGATCAGTAGGGGATGGCTCTATCTATTGTGGGTGGTGCCATCTCTGGATTGGTGGTCCTAGGCTTTATAAGAAAGCAGGCTGAGCAAGTCATGGGAGCAAACCAGTCAACAGCAGCACTCTCTGTGACCTTTGCATTAGCTCCTGCCTGTGGGTTCTGGCCCTGAGTGAGTTCCTGTCCTCACTGCTTTTGATGATGAACTGTTATATGAAAGTTGTGAGTGAAATAAATCAATTGATTTTGGTCATGGTGTTCTATCACGGCAATAGTAACCCTTGCTATGACATTACCTGTGCATCTTCATGGTCATGAATGGAACATCCTGATGTACCTGGTCGGAGATGTACAGAAGCTCAGCAACTCCCAAGCCACAAAGATAGGAGTTGAAGAAGGAGGGCCAAGAATCTAGAAATAAAAGAGGACGGGTCAAAGCAATAGGTTTGTAATGGGAAGCCAAAGTACTTTTTTTGTAAAGGGACAGTTCACATATATTTTAATATTTCTGTTTCTACACAGTTAAGCTCATGGGATTGAAAAATTCATAGGCAATAGCTAAACACTTGTCTTGACTATATTTTAATAAAACCTTGTTTATGGAAACAATCACTGGGCTGGGATTTTTTCCATGACTATAGTTTACTGATCTTTGCATAGATCATAGAATGCATACAATGCATAGAATCTTCAACCTTTCATGTCTGGCATGTAAACAGTATTCTCTTTACATAGATTCTGGCTATCAACATTATTTATGCCATAAGTAAGGGTAACAACAAAGTAACTTTGATGGAAATTTCAACAGCACTAACTGAACAACTAAACATAATGAAGTATGAGTCATGTCAGTAATGTGTGCTAGGATGCTTTTTAAATTGGTGCTTGAGCTTCCTCTCCATAAGCACATATAGAACTAAAAGTCAGTGCCCAGGTAGGCTACACAAGTAGTGTACTTGTAGTTGAGCCCTAAGAGCTGGGAGATGTCTCAATGTGGTAACAGCACTTGCTGTGCAAACATAAGGACCCACATTCAGATCTCCAATATCCATGTCTGTCTATATAAGCACAGCACAGGGTAAGAGGGAAGGCAGATGGATCACTAGAGATCACTAGCCAGCTAGCTTAGTTGAACAAAATGATGAGATTTGGGTTCAGTGTCAAGAGAATCAAGTGAAGGGAGATATAGCAGGATACTCCATAGCCTCCCCTGGCCTGCACATGAGCACATACAGGCATGCACCCCTACCTCACCCCCAAAACTAGATGAGCCCAAGGCTCAGAAAAAGTGTCTCATGTGCAGGTTCACACAACAAAGCTGGGGGTGGCTTTGGGGTATATGACTGATTCCTCCAGCCATTTTCCAGGTTTGAAGGGTTCCACCTTCCAGGATCTGGTGTGCATAGTTTGTTTCAGGACTCAAATGAACACAGATGGATAGTCTTTGATGCTTGAGATCCAGACTGGGAAATGTGATAGTGTTGGGAAGAGTCTTGGCATGGAAAGAGCTGGTTTGGGATTGGCTGGTGTTACATGACTCAGGGGGACTCCTTGCTGCTAACATGACTCAGATGTTGGTCTCACTTGAAGACTATGAGATGCCCTTCAATGCATTTGAAAACAAAAAACTGAATGGATGCTTAGTCACTGCCTTGCCAACTACCCGGTTTGCTACTATTTGAACTGGCTTAGCAGGTAGGAATTGCATGAACTCCTAATCTTTAGGTTGGTTGCATCCTGGTGTAAGGATTCCCTCAGGTCCCCCATGGCCAGAGAGGGCCTTGTGTGCCCAAGATTTACTCACCAAATTCTCCACAACTTTGGAAAATTCCTTGGATTTTGGTTAGCTAGGTGCTCTACAGTGATCATGGCACTGAATAACACTTATGCTCTTATTCCCCTGCCCCCTTCAAGTTATTGTCACTGTCATCACTTAGATCTATTTACATACTCCATTACAAAGAGTGATCTCCATAAATCAGGTCCCCGAGTGCTGTGGAGAAGTAGGTAGTGTTGAAGATTTGACTTACCATATCTCTAAGCCAGGGGCCAGCAAACATTTCCATGCTGATCCATGATTTGGAACTCCTGAGGCGATCAGAAGGTTTAAATATAGGACCCAGGGATGGAGGAGTATTTGATTCTGCTACCTGGTTACTTGAGTATAGTCAAAACCTGAATTTTTTTTTTCTGTGACAGGGTTTCTCTGTAGCTTTGGAGCCTGTTCTGGAACTCACTCTGTAGACCACACTGGCCTCAAACTCACAGAGATCTGCCTGCCTCTGCCTCCAAAGTACTGGGATTAAAGCCATATGCCACCACTGCTCGGCCAAAACCTGAGCTTTTGAAGTTGGAGAAATCCAGGTTTCTCCTTGGTTCTGCAGTTTGGTAGATGATTTTAGATAAGTTAAATGTTATCAGTTTCTTCTTTATAAATTGAGGATTAGAATAATGAGTCACACTTCTGCCCTACCAGCCCACAGAGCTGCTGTTATGAAGATGAAACAGAAAATAGTCACTGTCTCCCAAAGCTCTTAGATGTTGATAGCATCATCAGTACCTCTTAACCTTCTGAGTTATAACTACTCATAAGAAAAAAAATAGTGTATAATATGCTTTAAAAACCTATAAAAAGATTTTTCAGTACTTTCCCCAAAGAGAAATGACCAGTATTTGAGGAGAAAGGTATGTTTAACTCAACCTATACATCTCATAATATGTTCACGTAGTCAAATAATTACATAGTAATTTGTATAATTTTATGTGTTTATGTATCTTGTTAGAAATAAATTCAAATAAAAGATCACACGTTAATGACCTGATCTATCTGGGTCTTCTTCAGAGAGACCGGTGCTGAAATCTGTCATCAGCATCTTTTGGGAAGGGCTGAAGGGACCTGATAGGATTTTTGCTTTGCATGGCTATAGAATGGATGCTAGGACTAAGTTGTGGTGATATGTCATGCTTTCTCCAAAACATGATGTCTCAATCATTCAGAGGCAAATATCACTTTCAAACTCATTCTCTGAAAATTTCTCTTAGCAAGGTTTAAGCTGAAGGTCATGCTTGGAACCAAGTTCTTCAGTGCCACCTGAGAACCAAAGGTGGGGTGATTACAGGCCAGAGTAGCCCTGAACCCTCTGGGTCCACCCCAGTGACCTCATCTAACTGTACTAGCTGTGCAAACACAATTGCTGTGCCTAGGTTTAAAGAATTTGCCCTGAAGTTACCTAAGTGGCAATCATCCCCAGAGGCAGGCATGTTGCTTTTCCTAAGTAAGTTTTGTCGATGCTTATGGTGAATTAACAGCTGTGAGCTTGAGACTGGGTGTCTTAGTAAAACCAGAAAATGAGAAGTTTGCTTGAGCTCAGTAAAATAAATAACATAGTAATTCCTACACACACACACACACACACACACACACACACACACACACACACACACACAGAGAGAGAGAGAGAGAGAGACAGAGAGAGACAGAGAGACAGAGAGAGACAGAGAGAGACAGAGAGAGAGAGAGACAGAGAGAGAGGGGGGAGAATTGAGTTCTGGTCTATGACCCAGTAACTAAAAAATATCTGTGAATAGTATTCTCACCTTAACCTTCTAGATCTAGGTTCTTGTCACCATACTACAGTGAAGAGAATTGGGATTGGGTGGAGACATTGCCAGCTCTACCCTTTCTCAGCTACTTGACAAAAAGCAAGCTAGTCAACCCTGCTTCCTATTCAATAAAATGACTAACAACCATTCTTCACAGTGTACAAACCAACTGTTTTTAGAGATTTTGCAAACTCTTGCTGTCAAGCCAGCCCTCATAGACTATGGGTCCAGCCTACAGTCTGTAGCACCCACCCCTACTGTAGACTTGTAAAGAAAAATCTGACATCATGGCTAGGTGTCTTAACACACACTGAGTCATTACTCAAGAGAGTTCTAATTTTGGACCATTGATAATGAGGAGACAGGCAGAGAAGATGAAGACCTTTTTGTTCCCTATAACATATCAGTCACATGTTGGTCATTCTTTCTTCTTTGCCTTGAAGGTGAGATCACCTTTGTTTTCACATTTGTCCCCAGGGAAGCTACTCAAAGTTAAAAATGATGTGCTATCCTTGTAAAAGTCAAGATGATTCATTGTTATTACATTTGTCTCCTGCTGAATACATAGTCACTTTGTGTGCAGGAATTTTGTTTAAGCTTGCTGAGGATGGCCTTGTCCATACAATGATAGAACTCAATGGGGAAAGAGCCCCTAACTTTGGAGGAGGCTGGCAGGATTCAACTTATCTTCTGTTAGGAAAACAGCACAGGGTGCTTGTTGATAAATGTTAATTGATACTTGATGTTTTTGCCAAGAAGGCAATGGGGACTGGTTGGGACCGTGATAGTGGACTCTCAAGTATATTCATTTTTCATTTCTAACTCATAGCTACCACTCATGGGTGTGTTACAGAATGACTCTGTTTTCTATATTTTAAGAGATGTATAATCTGGATTTTTGAAATGAAATCAACCTGCCTTTGTATGTTGTTAATTCAGATATAAAACAACAGCCTTGGACTTACCAGGTAAGCCATTGATTCAAGGCAAAACCTTGCCCAACTTCAAATTGAAGGTTTATAATTTGAGCATAAGCAAACTTTCTTCCAGAACATTTAGAATGGAAGGACATTAACCTGGTTGTTCATGTTGTACAGCTTCCAGATAAAGGCTTATGATTTGTTGGCACAATGAACTAAGGAAAGAACCAAAATGCTCCAAATGAAAACTTACCCTGTAAGTTTTCTGGGTAGTGTATGATTTAAACCTCTCCTCTTTCTCCCCATTAAGACAATATCAGTCTCTTATTAATGGGCCACAGAGTTGTGGTCTGTTCTCCAATAAGGTACAAAAGGCGTAGTGTGTGCTAAATGTAGCCTCAGAAAGATGGGGGAGAGTGTGGGTGGAGGAAGAAGGAAAGAATGTGTGGGGTACAAAAAGCCTGACATTTCTGTCTTTACTCAAAGCCCTGCTCTGTATTTGAGTCCAGAGGTCTCTTTCCAAGAAATACTGTAGACCTCATCTAACTTCATTACCATATTCTGTCCTAATGTTTAATTCAATTTTCCAGTTTTACTCAAAGCCAATAGATGTCTGTCACTGTGCACGCTATTATATAGAGGATTCAACAAAGACAGATGTGATCTTAGTTTGAGTATCATAATGTGAGAGCCAATCAGGTAAGCCATTGATGCATGAAGAAACATTGCCACACTCTATATAGAAGGTTTTATAACATGACCAAGGGAAAAATCTTTCTTCCAGGACACTTGGAATGATAGCCTTTTAACTTTTAGGAGTCAAATGTTGATGATCTCCTGACCAATATGGTGTCTTTTTTTTTTTTAAACCACTTTAGGGCTGTTGGTGTGTGGTTTTGTTAGAGTAACTTCAGGATGTGCATACAAATTGTTAACATGACCTCCTTCTACACTGGAAAAGCTCTTGTTGCCTTTGGCAACATCTAGAGATGCTACCTAGGACTCCTGTTGTGCTTATAGGCTAAGGGACTTGAGAATATTTTCTCATGCTTTGTTTATGTGTCATTCTGAAGCCATATCACAAGAGGAACCTCTTACTTGGCACTTGACTATGTAAGATCCACTCCTTCCCTTGAATCCTTCCTTAGGTATCTCCCAGATCACATAGACACGAACCACTCTAACATCCCCAAAT
Organism: Cricetiscus sungorus; assembly: GCA_030556225.1. NCBI lineage: Eukaryota > Metazoa > Chordata > Mammalia > Rodentia > Cricetidae > Cricetiscus > Cricetiscus sungorus. Next base: position 40,036,782 of record JANBXA010000372.1, read on the forward strand.
AAGTACTCTCTCTAACAATTGTAACCATGTACCTCATACCTAACACTGATTTCATGTCCATGGATTCAGCCAGTCATGGATAAAAAATATTTTAAGTTAAAAAATATGCTTGTAGTGAATATGTACATACCTAAATCCTCTGCTTGTCATTATTTCTCAACCTCACAATAACAATTCACAGCATGTTCACTTTAGGTACTATACATGGTTCAGGAGAAGATGTGTAAGTTTTCATGTAAATACTAGGCAGTTTTATATAATGGACTCTGGTATCCTCAAACTTTGCTATCCTCAGGAGTCCCAGAATCCATCCATAGATACCCAGGACTTGGGATAGCAACTACCCTTCTTCCATTGAGTCTATAGTCTAGTAGGGCAGGAATTGAGGAATGAAGCAAGCCATATGGCAGGGATGAATTGTGCAATATAAGATTGAAAACTCAATTGAGGGCTCTGGAAGGAATTGCGCCAAGCAAAACTTCAAAGAGTTTATGAGAACACTGTACTAGATGAGAAGTAGCTCCTCAAACTCCACAAACTATCTCTGTCTATTAAAAAGTGGGATTTGGAGCCTGTGAGAGTAAAAGGTTTTTGCTGTCAAGCCTTACAACTTGAATTTGAGTCCTGAGTCCAACATAGTGGGAGAAGGGAACTGACTCCCACGCTGCTCTTTGACCTCTGCATGGGTGCTGTAACATAAGCATGCGCACTGACATTTCCATCCTGCCCTGGTGCGCGCGCTGCGTGCTAGCAGCACGCACACACACACACACACACACACACACACACACACACACACACACACACACACACACTTTAAAACTTTAAGTGGAGATGAGAATGTATAAAGAAGGAACATGTGTTCTACTGCATTATCAGGGAGCACCATGAACCAAGCTGCCTCAAGCTCTGGGTATGAGAAATAATCTTTTCCTCTGTAGAAGAAACTCTCTTGGTAGCACCTCTTTCACCAAAACATCAGCAAATCAAATTAGTTGAGACTTAAGTATGTAGACACAAGATGAGTCAACTGTTGGAATCAGCAAGGACCGAAATTTAGCAACCAACCAATAACTACCAATTTAATAGCTTATAAGAAACAGAAAGAAATGTCACTATTCATCTGGGAAGAATGAAATGCTTCCTTGGGCAATGAAAACTATTTAAAGGCAGCCCATTTCCAAGCTTTTTAAACAGTCCCTGACACAAAGAAGAATGGGTAGTTTTAGTCTGTGTTCATCCAGGGTGGCATTTCTCAAAGAAGAATGTAAAGCAATACTGATGTAGAAGGTTGCTGGCATCTCAGTAAAGGTGCTGAGAAGTCACTGGTGGATATATGGTGGATATACTGTCTCTCTGAATAGGTTTCTAGAAGAAGCAGATGAGTGGGTATGGACAGGGAACTCTCAATGTGTATCACCTCACCTCTCACACTTCTTGCAAATAGCAAACAAGATAAAGTAGAAACACTATATTAGTTTCCTGTGCAGCTGGACCAAAGCTACCAGCAGATAAAGAAGACAACTGAGCACAGACCAGCCCTTCCTGCTAGCCGCTGGTGTTTCTAATGCAGATAGTACTTGCTTCTTGTACGATAGGACTTTGCTGCTTGCCATTTCTGTTCCCTCTTGTCTAATTTCTCTCCTTTTCTCAGACTCCTAGACCACTCTATTCCTCAAAACTGAGTATCACACAGAGCTTGTGACTAGATTATAATTTTTATCTAATCATCTATCCATTCTTGTGTCCAACATATAGATGTACGGTTTTTCCAGAAATCATGCTACATGTGGGAAGAGAGCTAATATATGAGAGTCTTATCCAAGCACTTATCTTCTGGTGGGGAAAACAAGCCACAAACTGTGAGAGAGGACTTGAAAGCATGGGAGGAACCTGCTGAGGGAGGATCTAAAACTTGAACTTGGGATTCTATGAATGCCTTTGGATGAAAGCATGCCTGAGTTTTGAAGGTGGAATGCATGTTAGCTTAAGAAGGCTGGGCTGGATGGAGCAACGAATGGTTGCTGAAAGTCACGTGGCCTTTATTCCTCTGGAAATGGGGCCAAATGTCATGTGGTTCAGGTCATTCCCTATGGTCTCTCTACTTTGTTGGAACTCTGTGAAGTTTTAAGATATATTCTCATGTTCCATGAACCAGAAGTGGGTAGCAATTCCTCTGGAAGTGGGCCTTTTGGGACAGGGCTGACCAACATGCTTCCAGGCCATGGCATCCTCTTTATTTTTAGAAGTGATTCCCAATTTGGAATGGTTAAACACTCGACCTAGCCCTCACAGTAATTGTCTTTATGAAAATGACAAATGTGTGAGGTCAAGATAACCTTAAGTATCCCTTCTGGAGAGGACTTCCCAGGAATATAGAGGCTTCATTATTGTGCTGGCTTGTTTTATGCCAGCTTGACACAAGATGAGGTTGTTTGGGGAAAAAGGACTCTGAACTGAGAAAGACACATCAATAACATTGACCTGTATGCAAGTCTGTAGGGAAGTTTCTTTTAATGGTTTATGTGAAAGGCCCAGACAGGTGATGCCATCTTGGGCAGGTGGCTGTTTCCATAGTTTCTACATCAGTTCCTGCCTCCAGGTTCCTGCTTGAGTTCCTGCCCTGACTGCCCTCAGTGATGGACTGTGACCTGGAAATGTAAATGAAATAAACCCTTTCCTTCCTATGTTGATTTAGGTCACCATTTATCACTGCAAAAGAAAGCTAGGACAATGATTATGCTTTTTCCTGATGTCGCTCAGGAGGTTGTCTGGTTACTCCACTTTAAAGACTGTGGTTAAAAAAAAAAAAGTCAGAAGCATCACTTTCTAGTCAAATGGGCTTACTAAAGCTCAAATGCAGATACATTGTTGTAATGGTTTTCTTGAACCATTGGAGATTTTTAAGTGAAAGAAACAAAACAAAACCCAGTGTTGACTATGTATCAAATATTCTGTTGATGCCTTTTCAAATATTGTCCCTCCTGACTTCAGAAGGCTTAAGATGTGCTCTAGCCAGCCCTTCACCCCTCAGACACTCAGGCAGCATTGAGGAAGTGTTCCCCTGGTAGCATCTGTAGTAATCCATGCTCTGTGGGACCTTTCCAGAAAGCTGTGGCTTAGTGAATGAGCACAGGGGCTGGAAAAGGATCAGAGAAATGGACTGGAGGAAACTTTGGAGTCTGTAACCCTGGGTCTGTGAAGACACAGTGGCTGTCAGAGAGAGACTTCTTGGCTAATGAGCATCTCCCACTATGTTGCTTAGCCAAGGCTCATATGATGAAGTAAGCACGGAGAGACTTGCATGCTATTAAAAATGGCAGTCTGTCTTAAAGTTCCTGGTGCTTTACAGCAAGAATAGGGTGTCCTTTGAGGATCCATGGAAATCTTGGCTGGGGACAGCGTTAGCTTTTCTCACTGCCACGTAGCATATGGTACTCAGATGAAGAAACACAAAGGGGAAAGCCCCTGCAAGCACAATTCTTGTTCTTAAAGAGTTGGCCTCCTAGGAAAGTGATTTGGGGACATCTGTGTCCCCACTGTGTCTTCCCAGGTCCTTAGGCCTGGCATTGGACCTGGGCAGTGGAGGGCAGATGAAGGGTGCATTGCAGACCTCACAACCTCTAGGCAAAATGCACCAGCTGATTCCAGCTTCCAGGGGGATATTCTCCTGCCACCTCATTGAGAGAGTGAGGGAGGAAAAAAAAAAAAAAAAAAAAAGAATTGATGCCATATGAGGTGACATAAGAGTGTGCAGCAGGAAATCAGAATCCAACACCACATCTAATAATGTTATTAGAGGCTCTTGGCAGAGCAAAGAAAATTGAGCACTAATGAAAAGCAGGTACAGCGAAAACTTAGCATGGCCCCGTTACACATTCCCTTTGAGACACAGAGCACAATTTGCAAGCTAAGCTAAATTTGCCATTGAAATAGGACTTGTGTGCATATGTGTGGGAAGGAGCTGGGAGCAAAACTGACAGCTGTTTAAATAATGCAGTGGAGAAACTAAGTTTGAAAGAAATTGTAAGTCATCCCCACCCCCTACTTTCTTGTCACCTTGGCCTTACTTTGTTGGCTGTCTTCTTCATCCAGGATGTACCCAAGTAGGAACAGAGGTGACAGTCTCTGTGGCTACAGCTCAGGGTTTGGGGTAGGAGTGATGAAGAACATTTGTCACTGTAGAGTTAGTGTACTCCGATTCCCTGCCTTAGAGTTTGAACTCTTTACTGCCCTGTTCTCTTTGCACAGTGAGTGGATGTCAACTAAAAGATGAGAACACATATTTGAGTGACTGTTGATCCAGGGTAACTACATAGATCAGGTTTTGCCTTCTCTGTTTGTTGCCCTGGAAGCAAACCCTTACACTATTGAGATCTTCTTCCTGTCCATCTTCCTTCCTTCTAGTAGCCATATATCTCTGTGGGAGCTGGGACATTCATTGAAACACTGTCACTTTCATGATGGTAATAGGCCTCAGCATTATTTATTTGACATCTATCTGAATCAGTGCCCATGCTGAAATCTAACATTTAGACATACGTGTTTACATCTTGTGGGAATTTTAGGTTCTAGGGTAGCTGTACAGGTGGCCATATTGTATTTATTCTACTTACTTGCTAAGGTGCAAACAAATTTCAGAATTAATTCAGAGAGATTCCTCATTTCCTCCAGATTGATGTTCACATGTCCCCTAATCATGATAGCTGCCCTGAGCATTTGCTATGAAACCATATATCCCCACTGCCTTTACTTCTGCCCAGTGCCATCACCACTTGTTCCTTCTCCCACATCATGTCCACACCATAAGAGCAAGAAGCTTTTGGTCTGGGTTTGTTTTATTTGCCACACCATTTTTCAGTAGCTCTTACAGAGTGGGGGCTATACTGTGATCCCAGAAGAAATGCAAGGAGTAAAAGTCAAGAATAGTTAAGAGCCTGCTGAAACAACATGTTGTTGAACGGCGTCCTTCCTAGGAGAAAGCAGGGCATCTTTTCATTTCCCAATTTGTTTTTGCAAGTAATCGTATAGAAGGTCACAGCCTTACCCTCTCACAGCTCACAGACTGATAAAGGATGCAGACACTTAAGATGCAGGTCAGGAACCAGCCCCTCTAAGTGACCTTTTCTGAATATCCCATCTGCCTTCCCAACATGGATTAGCATAGTTCTTGTGATTCTCAGCAGCAAACCATATATGGCTTGATCATAACACAGATGTAAAACAGAATATTACAGTCTAATCCACTTCCTCCCCTTTTCTAGGCAAAGGCACTCACCACTGAGTGAGCATAGTGTCAGTCAGAAACATGAAGAATAGTCAATGAATCCATGCGCCGTACTTAGTATTGCTGCTGCTTGCTAAGTAACCAGCGTATGCACATGTTCTAAAGGAATGTAGGCTCCGAAGCAGCTCTGCACAATGGTATATAATCATCATTGCTACTAATATTTCATAGTAATATTCTAGAATCTTCTTCTTTATAGGCTCCACTGGTGGTCTGAGAAATGTACCAATTGGCTGCAGAATTTTTACAGGTAGTTTGGGGAGCTCCCTGCATCCCTGACTGCAACTGAGGCTTTGATTTGTTTTAAAAAGTATTGCCTGTGTTGGCAAGGTGGCTCACTAAGTAAAAAGGCTAGTCGTTCAAGCCCAGCAACCTGAAATCAATCTCACAAACCCACGGCGGATGGCGAAAACTGATTCCTGACTTCCACGTGCGTGCCGTAATGCCCCGCCCCTAATAATAATAATAATAATAATAATAATAATAATAATAATAATAATAATTACATGTTAAAACTTATTTTCCACATACCTGGAAGATCTGCTCCATTCTAAGAAAGCAAGGGACCTTCTAAGTAAGCACTTGTGGATTCTTGACAACTTGATGCTGCCACTTTGATGTGGCTGTTATGATTTAGGGCTCCCAGGACATTTTTGTAACAGCTGAAAAAGCAAACTATTAAGCAAGCAGCATCAGTTTTGTGTAGCAAAGAAATGTGTGCAGCAGGCACCCAGCCTCTTCTCAGGGTTGGGTGCAGATGTGAACCTCATATCTGTGTGTTTCCACTTTGCCGTGGCTGTTTCCATGCCTCACGCTTTCATGACACCATGTGGAACTCGCCAGAATGTGTGCTTTCCATGCTTGCTAGCCTCACTGTAATAGGGGGTGTGGGTCTGATTCTAGTTTTGTTGGCAGCAGGGTACAAGCAAAGCAGAAGGCCAGGGGGTGGATGATCTGGGGGGGGCAGCGTGTGCCAGAGTTTGGGGAGAGACTGAGGGGGTGTGTGATAGAGGGGGTGTGCCCGCTATCTCAGAACACATGCTGCCTCTATTCCTCACTGGCCATTTTCTAAGATGTGAGCTTCATTTTACTTCACAGTCCTGTCTGGAGAACTATTTAAAAATGAGTGTGTGTGTGGGGGGGGGAGAGACCCAATGCACATCTAGAAATATGGTCTGTCCATATTAAAGAGATCATTCGGATCATTTTTGCCTGCTTGCTGCACGAATTACTTGCAGTCTGTTTCACATGGCAGTGAAGGAAGTGTCCCTGCTTGCTTGCTGGTCTTTGTGAACAGGGGGAGCAGCCATACTGTTTTCTTTCTATAGGTGTGGTCAGAGTGACCCTGTGTGCCTACATGTGGCAGGAATTCAGAGGTTGACTGCAATAGCAAGTTAGTAAGTAGAATATAGGGGCCATTAAGAAGCTGTGGGGTTTTGGTTATTTATTTTCATCTGAGTATCCTGCCGAATGATGAAGCACTCACTATCCCTGATTTTTAGGGCATTTTGGTGGCAAATACGTTAAAAAGCTTCTCATGAAAAATTAGCCATTGCGCTTAGGCCCAAAGTTTTAGCTCTGTGCTAAACTGTCAAAATCTTGTTGGAATGCTGGGGCAACTGGATAGGTCCTTTCACTTATTAGTGTCCTTGCTAGGAGCTTGAGGAGTTGTCTTTTCCTCCCGCCCTCTGGGGAAAGGAACTGCCTTTGGAAGGCACCACAATAGTGTACTTTGCTGAACATTTTGTGTATGCGTGTTCTCCAGGTGGATGGATGTACATGTGTGTGCAGATGTGTGTACACATGTCTGTGTATGCATGTGAAGGTGAAAGATCATTCTCTAGGCGCCATCAACCTTTTTTTTCTGAAGCAAAGGAAACTCTGGAGCTCACTAATAGGCTAGCCTATCTAGCCAACAAATCCCAAGGATCTTCCTGTCTGAGTTTCTTAAGTGCTGCTATTGTAAATGTACACCACCACAACCAGATTTTTTTTTATTTTTAAAACAATCTTATTTTACATGCCCTCCCATCCTCCCACTCCCCCCACTGTCTCTCCACCCACCCCCCATCCACTCCTCAAAGAGGGTGAGACCTCCCATGGGAATCATCAAAGTCTGTTACATCATTTGGGGACAGAATCAAGGCCCTCTGCCCTGTATTTAGGCTGAGAGAGTATCTCTCCATGGAGAATGGGCTCAAAAAAAGCCAGTTCATGCACTAGAGATAAATGCCGGTTCCACTGCAGTGGCCCCATAGACTGCCCAAGCTCCGCCCCCCAATCCTCACCCAGGCTCAGGGGGCCTAGGCTGTCCTTTTGCAGGTTCTCCAGCTGTCAGTCTGGAGTCAGTGAGCTCCCATTTGCTCAGGTCAACTGTTTCTGTGGGTTTCCTCTACATGGTCTTGACCCCTTTGCTCATATCATCACTCCTTCCTCTCTACAACTGGACTCCAGGAGTTCAACCTAGTGCTTAGCTGTGGATCTCTGTATCAGCTTCCATGAGCTACTGGATAAAGGCTCTATGATGGCATTTAAGGCACTTATTAATCTGATTAGGGAAGGACATTTAAGGTACCCTGTCCACTTTTGCTTAGATTCTTGGCTCCCGCTATCAAGGTGTCTCTTTCCTTTCTCTCCTTCTCTGTCTTTCCCCCAACTCAAGCTTCCTGATCCCTCATGTTCTCCTCTCTCTCTCCTTTTCCCCTCTGCCTCCCTTACCTTCCTCCCTTCCCCCTTCTCAATTTACTCAGAAGATCTTGTCTATTTCACAACTAGATGTTTAATGCAGGACAAGTGTTTTACTGACTGAGCCATTTCTCCCGTCCCTCTTTACTGAATCTTCACAAAGGAGTATCGGATACTAACTTCCTGTATTATAATCTAGGGATTATAATATAATCTGGATTCTCCCACATTATAGATCTTTAGATCCCTGTCCTATGCCTCTGGCCTCAAGTTAAAAAAGAAAGGCACACATTAAACACTAGATCACACAGCTAGCAAGTGCTGGTATGAGGGCTAGACTCCTGAAGAACACACTCTCACCATTACCATCGCTGATATTGCTTCCAATAAAGTTTGTCTAGCTTGGTAAGAGTACCTGGGTAAGCGTAACACTCTACTTCCTTGGAAGGCACTGTCATGTCATCTATCCTTCTAGGTGTTACAATCTTTTCATCTGTTTTGTTTTCATCCTCCAAATGATGGCATTTGTAAACAGAAGCTACCAAACATGCTTCTTAGTTTATCGAAGTGAAAATCTTACTGACCTAGGGAGTGATATAGTGTGGGAGCCCAGCAAGGTTCTCACTTCCCCAGTAGGGGTTCTACTGAGCAGACTCCCAAGATAGCTTGTGTTCACTTGGGATGGGCCATCTGGGAAATGGCTCAGTTGCATCCCAAGATGATAGTGGTCAAAAGGCTGCCATACTGCTTTGACTATGAGTGGTCTTCACTCATGGGCAGTTCCCAAGATGATAGTGGTCAAAAGGCTGCCATACTGCTTTGACTATGAGTGGTCTTCACTCATGGGCAGTTTAGCAGAGCCCTGATTTCACAAGTGATACTTAAAAACCACGATTGACTGAGTTTCCTTTTAGTTCTATACAGTGGCTTTTCCAGAGCAGAGGGAAGGCTTGCGTTACCAGCAGGTGTGACTTTCACCTGTGTAGGATGTGCAAGAATTGAACTCGGGGACATCCTAATTTTGGTGTAATTCAGGCCACATCTTTCCTGAAAAATGCCCCTTCCCCTGTCATTAAGAGAGTGAAAGAGTTCAAATTTTGGAACTTGGTGTATTGAAACCACGTCCTGTAGATTTTATGGCCTATACCAGTAAAGTGAAGTAGAGACCTTCCCAGTCATCATGGGTATGACTCTTGGGAAGCCCTACTATTTTTCATGGTGCTTCTTTTTCTTACTATGGGGATCCAGGGTAATGGGGGGGTGGTAAAAGTATCCATATGATCTACAGTCAGATGGAATCCAGCTGTGCCCTCGTTACTCCTGTTTGTCCCCCCACTTAGCCTGCAGGAGACCTCTGTTATCTCAGCCCAGCGAATCACTAATCACGAGCTTCATTTCTGTTGCAGTGCCAACAATATGCCCAAGCAGGTGGAAGTTCGCATGCACGACAGCCACCTCAGCTCTGAGGAGCCGAAACACAGAAACCTGGGATTGCGCATGTGCGACAAGCTGGGGAAGAACCTCCTGCTCTCACTGACGGTGTTTGGTAGGTGCCCGAGGTCTCTCCTCCTCTCACTCGTGAGGTCACCCCATCCCTTTTTTCTGAGCCACCCCATCCCCTTCTCCTGGCTCTCCTGATTTGTGGGGGAGATAGCACCTCAAAGAGGGCTCCTCTCAGGAAAGGAAAGCCCTGTGTCCCTCCACGGCCCTATTAGGCACTGCTGCCTCATTGGCAAAATCTGCTCCTAAACCAACTCTAGCCATCTGCTCTCCTCTGGAATCTGGGGTTCTCAATAACACGTGCATATATTTCCTGTGAGTGTGAACATGCGGGTTCCCAGCCACATTATGTTTTGAGCTGCAGGGAGAGGGGCCAAGGAATCTGCAATGCTGCAAATCTTGCAGCAGGCAGGCAGTAGATCACATTTAGAGAGATGCTTGCATCAAGATAAGGGCCAGGAAACCCCACTACAAGGGACCACAAGATCAGGCCTTTGCCAGATGCATCATTGACTTGGATTCACTGATAAAGTTGAGGAGGAGAGCATGGAAGAGGTCCATTCTGATGCTCAGGTATGTTCCAAGGCACCTTGGAGGCCTGCCTCCCTACTTTATGCCTCATTTCGGGGTGATTCTTTGGTCTGAGCTGTCAATACAATCTCAGTCTTGGGTTTTCTACATAGTAAATGGCAGTTTCTAGTAATGACAGCCACAGTTTCTCTTCTCAATTCTCTCCTTGCTCTTCGGCTCTCACTCAGGCTACACCGAGATACAGCTAAAGTTCACCCTCCCACATTCTTGCTATTGTTCACACCCACCCATTCATTCACCCATCCACTGTTTAATCTCAGCCACCAGTGGACTAGAATCAAAACTGGGGATTGCCTGAGTTCACTTAGAAACGGGGAACCACAGTCATGCCTGGGTTTTTTAAGAACCATCCACTATGTAATCAAATCTCTTTCATCATAGGACTTTTTTTTTTTTTTTTTAACCTGTAGAGCCAGGGTAAAGGTCTGTCCTTCCGCCGCTGTGTCCTGTAAACCCCCCTCTGCCCGCACATCCCTAGAATTAACTCTATGACCCATGTGACTGGCAATTCCTTCCCCATCACCAAGGGGGCCTGGATTGTAGGTTTTGCTTTTGTGGCTTATGTTGGTCACCCATTTTCAATAGTCTTAAGCTTTTACTTGCAGAATGTAGGATTCTGTGAGACAAACAGCATCTCTGCCAGCATCTTGGCTCTGCTTGGCTCCTCCCAGATTATAGACCATTGGCGCCCTGCACTGCCCTATGCCTCTGACCTCCGGTTAAAAAAGAACACACACACTAAACAGCAGATCCCATGGCCAGATCTGGCCGAGAGAAGAAAAGATACTGCCTGCTGGGAGTTGGTTCTTCTGAGAATTTGTGGTGCTGCGTGCAATCAATACCTCAAAAGACTTTGGAGTCCAGTCTTTCTTTTTCCCTGTGGAGTGTTAAAAATGTTCTCTTGGCTCCTCTAGTGTCGAAATGGTTGGAATTGTTATAGGAAGGTATCTTGCTAGCTGTCAAAAATCAGTTTCCCTTATGTAATGTCTTTATTTTGTGGTATTCACAATCCATTAGGCAGACACAAGACAAAGATGATAATCGGTGATAAGTGACCTTGGAGCTATTCATTTGACTAGGGTCAAAGCTGAGTTCTGATTTCTCCTTTCCCTTCTTGGACAGGTGTCATCCTGGGGGCGGTATGTGGAGGGCTGCTTCGTTTGGCGTCTCCCATCCACCCTGATGTGGTCATGTTGATAGCCTTCCCAGGGGACATACTCATGAGGATGCTGAAGATGCTCATCCTCCCTCTCATCATCTCCAGTTTAATCACAGGTGAGAGCGCCTTCCTGTTGCCTTTCCAAAATGCAGCATAGCCTTGCCCTGGCTTTTGGGTTCAAAGTAGAATTTCTATTTGGCTGAGTCAGTGAATGTGATTGTACCATTGTATTTCTGAGCTTTGTCCCGTCTCTAAGATAAATCACTTGTCCTAAAAAAGAAAAAGAAAAAAAAAAGAAAGAAAGAAAAAAGAAAAGAAAATACCATCTGTCATTCACTCTGCCTTTCCTTCTAACAGCCAAAGATACAAAGGAATAGCTTTGTATTAAAAGTGAATGTATCTTGTTATCTCATTTTTTTTTAGTATTTTCAAAAGATGTGTTTTATTCAGAAACTGGTATAGGAACTGAAAAACATGTACTGCCTTTATTATTCACCTAGACGGGAAGATATGAATTGAAAAGTGATTAAATGCTAGGCATAAAAGCTGAGGGCATTTTTAAAAGAATTATAACCTTAATATGTGATAACATGCTTTCTTATACTCTTTGGGCTAAGAGAATTAAAGAATTTGAGCCTTTCCTATGTTGTAACTCATATTGGTAATATTCTCCTTACCCAGACAATATTATTGAAGCAGGGTATGAAGTATTGCTTAGTGACTACTCTGGAGTTCAGAGTGGGAGGTGCCAAACTGGTTCTTAGCTAGGTGCCAATGAGCCAGGTGACTGTGAGCGCTGTCCTCTGCACTGACCCCCTTGTGGAAAAGGGACTCAGCAAGTCCAGCTGACTCAGCTGGCGCCAGTTTTCCCACAGCCTCCCATCATACCAAAAACACTGGGTTCCAGATTCAAGTGTCAGGGACCCAGTGAGTTTGTCATCATTAAACCCTGGGTTGAGTGACTCTGTGCTTCTCTCCAAGCCAGATAAAATGTTCTCCTGGCCTGTGCAGCAGATCTCCTGCAGGCCAGGACTAGACTTTGGGTTGGAGAGAGAAGTGGGTCATAAGTGGGTCAGATTGATTCAGAGAAATTCACACCAACTTCCTCCGCAGATCCCCAGAAAGGGCTCCAATCTCTCTGTTCAGCAAAGGTAGGAACTGAAACCAGGAAGTGGGCACACTGCAAAAAAACATCTGGAGAAAAAACCCACGGGAGGCTGAGGTCTGTATGACTTAACTTGGAGTTTCCTCTCACCTCCCTCTGTGCAGTTGCTGCACATGCTGCTGCCAGCTGCTTCTTACACATGTTCTCTGACAGCTACATGAGGTTAGACATGAGGGCTGCCATGTTTCAACACAGATAGGCAGGCCATGATGACGCTCCATTTAAGTCTCTGATAATGTATTCTACAGACATTTGAGCATGACCTCCATGTCCTAGCTTTGGATCCTCCTAAATAAGGACAATAAACAGTAATAGTAACATACAAGTGAAACACTAGCCTCAGCTAGACCATCACTTCAGAGAAGATAATGTACGGTCACAAAAATGGAAAGGACATCGTCTTGGAATTAAAAATGGAAAACTCTTCAATGTTATTTTCACATATGTGATAGTGGCTGATGGTATATAAATCATACAACCAAATGAGCCAATTGTCACCAACTCTCCCCAGCTCTCAAGAATCTCAAGAAGTTCTGGGTGCTAGTGGCACATGTCTTTAATCCTAGTACGTGGGAGACAGTGGCAGGTGGATTTCTGTTAATTCAAAGCCAGTCTGGTCTACAGAGAAAAGTTCCAGGACAGCTAGGGATACACAGAGAAACCCTGTCTTAGGGGACAAAATCTCAAAAAATATCCTTAGACCATAGAAATGTAAAATGTAGAAATGGTTATATATTTACTAGGAAGAGTGTTAGCTGACCACTAATGTATCTGAATGATAGGAAACCAGGGGTTGCAGTTATGTAGAGATGAAGACATGGGTAGAAAATTACAGAACTGATGTTTTCTTTTTTTATTTCTTTTAAACCCAGGGCTGTCAGGTTTGGATGCTAAAGCCAGTGGCCGCCTCGGCACAAGAGCCATGGTGTATTACATGTCCACAACCATCATTGCTGCTGTGCTGGGGGTCATCCTGGTGTTGGCCATTCACCCAGGCAATCCCAAACTCAAGAAGCAGCTGGGGCCTGGGAAGAAAAACGATGAGGTGTCTAGCCTGGATGCCTTCCTGGATCTCATTAGAAATCTCTTCCCGGAGAACCTGGTGCAGGCCTGTTTCCAACAGGTAACCCAAAGCCCCCACTGTCATCTCTGACCAATCTCCCACCTAATCCTTGAGAGCATAGAGACAGTTTCAACTCCAAATAGCAATTTTCTTAATACTTATTTATCCCTGCCTGGCCCAAGTGTTGTGCAAAGTGCTCTCGGGAATGACACTAGGGTTGGAGTCAGATTGGGTGAATTATTGTTGCCTGACCCTTTAATATCTTGTCACTCTGAGTCTCGCCTTTTCCTGTTTTCTTTTTGTTCCCGTCTTTGAGCACATTTTTGCCAGTCTTGTTCACAACCCTCTAAACTGTCCAATGGTTTGACACTATCTCAAAGCTTTATGTAGTAAAAATGATACTGATTTAATCCAACCTAAAAAAGGAGAGTCTGTAATCCATCCTCAAGATAAAACAGGGGATTGACAATACTTTTTTAATTGTGAAAATAGCATGCATCTATAATCATATTTCTGGTGAGGCAAAGACAGGAGAATCCCTAGGGCTTTCTAACCGACAGTGTAATTGAATTTGCAAGTTCCTAGTTCACTGGGAGACTTTGTCTCAAAACATAAGAGGGAGAAAGACCATGGTGGGCTCTGATATCAACCATTGGCCTCCACATGCACTTTCAAACACACACACACACATACACACACACACAAAATTAAAAATAGATAACTCTCCTGAGACTACCGAGTCACCAGCCCAAACTACACTCTCTGCCACATTTTATTTCTATGGTGTCAGCTTAGGTTTGGCCTACATCACAGTCCCCATGAACTCATGAAAGACTAAACTGGAGCCCGTGTGTCTCCGTCAGCCCTTCTCAGGGAGCCGCTGAAGAATGGCAGAGAAGCTTAGAAGAAGGATCTGGATTTCCAGCCCTCAGTGCAGTACCAGCTCCCACTGGGATGGGTTTCTCTGATCTTGAAATGTCATTTGATAAAGAAATGATGAACATTTAAAATGGGAGATCTACTGCATGTATGAAAATATGCCATATATATTTCATGTATGGAAATCTTACATTACACACCATAAATATGTATAATTAAGTCAATGTGGCCTCATGTTAAAGAACACCATTCTAGACAGAGAAAGTAGGATGTAGAGTGAACAGAAGCTGGAGAAAGGACTTATTGAGGTTCCTTCTTTAGCTGCTTGCTAGCCTCACCTAGGAGAATGAGGTTGCTTGCTTTGGAGTGGTAAATATAAGTGGCTGCCAACTCTATTTTGAATATTTTGAAATGTGTGCTTTGGATCCTAGGAAATTGGCTAAGAAAAAACAGGTGGGGAGTCATGAGAGATCCTACAGATCTGATCTCCTCCCTGTGCCTGGTCACACCTCAGATACCTTCAGTTCAGCCTGGAAAACAAGACCAGGACTTGGAGTTACTGCTCTGATCTTTTTGGTTCAGCTTCTGTAGTGTTGGCCATATTAACATTTGGGATCTTCCCTGGATAATGATGGTCTTTACCCCACGGCAAAGGGTGCTGTCAGGACTCTAGGAGATAGAAGACTATATCAGGATCTATTCCTCCCCTGCCATGATCCTACCTCTCCCTAGGGACACTTAGCTTTGGTTCCCCCAGCTAAGGCCAGGGTCAAGATCCCTTTGAGTTGGGGCAATGTGAGGAATAGTGTACAGTCCTCTACCTTAAGGTGAAAATGGGTGTAGATCCTCACTCTGGCTCCAAGGGCCTTGACCAGAGGGGACCATTCTTACAGAGTAACACAACAATAACAGAGATGGAGGAGGAGAGGTGTCACTGGAGTCCTTTCTGGGTCCCTGTGGTCTGGAAGGGAGTGTTTTAAAATTGCCTGTCTTGAGTGAAGGGGGATTCCTGACCAGAATTAGAAACAGATGTAAAGAGGAAGGAGAACTGTTCCTAGACTAGATTGGAGGCAGCTTTCAGTCATTCTGGCTTGCTCCAGCAAGACCCTGTATGGGTGAAAGCAAGGCATCCTCCTGCCTGTGATTTAGGGCTGGCTGGGGGGGACATAAGCTTCCACATGATTCCTGTAACATGTAGGAAGGCAGAACTCCTTATTCTAAGGAAGACCGAGTCAGGGGAATGGCTGGTTTCCCATAGAAAAATAACCAGCATGACAGCTATGGGTATAGACAAAGGTACACGTCGCTGAAGGTGGAGGTCTTGGAGAAAGAAAGGTGTGAAGGTGAATTAGGAGACATTTGTGAGTTTTCAGTTAAGGGGTCCTGGTAAATTGAACTCAGCTACTATAGCAGGTACTCAGATGATCCAACCACAATAGGCTTTGTGAGACCTAAGACAGAAGACCTAGCCATTGTGCTAGTGTCCCTGTCTCCTCAGGTTCAACTGAAACCCCTTCCTGTGCTGTTTGGAAGCTAGATTTTTAGAGTCAAAACATGATTCGTGTTGAATCTGGATTTACTGACTAACTATAAATCAGGCCTTGGGTTAGTTATAGGACATATTAGACGCAAAGCCATTGGCTCCCTGCCTCCCACCTGATCCTGGCTCTCACCATTTTTATCGTGGTCCATGATGACCACTTCAGATTAATTCAAGCTTTGGCATCTTTACCACTCTTAGGATGACTCAACACCTTTGCTGCTCAGAGCCTGGCAGCTGTGTCCAGAAGAGTCCCATCTGGTCACCTCTGTGTTCTCTCTTCATGCTGCTTTTGCCCAGAGCTTGATTTATCATCTCCGTGTGTAGCCAGTCATGGGTCTCCTCTTACCCTGCACAAGTGCATATGGCCAGATTAACATGGGAGATCCCTGCCTCCTTCTATAGAAGCTTGCCCATTCCTCTCTCCTGAGTTTGTCATCTCAGTTCCGCATTGCTAACTGTCAAACTCAGCCACAGAAGGATCAAGTCAGCATAACTTAGCATATGGAACAGGTGGTGGGAAGAGCTCAGTGGTGGCCAGGCCATTTGAGTTCAAGTGTTAGTTCTGCCAGTAAGTATGACGTCTGAAAAGTCTGTTGACTTCTCCATGCTTCCTAGTCTATATCTATTCAAGGTTCAGCCATCTGTCACCTTCTATGCGCCAGCACCCACATTCTAGGATTTTGAATGGTTTCTATTTTAATGCCCTTGAAAGTGGTATTTTTTGAGGCTAAGATGTGAATTTCTGCATGCAGGATGCCTGACACTTTTAAAATTAGAACCACTTCCATGGATGTCGAGGAATAGCCTGAGAGATACTTGGGGGTTATTAGGCAAGGGTTAGCGGGCTTCACTGCCTGGAAGAAAGGGATGTTTTCCCACCTTACATAAGAATCACATGATCCTGGAAAGATGCCTATTGGTAGCTGTCACTGCTGGTGTCCAGATTCCAGCAAAGCCTGGCTTTGGAAGGACCCAAGGCCTAGGACAGACTGCTGGTGACTCTGGGCAGCAGAAGGAGTATCTAGCTGGGTATCACAGTTTAGAAGAACATCAAAGTTGGACATATGGTATCATTCCCCAACCAGAGGTGTTATCATGGGGAGGAAAAAGGGACACATATCCCCTGCTTCAGCAAGTGCACTGCTCATGGTGCTTAGGGTGTGAATGAAATTCCTAAGTTTTGTAATAATCTTGTCAGTGGGACAGTTGTACCCTACTGCACGTGCAATGAGACAGCATGCTGTTGAGCACAAACATAAACTAATTCCCATTTTTGGTAGCTTCATTTTGTCATTACATAGTTAACATCCTGGAAACCTTGAAATGTATGGTTGGCTGGGTTGTTGTTGACCTTTTAGACAACACCTCATCTTTATACTTTTTCTTTCCTAATCAATTAGATTCAGACAGTGACAAAGAAAGTCCTGGTGGCACCTCAGGCCGAGGAGACCAACACAACTAAGGCAGTCATCTCCATGCTGAATGAGACCATGAACGAGGTCCCTGAAGAAACTAAGATTGTTATAAAGAAGGGCCTGGAGTTCAAAGACGGGATGAATGTCTTAGGTAGGCTATCCATCACCTCTGTTCCTGCAGTGACCAGCATTTCAAAACTACCTTCTTCACTCAGTTCTTATTTTCCCAAGTTTTCTTCTAAGAAAAAAAAACTCAATAACTCTGCTGGCCTCTAGGTGGCACAGGAGGCTCTCTCTGGGGAACAATATGAGGGCCACTGAGATTGAGAGCTGAGCCATAAAGGAATGGGTATAGAAGGATGGGAAAAAGGGAGACCCCCCAAAGGAACATGGCAGCCAGAGATCAGAGATGGGAAAAGAGAAAGGGGCTGACATTTTTTTCAGGTACATTCCTTGACTCCATCTAATGTTGTCAGGTCATTTTATGTAACTAACCATTTTGTAAAATAAGATATCCTTATCTTTCATTTATTAAGCTTTTTTTTTTTTTTCCAGATGTCACTGTGTAGGAGCACCTAGCTGGTTGCCCCCTCCCAGCTTCCAGTCTGTAACAAATGCAGAGCTACCAATATTAATCAGCATTAGTTGGGGAACAATGGGGTACTATAGAGCATCATGTTTAATGTTCTAGGATTTCAGGGACCTCTTTTCTCAAGCTTGGTGTCTTCTCCCCACTCCATCCAACAGTTCTCTTCAGCTGGACAGATGTGGGTTATAGGACTACTCATTGGTTGTCTACCCCTGGACAAGTTGTACCACTTCTCTGAGTCTCAGCAGGAAAGTTGAAATGGGATTGGCATGGGTTTTGTAGACTGACCGTTGTAACTATGAAATGAGGCTGTGCATATAAAGCACACTAGCACATGCCCCGAGCTGTGTTCAGACAAGCTCCGATCTTTGTTAAAAGTAGATGAAGAGCTGAGGAGGAATTCAACCAGAAAGCATCTCACAAAGTGCGGGGGTGAGGTTTCCCTCATGGGACTGGCTCCAAATTTGCCCAGTTTTACTACCCACCCAACCATCTTAGGGCTTCAGAGGAGGCCCACACACCTCAAATTTCACCACTCAACAATATTATGATGTCAAGAAAATGGGATGTTTGTCCATAAGATGGAAAGAATTAGAAAAAAAATATGAATTTGTAAGCAAGATCTCCCAAGCAATGTTTCTAAGGACTCAGGCGAGAACTCCTGTCCTTTTGTCATCTCAGAGATCAAGTACCCTTGTCTCCTTGGACTGTTATCAGATAAACTTGAATTTTAGGTCAATGACAAATAACATTTATTTAGCATAAGTTTGTCCCAAGTGCTTGGCTATTCTAAAACTAAGGGGAAAAAAAGAGTTCATATGTATCTGGAATTCAGAATGTGACTAGGAGTCATGTTTGATTGGTTATTCTGTGCTTGGTGGTTTTTCTCCATGGACATCCATACTCTAGAGAGGGAGGGGGAGGAGCAGGCAGCCCTATGACTGCCAGGGCTGAAGCCTATCTTTTTTTTTTGTTTGGACAGGAAGATATCAGGTTGGATAAGATATGTGAGGGTGAGGGAGGAAATAAGCCCAGTGGGTTGCCAGGCAACAAGGGATCAGTAAACACAGGTGACAATCAGTGAGAGGTAGAGGTGGTTGGAAGAAGGAGGAGGAAGTGCGAGAGTCCCTCTGAGAAGGAGGCTTTGCCCTATGCCAGCAGACTCTCTCTCCTCTGCAAAGATATCTACAGCTTTTTTGGGTTAATCTCAGCTCCCCTGGCCCCTTCTGGCGGGTCATAAGTTTAGATCCCACCTCCTGGGAACCCACCTCTCCAGAAGGCTGATACGTTGGAGTCAATCATTCAGACAGTCCTAACCTTTTCCAGAGTCTTGATGAATTCTAGAAAGTCATGTGACCTTTGGCTGTGCCGGGGAGTTTCAAAACACTGGCAACTCACTCAATCCCAACAACCAGTCTGAGAGGGCTTTGTTCAAATGAAACACCCCTATTCCAGTGAGCAATTTCAATTAGGCAATGTTTACCCAGGGAAATGGCAGGCTGAATCTGGTGTTCCATTCAAGTACAGGAGGCACTGTGAAGCCAAGGGAAGTTAGATTGTTGAGAAACTTCCCATTTGCCAATCACAGCTGAAATAAGGTTCTTTCCATGGCCTTGCAAGGGCAGAGTTAGTAGCTTTGGTTTTTTTGTTTTGTTTTTCTGTATTTCTGCTCTTTGCTTATTGGGAAAGTCCCAAGGACTGAGCATTACAATACAGGAAGATACAGCCCAGGCTCTGTCTTCTACTTTTTCAAGGACACATTTCCCCCCCCCCTAGGAAATCTAGAGAGCTACAGTGTGTGGTGCGGCACACCCATGATTCCAGCACTTAGAAGGCTGAGACAAGAGGATGATCAAAGACCAACTTGAGTACAAATCAAGACCGGTCTCAAAAACCAGCTAACAAGATGAACTTCCAAACCAATGCTTGGTCCCCATCTTAACTCCAACAGTGTCAACTGCTCCTTAAAATAATTTTTTTGTTTCGCTTTTGTTTTTTATAAACTCATAGATACTCAAGTGTCTGCCATCTCTGAGGGGAGTCTTCATTCTAATTCTTTGGGACCTTAAGACCTTGTACACAGGAAACTGGAATTGATATGTAAAATAAGATTGTGTCTAATTTAAATAAAAATGTGTTTTAAAAAGAACTCATACACTATCGAATAGCGTTAACTAAGCTCTAATTCTCAGCCTGAGTTTTCACAGATGGAGTCTTTGTCATCTCACCCAACAAACTGCCCTCCATAGTTTCAGAGAAGGGTGGAGGAAGAGCTGGGATCCAACTTTACATATTATCGAAAATTAGTTCATTCTACCCCATATCTAGTCTTCACTGAGCCCCATCTTCCTTGGGTCAGTAACTCAGTTGTGAAGTCACCAGTCAATTCTTCAGGTCAAAAGCTAAGGAGAAGGGATATTAAATTCCAAATATTAGCAATATAAATACAAGGGCCACCTTATTTTCACTTAAGAGAGATGGGATCTTACCAAGCATAGTTAACTAGGCTGATGAGAAGGTGTAGAGAAGGGTGGCTATGGGGGCCATGGGAAAAAAGGGTAAATAAAGTCAGAGGCTCCCGGAGAAGAAATTTTTGTCTAAGAGAATCAAATTACAATGCTGTGATGTACCTGATAGAAGCCAAATTCAGGCATAACTGGATATAACAAGAAAAGACTGGAAATGAGGTCTGCTAATCTGAGGCAGGGTATAGGGTACGGAACAGGATGGGGAGGGAAGAATTGGAAGATGGTCAGTTCTTCAGAATCAGAGAATAAGCCAAATGGACAAGCAGGGTTCCTTAGCTGGGAGCATAACTGTGTCTTACACTCTATGTATGCAGTCAGGGTTAGGTCACCAAGACTGTGGAAGATTGCAGTTGAAAATCTGGGCATAGACAGTCCCCAGGCAGTACTGGAATTACTGTTAGTCACAGAGTGTTCCCAGTCCTGGGTGTGTTGAGGTGAGATACTGAGGGTGAGGTGGAGGGTAGGGGGCAGTGAATCTCTGGCAAGAAACACCAGGCTTATTTTTTGAGGAACTAAAAACAAGGGAGGATCCTTAGACAGGTGATGAGGCAAAAGACCTGGGGTTGAGTGTGGGATTCTCTTCAGGATATAGTGAAATGAGACTGCGGAGGGTGGAGCGTGAGCTCCCTGTCCTTCCTGCCTTGGGGTAGGATTGAGCCTGGGGGCTGATGTGTGATTGAATGAGGATGTCAAGAAAGAGAAGAAGGCTGAGAGGGTAGGAATTGGCAGTTAATCTAACAATTAACTGCACCTGCTGGCTTTATTTTCCTGAAAAAGATTAAGAAATCATGACAAGTTGCATTTTAAAAGGGTACTTAATTGGGGTTTCCTAACTAGTTTGGATTTCTTGTTTCCTGTGTCGTCATTCTTCTTTCTTCCACATTTGCTTTGTAGTTGGAGTGTAGTCCCAGAGTGGTGTGCCTGCCTTTTGTTATCTCAGAACAACACCAAAATAGTCTAGAGGAGGGCTTTATGGACTAGCTCATCTCTGCTGTTCCAATAGTGGCTCCAAAATTTGCGGACGATCCCTGAGCTCCTACAGGCTTCTCTCTGTTTTAATCTGTGTGATAATTGGAGCTGTTCACACATTATTTGCTAAGTGAGGAGGAAGATAAGGCTGCACCTTTCATTTTGGAATGAAAATGACTTCATTTTCTTCAAGGAATTCACACCTGAGCTGCTTAGTGTTTAGCCTGCACATGTGAAAAAAAAAAAAAAAAACAAAGTTAAGGAAAGCAACAATTATAGGACAGATGGGAGAATGGCCTTCAGTGTGGAATGTGATGCTTTTCTCTTCTAAGTCCTAATTTATCCAAGGGTGACTGGCAGGCAGAACTGACCCTATAGTCAGTTGTGCTGAAGAGTGAGGGAAAAGCAGCATGCACTTTGTCATGTGTCCTAAGTAATGTCCTTTGTCCCCAGGTCTCATAGGGTTCTTCATTGCTTTTGGCATTGCCATGGGGAAGATGGGCGAGCAGGCCAAACTTATGGTGGAGTTCTTCAACATCCTGAATGAGATTGTAATGAAGTTAGTGATCATGATTATGTGGTAAGTTTACTTCATCTGACATCATTGTAATGGTGCCATATAAAGCCTTGGTGTCCCTGGGGGATAGTGGAGTCCTGGCACATGAAAAGAGTAGGTGTGGGCCAGTGGGTGTGGAAAGGCAGTGGGAATTCTCCTCCTTTCCTTCTTGCTTCCCTCTCCCCACAAAGGTGATTATTGGCCCAAATCTGACATGTCACCTAATTCCATAACTTGAGAATTAAAAGAAATCCACATTATCTTCACAGAACCGAATGTGGTAATGTGTTTGTGGTTGATTCTCATTATAACTCTAGGAATGAGAGGCCAACTGGAGGCTCTGAGGTTTGTGTTCAATGAGATAACCAAAATACTAGTTTTGACATGTTCACTTCATCATCTCTTTGAACTTTTAAAATAAAAGGGGATGCTGGTAAAATGCAGCGTTCCTTTCTGTAATGGTCCTGGGTTTTTAGCCTTCAGGAGATGCTAAATGTTTGAGTATTTATTTTGTATAAGCTAGCTTAGGATGCTGTGTCCTTCAGGTCCACCTGAGTCTTCTATTGGTTTGGTAGATAATGAGCCAAAGCAGCACCAACCTCTTGCTTGAACAGTATTTCAAGTCCTTGTTGCCTAAAATTTCCACCAGCATACACATCCCTGCAGTAATGATGCAGATGGCATAAGTAAAGATGCAGTAAAGATGCAGATGGCCTTCCTTCCTTCACACCCCTGTCATTTCTACAGCCCTTGGAGGAAATTAGACTCTTCAAGGAAAGCTGATTGAAGCATTGGAATGGAGAGTGTGGATTAGGAATTTCCCACCTGGTGAAACCTTCACCCATAAAGGTTTAGCACCTTGTCCCTGGGTTTAAATAAGGGCTGTGAGTCAGGCCTGCAGAAGGTTCCTTACAGGTTTCTGTTACCTCATCGGGCAAGGTAAACAGGTGTTTATGACTGAAGATCCATTCCTATCATCCTTTAGGTACCTTATCACCATCACCATTTGATAACTTGAAGCCTGTGGTATGGTTCAGGGTAAAATGGGTAGCACTGTTAGTTGACCCCTCAAAGCAGAAATCATTCATATTGGCCATATTCGTAACTGAAGGAAGTCAGGACAGGAACTCAAAACAGGACAGGATCCCGGAAGCAGGAGCTGATGTAGAGACCAAGGAAGGGACCTTCTTACTGGCTTGCTTCCCATGCTTTGCTCAACCTAACTTCTTATAGAACCCAGGGACAGCACCATCCACCATGGGCTGGGCCCTCTCCCATTGGTCACTGATTGAGAAAATGCCTTACAGCTGGATCTGATGTAGGCATTTCCTCAGTTGAGGCTCCTTCCTCTGATGACTCTAGCTTGTGTCAAGTTGACACACACAACCAGTCAGTACAATCATATTCTTTACGCTGTGATGAGAATGGTAAAAAGAGTGAGATCTAGCATTGTGAAGATAATATAATTTGAGTTGCTAGTTTCATTTTTTAAAATTATTTTGAAATAGGCTGTCATGTAGCCCAAGCTAGCTAAAACTTGCTGTGTAGTCACGAAAGACCTTGACTTGATCCTCCCTCTGAGCATTGGTATGCACCTCCATGTCTGGCTTAAAAATTATGATCATTAAAATGTGAATTGGAATGATTTTTATCTTCATGTGCTCAACTTCAATTATTATATTATTAAATTAACTCATTTATTAAAGGAATTATTATCATTAGATCATAACTAAGACCTACCAATTTTTTTCAGTATGCTTGGTATTAATTTGTTAACTTTCCATTATTCTAATAATACCTAACAAAACAGATGCTTTCAGAAGCCCGTTTTCCAGATGACCACACTAAGCACAAAGGATGAGTTGCCCAGGGTTGCAAAGCTGTATTGTCTTAACTCAGTTTCTTTCAGAGTTCCAAGTAGATGAAACTTAAGAACTTCTGGCTACAAGCTATGTGACCTTAAGCAAGTTAGACCCATTTGAATCCTAATATTCTGATTAGTAAGAAAAAATAATTGTAAAGTCCATGTCATGAAGTTGCTTCAAGAATTAGGTGAAATGGTGACCCCCAGTCATTAAAACTATTTTGCATTAAAACTATTCACAGCATTTCTGTGAATAGGCCTGTGGTTACTCTGTTTTGACCATTATTACCACTAATCCAACCCTTATTCCTGCATCTCCTGCATCTCAGGTGTATATAATTCTTTAAGAAGCCTGAAAACCTCGTGGTTTTATTGAAAGTTCTGTGACCTCATTTTTTTTTGAAAATTCTTAAAAAATTTTTCCTAAACCCTGAAAAACTCAATAGGAAGCAAACCTTCCCATAGTCTTCCTCTACCAGAAAAAGAGGTATCTGCCCTTTCTTTGTTTCTAACACTTGACTACTGGTTCTCCACCATCCATACTGTTAAAGGAAGAAGCATTCACTGGAGCTTGTTAAAGTTATGAAGGACAGCTTTCTTCAAGGCTGCCTCAGAGGGGATAGGGACCTCAGCAATGTGCTTTTACAGTGATGGAGAGGGGCTAGGCTCAGAGCCCAACATACTGGAATGTGGGAAATTATGACCAATGGGGTGGAGGCATCCCAAGAATCAGAGGGATTCTGCTAAGGACATAGCAGGATTCTTGATGAAGTTAGGCCAGGTTGACCAGATACTGCTTGGGAGATGGTAGACCATGATTAACCTGATCAGAGAATGGGGATGCTTTGCTAAACTGACTCAGTGGAGTTCTTTATTGAAGCAGTGTTGTAAAGGAAGGAGAAAAATGGAGCCTAAAGATGGAGGGATCTAACTGAAGTTGGGTAAAGCAAAGAATTGTTTTCATTCTTTGCTCTTTCGCTCAATAAGTAATGCCTTCTAAACTGACAGTGATATGGTATAATGATGACTGCCACAGAGGGTTCTGGCTTTCATGGGCCTCACATGCTAGTGAAAGAAGGAAAGGGAAGACAGACAAAAGGAGACAGATATGAATTCAGTTAGTGATACAGACAACAAAAGCAGGGTGTGGGGAAGAGAGGGGAGGAAGTAGGGCCCAAGTGGCCAGGCCAGGGTGAGCTAGAACAAGGCATAGTACAGACCTGACAGCAAGGTGAACCAGGAGGAGGTCCCTGAGGAGAAAAAGCAGAGGGGGAGGCTTTTGAGGAACAGAACAAAGACCTGGAGCCACTGGAGTGAGAGTGGTTGAAATGGAAAGAGGGGTGAAGGTGGAGAGATAGGCGGGAGTCAGAGCATCCACGGCTCTGTGTGTCATTCATGGGTTGGATTTCATTGATTTCTGACAGGAAGCTTGGGGGGATAGTGACCTTGTAAACAAGAGGCAGAGGTGAGAATACAACCCACCTGTGGGTTTCATGGAAACATTCCCTACTTCTATCCCAATGACTGTGTCCTGAATTGGAAATGGATCCAAGAACTACTTGACTTCAGAACTGTTGGGTGGAACCTTAAGTTTCTATTTGCACTTAATTATGGTCTTGTTTGTTTCAGCTCAGGAGTTTTGGTAGCCTTGGACTTTGGGCATTTCCCCCTTTCTGTTCCATGGAATCTCATCTCCAATGAGCTCATTCATTGATATGGAAGCCCAGGACTACAGCTCAAGTCAAGCGTAGGAACCTAACAGCTTAAGTCCAAGGGCAAAGGCTCTTTCATAACCCATTAATACTCATCCAGTTAGGGGTGGGCAAGTGTTTGGAGGAGCAAAAGCTCCTACATTCCATATTCCCCCACTCTTATGCTTCCCCTTGTCGCATTTGGTTAATGTTCTCTATCTACAATAGGAGTTGGTGCCCAACCCCCACTGCCCAAAGCCCCACCCTTGCCTCTCTCTAGTCCATTTGGCTCTGGCTCAAATGTACTGGCCCTGGGGAACTTTGTAGCTGGCCTTCCTTGGCAAAATGCCTTGAAAACATGTTTCCTCCATTCTACAAATTACTTGACCTGTGGAGAGGAGTGGGGGATGACAGAGAATTGAACAACATCCTAAATAGCTCATATCTATGTTTCTCTGGACAGCTTTAAAGGGTGATTCGTGTTTGGAAAAGAATTGACCTCTTGGTTTATGAAGATAAACCCTTCGGAGCTTCATAGGAAGGCATTCTGTTCTGTTATTTACAGTCTCAGTGACAAAGTGCTGACCCCTGGGGCTCCATAGCTGATTTATGAGAAATGTTAGTGTTAGTGTTAGAAGACTATCAAATGGCAAGAAACATGAGGGTTAAATGACATGACAGAAGACTTGTTTCACACTCCTATTAATGTCTCAATGGTGGCCGGCCTGCACCTCTGGGGAAAGCAAGTGAGGATCAGGCTGGAAGCTCCATAGAGCAGAGCAGAGCCACACTAATGCGCTATACTGTTGCTGGTACATACAAACGGGCTCTTTCTGAACAAGGTTTGCTCATAAGGCTATACTGCTGCTGGGTAGCCTGTGAGATACTTTAGGAAGGCTCACTAACTCAGTCTTGGATAAAAATGCATGGGCCAGGAGAGGCCTCATTGCCCAGGTTTGTGCAAACAAAAGCTGTTGTGAAATCTTTCAAGAGTAAGACATCAAATTGAGGAGGACAGGGATGAATTTGGCAGTGTACACATCTGTAACCCTGATGCCCATACTGGAAAAATAAGGATATGTCACCGAGTGAGGTGCTGTAGTCAATGAAAAGCCAGACAAGGTCCATGTTTTCTGCCTTTAAGGACTCTGCTCTCCATGGCCTTTCTTTAACTTTGGAAAGGATTGGAACCAGACCGGATTGCAGAAAGGAAGAGAGAGGGAGAGGGAGGGAGGGAAGGAGGGGAGGAGGGAGAGAGAGAACTGCCTAGGCAGTTCATTCTTTCCTGACCACCCTGCCCCCTAGTTGGGAGCCTTATTTGGGGATTTTATATTCTTCTTAGTTATTCTAAAAAAATATGTTCATAATTATTAATGAGGCATAAATCTTACTACAAATATCTTATTTCAGTCAGACACCATTAGAGTGTGAACAAATTCATGTCCAACAACACCTCTATTAGATACTACTACTACTACTATTATTATTATTATTATTATTATTATTATTATTATTATTATTATAATTAATTATAATAAGGCGTGGTCTCAGACAAGCAAAAACTAAATCAAGATGAGAGAGTTTTCCCACGAGTGGGAACAGAATGGTTTCCAAGCCCTCTATAAGATAACGACAGCATGCAAACGTCAATATGGGGTAAGTTGATATATGGTGATTGTATGCCTACTTACAAGGAACTGGAATGGTGCACTAAAGGGAAGCAATTCGGCTTGTTAAGAAAAACTCCCACTTCTGGGTTTTCACAAAGTGGGGATGGTTCTCCTTCTGGCTTTGTGGGCTTGGACTAGTGACTGAACTTTTCCAGAGGACGCTTTCCTTAATTACTGAGTGGCAGCTTTTAGGGTTGTGGTCAGGTTAGTGAGGTTCTGAGTGTGTAGGCCCTGCTGCATGTAGTCCTGGAAACATAATGAACTGTGCAAGTAGCATTGCTCTTATATGGGGAAAAAGCCTTTCAGTCTTAAAAGTCACCAAACCACTTTTCTCTAAGTGCACTCCTTGGCTCAGGTGCTTTTATTTTGGCAGGCCCCTCTCTCTCATTCCTTCCCTGCCTTTTTTTTTCTGCTCTCTCCATCATTTAAAATATATTCCCTGACATCCAAGATTTTAAAAACATGGACATTTACAAATCCCAGTTTGTACATTTTCAGAGAGTTCCTCAAGTTAGTCCCCAAATTCTAGGAAGGAATTGAAGAACAAGGATGTCAAACAAGATTCCAGAGACACAATTCCTGCCTCTTAGCCTTTAACTCCGTGTTTACAGAAAGATAAGCTAAAAGATGACAAGGCAAGCCACTTTTATTTCTTAAATTTACCTTAGCAACAAAGTTTGCCTTTGGGCTTAAATCCCCAGAACATGCGTCAATGCATCCATAAAACAGTTTAAGCCGGTCAATTCAAAGTGTTGAGTCTTGTGCTAATTCTCAGCAAAACACTGTGCTGTGTGTGTGTGTGTGTGTGTGTGATGCGCAGAAAAATAAATACATAAAAAGAAGAAGGGTTTTCCTCCAGGTGCAGTTCCAAGGTGGGATGTAGGTTCTGAATCTCTGTTTAATGGTTTCTTCAATGCTATCAATGCTATTGTTTTCTTTTTGTGTTTTTCAGGTACTCCCCACTGGGTATTGCCTGCCTGATCTGTGGGAAGATCATTGCCATCAAGGATTTAGAAGTGGTTGCTAGGCAACTGGGGATGTACATGATCACGGTGATCGTGGGCCTCATCATCCACGGAGGCATCTTTCTCCCCTTGATTTACTTTGTAGTGACCAGAAAAAATCCATTCTCCTTTTTTGCTGGTATTTTCCAAGCCTGGATCACCGCCCTGGGAACAGCTTCCAGGTAGAGAGCAGGAGAAGCCGCCCTTCTCCATGTTGGTTCTTTTGTTCTATTTGCCACTTCTGGTTTCCCCAGATCTTCCCTAAATTCAGTGAGAACACCTTTCACATCATATGAAAATATTTTCGAGAAGGTTAACACGTTGAACTTTTGGCTTGTCCTGGGCAATGCTGCAGCTTCTGGTTAGCCTTGTGGCTGGCCAGCAGCTGGACTAGAAACATAACCTCATAGAAAATGTTCAGGTGGTCGCACAGTGTGAATTTGCATGCCTAACATGATACCTGAAGCATTAATGTAATACAGCCTTCAATATTATTCAGAGGTTGAAGCATGATAACATCATTCACTTAACATACCACCTATAATTTAGAAAGTATTATTATTTTTAAAAAACTCTATTAAAGTTTTTGCCAATATTTTTTTAAAAGAATCAGCTTACTTTGAAAAAGATGTTTCTATTTTTATATTATGTGTATGTGTGAGTAACTGCATATATGTATGGGCTCATACATGCCTGGTGCCCTCAAAGGCCAGCAGAGGGAGTTTTAAGTAGTTGTGTGTTGTCTGATGTGGGCGCTGAGAACTGAACCCAAGACCTCTGCACAGTGCTGAGCTGTCTCGCCAGCACCAGGAGAAACAATTCTTACAAGGTAAATGGTGATTTTTCTTTTCTGCCAACACGCAGAAACTAGCTAATTTGTTAACATTAGTACAAACCTCTTAACAGATGTTTCTACCCTAAATTTACCCCCTCAAAGCCAGCTTAAATGATGTAACCTTGATAGAAAGTCAGTTCCTGCTTCATTATCTATTTCCAGTTCCTAGGAAATCAATAAAGACCTCAAATATAAGCAACAAAAAATAATTTTTGAATATAATCTTGGACCAATGTTAGCCAAAATACAACAAAAACAAGTTAATAAACAAAAACATGTAGAATTGTAGAATTTCAAAGACTGGAAGTTTTATTCTTCCAGATTAAAATCAATGTTTTACTTCTGATATCTGTCTTTGTGCCACAAAACCGAACCCAAGATCATGAAACAGGCAACCAAGAGCCCAGCAAATGCCAAATCCCACAGTAGAAGCCATCAGGTCCACCGTGTCCTGTTAGTGAGGTCCCCACGCAGTGACACAGCATGGCTGGAGGATCCAAGGCCTCTGCTCAGGCAGTCAAAGTTGTCTCACATGACCCAACAGCCACCTGGGAAAGCAAATTGTATCTGCATATTGCAAGCCAGGAGAATTCAATATGAAAAGAATGTGAGCTTTCAGAAAAGGCTAAGATGTACAATACTGGGGACTAGATTCTGCATCCTGTTCCCTGAAATGAAGGGAAACACTTCAGAATTTCCCTTTTATTTCCTTATGTTTTAAATTCTCTGTAGATAAATATCTGTGTCCATGAGAATTCTTCTCTTCAGAGAAAAAGGAAACCATTCCCCCAATAAAACTTTTATTTTTGTTACTTGATCATAAATATGGTATGTGACAAAGTTCAGACAGAGAGCAAAATTTTGAGGAAAACAACGAACCTCACAAATATTTCTTCAGCTAATAACAGTATACAATAACCTTGTAGTTAATGTTTATACTTATAAATCATCCTTTTTTTTTAAACTATGTGTCGATGATGCTCTAGAAACTTCTAATTTTTTTTCCCATGGGTCAAGAGATCATGAAAATCTTACCTATTAATATAGATCTTTGCTACTATTTTGTGAACTTCATTATAGTATACAGCATATTAAAAATGCTGGAGAGATAGTTTAACAATTAACAGTGCTTACTGCCATTGCAAATGACCTGGGTTTGGTCCCCAACACCAAAATGACAGCTCACAGCCACCTGCAACTCCAGTTCCAGGGGATCCAACACCCTCTTTGGCTTCCCTAGGTACCAGACATGCACATACATACATGTGGACAACACATAATAAAATGAGATAGTAATAATGTATTGCACTCCCTGTACAGAGGTGTAATTCTAAAGCATGCCTATTAAACAGGGCTCTGACAAACATCTCTGTCAGGCTCCCCAATGATCTTCTCAGTATGCATTCTAGATTTGGACTTGCTGAGTCATGGGGTGCAAACTGGTAGTTTTCAAATGCATCACTAGTTAACATTTTAGAAAGTCCAGAATTTAATGTTCCCACCAATGTATTTGAGAATGTCTTTCCCCACCCACTCACCAGAGCTGGATATTCCGAATCTTTGTTGCTTTGATGCATCCCCGATCTCATTGGTGGGGAAAATACTCAGCAATTTTGCATGTATTTGATTACAGATGAAGGAAAACATCTGTTTATGTCTTATTTCCTTGTCCTCCCCATTCCTTGCCTCTTGAGTCATGTGTGAGCCAGTTCATTTTCCTTTGTGGGTTCTCACCCTCCCCTGGATAGTTTTCAAGCTCACTTTATGCATATAAATTATTAACTCTTACATCACATGCTACAAATAAGAAGCCCCCATACTAGACATCTGTCTTGAAAGTAAATAATGGTGGCGGACACTGGAGGTTGTTTATTTATATATATTCAAATTACTCTTTCTACTGAGAAATTCAGTTTTGCTAAAATATTTCCCTATATACAATTATACCATAATGCTTTAAAATTTTCTAGTGCTCTTGTGAATACGTCATTAAGATATTTCAAAAATTATTATTATTATTCTTTTGCATGGTCAGACCATTATCCTAGTAACTTTAAAAGACGAGACAAAAGAGATATTGGGAGTAAATCCTGGCATTTAAATCAAATTCAAATTCTTGAGTAAAGCCTCAAATGTTAGACCCATTTCTTCCCCCCTTATTCTGTATTATAAGGAGGAAAATATGCTTTTAATCTTCACTTAAAATGTGGCTTTTGCCTGGATGTGAAGTTTCCTTTTCCTAAAAGGCAATGGGTAAAACTCACATTCCAAGAACTGAGTCATTTTTTCTTTGCCATAATGGGCACAAGAGGAAAAAATCCAATGCCCAGGAACAACCCATTAAATACTGCTGTGCCTCATTGTACTGTCACATCACTGTAACTAAACAACCTAAGGAAGAAAGGTTTGTGTAAGCTCAGGGTTTAAGGAGACACTTTCCATTGTGGTGGGGAAGAGATAGTGGAGCAGGTCTGTTCATGACAGCGGGAGTTCATGATACTGCCTTCTCATGGTGCCGATCAGAAGGCAGAGATAGGGCCAGAAGTAGAGCGAAGGCTAAAAGCCTTGAGGTCCATCCAACTGTCGTATAGCTACATAAGCCTTACCTCCCAAATGTTCCGAACCACCCCAAACAGGGCCACAATACCAAACATGAAAAACAACTGGCTCTTCTTGATGGACACAGAGGCTGCTATCAGAGAGGAATGTGTACCAGATCTCTGGTGTCAATGCATGCCATTAATCATAGGAAGAATCTCAAGTGTTAGACATTATTATTAGCAACTTCCTAGGGCCTCTCAGATGGGAGCCAAAAACCAATGCCAGAGTGTCAGTCTGTCACCACAGGAAGTCACTGGAGTTCTCAAGTCCTAGTTTGGATTACCTGAGTGTATGTGGATTTGGAGGATGGAAATATAAAGCCTGCTCAGTAGAAGAAGAGGGACTGTTTCCATGCTTCACAACCCATTCCCCCAGTCTCCCTGTCTGAAGACCTCTTGATGACATTTTGGAGAAAATGGATACAACAAGAAAAATTAATATATTTAAGTGACCCCAGAAGTATGCTTTGAGCCATATGGTTGAGAATCCCACCATCAGAAATTACTGAGTAGCCATGTTAGATCAGCTATGGTATCTAGGAAACCCTTTGGAACAGTCCCAGGAAAATGGGAGAAGGCATAAGAGTAATAAAAGGACACCAACTTATAATTAAAACAGCTGAGGCAGCAATCCAGGAACATGGCATTTCCTGCATGCAAATAAGAACAGAGCTTCAGTTTTTACTTGGGCTTATAAGGCATTTGTAAATGAGACACATCCACCCTTGGCCCAATTAATTGACTTCTTTTACCCTAAAACCAGCAGGAAGCGTTTCAGAGCCCTGACCTGTAATCACAAAGGATGTTCTGTCTGGTAAATGACTCCTGGATCAGTTTAAGATGTGGACTTGAGTGTCTCTTATTTTATAGCTTTCAGATTTATTGCTCCAGAGTAGGTACTGGAGCCTGCACATCCCCAAGCTGACCTTTTTCTCCCACTGAGAAACTGAGACCTTTGTGAACTTGTCCAGTCTTCTTGAAGGCCCGGTTGTAACTAGTGTGAGGGGGTAACTCTGAATAAGGCTTGGAAGTACCTCCAAATGCTGCCTGCACTGGAAATCTTCCAATTCTCTTAAACAGGATAAAAGTAATCAAAGCAGGACAAACTACAAACCAATCCCATGCTGTTTGGCTCTTTTGCTTGATTTCAACATTATTTAAACTTTGAACAAGTCCACCCAATCTCCTTTGCATTACTGTCTAAAAGGATGTAATATTTTGGCTATGAGGGAGCCTTGTTCTCTTAGGAGTTTTATTTTAGAAGATGTAGGAGCATGCCAAATATTCTAGCCTGCGGTTGGATCACCAGCTCATGCTTGGGAGGAGAGTGAAGTCGCTCTTCTCTGCCTTTAGCTACAGATCACATGATTTCCTTGCCCTGTCATTGTAGACTTAGGACTGGCTGTTGGCCATATCTCTGGGAGTTTGACTGTATGTCCAGCTCCCCAGTGGATTGTCCAAAGCTTGGGTTCCTGATGAAGGGTGTACAACACGTTTGTCCAGCATTTTCCAAATTAATAAGCCCAACTCAAGACAATTCCCAGGGGCCTGATGCAGTCCAGGCAGTCATTTTGTTGGAACAACATTTCTGGCATGAAATTATGGGTCATTCAAAAATTCCTCATTCTGCTTTGCTGTTGACAGCTGATTGCTTTCTGACATAATTCTTTTGCAGCCCAATTCATGTGCACAATCAGATGTGCTTCAAGATTTATCCTAAGATGGAAACGGGAACTGAAGGAGAGAGGACTTGGCAGGCCTCGCTGAGTAACTCTGAGAAACCAGAACCAACTAAATGTTTTGTTGCCTATCAGCAGCCTAATAAGATTGCACTTCAACTCCCAATGCATTTTTTAAAAAAAATGTTTCTAGTGACTATTTTTTGCATGCCACATTGATTAGAAAAAGAACAAAAATTTGCAGCGTCATTCTTGTTTTTGCTATGTTCTGCTTCTAAACTGCCTTTAAAGTCTCTCTCTCTCTCTCTCTCTCTCTCTCTCTCTCTCTCTCTCTCTCTCTCTCTCTCTCCCAGTGCTGGAACTTTGCCTGTTACCTTCCGCTGCTTGGAAGACAATCTAGGGATTGATAAGCGTGTGACAAGGTTTGTCCTTCCGGTTGGAGCAACCATTAACATGGATGGTACAGCCCTTTACGAAGCCGTGGCCGCCATCTTCATAGCCCAAATGAATGGTGTCATCCTGGATGGAGGGCAGATTGTGACTGTAAGGTGAGCAAAGTACATGCAGAGAAATGGAGAAACATGCATCTTCCTTGTTGTCACTGCATAGTAGCTTCACTGGAAGGAAGCCGCTTGAGTCTCAGCTCTGGTGAGACACAGTGAAAGGATTACTGGCAAACTTCACAGGGGAAAGATTGTGACAGGGATGGAAGAGGCTGGTGGTACATTGCACATGCCTACTCACATCAGAGCCCAGATATGATTTGAGCAGTTATTTGTATACTCATTCAATACACAAGGAAAATCAGGCTTGGAAGTATAGTGTCGTGCCCAAGGCTATACCACCACTCACGAGCTGGTATTTACTAATTCTGGGTCTAATTATTGTGTTGTTAAAATATGTTCCTTTCTGGGTAG
Source organism: Cricetiscus sungorus (assembly GCA_030556225.1). Taxonomy (NCBI): domain Eukaryota; kingdom Metazoa; phylum Chordata; class Mammalia; order Rodentia; family Cricetidae; genus Cricetiscus; species Cricetiscus sungorus. The sequence goes on from JANBXA010000372.1 coordinate 40,070,971, forward strand.
GTGAGCTAGCTCAGTGGATAAAGGCCTTTGCCACCAGACTTCAAACCTCAGGCCTCACATAATGGCAAGAGACAACCAATTCCTTTAAGTTGTCCTCTAATCTCCAGACATGTACTGTTTGCACACATAAGCATGCAAAATTCATATTTAAAATATGCTCTTTTTAATGTTTCCAGGCATGATGGTAGGCATGATGAACTACGAAGATTCCTCAGAATGACATAGAATATTTTGGTGTAAATAAGTAGCATACCCTTGTGCTCTCACCAATGCTTTTATTTACTATCTGCATTTACTATTGTTTTAACATTGAGAACATTGTCCCAAGAGGTCATCTAAAATACGTTGCTGCTCTATTAACCCAGATTTTATTTGTAAGTAGAGTCAATGAGAACTTCAGTCTTTACATCGTTCAGTGTTGTGCTAACACTATACCATGAAATCATTTTTGTGTTATTACTTCTACTCTGACTAGGAGCTTCTGTTAAATTAGAAGGCAGTTTCTGGCTCTAGTTAAAGTAGAAAACACACACACACACACACACACACACACACACACACAAAGCCAGTGAACTACCTCCTGCTCCCACTTATGTCCCACTCCCACTCAAAGTGTCTTGATGTCTTCATCTACAAAAGAGAAAGGCATTCAGACTTGAGGGCTGTGAATTGGCAGTTGGTGGGCTGAAGCCAGCTTGGAGCCTTGCTGTTTGCTTTGTAATGTGCTATAAAATAATTAGAATGTTAGTGTCCTTTAAGACAGGTGTTTTCCATATACTGGTTGCCCCTGCTCCTCACCACCCAGACCTAGCCTTGCACCTACCACCACTGCCTGTCCCTTTTAAACACCTAACGTTATTCCTTTGGGATGCTGTGAATTTCGTTCCCTTTCTCAGATTCTATGAGATTGGCAAATACAAAGGACAGGTGGATCACATTCTGTGTAATCAGTGTCCCTGCAGACAAAAGAAAATCCAAAGAGCGGTAATAACCACAGCCCCACTGATTCATTCTGAGAAAAGATTAGATTGACATGGAAATAGCTTTCCACTTCTAAAATGAGGACAACTCCAGTCTTGTGTCCCTGCGGTGGTATTCTTCATCTCACCTCAGACATCCCCAGCAATCTAAAAAGGAAGGATGGTCTTGGTCCCCATTTCACAGGACAGTAACGACAGTAACACAAGGCTAAGGGTGTTTATATGAAACCTCACTTTCAGGGTATGGATGCCATAGGCAGGAGTCACATGTTGACCCCTTAGGCAACCTCTTTCCATTCCCTGCCCCTTTTCTTTCGTGACTCTAACTCAAGGAAACTGTTAGAATAATGGTTGTGCTGGTCTTGCCCCTATTGCACATGAAGAAGAGGCCATATCCTCTGTGTCTAGATTCCTGTAGTGGGATTTCCTCCCTTTAAACCCTTACAAGGTCTTCTCTACTTCAGAAAATCTGGTGAAAGCTGGTGTCTGTTTGGCCTAGAGTTCATTTTCTAGGAGACCTTTGGTGATTTTAGGATTGCTTTAGGTGCTACTCATAATGGGGGAGGTGAGTGGGGGGAAGCTCATTTGTATCTGATTTCTCCATGTGTTGAGGTTATTGAAAGGTTGTACTCAGGCATAGGGAATTGGAATTCTCAGTGTTTTGTGGGTTGACAGCCCCAAAGAGCTGCCACTCCAGGGCCATGACTCATTTGTCTATCTGGGAGCCTTTTAGCCAGCTCGGAGCTATTTTTTGTTGAGTTTAATTTCCTAATAGCCATTCCAGAAGATTTTAATGAACATTTCATATACACCAAAGCTTGGCTGAACAGCTAAGTAAGAAAACAACAAAAATAAAACCTTGCCAGGTTTAACATACAATTTGGAAATATAAATTAATGCCTTGTGAAGTCATCTCATCTGGCAGATGAAGAACCTGAGAGACTCTAGCCATCCAGAGGATGGCTAGAATTCAAGTTCCCAAATGTGGATATATTCTGTTTACTGAAGATCTTAATTGGTGGCCTTTGAAGTGGCTTTAGAAAATGGGTAATGGGCTCTGCATATCTCAGTTGGTGAAGATAAACCAGAAAGAAAGAAAGGAAGAAAGAAAGAAAGAAAGAAAGAAAGAAGGAAGGAAAAAAAAAACTGCCCAAGATCATGTTCATAAGTGGTAAAGTAGGATTTGAACCCAGGAAACCTAAATGTGGGTCACACTGAATCTGCTATAATTGGATATATACTTTTGGACTGCCTTTGTATGTATGTTGATTTATCTGACCTTTACAAACACCTTGTGTTGTATATACTGGAGTAGAACCTCCATCTCCTCATCTATACCTTGAAGGCAGGAATCACAGAATCAGGGTGGTTCAGAGAGCATCATTATATTAATATCAATAGATATCAATATCAATAGATATCAATATCAATAGATGGGAGCTATTGAAATTGTTACTATTAATGGCACTCAATAAAATAAAAGTGTAGTCCTGTAAAGGTGGCTATGACACAATGAGTACCACAAATTAATCACAATGGGAAGCTTACTTCAAATCAGAGTATCAAACATTAGTCTTGTCTTTGTCCTAACAGATATCATACCTGACTTTCAACTTCCCATGCTTAAAAACTTATAGGTGAAAGAGCTTGCATTAATGAAGCCTTTGGTCAAGCAATGATGGCTTCATGTTCTTTCATTCTTGGCCTTGACAGAAGCCAGGCTTACCTTCCAGTGCATGCTGTGGGATTCAAATTAGAGCAGTGACTAAGTGATTGGGATTTTACTGGCATTACACAATTTTATCTACTTTGGATTTACTTTATATTAACAATGCTACTGTTGGGAAATTTCACTGAATAAAGGATAAAGTTGTCCATATATGTTTAAATCTTGGCCTCTGGGAAAATTTAGCCAAATCCTCCTTAATTGTAGACATCTGAAGGTCTGCCTCTACAGGCTCCCACATGGCATATGTTCAGTTCTCTGCCTGCACTGTATCTGGGGTGGGGGATGGAATAGAATAGTCAAGTCTAGCTTTATCTTGTGCTGTTATGTAAATTCTTCATTTTGTCTTCTACCTCATGTATAAGAGCAATGGCCAAGAACTTTCTGTGTATTTATTGTCATAGACCTCCCAGGGTCATCAAGAGCCAGCATGTAGCAGAACCAAGCACAGGGATGTTGAAATCTCAGAAGACCACGTTGAATCTGAGTGACCTGGTTGTTGTCTTTTGGTGAAAGAAAATGTTTGTGTACCTTGCATAGTTATTGTGAGGTTCTGTACATAGAACTTGGTACAGCCTCTAGGAACTTGCCAGACAGGGGAATGGGATATCATACAAAGTAGAACAGGTCAAGGGATTAGGGACAGGCCAAGAATTCTCTAGAAAACATTGTCTGTAGGAGGGCAAAGCTACTGTTAAGATTTAACTCCCAACAAGAATTTTTGTACTTACAAGAATTTGTCTTACAGAACCACAAACGAGTCAGATCAAAATGGCCACAGTGCTTGTTAAGAGTGACTCATGACCAAAGCAACTGATGCTGTAAATCAAACAGTCAAGGCCAAGGATGACTGGAACCTGGGAATCCCCTCTTCCCTTCTGTTCCATCCGTATTGGGCAAGGGCTAAGGATTCCCAGCTGTCTGGTACTTTAGGGAAGTTTCACTCCCACAACTGTTCACCTTGTTGCTGAGTGCTTGATAAAAATGTCATTTCTTAAGCTAGGGGGTTGCAATGTGCCCAGCCTCTCTTTAAATGCCTTTCCACTTATTGGTTCCTAGAAGCTGCTGGTCACCTCATGAGATATCCTCATTACTCCTTTGCACAGACAAGGAAGTCAAGGTACAAAGAGATGCAGTTTAAAAACTTAAACAACTCATGTGGTGGAGCTAGGATTGAACATGGGTTGTTTAAGTTTTTGAAGTTACTACACACTATCTGCTGTCTCAATGGATTCTATCATGAAGTTCTCTAAAACCCAACACCAATCTCGTGCTTGTATGACAAGGAAAGGGCACAGATATATTCTGTAGTTCACACCTAGGTAGACATCTATAACAATACCTGAAAAGGGAGACAAAATGAAACAAATATACAACCCACCGAAGCTCCTTTCCTTCAAGTCCCTCTCAGTTACATGTCTTGGGATGCCAGGCGGCGTCACACTGATGGTATGACTTGGGCAGAAACTTCTGAGAGCCTGGAGTTGATGCTCTGGAAACATTGTAATGTCTCACCTACAAAGCAAGCAGCCCCTATTTTATTCAGCACTCACAAAATTACATTGGGGAGACCCATTTTAAGAAGCATCATTCTATTTAAGTGACAGGTCCAGATAGGAGGAGGAGATGGCTTGCTTGCTAAACACAGGGACCTGAGTTTGATCCCAAAACCCACACAAAAGTGCCAGGCATGGTGGCAAATGTGTTTAATCCTAATACTGGAGGGTGGAAGACAGATAGACACCAGGGACAAAGTGGCTAGCTGGTGAATTCTAAGCCAACAAGAAACCCTGCCTCAAAGGGAGTAGATGGTGTACCTGAGGATGACATCCAAGATTGTCCTCTGACCTCTTCATGTATATATTAACATGTGCATGTGTACCTACACACACACACACACACACACACACACACACACACACACACACACACACACACAATTAAAAAGGAAAAAGAAATGATTGAAACAACATGTACAAGGATCAAAAAGTCACTGTAGGTTGGTGAGCCTCAATAACCCTCTGGTATGTAGATAGGACACTTGAACCTAAGATTAACCTTTGAATCCTAGGGATAGTTCAGAATGGTGCCAGGTGTGCTGCTGATGTTGCTTGAAACGTTTGATAAAAAGCGCAGAAACATCCTTTCATTCCATTATTGTTTCATGGTACCTTCTCTGAATAATGTGTTTTCCAGGCTTGGGAGCAATGTCCAGGCAAGTGAAACTGAACGTCTCCTGGAATATGTTGATTGGTTTCCCTGATGTGGACTCATTTGTTTCTGGATATTTTCTATCCTCAGTTCTCATGTTAACATTGGCAGCGACCTCCTCGGACTCTTGCCACATAGTCCAAAGAACTGTGGCACTCACAGACACACAGAGGCATAAACAGAAACAAGTTCAGTTGTGTTCCCACAAGAGGGTGATTTATTTCTTCATCTTTAACATTTCCATGCCTGCTTTTAGAACTTCAATTGCCTTAGTACTGTGTACATTAGGCTAATTGGGTATCATGATGGGAATAGGACTCATGAATTGTGAGTTTCCATTATTGTTGAGCTCAGTTCTTGGATATTAGTATTGCACATTTCTTTATTCCCTGGAGAAAGAAAGGAAGAGATTTTTAATGACCAAACAAATTTTGGAAGTTTTTTATTCCTTATCTCTAAGATTGCCAAAATAAGTTTGCCAAGACTCTTTCTCTTACATGACCTGGCCTTCTCTGTCCTTGTAGCCTCACAGCCACCCTGGCGAGCATTGGTGCAGCCAGTATTCCCAGCGCCGGATTGGTCACCATGCTCCTCATTCTAACAGCCGTGGGTCTGCCGACAGAGGATATCAGTCTGCTGGTGGCGGTGGACTGGCTCTTGTAAGTGTCTGTGGGATGGGTTCTGGGGATTGTGAGAGTGGCCTTACAGGAGCAGACAGGTGACAAGATTGCAATAAAACATTAGCCAATCTCCCTTGGCAATTTTGTGTGTTCTCCCTCCCTTCCCCCTCCCTGATAAAAAGTTACTATGTGTACTCAGAATTAAAAAGTACAAAGAATTAAAAAGTAATTTGAGGGCCTTGTAGTGTAGTGGTGTAGTCAGATTAATCACAATACATAACATAGGAATGTTAATGATTAAACATAGGAATGAGAGAATCTTGGGTTACTACTCAGTTGGCAGAGTGTGGGCCTAGCTTCTATTCCTAGTACTGCATAACACTAGGCAGCATGATTCATGGGTGCAGTCCCATCACTGGGCAAGCACAGCTGGATGATCAGGAATCCAAGATCATCCTTGGCTACACATTAAACTTGAGGCTACCCTGGGCTATGTGAGACCAAAAGGAAGTGTAGCAGTGATGATCCAACTAAAGATATATGCAAAGAATCTCAAAATCTCTCCTGAGTAGTGGAGCCAGGGGAAGGCACTATAAGCCATAGCCATAAAAAGTGATCAGTGGTTCCCTGGCATGAGGAAACTTGGAGGAATGATAGAAATGTCCCACATTCACAGGTGTTTGTATTTGTCACAACTGGTCAGATTATGTGCTTAGATAAGGGGGTACATTTTCACATACATAAATTACAATCAAATAAAGCATCATTTAAGATTGCATAGTTAACATCACAATGATGGAAAGTGTTATCTATGTCAGTCTAAGATGGAAGGGCAAAATGGGGAACCAACAGAAAACAGTGGAAGTGGTTGCTGAATCTGGGTGCTCACTATGTGTGAGCTCCTGTAGCTGGCTGTAACACTCTCCAGGGTTTGCTGTTATCATTGCCATATTATAGGTCAGAAGTCTGAGGCGTGGACTCAGGAATGGATAGAGATTTGACCTGAGGCCTGCCCAGTCCTGGGGCCTTCATGTTTTTGTTCATGGTCAGATTCAAGTTCCTGAATGCAGAGATAGCTATGCACAGTCGTAACTCATAAGAAGCCAGAGATACTTAGGTGGATGAGAAATAGGACATTGCTATTAAAGCCATCTGTGCAAAGGCACTGGGACTACAAACAATGTGGAGAGCTAAGTGATGGAAGGTGAGGTAAGATGGGCAACGCTCTTCTAGGCCTTGTATGGAGGATTGGATCTGACCATGTGCGTTTAGCCTGACTGCATTTCCCAGTGAAGAACATTTTACTAGTGTTCCACTTATAAATGTGGACAAGCCAGGCTAGATCATCCCTAAGCAGAGAGAATGTAATAGAACCCCTCTAACAGCCTTGAGGACATGGCTGTTCTTTCAAAATCATACCAATGTATCATGTCCACTCTTGCAGTTAAGTGATAAAGTGCTGGACAGTGTCACTGGCATTAACGTGAGAGGTGCACTATGACAAGTGCTGGCAGAGATGGGAAGCCAAAATGCCTGCCCTTCCTTTTCAGACTTCAGAATGAAGATGTCACATTGTATGGACTTAAGTTTGTATCTCCTTCATACTCACAATGTCTCAGAAATGCAAAACTGAAAAGACACGGGGGAAGGCTAGAAGGAAGCCTTGTCTCTTCATATTTTTGCCTGATGTTGGTGTGGACAGTAGGGACATAGTCATTTCAATCCCACAGGACTTCCGGGAAGCCACGGCACTTCCTGGCTGGCTCTTTCAGATCAGAGATACATTGTAGAGATGGCTTGATGAAGACCTCATGTCTGTCTCTGCCAGCATCTCACATCCTGGTGGAGGGCCCTTCTCTGACAACTTCCTTTTTTCTATGCTCTGTGTTGGCATCTACATGCTATGGCGTTTAGTCAGGAAAGGCAGCTGTGAGTCAATGGTGACACAGGGTGAGAAGAAGGGAGTAAAATAAAGGAGACAAAGGTGTGAGGTGAGATACAGATGAGAAAAAGGACCAAGGGGAAAGGAAGACATTGTCAGCGTTTGGGGACAAAGGGCATAGTAGGAGTCGGCTAACCGTAACCACACAAAAAGTGAAAAAGGAAGCTATTCAAGTTCTGCCCCCTTCCCCTGTTACTTGCTGCTTTCATTCTCTTCCTCTTGAGCCTCCTCAGTTTCTGCTGTGGAGTCCAGTCCGTTGTCTGCTGCAATTCTATTCCCTCATCTCTTTTTGAACTTTTTTGCTGAAGCCTGAAATCTGCCATTAGAATTCATCTTTTTCAGGGCTCAGGAATGTCTTACTATGTATGCAAGGCTGGCAAATCAAGTTTCATCCCTAGAACCTATGGAAATTGGAAGGAGAGAACAAATTTTACAAAATGGTCCTCTGTCTTCAGCATATACATTGTTCTCTCTCTCTCTCTCTCTCTCTCTCTCTCTCTCTCTCTCTCTCCCTCCCTCTCCTTCTCTCTCTCTCTCTCTCTCTCTCTCTCTCTCTCTCTCTCTCCACACACACACACACACACACACATTCTAAAAATTATAAGCTGGTCATATAAGAATGTGTAACTGTAACCCCAGCACTGGGGAGGCAGAGACAGGCAGATTTGTGACTGAACATCCTAGCCAAATCAGTGAGTTCCAGGCTAGAGAGAGGCAAGAAAACCCTGTCTCATAAACAAGGTATCTGATAAAAACAGGAGTTGGGGTTGATTTCTGGCATGTCTCCCACGCACATATACCCCAGAACACACAAGAACAATCACACGTGAGCTTTTATATGTGCACACAAATGCACATACAAAGGGTTTCATCTTTTAAACATTTGTGCTGGTGGAGCCGTCCTCTCATTGTATGCCAGAGCCTCTGAATGGCAAGTGTGCAGTCAGTCATGCTATCTGGAATGAGAGAAAGACACACATGTGTGGCAGGTACTTCAGCATCATTTCATCTATTTTTTCATTTACCCCTTGAAGAGCTCTGTGGTGGGTGTCTTAGATGAGGAAACAATCAGAAGAGTCAGTATGTTTCTGAGGTACTGTAGAGTTAGTATGACCAGGACAGGTCCCTTCAGATGACTTTGTTGTTTCTTAATTGTCACCACAAAGTCTGTCAGTGGAAAAGGGGGACAGAAAGATCCAAAGTTGGAAAAGTTGGGAAAGAAGGAACTCCTAGCGTGTCCGCTGAGGGTTTCATTGTTTGTTCCCTTAAAAACTCACTTTCATTTGCACAGAATCAACAGAACAGCTTGCTCCAGGAAGAGTGGCACTGGTGTCACCATACAATGGGTTCAGCCCTTTCTTCCTCTCTCTTTGTCCTGTTACCTTCTAGCATGCAATGGCATGGGAGCTTGGGCACACCAGATTCTGGTGCCTTCATCTAAGACTTCTCAGCCTCTATAACTCTACAGAAAATCAATTTCTATTTCTTTAAAGATTTTCCAACTTCAAGTTTTTTTTGTTATAGTACTACAAATGGACAGAGATATTCTTGATTCTATGTGCTAACAACTAAGAACTTTTTGTTTGCCACGTTTTCTTTTTTTCCCCCTCCCATATTTATGATATAAACAGCAACATAATGAAGTAGGACAATGAAGTAAGATCAAGGTCTTAGCTCCTCTTAAAATTCAAGTTCTCTAGCCCCAGCAAGTCTCCCACTGTGAGCCCTGGAGTTCTTGGCAGTCTCCTGATCTCAAGCCTGTTGGATGAGAGTCATTTCATGAAATATTCAAGACCCCACCTATGTCTGACCTAAATGTTAGCAAATGGAATAGGAGGGGTGGATCCTCTCTGATCACACCATGCAGGTGCCCACATGCTCATACTTGTGTGGGAGGCTGTGGTGTCCTTAAACTATATGCCTGCAGTGTGCTAGTAGGAAGAAGTTGGCTGAACACCAACAAAAAATGATGATTCATCTGGATTAATTTCCTTGATGGAATCGTGAAGGAAGGAAGGAAGGAAGGAAGGAAGGAAGGAAGCTGTCCCAAGATAGATCTGGAAAGTAGAGCACCAATGCACCAATGGAAAGTTTTTTCTAGTTCTAAGGCTCTGATCTTAAAGGGGCTGAGGCCAAGAAGGAAAGCAGGAGAAAGCATGGAGGATCTCGGGAAGATGGGCATCAGAGTTGGGTTACATCTGCTTTCTATCAGTACTGGTGCCACATTCTTTCCTAACAGAGAGCATTCTGGAAGCAAGTACCAGAGCTTGATAAGCTCCATGGCTCTGGATGCTGCTCACTGGTATGTAAGTGGGGCTGGGGACTGGGTTGAGATAAGGGCACAAGGGGAGGTTGTCTGGTCCTTAGAAAGGTAGTTGATAGAGGAAGAGCAGAGAGAAAAACAGACAACCAGACACTGGTGTTTTCTTCTTTAAGCAAAGTATGTAACTTTTTTTTTATGCTGCCAGCAATTTTTTAATTTAAAACCAAATAGAGCTTGCAGTGACATTTAATGTGTCACAGTGTTTGCCAATTGCTGGAGCCTATCCAGCCTCATTGCAGCCCTCTAAGCCCTAGATGCTTGTCTGTGGGCAAGCTTAGCTGCTCTGTAAATGTCATGGTGAAAACCAAGGCTCTAGAGCACTTCAACATGCCCAAGTCCTGAAGTATAAAAAAGGCAGGCCTGGTTAATACTTGAAGCATCCTCTGGACACAAGAAACCAAACTCAGGTATTTATAAGAAACTATGGGAGGAGATGAAGGGAAAACTATGATTCAATACCAAAATCAATTCCTGAGCCTGGCAAGAGCTAGAAACGAAAAGCCACATACAGTGATACCAGCATGGACATGTGGTCCATTCTCATATGACACTCTGCTAGGGGGATATTTTCTGAACTCATGTCTGTTAAGTAAGGGTAGTTGTGATTTATAAACATCTAAAAAAGGATACCCAAAATAGTCTCCATTCTGTGGGACACTCTATGTGTTAGTACCCCTTTCTGGAGGAAGCAGGGCTCTCCTCAAACCGAGTCTGTACCTAATCTGATGTAGGATGAAGTCTAAGAACTGACATGTCTGCCAAGTTCCCAGGTGGTGCTGATAATGGGGTCCAGGGAACTTATTTCTGGGAAAATGAGTAGAGAGGGAGTTTCTGATCAGCCAGGGTCTTGCTGACTGTGGGTGTCTAAGCTCTCTATATTGAATGGCTGTTGAGAGTATATGCATCCATTCAATGAAATTGTATTGTCAGTGTATTAAGTATTAGATATTGCTTTGATCACTTAGCAGGTGTTCATTTCAAAGTTAGAGCCAATTATAAGGAATCTAACAGTATATGTCCCAGGTAGTTGAGTTAACTGAGGGAAGTAATTTACCCTATTTTGGTGGATATTAAATGATGAAACCGTCATTCAAATACAGACAGCTCAGATGGAGTTTCTTAGGTATTCTAGGCCTAAGAAGATGGATTCTCTTTATTTAAGACATGCATGCATTTTAAGTGTGCGCACGCGCGCGCACACACACATACACACACACACACACTATAAAACTTACTTGACTTCTGCTCTATTCTTGTTGGAAAAGAAAACCAACTCCTACATCCACCATCTCTTTGAGAATTCTAGAGGTTCATGTTTATTATGTCAGTCTTTGCCTTTCATTGTTCATTCCCACAGATTTCTCCTCATTTCTGTTTTACCTTATCTCTAATCTATGCCAGCCTCACTGTAGAATGGGATCTGCCATTCCACCAGGGCCTCCCTGTCCAATCAGCAGATCCCTGAACCAAAGCAAAGCAATCACAGATCCAGGGGCTGGGTGGATGTAAAACTCTGCACAGCAAGACGGTTTTTTTTGTTATGTTGTAAAAGCTAAGGAGAATAAGAAAATGAAATGAAAAGTCTCTTTCACCTGCAGCTGAATCTCAGTCTTCTCTGAACCCTGTAATCACAGTTGTGAAATAGCAGCATAGGAATCACATTTTAAAAAGAGATTTTCTTTGTTTTTTGTTTATTTGTTTTCATGTGCATGCATCTATGTATAAGTATATGCATGTGAGTGCATTTTCCTGGGCCTGAAGAAGGTTTCAGAACTTTTGGAGCTGGGGTTACGAGCAGTTCTGAGCTTCTTCATATGGGTGCTGAGAATCAAACTCAGGTCCTTTGCAAGAGTAGTCCAGGATCATAGCTGCTGAGCCTGTGTCAGCAATGAAAACTTCAATACTGAGAATCTCTTTCCTTAAACAACAACTCTAGAACAACAACTCTAGCCAGGCAGGCAGTGATGGCTCACGCCTTTAATCCCAGCACTCCAGAGGCAGAGGCAAGAGGATCTCTGTGAGTTCCAGGTCAGCCTGGTCTACAAAGCTAGTTCCAAGACAGGCCCCAAAACTACAGAGAAACTGTTTCTCAAAAAAACAGAAAACAAACAAACAAGAGAATAACAACACTTTAGTGTCCCACACACCTCGTGATCACCCCTACCTTGATGACCAATTTCAATTGTTTTATTTTACCGAATCCTCTTACTCTTCTCTTTGAGTCTTTCCCAGCTCTTTGTCCACTCCTTTCAGTTTGGGTTTCCAGGACCCCCTCCTCCACTTAGATGATGACACATCCTGCCTTTCACTGTGCAAATCCTGCCAGATGTTTTGCTAAACAACAAACAATCCTTTCTTTCTAAATTTATCTGCTTTTAATCCAAACAAACAGTCCATTCTGTTCTTCCTCCTGCTCCTACCTACTTCCCAACTCTCCCACCCTGCCCCAGGCCACAATGAATGCTCACAACCCTCTCTGGTTTCTATGTTCTCAGACTTCAAGTGTAGACAGAAACTTTTTTTAATTGCATCTGAGCTGATCACATACAGACATTTTTTTGTTTGTTTTATAAGTCTTCCCAAAACAAAACAGCACTGGCACTTGTGTAGTTCTACTGTTCTGGACATTGCAAGTTATCTAGAGGTGGTTTTAGTGCATGTGGGTTATAAGCAAGTGTTAGGACATTTGGTGTAAGGGACTTGAGCATCTGTGGATCTGGATATCCTTGCCAGGTCCTGAAGACAATTCCTCCACAGAAACTATAAACATGGTCTCAGTGCTCAAAGAGCTCACACTCTAGTAAAGACTTTTCAAAACAACAACCAGATGTGTTGTGCTCAAGAAATCCCAACTGTGTGCTAGGTGCAAAATGAGGAGTATGCATCTGGTGGGGAATGAAAGAGGAACGAGCTCATCCCTTGAGTAATAACAGCAATACCACGAGGAGCATCTAATGGAAGGGCACTTGTTTTGTGCCATATCATCTTTTCATGTGCAAAGGATTTTGTGAGGAGCTTCTCAGATGGCCTGTTGGCAGTTATTACCTTCCCCACCTGTGGGTTTTGTTCTCACTCTGACAAATGAGAAAGCTGTACAGGGAAAGCTAGATAACCTGACTGTTAGAGCAGGAAGGCTCCACAGGATGGAACCCAATCACATCTTAAACAGCATACGGTGAGTGTCCTTCTTTCATGAACCCTAAGTGACTTTAGCCTTCTAATGACCCATTGCTGCCACACAGAGCCCATCAAGACAACCCCTCAGCACCTTGTCCCCTGAGAGCCCACATTATGCTTTGTTTCTATTTGGTGAAGTTCTATGACATTCCAGCATTTGGTTCTTTTACATCTACAGCAATGATCATTTCTTAGGATTCAACACATTACAAAGACCCAGGAGAACTAAGTGACACAGCACTCTCTGTGAGAAATCAGACCTTTAGACAGTCTCACATCTCCTGCCAGATGACTTGGACCAAGAAAAAAAATGAGCCAGAGTACCTTGGCAATTAATTTTCTTCAAATGAGCCAGACCCAGTGATTGGTGTGAAGTACTGTTCAGCCCCCTCTAGTTTTTGGTGCCTGCCAGCTCAGAAAGAAAGGCTGTGCCATTTATAGTAAGTTCATTAAATGCAAGATTCTGTTCCCATCTCCTTTGCTTTCTTGCCCTCCTGGCAGACAGAATCCCAGAGGTGGCATAAACAAACCCATTCCTTTTATTTTTATCTTCTCTTCTTCTGCCCTCTTTTCTTTCTCCTCCTCCCCTCCTCCTCTTCCTCTTCTTCCTCCTCTTTTGTTCTTCTCCCCTCTCCTCCCCCTATCCTCTCCTTTCTCTCTCTACTACTTGAGGTCAACATGAGAGATAGACTTTCCCAAGAGGCCAAGGGTGACCACAATAGAAAATGAAAGTTATTTTCTTGTGGAAAACTTTTCATATATGAACCAGAAATTCTCATATCCTTGTTTGGGCCAGAGTTACCGTTCCCTAGAGTCAGAAAGACATTTCCCTGGTGGTTTAGAATTTTTTTGGCTTTGCAGTATTGGAGGGGAAAACAACATACAAACAAAACAGCCGTGATTGATCTCCTGACTGGGAATTTTAGCAGGATGCATAGGGGCAGAAGAAGTTGGTAAAATAAGGCTTAATCTAAATTGGCATCTTGCTGTCTGACATACATCCTTTAACTCATGCCATCTTCCTGAGAAATCCATCTTCATAAATTTGCCCTATGTCCTTTTTCTTCCATAGTGATAGAGTTGAGTCCCTCTACCAAAAGATAGGCTGGACTGTCATCTCCATTTTGGGTCCCATCCTCTCAGATCTATCTAGGACTCCATCACCAGAGATTGTCATCTTTTCTCCATCCCTTTAGTCTTGCCTTCTCAATGGGCTTTGTTTAACCTTTCATCGACTTCAAATATTTTGCTTCTGAAATAAAAACAACCAAGAAATCTCTCTCCATGTGCTTTGCCTCTCTCACCAAACATTCCTTTTGCTTTTCTACCTTCTTGGAAAAGGTGGTTATATACATATAGCATCCCCAGTTTTCCTTACAGCTTTTACACAAATTGCAAAAGCCAGTTTCTGTCCTGAAAAACTGCTCTCAGTGAATCAATAGCAGTCTCTTTGCTACTAAAACCCAGAACTAATTCCCTTTTTTGGAAATTCAAGGTAATAATTGGCATTATCTGCCACACCCTACCTGTTATAGGAATTGGAGTAAAAAATAAGGCTAATGTTTTCAAGGGAGATGGTAGCTTAACCAGGCACTTTGGATGTGCTACCTAGAAACTGCCAAAATACATTTGAATTGACTGAATAAAACTTGTAGTGCTTTTATGTATATGTCATCAGGTTAAATAACTTTTTTATAGTTTTTCAGCAAGTGTCTGAAACTGTGATAAGCATTTTGGTCCTATCATTTTAACTTCCTAACAACCCTGTGCACTGGCCATTTCTTATTATTTCAGTTTTGAGAAAGCCCACACATATTAAGATGCTTAGAGCTGCCAACAGGTAAGGGACAAAGATCACATTTGACTCCAAGACAGGCTGCCTCTGGAGTGCACTCTATAACTTTTCTTATGGTGTTGTGGTAAAACCCAAGGCCTTGCACATTCTAGGTAATAAGTCCTTTATATCTGAGCTACAACCCAATCATTTATTTGTCTGCTGTATATAAAAGAATTATACATATAATTTTATGTTTTATAATGTAAAATGCACTTAGAGAGATACCACACAATGTCTTGATGCATGTATATATTGGGTAGTATCTTAATCAAGTTAAATATGTATGCCTTTTCTGAAATAAATTTTTTTATGATAAAACTGCCCACATCCTTCTTTTATCTTTGAAATGTACAATGCATTTCTGCTGACCTAGTGACCCTGTTATGCAATAACACAGTGGGGTTTCTTACTCTCATCTGACTGTCTGTAATGCCTTGTCAACTCCTATCCTGTGTTCCCTCTTGGACACTTATGCTGGACGTTGTTAACCATTAGCTTCAAGTGTTCCTGGATGTTCTCAAGCCTAAATTTTCATTCAGGTACAGACTCCACAAACCTCCAAGCCAGATCCTTAAGACAAGAAAAGGGACCAGCACATTCAAAGACAGAGACACACCGAAGAGTCAAGTTCAGCTCTGATGTCATGTTGTGCACCCCGTCCCCTTTCCCCCCCCCCCCGTCCCGGGCACCAAGGGCAAATGCACCAGGTTATAATCAGGACAGCTAGACTTGCAAGGGAGCCATCCCAGATTCTTCCTAGTGAAACTTCATTATTCCTACTTCCTAATGGCAGATAGATTGCACCACAGAAGTTTGGAATCATTTTGGGTCATTGTTGTAATTTTAAAATTAAGGTTCCACTCTTCCTGTAGCTTAATCATACTCATAGACTTTGAATGGAAAGTGCTGTGCAACAGCACTACCTCACCTCCTTTTTTATTTTTCACATTTACTTGTCTGCTTATTTAGTTCTTTAGTGGCTTTCTAGCACCTTTGCTGATAAGACTTTGGAGGTGTAGGGTATGTGGTCAAAGGCTCCTTCACACTGATTGGCTTGTACTTCCTCATGAATGAGTACAGCTACCCTTGAAGAACTCAATGAGTTTTCTTGGTGCTGACTTTCTGAGATGAGTTTTTAGATCATTAACAACCACTTATTTTTTTTCAAGCCATAACTTGCAATGTAAAACATTAGGAAAGATATTCTGGATACTTGCTGGTTGCAGCAACAGTCTGAAATATTCTTTGTAGGTTCATAGAAAGAACAGTTCCTCACTGAACTTCTGTGCTTCTTCCCTAGGGACAGGATGAGAACTTCGGTCAATGTTGTGGGTGATTCTTTTGGGGCTGGGATCGTCTATCACCTCTCCAAGTCTGAGCTAGATACCATCGACTCTCAACACCGAATGCATGAAGACATTGAAATGACCAAGACACAGTCCATTTATGACGACACGAAGAACCATAGGGAAAGCAACTCTAATCAGTGTGTCTATGCTGCACACAACTCTGTCATAATAGATGAGTGCAAGGTACCTTTTCCATTCCTGGATATTGAGACCTGCATATAAATAGTGCATGCTGAACTTCTTAAAAACACAAAACCCTGCATCTATTCTTACCATGCGTTCATAAGGAATAATGTAACCCAAGCTTCTGTGAGGCCCAGATCATACCACTCTGCATCCAGCATTGTGGAAAATCAACAAGTCTGACACCAAAAGAACCAAGCAGTTGCTTGTTTCAACAGATTCCCACATCCACCTCACTCCTCTAATTTGGTTAATTTTCTTCACCCTTTGGGCCAAGGATTTGTGGTTGTTAGAACTTTGTTGGCCTTCAGATATTCTCTTCCTCAAAGGAAGGATCGAGAAAAAAGTTGATCAAATATCATTGACTTTCTATAGCACAAATATTCCTCCTTTCTTTGAATTACAAATTGCATTTTTTGTTTTATTTTTGTTTTTTTTTTAAGTTTAATTGGCTGTCTTCCTTTTATTTTTTATATTTCTGTTTTTATTTTTGGGTGGGAAGGTAAATTTTAGCCTGGCTTTTATTTTGCATAACAAATGGGGATGCAGTTTCAAGAATAACTGTCCTTCAAGACAATTATCCAGAAAATTTTAAAATGCTAAGCATCACATACTGTGGTTCTCCTGCACTGTGGGTGTTCTGGGTTCTCCTCCAAGCTCTCGGGTGCCAAGTCTTCAAGCTTGATGGGCTCTAGCCGGCCTTCACTGTAACTAACTTGACATTGTTAAAGATAGACTGTTGTGACCAGAGTGATGCAAACTTGGAGAGACCCTGACAAATGAGAGAAAGATAGATAGATAGATAGATAGATAGATAGATAGATAGATAGAGAGAGAGAAAAGGGTTGACTCGCTATAATTATTGAATGTAGCAACTGAGGCCAGTTTGAATCAACAGAGATCCCTTCTCCCCTTTTGCCTCTGCTAATAAGATCCTATTTAATCTTTATTAATGTGTTAAGTCTTGGGTCGTTCTGAATATCATCATGGTTTCTGATGAAGAGCTCAGGCAGAAGTAGTTCCATTTGGCAGACTGTTTCATAGGTCCAGAGTACTTGTAGAGGAGAGAGTCTTGCTTGGTCCCTCTACGTCAAGTACATGTACAGGTGAGCCTACAAACTGGGGAGTGAGGCTGCTCATTGATTAATCAATTGACAAAACAAAGATGATTTCCATTTTAAAATTTCAGATAGACTTTTGGGGGCAATAATCCATTTTCTTACAGTGATAGTGTTTTTCACTTCTAAGTGAATGTGTTGTTACTTTACACGCATGCACACACACACAATGTTAGTTTGGATCAATAAGGGTCAATATTCTCATGGAATGTTTTTTATCATATTTATCAAGTGTATATTGTGTGCCTTGTATGATTTAGTGATGTGTAATTCCCCTCCACCATGACATTCCATATTTTCATCATTCCCCAAATATTTACTGAGTGCCTATTGTAAGATCCTGACTTACATACTAGAACTATGCAAACAAGAATATTCAGCATATTTCAAGAGAACAGGTTTGAACCCAGATTATTTTCACTCCAGGAAACATAGGATGAGACAGTGGAATAACCATATGTATTTATTTATTTTTTTTGTTTCACTGTTATGTGCAAAAAGAATCCTAGTCAATGCTCAGACCCTTGGGGAGATATCAGAGGGCTTCATAATACTGCCAAGAAAGTGTTTTGAAAAGTAAGGAGCAGAGGGATGGAAATATCTTTCCATTTCAGACTTACTTTTCTCTTCCTAAAGAATGAAAGATGTTGGGAGGTGTTGGCACATGTTTAATCCCAAACTCAGGAGACAGAGTTAGGCGATTCTCTGAGTTTAAGGCCTGCTTGGTCTACAGATTGAGTCCAGGGCATTCAGGGTTACACTGAGAAACCCTGTCTTGAAAAACAAAAAGCAAAACAAAACAAGAAAAATATTACCAGAGTTTTTATTAAATGTGTTCAACAAAACTGCAAAGTGTAAAGATAGTAAATTGCTCCTGTCACTATAAAGCAAGCACTTGGTCTCCATCCAGCATTATTATGTCCAAACTCCCTAAACAGTGCTTGGGCTATTGGAGGCACTCAATTCATATTTGTTGGATATATCCTACTAGCATCTTCATTCCATGTCATGTTTAGACAGCCTTCTTTTTATTGGACAGTTTCATAGAACTAGTTGCTCAATCTCTCCTTAAAATTGACTACCTAATCAGCTACCTGCATCTATCTGTATTAGATAATTAGCACTTAGATGGTGTCAATATTCAAGCTGAGTGGGCCTAGAGGGTAATGTATCTGGGTGTATTGGTTTCATAAATATCTCAGATGCTTGTGTTTTTAGTGAGATGATTGGCTTTAGCTCTTTGAAAAGGATCCGATCTTCAACCTTCTGACTCTAAGTCAGTTATCTGTGTTGTCACTGATGTAGGAGGCAGTTAGAGCTATGGACATAGATTCACACACTTCCCAGAAGTATCTGGGTCACATTGATTCATTTCTTTGAATTTCTTCCCAGTCAACTCTAAGCCTCACCATTTTTTAGGTCCAGGTTTTAGAGTCCAGCAGGAAGAGTGTGTGTCAATGCTTGTTGCCAAGGCCCTGCCCCTGAGTGAGCAAGACAGGGGTAGAATGGGTTAGGGAGAGGACTGCCAGTTTCTTTGATTCTTTGGGGGACAAGGAGTACCAGAAAAGCCACCATTCCAGCTACTTTAGAAATACAGGTCCCAGTATTTACAAACAAAAGGTGAACACATCCCACATGTTAAATGGTTCTTCCAGGATGCTACATTGTGGTTGATAGCTGCACACTGCCATTGATGTGACTGATCACTGAGAGCCCAATAAGCATATTCAAAGTCACATGAAATAGGAAGATTTCTCCAGTATGTCTCTGGCAGTCTTTCTTGACAGTTTATTGTGGGGAAAACCAGTTTGCTGCAGCTCTGGTCAAAACTCTAACCATTTCAAGCATTGTCATGTCGTGATAGTAGTCTCTTACCTCACAGTGGTAGTTTGGAGTTATGTAATAGTCTCTTAATTTTCACGTGTAACAGCATGGGAGCCATCACTGCTAACTGCATGGGCTTTTGAAGCAATGGCATGTAGGCTGGTTGGGGGCGTGCTGATGGAAATTGGAAGAATGGATAGTTTTTTTTCTTTCTTTTTTTATTTTCATTGCATGGCTCCCAAAGGTCACTTGGTTATCTGTTCCTAGCATGCTGCATGTTCTTGATGCATGCATTTCATTTCCACTTGGGTAAAAAAGGTCAGATTTCTTTCAAACTTTGCTGCATTTGTCATGTCTCCATATTCTAATGCTTCCATAAATCCAGTCTCTTCATTATGTGGAATATCAATCGTGGGTTTAAGTTTGCACATGACGTTGAGGACAGACAGACAGAAGGTAAGCTAGGAAACTGCTTAGAAGTGGATGGGGAAACTTCCCTCCTGCATAAAGGTTCAGTTTGCTCTGGGCCAGGAAAAAAAATATATATATGGTATGCTAATTATTGGTTCTTAAGTGTCTACATTGAGATGATTTGGAATACATTGCTACTTTTAAACCTTTCCCCCTTTTGATTTCTAAAGTTAACTTATTCAGTAGAGTCAAAGCATCATGAGTTCAGTATTTAAGACTGAATATGTATGAAGTTCACCTCATCTCACTGTGACTGAACCTTTCACATGCATGAGAAGAAGTAGCTGCCTAATTCTGGATTTCTTGTTGTATGGTTGTATGGAGTAGCACATGGCACTCACTGTATTTTAAGGACTGCAATAATATGTGATGGGTCCATGGGTACTGAGATACCCCACAACCCTAAAAATATTGTTGAAGTTGCCCCCACAATGCTGACCACCGGTGATCCCTCAATAACCTCCATGAAAGTAGAGACAATTTAGTTCTCTCTTCCCTGTTGAACACCAGGATGGTTTCAAAGTCATGGAACTTAAATGGTATTTGAAGGAATACCATTTAAAACTATGGTTTCAACATACACTGTAAAGCTTGGATCTGGTGCTTCTCCACATGACCCCAGGGTGGTGTGTCTTGTGCTTCGTGGCCTGTAAGTTGGATGTTGATCATAATTGTTTTCAGGTAACTCTGGCGGCCAATGGGAAGTCAGCTGACTGCAGCGTTGATGAAGAGCCTTGGAAACGTGAAAAATAATGACCTGACACTCAGCCAATTCTTGAATAAACTCCCCCAGCATATCTTATGGTAAAAGATGCTCTAAACAGGCTTCCTTTACAAAAGGAAAAATGCACATGTTTCAATGTTTACTTAATCTGTTAGCTGAGGCTTAGAGGAGCTGTTGTACACCCATGATGACAGGCACCGCGCTGTGTCTTTGCCAAATAATGCTTCATAACTGTCTAATTTTCTTACTTGTGTTGTTGTCTGAATGGATGATACTGGAGACACCACTTTGAACAGAAGATATGTTCTTGCCAGCTTCCCTTTGTCTCAAGCACAACTGTGGATGCTGTTTTCCCAGGGGGACAGGAGGAAAGCAGTGTGGTACACTCCAGGGACTTGAGACAATGAGCACTCACGGTGTGATATTTCTTAAAGTGTTCATGGCTTACCTTGTTCTGCACAATGATTCTGCTAGAAGCTTCTAGAAAATTTCCCCCTCCAGCCTGTAGAATCGGAACCTGCATTGATTGAAAGCATCTGTCGTAGGGAACTCTGATAACTTGCATTTTTGTGCACTGTATAAGTTAAATATTTCAGAGTTTCAGTGGGTGCCCGTACTCTTGGAAGGCAGGTGATCATGGATGCCACAGCTGCTCTGCCTTCCCTATTTGTGTGTGTGTGTGTGTGTGTGTGTGTGTGTGTGTGTGTGTGTGTGTGTGTAATGGGGGAATTTAAACAAATTAAGAACAACTATTTGCATATAACCACTGTATACCTTGAGAAAAGTAAAAGAACACAGTCAACCTAAATTTTAACCAGACTTACATATTCAAACACACTTGTTTGACTTGCATTCAGACAGCATAGTGAAGTTAAGTGTGATTGTTTGATCTTTGTTTCTATTTGTTTCACTCATAAGTTTCTCATTTGACTTCCTAACAAAAAGATATTTTCAATATCCAAATTGCTTCCTCCACATTCTCATCCATCTATGTGGCTGAGTATTTTAGCTTCCTCACACAAAGGGACATATGTTGGCTGTGCCTCTTTTCATATCATTCTGATATATAATATGTAGAAAGTGTTCCATTATATAAAGATCCTGAAAATCATCACAAAACAGAAAAGCATTCTTCACCTTCAGTGAGAAAGGAGCACAACGCCAACCTTTATATAAACTCCCGTAAAGGTAATATTCCTATGACAGAGTCCAGACAGCTTCAAGCCATCAAGTAGGGTCAAAAAAATGGCTTCCCACAACTTCTCAGATAGAATCCTTTCCAAGGGCTGTGAAAGTTTGAAGGAAGAAATATAATTGGCACAGCATAGTGGTTTGCCCATGGTACATAGTCAGCCAATCCTTAATGACCGGTTGTGCAAGCTAAAATTGTGAGTGTCTCTACTATTTTCTTCTGTTGAATAACCCACAGTATTTTCCTAAGATTCCAGGGTTTAAGGGTTAGCTGGGAACTTGAACCACTGAGAAACAAAATACACTTGACTCTAAGGAGCAGTTGGAACCTGGTCCATAGGTCAGGGTGTATGTGTCCTCTGAGGCAAGTAGAGTTGGGGAGACATTTGTAAATAGTAATAGGACCCAGCATCTCTGAGAAAGGGTACTGAGACATTGCCTCTCTTTTTAGCCTCTCTTGTGACTTCTCTCCTTCAAATCAAACAGCTTGGAAATACACAAAAGACAAGAGATGTCTTTCTTTCTTTCGTTTGTTTGTTTTGTTTTGCTTAGTTTTGTTTTATTTTTTGTTTGTTTTTTAATCTCATAAACCTTACTTGTTTGAAAACAAAGATCATGCAAAAGAGATTCCTGTTTTTTTTAATTATTGTTTTTTCTTTGTTTTGTCTCATAAACCTTTACTGTTTTTAAATAAGGATCACTCTGGAGCAGTATTAATGATTATTTTGTTTTGGTTTGGTTTTTGGTTTTTGAAACCAGGTCTTACTATGCAGGCTAGCTTCAAACTCACACCCTTATTGCTCAGCCCCGGTTGTAAGATTACAGGTGAGCACCACCACATCAGCTGCCAGATGGTTTTTGAATGCTGGTTGCTTTCACCTTCATTTGAGGGACAGTTAACAGGGCAGCAACGACAGGCAATGAGTCTCTTATAGAAGACAAGAGAGATCAAGGTAATAGTCTCTGGTTTAGCTGTGGAACTACTCTAGATAGTTTGTATGTGGTACCCCTCATATGGGGGTGCTTTCCTCCCCTGAGTAGATGTATCTAGGGAAAACATCCAGGAGCATGCTGGATTTTGCAATGTGTGTCCAGGGAGGCCGTTCCACACAGTTCTCCCCATATGAAAGGCCACTTCAGTACTTGTACATTGATCTTTTCTCAGAAGCACTCAAGGAAGACAATGTGTGTTGTCACTTCATATTCTGCCTGAAGACTTTTCTAGTTTGTTTTGCCTTTAGCTTGTTTCTAGCTATTCCATTAGCCTATGTAAGAGGGCAGTGTTTTCAGGAGAGCCGAGGTACATGACATCACTAGTCAGGTTTTGCTCGTTTCTGACTACATACATTGTCTCATGAGAATATGCTAAGGAAATCACACTTATCTAGAAGTTGAATAAATTATATTGAAAATAAACAATTCATCAAATTCGAGACTACCCTGAAAACCTAGCACGTAAGTGGACATAGTACTATATCTTATTTTTGTAAGGCTTCATCCATCCTTCCCACGGCATGCCCACTCGGGCTTCCTTTGCCTAGAAAAGGTGTCATAAATAAAAAATAAAATAGATGCCAAGTATATTTTAAAAGGCTTAGTCTAAATAGGGTACTTGTCACTATGTGTGTATTAATACAGCCATTGTAGATCTGAATGCACAGTCTTTCATGTGTGGCTCTCTCTGTCTCCCTCTCTCCCTCCCTCCCTCCCTCTCTACCTCTCCCTCTTCCTTACCTCTGACACACACAGTCTATGTGACACAGTGTCACATACACTAACTCCAGGGAGGTTTATATGTTGGGGCTTTGGTAGCCCTATTCCTTAAACGGATTCTGTTGATACTTTTGGAGAATCAAGATCATTTCAGAAGCAAAAACTGAGCAGACATTCAGCCTTCCCTTTCTCACCCTTTGAGAAGCAAGAAGAATCATTATTTAACTATCAAGGAAAATTTAGCAAATCCAATCAGTGAATGGATGGTTGTTTTGAAGGTAGTGTTTGACCTTAGGTTTCTTAGGGTAGCCTCTATATGCAGCATGCTAGAGAATCTAGGCAGCCACCAGGATCTGAGCACACAAAACCCCAGTAAAGTCCTACAGTAAAGTCTTATAGGTGATTTTAGGAACAGGGTCACTACTAGATTCTGTTTTCACTTCCTGTTGGGTGTAGCAAAAAGCCAATGTGATCTCACTGCCTGTAGACATTCTGTGTTCCATAAAAAGACAAAGAAAAGCATAAAAGACAATAAGACAATTTCTCCTCTCTCTAGTCAGCTTGGACAGTCACAGAGTGAAAGGGAACCAAAATGTTCCTGGATGGGAACTAAGGAAACAGAGAAATGGCAATTTCTGCTAGGGGATGCTGGGAATCTCAATGTTTGGCTTGATTAGGTCTCAGGTAATTTCCAGCTGTGGCTGGAAAAATCATTCCACATGCAGGTGCATTTGGTCAGAGGTTCTTTCAGCCCTGAAAGATTGGGAAACGTATCTTCTCTTTGCAAATCATCTCCCCACTGTCCTCCAAAGCAAAAGTTTGCCATAACCTTGCCTATGCACCATTTTCCTCCTGCAACAGTGCAATGAATCTCAATAGGTGTTCACATGCTTCTGACCCTGATAGACAAGTCTGAGCAGCTCTAGCCTTTGATGACTAAAACTGAAGCAGTCACACCACGGGGGCCAACTTGCTTCAGCTCTCTGCTGTCTGCCCTGTACTTCTGCTTTCTTTATTTTCCAGCCGAGCTCATTATAAGCCAAGACATACCAGATGGGATTTTCCGGTATTGGGATACTTACAGAACTCGGGGGCCAAGGGTTGTAAGATGAAGTTAAAGTGTCTCAAGTTGGGGGGGGGTTCTTAAACTAAGTTGTCATTGAAGATTCGTGATCTTGGCATCTATAGTAATTTCTGGCTAAATCCAAAAGAAGGGTCACCACATGCCAACCAGGCCAGGTAGCAAAGGTGTTAGCTACTTTTCCATGGGGGTGGGGGGTGGCGGGGTGGGGTGAGATAAAAATCTGCTCAAAAACACCAGCCAGTTTAGGATTCTCCCTAAAACTCTCTTCTCAGTTCTTCACTGTTCTCTTCCTTCCCTCTCTTTCCTTCCAGCCCATTGCTCAACAGACAGAGTTGTAAATGGCCATATAGTTATGTGTGGGTTGGTTCGGGAGGAGATAGCAGATCTTAACTGAGTAATATCCAGTCTCACTACCTGAACCATAATTAGGCACCGACACAGGGATGTTTAAAAACAACATGGTTTGGAAATGAACCATTTGATTTAGACACTGCCCCACTTGCCGCTGTACGGCTTACAAAAGCCACTGTCTGCCCAGTCTTCTTTTGCTTCTATATGAGAAGAGGGGGAATTGGACCAAATGAGTAAAGTCCCCCTCTTCTAGCTCTGCAAATGCACTTTTCTAATCCCTGCTTTACTTTCTTCTGTCTTCAGAGGCTTTCTGCTCTAAAACATGGCTTATTTATAGTTTAAGTTGTAAAACACACAAAAATGAATAATCAGTGTAGATGTTTTTGGTTTTTTTTATTTTATTTTGTTTTTCTTCATTCCCTTAGGAAAACTCCAACTCAAGTCTCTGTTCATTCCATTCTTTAAGACGCTTGGAGAGTGGCCGTTGAACCTCATAGTTCACTGCTCTTCTGAGACACCAGTAAACATCCCTTTGTAAAGATTCCTTTGATCTAAACTCACTGTTCTCACAGGAGCTGAGGTTCTACCCAGGGAGATGTTCTGCAGAGTCACCAGGAGGGACCAGGCACCTCACCGTTGCACTTGAGTTCTTGCATCATACCCGCTGTAGCAACAGAGCCCACTCCAAACACTCAGCCCACATAATTTTCCCCAAACAGTCCTAATTGCCAATCCTGTATGGGAATTTGGGAGGCTCTGGCAAACAAGCTTGAACACTCCTGACATTTGGTGCCAGATTTACACAACCACAGCAACCGTCTCCACATACCTTTTCCTCCATATGCGTGCAGACATGTACATCCACTCCTGAGCCAGGGAGATGGGTCTTTTCTCTGGAGGGATGTGCAGGCATATTTGATTGATTTCATTGGAAAATTTTCCTATTGGTTTGCTTGCATAGCAGACATAACATTGTAGGGAGAGACACGGTCACTTATAAGAACAGAGTTTTCCCATTCGCTCATGCCCTTTTCTGTGCTCATAGAGTCTCTAAGTAGTTAGAAAGTTGCGAGGTGGCTTACCCTTTCTGGTTCTGTTGTAATAGACCATAGCTTGCATGTTTGCCCTCTGACCAAATTTCTGCTAGAGTGGAGTTGATATGTCTAGAGTAGTGAACATCTTCATTGCCAGAAACGATTTCAGCTCTTCAAGTTTTGGAGAGCAAATTGGAAAACCAGGTCTAGAAGGTTAATGTTTGCTGTTGGTGGTGATGGTGGTTGGGTCACTGCCTCCCCCCCTTGAGGTGGCAGAAGATCTAGAGCACAGAGCAGAAAGATGATGGTGTTTCTTAATTGACCCACTTAAGGTCACTGTGCTAAAGTGGGAGATAAGGTTCCTGGGGGATAAGGGTTACACTACCACAAGGATTCATTTCCCATCAGCATTTTTTTTTTCTATGCCAATCTCCCAATCTTGTTTTATCATTCATCCTGTGATCCAGATACCCATTTTGGTATTTTTAGAAGTCTTTCTGGTTGTATCTTGAGGAGCTTTTGCACTGAGTCTACTGTTAGAATAGACCTGTGCACTGCAGAGTCAGCACGTGACCTAGACAGTGGTGGCAGTACATCTGGGTTCCTCTGGAGACACCCCCCAATTCCCAGATGAATTTTGGAACCTAACAACTGACTGTTATCCTTGTCATCATCCTCTGGGGCATGGAGATGATGTAGTCAGAGCCCCACTACTCCTGACAACCATTTACCCTGCCTGGAAACAGCCTGCTGCCTTTGGTAGAACAGATATACTCACTAGTCAAGGAAGTTGGTCAAACATATCTCTATGGCTTCTCCTTGCTGGAGCAAATCCCTTAATACAATCTGTAACTCAGCTCCATAATGGCTTACTGCTCCATATTTCCCTTCCTATCTAAGAGTCTTTGGTACCCAGGTTCTTCTACAGCTCATCTCAACCCTTTCCTGTTCCTTCCTGCTTCTGTGAGAGTTCAGCATCCCACCTCCATGCTGTACAACATACACCAGATCATCTGGTTACTATAGAGATTTGTATATATTAAACAAGCCTACTTTTAGAGAATTTTTCTATATTCTTTTTCTATTTGTTTTCTACAGCTTGAGGAAAGAGCTGGCAAACTGTGAATCTAATTTTATCTTGATGCCAGCAGATATATTTTAGCATCCTGGGAAGAATCCGTGTTACTAGGGATAACATATCGCCCTCTGATCAGTATTGCACCCCAAATCTACAAAGTTACTTTAGTCCAATCTTATATTCTTTCCTACACAAATCCCCACAGTTCTTTGCTATTATTTATAAAGAGAAATATTTATAGTCCTGGGTATTACAAGTTTAATCTTAATTTAGCCTTTAATAATGCAATGTGTGTTTGTATCTATTCTTCAAAAGACATAAAGACTCAGAGTAGGCTAAAATAATCTATTTAGTATCTGTAATTTTTCAGACAGATATTTTCTTATGATATTTTCTATACAGCCACATAGAGGTATAACTAATTAGAGCACAAGTTTCTATAGCAATTTAGGGGTATCAACTGTTTCCTAAGCATACAGCCACATTTGAGAAATGTAGGAACTCAGTCCTTAATGATGCAATTAGTAACATGACCAAACTAGGAACAAGGAATTGCTTAACCCCCTTAGATAGTTAGGATATGCATCTAGACAGTTAATCCTCCAAGGTCAAGGAAAGGTGCTGACTTCTTTTCTTCCAGCACCAGAGCTTGTTTTCCCAATCCACCATTCTAATTTTTCTTTCCCGTAAGACGAATAAAGGCCGGTGCTAACAGTGGGATAGTTTCTATACCAGAATCTCCCATGCAACCCTAAATATTTATGTGAAAATTGGCCTAGGAGAAGGTGGAGTAGCTAAGACTGAGGATGAGTGGAAAGACAAGAATTTGGGACAGGTTTGGTGCAGTTTTGAGTCTTGCCAAGCAAAATGAGAGCAAAACCTCACATTGTTATATGAATCAAACATATATTTTTAAAGGAAATGAAAGACAACATATTTTTAGTACCTGTTCAGAATCCATGCTGAGTCACTGGGGGGCTGGAGGTGGGAGTTAGAGTCACACTGAGATTATTTGTAATAAACTCAAATAGATTATTCTCAGGTAGGCATCAAACTATGTAACCTTCCCACAAGGTAAACCAGTAGCCACGGAAAACACAAGGTGTCTTTCCTCCGCCAAACACACTCTCTGAGATGGTGGTGGTACTAGTATTTTACTGTGTTTGAAAGTGTAGTCCGTTACATAGAACACATACTAGGATGTATTTGAACCTGCTCCTCATCAAGCGAACAGATTAGATGTGCCCTCAACTGGCTAAGATTGTATCTGTTTTCAAGTACAGCTAGCTATCAGAGCATGACATTCTTGTGTGTACACGCCGACACTTGGTTCACGCATGAAGACAGTGCCTATGCACTTTGTGTAGCGATAATGTAGGTATTTGTGTGTAATTTCAGTGAAATGGTGTATAGATGTAATTTAATTTAAATGTTGTTCTTGGCTGTTTATCTAAATGCAATAGATATGTTGATTGCCATTTGGAAAACCTATTTTTTTGTTGTCTTAGGTATCTCCTAGGGGTTATTTCTCTTTCTCAATGTGATCTGAGTGAAGAACTTACCTATGAAACCTCCGTACTGGTGATTGTTTGCAAATCTATGTGTTCAGCACCTTTGTAAATATAGCTCCGAGCAGGGATGGGGTTGAATGTGTGTCTTGCCACACAGTGAAAGGTCATCCTATGCCTGCACCCTTTCCCTCTCAGTGCACCTGTGGAACTTGTGGTTATCAAGGCTGAGGGAGGTTTAGATTGAGGACATTCATCTTCTGTCCTCTCTTGCCAGTGGACTGGTCTTAAAGAGACAAAAAGAAGGGAGCTCCATCTGCTCTTTGGCATGCTAGAATTATGTCTTTGGGGAAGGGTCGATCTTGCTGGTTGTCAGATCTTCATCATGACATGATACCCATGACCTAAGATTCTGAAGGACCCTGTCCCCCTTGACTTCTTGAATCAGAATACAGGAATGCATATACTGATTAGCTGCCATGCAGGTAACCCTCTCCCCTCCACACACACAAAGCACAGTTCTGGCAGCATTACAATTTGTCAGAAAACAACAGAATACTATAAGCACAGCAAGGCTAGGGACCAGCAATGGCCAGAAGCCAGCATTGGCCATGGGCCAGCCTTGGCAGCCTCAAAGAACCAACCTCAGATGCACTGATCCCAAGTATGTGATGGGAGTCTGATCTCCTCTACCTAGGATGCTCTGTTTGCATGTATAAGTGGGTGAGAATGAGACTAACAGTGACCACATTCCTCCTCATTCTCACTAAACACCACGCTATGGGGTCTGTAGTTCCTGTAACCCTTTTCTTCCCTGCAAAGGCAGAAGAAAGAGCAACATACTGGAGAGTGCCCCCTCCCTTTCTCAAGATCCTGAAGATGTGACGCACATTCATTTCCAGGGGCTTCTCCAGATGTGTGGAGTGAGGAGATGTGGTGGCTGGGTCCTTCAAATTCTGGATGAAAAAAAAAAAAAAAAAAAGATGTACTGAAAGGGAAGTAGACTTGAGGCAGGATAATCTTCGAATGAAAGAGTAATAGTTTCCCTCGAGTTCACAAGTCCCTGTTGGTGTAATATCATGTAGCGTAGCGTACCCATAGTAGCACATGGCATTTAAAGACTAATGAATGCAAAAACGTTAAGAAACTCAACTAATTTGGGGATTGTTTCTTATGTATGGTACTAGGAAATACCTTGTTGGCAAAGCACACCTTGGGTAGTTGAGGTCTCCCATGTTTGTCTTCAGCTTTTTTTGTGATGTGGACTGATGACTGTAACATTTCACATGTAAAATAACTGGATATTCTTCATCTGCTGGAAATAACCTGTGAATCCAAGCTTTCACTAAGTGTTTTAACTTCTGTGGATATATATTTCCCATCAATAAATGTGGATTCCAATTTCTCCTGGTGGTTGCCTATTCTTCACTTCTCACTTTATTCTTTTATGTTTTTCAAGACAGGATTTCTCTGTGTAGTTTTGTAGACCTGGCTGGCCTCAGACTCACAGAGATCCACTTGCCTATGCCACCCAAGTGCTGGGATTAAAGGCATGTGCCACCACTGCCCAGATTCACTTTATCCTTTTAGCTACAGAGTGTTAGCCACAGCTTTAGTGACTTTGTGATAGAAAGACCATTAAATTATGGACTGAAGTCTATAATGTTCCAAATAAACATTTTTTTATAAAAAACTCAGTATACAAAAGTCATGTCTAATGAAGCAAGTAGAGTAGGATGTTACAATGTATTATCAGTGAACCAGCCATGACAGGTTAGCCCCTAACTTCAGAAGCTTCTAAAAGCCCTGATCACTTCTTATTTGCGTGGGATATCAATATCACTTCTCACTGTCCTCATTCAGGGAGTATCTTAGTCCACAATGGGAGCTTCTCTGACACACTGGACATGAATACCTTGTGAGGAAAAGATGTTTGTATGGGATCACTTTCTGGGAGGTTGAAATGTCAGACAGTTCAGGTAGCTATGATCAACAAGGACCTTATAATGTCATAGCATGCAGGTGCCATCACATGGAAGAAATGAAAGCAGGAGTGGCCAGTGTAGTGTGTAGAAGAAGACAAATACAAAGAGTGCAACACAGACTGCACAATAGCAACCCATCTTCAAGGTAACCAGTCAAGTTATGTGGTACCTAACCTATTCCCTATAAGCAGACAGCAATTTCTGAGTATGATATCCAAAATGACCTAATCATCTCTCACTGCATCCCATCTCTCATAGGTCCTGCCACCTCTCAGCATTTTCACACACCTTGGGTAGAAGACATCTACATACACACCACAACAGGAAGTATGAGGGAGACCATCTCCATGTTTACCAATGCAAATAAAAAGAAGTACAATAGAGTCCATACTCACCCTCAGGGTCTCCCCCTGAATGCTAGCTTCCTCAATTCGACTCATGGTTCAATGGCTAAAGCAAGGGGCACAGCTCTGCCTAACTTCAAAGGGGCAAGAAAAGTACAACGTCAAGTACATGGCAAGAAAGTGAAAGTGAAATATGTCCTTGAATTCCTTAAATAGTCCATAAAAGACATAGTTTCTTCATATTTCAACACAGCCATCCTTTTTAGTCTTCAAAGAGCATTTGAACAGTTATCCCTAAGGAATTGCATGGCAAATATTAAAAGCTCATGTTAGAGAAATTAAATGCAAGGTCTTCAATAGAAGAATCACTATAGAATGATGAGACGCTTATGCAATGAGAGTCCACCCAAATCTTGACAGGCTCACATGTCACACTGCAGGGCACCCACTGATAGATGGGATAGCGTAGTTTTCTTCCATTCTTGGGAGACGGAAGACACGCATATCTGATATTGATTAATCAAAATTCATATATAGGACACCGCATAATTCTTGTCACTAATGATGACAATTTGCATATATGCATAAGGACCTTAGCTTGGATCCCCAGGATCCAAGAACCAGGCATCATGGTCTATACCTGGAATGACAGTTTTGGGGACATTGAGACAGGAAGATGCCTTGAGTTCATATATAAGGTAGTCTAGCTGAATAAGTGAACAACAGTGAGAGACTATCTCAAAATATAAGGCAGAGAAGCATTAAAAAAATACTTGATATTAACCTCTAGCCATTTACACACATGAGAGAGGGGGTGGGAGAGAGGAAAGAATGATTATAATTTTTCTACTGGGGAGAGAAGAAGAGTCAAGCTTTCCCACACTCTCTTTTAAAATCATACCCTAGTGAACAAATCTGAATACCTCAACTAGCTTCGGTTCCTTATGAAAAAAAATCCAGATCATATGCAGTCTTCTTAACATGTGACATAAAATTTCCAAGAATCAAACAAGCACAAGGCTTCAAAGAACATTTCCCCTCTATTGGCTTCTTTGGTAAGAGTGAGTTCACACAGTAACAGGAGGGTACTTAAGTTTAAAAGATGAGGTCCTCTTTTCTTAGACTGCATGGGAACACGCATGAGATGTATAAACAGAGAATGTAGAAGTCAGACAGGCCCTTCTCGGTCCTTGATGTCTTGAGCAATGTGTGAGGCCTCATAGGCTCTGCCCATTAGCAGCAGACTTATTCACTGTGATGTGAATTTCCATTTGACAGAGGCAATTTGCCATTTGACAAAATATCCCTCTACCCACCTAAGAGCTACCAATAGCTCCTTCACTATACTCCAACAAAGTACTTTAAACTAGATACTTCAGAAAAGACAAAAAATCATATATTGTTCTAGAGGTCAGACCTCTGAGTGAAGGGACAGCATGGGTTCTGGGACAGATCCCATCAGGCTTGAATGTTTTCTTCTTTGTGTCTTCATATCAGCAAGAGAGTCCTAGGGTGTGCCATTAATAAGGGAACTAATCTCATTTATGAGAGGGTTCCATCTTCAAGACCTAATCATCTTCCAAAGGCCCCACCTGCTTATGCTATCAGTGAGGCCTTTAAGATTTGGGGAAAACACAACCACTAGGTTTATTGCAACTTTACTCTCCCAGGATGGAGAACTGTAAGCGGTAAAGTGGCCTTGAAGAAGGTGCACTGTGGTATGTTTGCCCCTGCAACATGAACCTGTAGGTACCTCCTTCCAGGCACAGGGATATAAAGAGGAAGTAAGAGTTCTGCACCCTGAATAGCAGAACCACATAAAACAGTGTTCAGCCAGCTCAGGTCTCATCAAACTTTGACAAGGCCTCATCAAATATCTCAGTCCAAGCAAGAAGGTCAGGAGGTCATGGTGCCTATGTAGTTGACATGTGTCATGCAAAAATAGAAGACTGCGGAATCTTTGGAACAAATGAGAATCTTCTAGCTTTACAACTTCTTGACAGTTTTTAAAATTTAGTTAATTCTTCCCCTCACCGAGGCAGTGAGGGGCAATAGATTCCTGTCCTTATAAGAAAAACTAGCTCAAGTCAAGATCATGGTCCATGAAGTTTGTCCAAGTGATATAAACATGAGAAAGACAGTCATGCTTCTAGGCATGCACATTTAAAAGCAGAACGATGCATGCCACAAAGCAGACAAATGCAATGTTTTCCCACTGTTCCACTGAATCAGAAGAAATATGCAAAACCTCAAAATCTTCCTCTTGTTTAGGGTAATGAGATTTTGTTTTCCAAATATTTCCTGGAAACAATCTAATAGCCTTCCCTGAAGGGGAAATGCAAATGTAGAATAGCTACATTTGCAACCCTTCTTGGTTGCAAAACCTGGCTCCATTGAGCTTCTTCCGGGCTTCTGGCAGTTTACAGATGTCTTCTGGTCACTGATGACATCACAGGGGGCAGCCATGGAGTTTCCCACTGGTCTTCAGCTAAGCAAAATGGTGGGGTTTGTTTTGCTTGTTTCTTTGTAATATAGACTTCCTTCTCCACCTGATCCCAGATTTCCTTCTCATCTTCCAGAGGAAGACAGAGGTCATACCCCACTGTGAGATGATAAAGGACCTCAAGGGAGATGGAGTATTTCCAGATTAGCCCACATATTTTTTGTAAAAGATGAGGACACTTTCATTTAAGTGAGCTAATGGTTGGTCTCGGGGAGACTAGTCAAGGTTGCACACTGCTTCTTTTTACCGCTGGGGGAGCCTTGAATTGATCTCTTAACCTTGTTTTATTCCTCTATAGAATGGAGTTGATAAATGTATATGATCTTAATGGTGGTGTTGGAGGGAAGACCCCAGTGTTCATTCATATGTGTACATAAGCATGTGGAAGCCAGAGGTCAGCTTTAAGTGTCTATCTTCAAGAGCCATCCTCCTTGTTTCTTGAGGCAGTGAGAAAGATTCCCACTGAAATTTAGGGTTTGTCAGTTAGGCTTAGGTTTTTGGCTAGTGGGCCCATCCTCCACCCTTGCCTTCCCAATTCTGGGATTATAAAACACCCAACACTATGTCTAGCAATTTATGTAGGTGGCAGGATTGAGCTCAGGTCCTCATGTTTATAGGCAAGCACTCTACCAACTCAGCTCTTTCCCTAACCCTGTAGAGGAGTTGATGGGAGAATACCCTTAAAGTATTAGCACAGAACTTGAAGCATAGAAAGGATTCAATTAAAGATAAATATCATCATCATCTTCAGCAGCAGCATCAATACTATCACCACCACCACTATGTGCTACCGATCCCAACTTCTTAGTAGCTAAGCTGCAAGAAACCACATCTCTTTTCTCCCACTTTTGGCCTTTCCCCTCTATATTACACAGACATTACTGTGTAGTTTTCAGCTCAGCTGCCCTCTCCCAAACCTGAGCTTTGCTGTCAGACTTTGACTTCTCCCAAAATAGTCAGGGATAATGCATCTTTACTCTAGAAAAGTTTTGTGGCTGTCCTGAGCTCACATTGTCTGATTCTTGAGTTGCTCTCCATTATTTAGCAAGCCTCGGGACTCTGCAAGGAGAGAAAATCCAGGGTTTCTTCTGGGAAAGGCAACAATTCTCAGCTTGGCCAAGGAGGCTGCTCACTGGGATGAGATCTTGAACTTCTCACCCTCCAAATGGAAACAGGATTTTGAGAAATGAAGCAATTCTTTTCTTTATTGGAGAGTCCCTTGGGGAGTCCCCAATTCATAGTGCTCATGTCCTCACAGAGACAAATGTCATGAGAAAAACCATTTCTGTGGAATGTGCCCAACCCAGCAGAGTTATTCAGAACTCCCTTGGCTGGATATTTTCCCAGTCTTTTCTTTTCTCTCATTCTTTTCTCCTCTGTATCATATGCGTGCACACATAATGCTCACACATCCTAATAGTTCCAAATAGCAGAACTTGTAAGGAACTTCTGAGAACATCTTGGTCGTGAAGTTCATTGGTTGCTTATGTCTGGTCTCTGGTTCTCAGCAATATCTAGACCCCATCACATCCTAGTCTACTACTTATGAATTGTAAACTACTAATGAATACATTGTTTTCAATATTTTTATTCATGTGTATATGTGAGTCTGTGTGAATGTGTGGCATGTCTCCAAAGCACAGGAGAATTCTCTAGTTGAGGTCCTTGCTTTCTTTGTCATTACATTTCCTCTTTTGGAGTGGAGAGACTGTGTGTGTGTGTGTGTGTGTGTGTGTGTGTGTGTGTGTGTGTGTGTTGGTATGCTCACAGCTGTGTGTGTATGCATGTGTGTGTGAAGAGATATATGATGTATGTATAGGTGTGGACGCATATCTGCATGTGTATGTGGGCAGATAGCTGTCCATCTTATGTTCTGAGGCAAGTTCTCTCATTGGAATCTGGGGCTCTCTAATTCACCTGCACTGGCTGGCCATGAGTCCCAGAGATCCAACTGTCTCTGCTTCCCCAGTGTTTGAATTACAAGTGTTCACCACCATATCCAGCTTTTTATGTAGTATTGGGGATTAAACTTGGGTCCTCATGCTTGCAAAGCAAACACAGATGACTGAGAAATCTCTTTATCCAGAATTACATATCTTAACATGTTATCTGGTGTTAAAGATTTTATTTATTTTTGTTTTATGTGTATGAGTGCTTTGCCTGAATATATGTATGTGAAATGCCTATGGAGGACAGAAAGAGGGCATGGGATCCCCTGGAACTGAAGTTACAGACAGTTGTGAGCCATCATGTAGGTGCTGAGGACTAAACCTTGATCCTCTGGAAAAGCAACAAGTATCCTTAACTACAGTGCCATTTCTTCAGCCCCTAGTAATGTATTTGGATGGAATGCCCTCATATGCTAACAGCTATAGTCACAAGCCTTTAAAAACACATCTCTTCCACAACTGGATAAAGTGCAGAGAGTAAAAGACTTTGGAGCATCAGCCCAAAATGGGATGTCTCCATCAAACCTTCCCCCTCAAGGATCAGGAATGAACTCAGAAGAGGAAGCAGGAAGATCACATGGACCAAGGGAGGTGGACTTTAAGGAAACTGTCTTCCAGACACAACAGGACTGACACACATATGAATATGCAGGCATTGTGTGGCAACACATAAGACCTGCATGGGTTCAAGCCAGATGTGGTCTCAGCACTTAGAGGGAGCAGTGGACATGGGGTTCTACTCCTAATCAAGGAGACATTTGCAAGGAGACATTTCCTGCTGGCAAACAGAAAATCAGGTTTGTTTGTTGTTTTTGCTGTTGTTGTTGTTTTTGTCCATGGATATATCAAACACACTACATGCCAGTGTTCCTGCCCAGAAACCAACACAAAGTGAATTCCTTCCATGTTTTTTTTCTGTGGGGGTTTTTTTGAGGGGGGGATTTTTGCCATATTGGTATTTTTATTTGTGATGATATTGGGTTTTATTTTTTGAGAGCTAGAGCAAGAGAGAGACCACATAGGCAAGGCAGGGAGGAATGACATGAAGCTGAGTGGGTGGGGAGGTTGGGATGAGTTGGGAGATGGGAAAAGCATGATCAAAATGTATTGTATGAGAAGTATTTTGTGTTCCAGTTTAGATATTTCTTCTCAGCCATTAGCTCATTAGAAAACAAAATAAGAGACTTCTGATGCACCAGTAACAAATGATGTCTGAGAAGGTGATGTGTTTGATAGTGATGAAGACTTCCTTTCAAGACAGACCTAGGGAAAGGTAGAAGAGCTAGGCCCTACCAAGATAATTAGATTTGCAGGTGATTACAAGAGCTTCAGAATCACACACACACTTTTTTTCTGGTTCAATTTCAAGTTAAAAGTCAGATTATTTTTTAAAAATTGTTTGTGTTAGGCTGGGCATGGGGGTGGCACACACCTTAAATTCCAGCACTCAAGTGGAACTCTGTCAGTTTGAAGCTAGCCTGGTAGACATAACCAATTCCAAAGCCAGGCAGTGCTACCCAGTGAGACCATGTCTTAAAACAATAACAAAGAAATAAACATAATTCACAAACAAAAAACAACCCCTCCCCAAAAGCAACAAAACAAACCAAACAATTAAAAATCAGCCATGATGTAAAAACAATGACATATTGGTCGATTTCTGTAATTACTACAAACTGATAATATTTTTTTTCCTGGCCATTCTCTGAAGAAATAAATTTTATTTCTCCAACTGGGATCTTGCTTCAAGAAAATGTCAATTGGAACAGACAGTGAATGCTCTTGTTCAACATTTATTGGTCATGTTTATACATACTAAGCCTATGTATACACATAAATATAGAGTTACATGAATGATTGGTGTTAGGTAGGTAGATAGATTCATAAAGGATAGATAAATATATATATAGATAGGTAGGTGATAGAGATATGTGATAGATGTGATAGACAGAAATAGATGCTAAACAAATAGAAATAAGTGATAAATAAAGATGTTAGAAATGGATAATAGATATGATAAATAGAAATAGATGATGGACTGTAGATAGACAGATGATAGATAGATAAAGATAAGTGGCAGATAGATGATAGATAGATAGATATAGATGACAATAGGCATATAGATGTCCATTAATTTAATTTTTAAATACTTAGTATCTAGGAATCTGACTAGCTCCATTTGACAAGCAAAGAGAAACTCAGGAAG
The DNA here is from genome assembly GCA_030556225.1 of Cricetiscus sungorus. NCBI lineage: Eukaryota > Metazoa > Chordata > Mammalia > Rodentia > Cricetidae > Cricetiscus > Cricetiscus sungorus. The sequence goes on from JANBXA010000372.1 coordinate 40,108,402, forward strand.
AAAACATTAAGTAATGTCTGCTAAGTAAGGTGATGACCAGGGATTTTTCACCTCAGAAATCTGGAGTCTGGGAGCAGCTTCCATGTATCGACTCTGCCACTGGATCCAGTCTCAATATTGCTACCCTGGTGACTTTACTACTTATGCTTCATTTTTGTTCAAGATTCTAAGTCCCTGGAAGAGGATGCATCGTGTTCTTCTTCCAGTTCACATCCTATCATCTCCATCCCCTTGGTGTCTCTGTGATAGAAGCACTTGCAGGTTGCACTGGGACATAAGACAGTCCTTTAAAAGGAAAAGAAAAAAAGCAAACCCCCCAAAAATCCCCCAAACAATTACTTGTTTACTTTCTATTTCATGTGTGTATGGATGTGCCTGCATGAGCCTGTATGCACCACATACATGCTTTGCCCACAGGGGATACTTTAGAACTGGATTACAGGTGGATGTGAACTGTCTGAAGTGGGCACTGGGCACTGAACCCAGATCCTCTGGAAGAACAGTAAGTGTTCCAACTTCTGAGCCAATTCTCTAGCCCCAAGGCTGTCTTAGAAGCCTTCACTCAGCCCACACCTTATGTTGTAGCTTGCCACACTGACTCCAGTCAGCTTCATCTGCTGCATGCGTGCTCCCTGCCTTCCAATTCTGCTCACACCTTCCTTTCCTCGTGTCCCTTCTCCCAGTGTCTTTGTATTTGTGTGACTATGTTTTTTTTGATGCATTGCTGTGATTGGAGTTCTTTTTAAGAAAATATGCACATGAGTGTGTTTAATTAGTGTAGTTTTACTTAAAGTCGAAGATAGGGGAGTGGGAAGGCAGTTTAGTTGGTAGAGTACTTGCCTAGCACGCATAGATCCTCAGCGCCATGAAAACTGGGCCTTAGACACATGTTGTAATCCCAGCATGTTGGAGGTAGAGGCAAGAGTATCAGAGGTTGAAGCTTATCTTTGGTTACAAACACAGCCTAGGCTACATGAAACCTTGGCTCAATAAAGTAAAATAAGAAAAAGAATGAAGAAGGGGGGAGAGAAGAAAGGAAAGAAATGAAGGGGAGAAAAAGAGAAGAAAAATAGCATCACAGCCGAATCACCCACCCACTCTCAAATGGGATTCACAGCAAATTCTCCTTCTTAACTAGCAGCACTAGACCTGGGGTGAGCTACCCCTCCCGTAGAAGTGTATACATGCCATTGCTCCACTAGCTGGCTCCGTTTAGACATTCTGGTGACACTGTACTAGCCAACCTGCAGAATATATACCAGTTTAGTTCTAGCTTATGGCTTAGATTGGGAGCAACTCGACATTGCATTTGGGTAGCCTGGAAGAGCTCTAAAGCACAACCAGTGAATTGGTTCCTCTTTTCCTGCTATCTAAGGTGTCTCTGGCTATCATTCATTTGTACATTTCTTCAACCTAAATGAATAGGCATTAGCGTGCCAAGCATTTCCAGGTATGGGAGCATTACAAAGAATGTGAAGCTGACTGTGATGGTGGAACACTCAGCTATTGGTTGATTGAAAGCTCCATGTATTACTAATAAAGGTGGGATGAAGGAAGGGGAAGAAGTTCCTTATCCCAAAGTCACAGAAGCTTATGTGTGGGTATCCATGCATTCACACGTCTATGTGATGCCGTGTGTCTTGGTGTGTAATGTCTGAGCACTGATGCTGTGTGTGCTTCTTCTGGAGTGGGCAGCATTAAAAGCACCTTCCCAAGAGATGGTCCTCTTCTTAACTCCTTTCCTCATCTCCCTTCCTTCAGTTCTAATGACAATCCCCACAGCCTCTCTTGTCCCTAGACCCCAAACCCCTTCCCATGGAAATAGTGAAACATCTGCTATGTCAGCTCTCCCACCCTCCATCCTTGAGTGCCAAATGCTTTTCTCCTCTTGGGTCATGGTCACTCCCCATGGAGAAAAGTAGGACCTGGCTCTGCATTTTCTGAGTTTTCTGTGTTGAACCTTGTCACTGGGCACTGGTAGGAAAGAGCTTCCACCCTGGATTATGGCTGGATTTCCCCTGGGTTGCTGAAAACCCAACCAGTCTTACTACCTCTAATATTAATTTATCTCAGAAAGCCCCTATTCTGACCCAATCAATAAGTACAAGTGCCCCACCTCATTTTGATATTCTTCTTAACAGAATTAATGCCCAGACTTACCATGCCAAAAAAATAAAAAATCTACCCCATCTTGCCTTTGTGGTAATTTATCAGACACCTTATAGTTACTGGACAACAATGAATATAGTATTTAAGACACATTTCTTCAGACTCTGGAGATAGAGGAGAACTCTCAGCCCACCCAGCCACACTGACATCATTTAAAGTACAATACACTATTGGTTTTGTTAATACATCGAGAATATATTTGTGGCTCAGAAAACACACTTGGAGCATGTTTTGAGCTAAATCCTTAATAATAGGATGATGGGCAGCTGGTCTGAGGAATCTATCCCCAGGATCTGAGTTATCATAAAACTCAGAAGCAACTAGACACTAAATTACCATTCAGATCCCTGAAGCATCTAATGAGATAACTTTTTTTTTCTCCTGATACCAAAAGATAGCTGTCGGCTATTTATTTTTCTCTGGAAATGAAGTCAGCCAACACTTATTGCATTTTTAATATTAACCTTTTAAAAGCCTAATAAAAGTCAAAATAATGAGCTATACCATATCTTTTTTGACTCATTCTAGATTTTGTTCTAGTAAATTTGTCTTACCAAATGAATAATTCTAAATGAAAATGTAGAGCTAAAGACCAGCACAGTGTTGATCAGATCCTCAAATACACACCAACATGTAATCTGTATTACATTGTGAATGCTAGCTTTAACTGTCAGCTTGACACAACCTAGAAATACTGGGAAGAGATTCTCAGTGAAGGATTGTCCACACTGGATGGACCTATGGGAATATGTGTGAAGGATTAGCTTAATTAAGACAATTGATGGGGACAGACACAGCCCACTGTGAGTGGCACCATTCTCTAGGCAGAGGATTCTAAACTGTTTGAGGATAGAGAAATAAAGCAAGTGGGAATATATACATTTATTTATCATTTAACTGTCTTGATTGTAGATGTTTCTAGACGTTTGAAGTTCCTTTCTTGACTTTTCCTACCACGGTAGACTGTGACCTGGATCTGTAGGTCAAACTAAACTGCTTCTTCCCTAAGTTTTTTTGTTGTTGTTGTTGTTTGTTTGTTTTTGTTTTTTGTTTTTTTGGGTTTTTTTGCACAGCTGTATGTATGAATGAAACTAATAATCAACCTGTTTGTCTAATAGGCATGTCTTATTTTAGAGCCATTTCAATCTGTTTTGATCATTTTAAAATTTGTTCAATGGCTTGTCAGAGTTCACACTAGCTCTCTTTAGATCCTGTTGAAAGAGTTGGCGTGTTAAAAGGGTGGGGGAAATTTTAATTGGTTAAAAGTGCTTGCTGTTACCCAAGCCTAAGCCCAAGGACTGGAGTGTGTTCCCCAGGATCCATGTTAACAAATTTGACAAGCAGAGCATGGTGGGTCACAGGGGTGTGTTAGCTAGTCAGCCTAGCCCAATCATTGAACTCCAAAGTCAGTGAGATACCCTGTGCCAAAACAAAATGAAACAGACAACAATAACAAAAACCCAAAGCAGATGGTGTCCTGAGGAACAACACCTAAGGTTAGCCTCTGTGCTTCCCAAATATCACACATGCAACTGCACCCACACACCCACAAAAAGGGTTTAGTGTGGTCAAGTAATAACAGACTGATGTAGGCGTTCAGGGAATAGATTCTGGACCAGGCTCTTCATGCAGAGCTCAGCTCTGCTCCTTTGTAGTAGGGTGACCATGCTTCATGTGCCCTGGTTTTCCTATCTGTAGAGTGAGGATAAATGGAGCTTTATCTCCCAGAGGTGCTCTGCATCTCACTTCAGTTTTCTTATTTTAGCATTCACTACTGCAGTGCTCTGTGCTAGGCAACATTCTGAGAACTTTAAGATAGCAATGTGTTTAGTTTTGATTACTCTGTAAGCCATAATATGATCTGTATCAGTCAGTCTACAGAGAAGTTGAATAACTTATACACATGTTTAAGATAGTACCTAGAAGATAGCTGTTATTCAGGGACATTAGTCATAGGCCCAAATCCTTCTATACATCCCTTCAGAAAAGTTTTTACTACAATTGTTTGTATCCCCCAGATAAGGATGTATCCAAATAGAGGACACAATGCTTGGAATTTAGCAAATATTGGACAAATGATAGTCACATTGCAACTTAGTGTTTCCCTCATGATCTGAGAATCTTTTTTCAAAATACAAGATGCTGATTAAGTCAGAGCATGCATTATTAGTTGTACTCTGACCAGATGACCCAGGAACACTGGTCCTCCTTTAGTGAAAGGACCCCCATCATCATCCTCTTTTGTCTTTCAGGATTAACCTTGAGGATTCAAGGATTAATGTCTGATAGCAGAATTCAATTTCCACATGGATCAAAAAGAGATTTTTGAGAAGTCCACTAGGGGGCACATTATCAACAGGCCAGAGACAACCAACAAGATGGCTGAAAACCACAGAGAAAATGACAAATTTCTAGAACGTACATGAATGCAGATATCAGGGACTCTGCTCATTTGGTGAGACTCCAGCATGGTGCTACATGAAGAGAGACCATAGCATTGCCAATGACTTTGCAACTGAGGCTAGATTTCTGAGCTCCAGTGGTCTCCAAACCCAGGCTTCAAAGATTTAGATGAGAAGCCAAGAGTAGCTAATCACCCTGCCCTGGGACTTCTTATTGTAACCCTGACTTATGGGATTGCTTTACAGCTATTATTATTTATGTATCTACTGTGTTCTCAGATCAGACAATGAATGGCTGTTAGCTAATTGCTCGTGAATAACTGTTAAAAGGTCCACCAATCTTTACATGTTTTCTCTTTTATCTTTCTGACATCTTTTCCTGGCAATTGTCTCTTCCTTCTCAGGCAGACTTCACATGGCAAGAGGAGAAAGTAGAAAGCAAGGTTCTTACAGAACTCCAGTGACTTACGGAGAATTATGACATGCCCACCACTGCTGAAAACACACCTCTCCAGTTCTGGGCAAATGAGTTCCAAATTACCTGCATAGGCTCTACTGAAGCAGGGCCCTGGAAAGTGGTACCCATTCCCTCCTCCCACAGTAACAAATCTGCCTGCTTCAATACTTCAAAGGGGGAGTGAGTTCCCTTTCCTCTCTAATGGCATTTGAATATCAGGGTGAGAAACTAGGGTTTCAGCAATTTCATTCTTAGAAGCCTTAAGAGAGGTTCAGGGATTCTTAGACCGCCTTTGACTTCCTTTCCAACCGTGATTCATGGTCTATCCAGCTCCCTACTATGTATCACACAGAAATGGTGTTGAAGCTATCAGAAATGAGGAGGAGCCTTATGCATTTATCAAATTCCATCATCTTATTTAATTTCCCAGATGTCTTTCTGATGGAAACAATTATCCCCATCTTATAGATAAGAAAAACCAAGGCACATGATTGCTAAATGATTTAAGATGTACATAAGTAAGAAATAAAAAAAAAAAAAAAAGCCAAAGCTGGGTTTGAATTGAGTCTGGTTAAAGGCTCCATGTTCAAACTAAGTGTTAGCTGTCTTTCCTGGTGTTTGTGTCATTTCTCCTCAGGGAGTGAGGATAGAGGAAGTGGTTTGGATTAGACTGCTGGAAAACAGCAGTCACCACATGATGAAGTCAGCAGTCTGGAAGCCTGAGGGGGTGGCATGGAGGGGGCGGGAGATGGGGAGCCCTAACAAGCAAACAAACTACTGGTGTTGAAGATCAGATGTCAGCACAGGCAAGGAATGGAGCCTGAGGCCCTGGCACTGGATCAGACTTCTTTCTTCCTTAACCCTTTGCGTGGGCCACCATGGCACAACTCCCTATACTTCTGCATAACCTGATCCTTCTCCTTCCAATAAATGCACAATCTGTGAGGTCCTTTATGGGTTTCTAAACAAACTCCGTTGTCGTCAATATAGTCTACATGTTGTATATCTTCACTCACTCCCAACCCTTCCCAGTAGCTTCTGGAGGACTCTTTCTTCTCACTAGGCACAGAGAACTAGCTTAGGAGTGTTGGCCTGGCTGGAAAAATTTGGAGATGATCTCTTAATGTCAACAAATTCAACTTGGCACACTTATGACGATAGGCAATAGGACATAGGGAGTCAGAGCCCCATCCTAACTATAGGGCTTTCTACTTGGGTGGTTTGAAGCCTACAGTGTATTTTTCTGTGTTCTTAGCTGACTCATCCATTAAAAATGGAATAAGAATTCCTCCTTCACTAGCTGAGTGTATAACCACAGACATCCACAAGTGATCAGTAGTAAATAGTAACTGTTGAGGCTATATTTGATCTGGGACTTTTGTCACCATTTGGAAATACAAAACACAGAGCCTGTTCTCAAGCGGTCTGCCATAGTAGAAGAGATAAAAGGATGGGAAAACTGATAGAATTGAACTATATAGGCAACATGCAGACAGGGTCAGGGTGCTACTAGGGAAGGGGAGTGTGCTCAGTCTGATAAAGGTGGATGAGACAACTTCCTGAGGATGACATCAAAGCCATGGGTGGGAACCCAATTTTGGTTAATGTGTAGCCACATCTTGGGTAACTAATATTACATCAAGGATGCCAGTTGTTTGCTTTGGTAACTCCTTGCTCTTAGGTCTTGCTTTGAAAACAAAAGCTCTTCTGTGAAAATCAATGAACTTACCTCACAAGGTGCCTTGGATTCTGAAATAATCTGTATATAGTCACCCTAAGTTAATAGCCACACAATTAGGATCAGAGTCCAGGAAATTGGAAGGGATGGTGAAGGCAGAGACTAAATACCTTTGTATAAGTGGGCATGGCAGGTAGGGTGTGTGTGTGTGTATATGTGTGGGAGAGAGAGAGAGAGAGAGAGAGAGAGAGAGAGAGAGAGAGAGAGAGAGAGAGAGAGAGAGAGAGAGAGAGAGAGAAGTTAGTATTTGTATGAATGTGTTCATATGGATATATGCACCTGTATGCATAGATCAGAGGTTGATGTCAAATGTTCTTGACATCTCTGATTTTTCTCTACCTTGATTTCGGGACAGGTTCATTTACTGAATCCGAAGTTGGTTTATGAAGCTATCCTGGCTGGCCAATGAGCTTCAGAGATCTGCCAGTCCTGGGTTTACAGACCTAGTGCCACCACTGCTCTTGGCTATTTAAGTGAATGCTGGAGTTGAGGATTTGAGTCCTCAAGCCTATATAGCAAGTGCTTTATTGACTGATCCATCTCCCTAGCCCCTGAATTAACATATTTTGGAGCCTTTAACATATCAGGCAATACCAAGTACCTTGCCTAATAAGAGTAACCCTATGACAGTTTTCCTGTCCAGACCTTTATTGCAGATGATAAACTAAAATTCCAATTATTCAAGACATGTGAGCAGGGTTGTACTAAGTAGGTGAGAGAATCAATATTAAAACTCAGTATTTAATACTAACTCCAAAGTTCATGCTTTCCTTAATGCTGTGGGCATCCTCCCAAACACACGTATTTGCACATGCCTGCTTTTTCCTTTTCCAATCTCATGCCATTTATGAAGTTGTTCATGATTTTCCATACTAATATTATCACCAACATGGATCAACATTTCTTAAACATAAACATAAACATTAGAGGTACCCTTGGGCCATGAAAATCTTTCAACTGATGACACTAAAAGCTCTTGTAATTGGTTTCCTCCCTCCTAGCTTCCTTTGGAAGGTGCCTTGTTACTCTCCCCAGTTGGAGATAGAACCTTTTCTTTCTTTCTTTCTTTCTTTCTTTCTTTCTTTCTTTCTTTCTTCCTTCCTTCCTTCCTTCCTTCCTTCCTTCCTTTCTTTAAATCTGAGCTATTCTTGGGTTTGGCTTTGGCTTTGGCTAATACCATATGGAGGCAGAATGATAGAAAATTCTGGGCTTTGGCCACTAGGAGCTATGTAAGCAAATAAGCAAACGTTTTCTTCTTAGGTCCCTGCCAGGCCTATACGAGCCAGCTGGTAGCATGTGAGAGGCATATGGAAACAAACTCTTGGCATTCAAGATGAAACTATCCTAGACCAGGCAGCTTCTTTTTGAGCAGTTAAGTTTATCAACAACATAAATATGATTGAGTCAACTGAGCCAGCCCCGATGGGCAGATGTATCTAATCAACCCGTAGACTTGGGAGGAATAAGCAAACGTTTATTTTAAGCATCTAATTTTACATTGGCAGCTAGCTGACACAACCAAAATGTTAATTCCTTTTTAATTAGGAGTCAACAGAGGGAGAAAAAAAGTATTCTTTCCATTTTTAGTCTGTTCTCCAATTTGGACTGATTTCCCCCCTATACTGGATGGACCATCTTCCCCTGGGATCTCTCTCCACCATTTTAAGAAGTCTCTTAATTTCCTCAAGCTCACATCTTTCCCTTTCTTGGTAACACTTATTTTAGGTAGAGTGCACCCATTGGGAGTTGCCTAAGAGTGAGTGAATGGGCTTGGATACTGTGCATATCTGAAATGTCTCCATTCTGTTCTTACCCTTAATTTGTATCTCAACTTAGTTGCTAGTCTAGCCTGAAAACAATTCCCTCGAAAATTTCTTTAAGTGTAGTTAAATGTGTTTAATTTAGCTCAGGCTAAACAGAACACCTTCGTGAGTTCAAGTGAAAAGTTCCAATTTTGTGTTCTTGAAGGCCTCCAATTACTTTTACAATTCTAGGTGCCCTTTGTTTGATGCTGGCATTACAGGTACATAGATATTTACTACTCCCCAGGCTCAGTGTGGTCTGAAGTTCAGGTTATTTTGGAATTATCCAAACCTCTGTAAAGGTCTTTTGGGGCACATGCCATCTGGGAAGCTTCCCATGGGCAGGAAGCTTTTATTCCACTGTGTCTCTTGGCCTTCTTTCTTCCAAAGTGTTGAGTGAGAAGTCTGATTTTCTCCTGGTCATTTTATATTTGTTTGATTTGATCTTTGAGACAAGGTCTTTCTGTGTATCTGGCCTAGAGAGAGAGGGAGATTTATATTGCCAACTGTGATTCCCTTGTTGCCCTTAACTATTTTACCCTCTCCAGAGATATAATTCTGCTTCTCTGTGGAAACCGTGAAAGGACAATAAACTAGATTGCACAGAGGAGGGGAGGACGCTGGGGCTCTACCTGCTCATCCACTCTCCTAATCATTTGCAGGATAACTACCAAAGCCAATTTCTGGGCCTCTGTGGCACTCAGCTCATAACAATTGATTTAGGGTTGAACACTTCCAAATTTTTTAACCAGTTATCAATTAACCACTATTTCCTAGCTTCAAAGTATTGTTGCTCACCTTTCTCCTTCCAAGCTCCTTTTGGGAATAGCCTTTCATTTCTATCCTGTCCTTTTCTTTAAGGGAGGCCCTCATGTATCCTAGCTGGCCTAGCATTCAATATGTGTCCAAGAATATCCTTGAACTTCTGATCTCACTGTCTCTACCTTCCAAAGGCCAGGATTATAGACACGCACTGCTACACCAATATGTGTAGTTCTGGGAATGGAACTCAGGCCCTTGTGTATGCCGAGCAGGTATTCTCTCAACTGAGCCCCAGCCCCAGCTGTGGTTAAGAAGCTGACATGATGGATGGAGTAGGGGTATGTTCACTATTCTCTTAAACTGAGAGGCCAAAGGCAGCTCTAGGCATTTTAGGAAGTCACACTTCACAGCATCCAACTTGCTTTAGATGATTCTGAAGAATAGATCTTCTGAGGGCAGGTGTCAAGCTTTCCCTCAACACTAAATCCAAGTGATGGAAGTTCATGTAGATGTTTGTTTGTTATTGTTGTTTATCTCTTTATATGGTACATCACAGTGACACAGCACTTGGGAGATAGAAGCCAAGTAATCAAGAGTTCTAGGGCTGGAGAAACAACTCAGGGGTTAAAATACAGCATATGTATGAGGACTGGAGATCAGATCCCTATAACTCTTGTAAAGTGTTGGTGGGCCAGAGACAGTTGACCTGAACAAGGAGGAGTTCATGGACCCCAGACTGATAGCTGGGAAACCAGCATAGGACAGACCCAGATCCCCTGAATGTGGGTCTCAGTTAGAAGGCCTGGGCCTGGGTCTAAGGGACCTCTGAAAGTGGAACCAGGATGTATCCCTGGTGCATGAAAAGACTTTGGGAGCACATTCCCCATGGAGGGATACTCCCTTAGCCTAGAGACAGAAGGGAGGGCCTAGGCCCTACTACAAAGGACTTGACAGATTTTGATGATCCCTTCTGGAAGGCCTCACCTTCCCTGGGGAGTGGGTGGGGAATGGGATGGGAGGGGCGTTGGGGGTATGGCAGGATGGGAGGGAGACGGAACTGGGGTCGATATGTAAAATAAGAAAAAGAAAAAGAAATGTTGGTAGGCATAGTGCTTCATCTGGAACCCCAGAGCACGCTGGCTAGCAAGACTAGCCATACTGGAGAGCTTTGGGTTTGATTTAAAGACCCTGCCTCAATGAACAAGGTGTGAGAGCCAGCAGGGATGACTTTGACACCAATCTCAGGCTTCCACACACATGTCCACTTCAGCATGTTTTTCTATACACATGTAAACAAAACAAAAAAGGAACACGATCCAGGTGCCTCAGAAACCTCTGAGTTCTTTCATATCACTCAGACATTCAGACAGTCACTCTTTGCCCCTCCCCACTGCCCAGGCCCCTCACATCAGAGACTGTGGGTTCCATTTCTCATAAGAATGTTTTCCATTTAATGTTTTCCAATGCACACTTTCAATTGGGTAATATATATATATGTATATATATATGTACATACATACATACATACACACACACACACACACACACACACACACATATATATATATATATATATATATATATATACACACATCATGCTTACCTCAGTATTAATGGTCAATCAATAAATATACAAAGACCAAAGAAAGAGAGGGTGGTCTCTGAAAGAAATGAAAGGAACCATAGCAAAAGTCGTTGTACACACATAACAATTGGCTGTGTTTGGAAAGTCAACACAGGATTTACTTAAAGTGGCCGATTCCTGTTCTTCTGAGCCTTTTAATTTCCCAAAGAAGGGGGCTCTTTCTTCTACTTTGTTGCAACAGTCTTGAATGGATGTTGGCTATAAAGCCAGTTCTTGGTGCTATGGATGTCAATGTAAATCTTTTTTCTTAAAGGCTCTGGAAACATCCACCTTACAAAATACAGATATCTTTTGCCTCATTTGACTTACCCAAGGCTAATTGAAAGAAAAACCTTCAGGATACATGAGAAATTTACAATTTCTTTCTTTTTTTTTTTTTTAAAAAAATGACATTTGAAGTGTTCATGTTACTTTACAAAAATCACTAAATGCCAGCCCCTTATTTTTATTAATGAAATCCCACTACAATGACTTAGCCTATATTACCTGACATGTCATTGTATGAGTAACACAAAATCAGATTATGCTATCAGAACCAGAACCATCATGACAAGTAATATTCTACCCCAACCCAACTAGTGAGCATATCTAGAATGGGTAGAGAATTATCTCTAGCCCTGAGACTTAAATGGCTCTCCTTGTGCCTCTAAAGGATAGCTAGGGAGCAGGGAGAGTTTGGCAGAGTCCTTTATACCCAATTCCAGAGTAGTTTGCTGCATACAGGTTAAAGTGTCCAGGTGAGCCTGTTTTGGGTGTGGTAGGCCAGGACAGCTGTAAGGACAGGGAACATTCTAACAGTGGAGAAGAACAGAGAGTCACCTAGTGTGTGTTTTAACTGGGAAAGAAGAAGAAAAGTAGGTGTCTAAATAGAATTCACAAAGGAAGAAAAAGGAAATCTATGGGGGCCATGGCATTGGGAAGAGGTGAACAGGGAAGGAGGGAGGCTGGAAGGTGGGTAAGGGAAACTGAGGCTGGGAATAAGTGTTGGAAAGTCCGTGTATTTCCTTCAAGAAATCCTGAGTTCACTCTTGATATAAACTCAAACCATATTTAGGTGGTAAACTTTTCTCTTGTTTTTTTTTATTTTATTTTATTTGAAAAAATTAAACATAAATTTAGTCAACAGTAACATCATGGGAGACTTAGAAAGGAAGTCTCATTCTATAGAAAGCCTTACTTTATAGATTTAATTTCTTCTACAAGTAACCGCGGAAGACCCAGGAGCAATGGGACATTCTGGCAGATGGATAAATGCTACCACTTACCCACTATGTAAAAAAAGAAAAGAAAAAAAATGAGGTTAGAGGGTAACACCACTCTCCCTTGACTGAACCATAAGCCTGCTTATCTGGTGATAAGATTCCAGTAGTGGGCTGTCCTGTGGCTTTCTGGGGGATTTCCAGGCACTTCGTTCTGAGGACCAACTGGTTTGTGAAAATGTCAGCAAATACATCCATGGAAATACTGGGATGGGTGTACACCACACCCTCCTTTTGCCAATCTACTGCTCACTGTATACACTTTAATTTCTGTTGGCTTCTACTTTTATTGTAAGGTGTCACAAGCCTGCACCATACTGTCTTGTGAAATCACTACAAGGATCAGTTTCTATGAAATAGGACCTCAAAATTTGAAGGACATAGAAACTTAATGTGCCCTTTATGGAAGAGAAAAGGGTGGCCAAAGCACATAGGTGACTAAAACTTTTCTACTCACAATTCAGATTCCAGAACAGGAGAGAAACCCTTTTGCTAGCCTTAGATACAAAACAGTGCTTCTGTCCTTGACTTTTTAGGAGATTCAGCCAGGTGAACCTGAGTTGGGCTTACGTGCTCTGGCACAGGTTTGGGAGGACCATTCTAAAGTCATCCTGATATGCTATGAAGACTTAAACCTTGCTGGTTTAGAAACTGAAGGATCACAGCACAACAGGTCAAGATGGAAAATGGACAGGTGTTTATTATGAATCAACTTATACCGTGTTATGCTTCTGACAAAGTAACCTAAAAAAAAATTATACTGAACAAAGGACCTCCAGGGTTTGATATTTCAAAAACAAAGATAAATAGCTTACTACAGATAAATAGCATCACCCTTTGGGGATCTCTCAGAAGCATCTGAAAATTTTCCAGCAGAGAGGGGAGTTTATAAAAAAGGTATGTAACCAGTACACCTCATCTCCCACCCCACTGGAAAGCAATGCCCAAGGACTGGACTGCTGGAGAGGCAATATGGACCCATTCAAATTTCCTCCCAGACACCAATCCCACTAAGCCCTGGGGTAAGTCACTGGCTGGTGGCTGTTACCTAGGACTTTGGGTAGGGAAAAGGTTCAATAGGGACCAAGAATATGCATTTGATAGAAGCCATCCATAGCATTCCTTGGGAATGCAAGACCTCTAAGAAGGAGCTGGAAGTGTCAAATTCTTAATGGAGTATTCTTTGGGCCCTCATTTCAGAAAGCAATGCTGTTTTCATAAATTGGAATGGACTTTTAACAAAATGTAAAAGAAATAGAAAATTTTGTGCAGAAACTACCCCCAATAAAAATAATCAGTAGCACATTGCATCTGTTAAGGGTCCCAGCTCCCAGTATTGACATGTCTGTGATTTTGGTGTCTTTCCAAGTTACTGGTGTAGGTACTACACCCCAATCTTCATGTCCACATTCTGCAGATTCCGGGTCTCATCAGCTGTCATAAACTGGTCTGGAGTCTCCGATGGTTCCTTGTTCACCAGATGCACCATTTCCTGAGACTTGCTGGCCTCCCCATTGAGCTCACTTGGTTTCCTGTCCTCCACCTTTCCATTGCCGCTGTTGATCACCAGCTTTTTCTTCTGCCCACACCTGATGATTTAAAAAAAAATTATATAAGGAAAGGTGCACAATAAACCAGTCAACCAACTATCATGACTGACACCACAAGGGATATCACCATGATCACCAGTACAATTTAGCATGGTCTTCCCATGTGCTAAGCACTGAGCATGGTTTCCTTTTGACTTGGTCTTCCTAATTCTGAACACCAGAATTTGTTTGTTTGTTTGTTTGTTTGTTTGTTTGTTTGGAGACAGGGCTTCTCTGTGTAGCCCTAGCTGACTTGACCTCTGTAGACCAGGCTGGACTCCCCTCAGAGATCTGCCTGCTTCTGCATCCCAAGTGCTGTTATTAAAGATATATGCCACTATGGCCCACTGACACCAGAACTTCTTAAAGTGAGGTCCCTAGTCTAGCAGCAAAAGCACCTGGGAACTTCTCAGACATGGAGATTAGCCACTCTACTGCTTGCTGAAGAAGAAATCAGAAGGATCTGAAGTTTAGCAGACTATAATTGCAGTTACTCTGGAGGCTGAGATAGGCAGATCACAAGCTCAAGGCCTTCTTGAACTACAAAATGAGTTCAAGACCAACCTGAATAACTAATGAAACCAATTCTTAAAATAAGAAGGCAAAAGAGGTCTGGGGGGGATATATAGCTTAGTGGTATAGTGCTTGCCCAGCATGCATGATACTCTAGGTTCAGTCTGTGGTACTTGGAAGAAAACAATAAACCACCACAGTGTGATGGCTTCTGCTGCAGTCAATTTTGAGAATCAGGACTCTAGGTACCCAAAGCTATTATTACAACCAGCCCTTTTACAGCAGAAGAAATTCTTGGGGTTCTGAAAACCCAAGTCTTTCTAAGATAGTTAACAAGCAATGAAGGAGTCAGGATGCTAACCCTGGTCCTTCCGACTCTGGAGCCCTGGTTCTCTGTTCCCCATTCCGTGCAGTGCAAACATTTGTCTGTGAAGCATTCAAGTTCTGCAGCCTCAGATAAACTGTGATGACTGTGGTCATAAATCATTCTGATCTGTGTATTCAAGAAAGTTCCACTGCTTCCTCCTTCAGCCAACACCTCACTGCTTTGTCAGTATTACAGTATTACAACATGGACAGAGAATAAGAAACCAACACTGATTCAGAAGGATAAGGCCATCCTGATTTCTTTCTCTAAGGTTGGTTAACCTTCACATAGTACTGCTCTAGGACACTTGAATGTAAGAAAGACCATCTGTTGTCACTTTGAGATTTCTTTGTAATGTTACTCAAGATTTTCAGGCAGGAGAAGGGCTTGCTTCTGTGGAAAAGCATGGCTCTGAACTTGTCCTTGTGATTCTCATAGCACTGCCTGGCCCTGCACAGCCTGACTCAGAGCTTCCTCATTGTTGTAACCTGGTCACTGCTGTACATATAGCAGTTAGATTGGGCTAATGAAAGCAAAGTCTTAGAGCTTCACGAGGGAAAACAGATGAGCGCCTATTAAATGCATGGTCAGTTCCAGACCCAGTACAAGTAGTTTACAACAACCCTTACTAAAGCAGCCTTCACCCGCATTCCTGCAGCAGTAGGAACTGAGGACCAGAGCATTGTAAAAGCTTGCTTGTAGTCACAGAAGAATTAAGAACAACAGAGTCTATATTCAGACTTTGAGCTTTGGATAGAAAAGGTTGGCCTCTGCCTGGTCCTGTCAGTACTAAAGATTTGGCAACAATGAAGTTGGAATGGTTCTCTTTGCTGCTGGACATTTCGAGGTCTAGAGTCAAAGCGTCTATTATTTGTGATCACAGGCTCTTCCCTGAAAGACTGACTGCCAAAGCCATACACTTTAATCTCCTGTTTGGGAAAGTAACAAACATACTGCCTCAACAGGAAGCAGATCCTGAATCTCCCAGCACAGGTGTGGGGAAGGGCAGAAAGAAAGATGTTCCAACTATGAAATAAATGGACGAGGGGTAGGAAAGTAGGTGAGGTCTACAGAGATAGCAGGATGCATGGTGAAGGGCTTTAGAAGGCTTAGTATTGAAATCTTAAAAAGCTGTGTGACCTGAAACAGCTCACTTGACATCTCTGAGCCTCAGTTTACATATGCACTTGTGGAATCAGGCTGTTGGACTATCAGCCTCACAGGATCAGGGCAAGTACTTCAAACAGAGGGAATTCAATAGTTGGTCTACTGCTGCTATTTACTGCTTAATGAATAATGTGGGTTGAATGAAATAAGGCCTGGGATAATCAGGAGAGAACCTGGAATACAGTAAACATTCAGAAGTGCTGGCTGTGGTTGTTAATGTTATAAAAGTCATGTGATATAAACTCTAGTGGTTTCTTCAGCTGCATCCACTGTAACCAACCTGACAGAGATGACAACATCCTATAGAGATCTTTGTGCCCCTCCTTTGGGCTATCAGACCATTAAAACAAGAGTTTCTAAGAAATGGGAATTTCCCCAAGAACTTCATACTTGTGGGGAGAAAAACGGCTGAATCCTGGGACCAGCCAGAGGGAAACTTGTCTTTGGGACAGAGAGCTCATATAGTTCCCATAAGCTGTCCGTGCAGGGCAGTCTGGAGTCCTGACAATGCTGAGTCAATGATGGGTGGGATCATGCCTTCACCATAATCATTTAGCTGTCCATACCTCCTGCCCTCTATTTAAATCTTTACCTCATGTCTGAACTCTGAAGACAGACTGGGGGAAGGGTTGTCATGGGATAGCTTTATCTGTTCCTCTTCCCAATGTGGCCACAATTGGCTACCTCCCCTTTCTCTGCTTTTCACCGTGACTTGCCTGTTTAACTAGCCTATTGGGAATGGGTGGGGAAGTGCACTGCTAGAGCGGCCAGGGATGGAGCTCTGACCCTAACAGCCACAGTACACCATTGGCCTTCCTCTAAGCACTGGTGGGATAACTCCAAGGCTGGAGAACACTGCTGTATTATTCCAAACTCTCAGATGGCATAGCCTGTGTTCTTAGAGGACAATTGCCTGACAACTAGGAGTCACTTGCTTATTCCTTATCAGCCAGAGAGTTGAGAATGAGAAACAAAGGAAAGTGCTCTGTGTATAAAAATATGTCTGTGCATGTGGGCAGGACCCACATATTACTCTAAATCAGTGGTTCTCAGTCTTCCTAATGCTGTGACCCTTTAATACAGTTCCTCATGTTGTGGTCATGCCCCAACCATAAAATTATTTTTGTTGCTACTTCATAACTGTAATTTTGCTACTGCCAGAGTGCAGAGGTCCAGAGCCAGTACTCATGATTGCTGAGCCACCTCTCTGAGTCCCTCCCCCCCAGCACCTTTAAGATGCTGTGACTCTCAGGGAACTTTGCCAAGGACCCTCAGTGTTAGTATCTGATGATTGATGCATTGACCACCAAGGGTGTCCTTAATAGCAGCTAGATGGAATCAGTAGGTGTGTGTGTGTGTGTGTGTGTGTGTGTGTGTGTGTGTGTGTGTGTGTGCAGCTGTGTGAACATGCATGTGTGTTTGTGCATGTGCAGGTCTGTGGGCTCCTAAGTACACATGAGTGTGGAGACCAAAGTTCGATGTTAGGTGTCTTCTTGAGTCACTTTCCCCCTTATTTTTTTGAGGCAGGATCTCTCACTGAACCTGGAGCTCACTAATTTGGCTAGGGTGACTGTCCAGCAAGCTCCAGGGAGAGAATTTTGATCTGCCTCCCTAGTGCTGGGATTGTTAGCTCACACCACCATGAATGACCAGCTTTTTAGGTAGGTTCTGGGGGTATGAAACTCAGGGCCTCATTTGTGCTCAGCAATTCGTTACTAGCTGAACCATCTTTACATCTCTTAGTAGGTCTGAGGCTCAAGACTTTTAAAGAAAAAAACATGGTCTTCATTTTCTCTCATTCCTCATGAGGACTAACAGCAATAGAAGCCTGCAAAAGATGTTGTTGAATAAATAAATCCCTTCTGGAAGCCTCATTTTCCACCAACATTTCTTGAATGAAAATGGGGTTCCATATCTCTTTTAAATGCAGTGTTCAAAGCATAAAGGCTCCTGCCTCCTAACAGGATTAGAGATGGGCTATTAGCTTTAGGAAGACAACACACATTAAGGGGCCTGTGTGGCTGTTAACCACCCTTCAGCAGCTTGGCAAATCTGTTTTCAATTATCAAATCAGGACACAGTAATTTATGGTGTCCATGAAGCTGCTTTCCTGGTGAGAGGCTGGTTCGGCCAGCTTCTGCCTGTCCCTGTTTTCCTGTTGCTAGGGTGATGGCTGGCCTGGGGTCAAGAAGAGGAGAGGCCATGAGGTCCTTTCTCTGCTGCTGAGGAGGCAGGAAATCATGTGGGGTAAGATGCCACAATGTGACAATATGCAGACTCCAACTGCTCTCAGGGACAGTTGAGATGTTTTGGGGAGGCCCCCCCACATCAACAGCATCAGGGACATCTCTACAGTGACATCTGCAAAGCTTATGGACTGTATATGTGATACATCTTAGGGTCTGGAATCAAAGGCTGATTCCAAACAAAAGGAAATTCATATTTAGTTGAGCAAAAATAATCTAAGAGAAGACAAGAAAGCCAAAAGGAAGAATAAAAACTCTTTGAAGGGCTTCCCCAATTTACATATCTAAGTTGAACTAAAAATAAACCTGTTTCTATCCAGTCATAGGAGCCCAGAGGTGATCTCTTAGATTTCCCCCCAGTTTTGGTTCCGTATGTGGTCAGCTCTCATGATTAATATTTTCATTATGTTATCAAAGTATAGGTAGCAACGCTGTGACTTGATTGCACACTTTCATTAACCCCAAATATAATAAAACAGCATTACTTGGTTTCTATAGATGATGAGAAAGCCTACAAAGACTGCTGAACACTGGAAGTAGTTTCTGAACAACAACAAGAACAACGAAGTGTACAATTCTTCCCAGACATCTCAGAATCTGAGGCATTTGGAGGGCTGTAAGGTGATTTAGAGACACAGCAAAGGCAACCCAGTTTAGCCAGAAGACTCTAACCTTCCATGAGGCATCCACAAATGCTGTTTACAAAAAAGCTTAATATCTGCAGACACTTTGGAAAAAAAAAACAATGAATCTTTAAAGTGTCTTGGAAGAATGTAGACTTAGATGTTTTTTGGAGTATCCTGGATTAAGTTCACATCTCCTGCTGCTAGAGTTACTATGATCCTGCATTTCACCTGAGGTGGCATTCTAGTAGGAGGCTGGTTATGAATTAATTATATATACATATGTATATGTATATATATACATATATATATATATATATATATATATATATATATATATATTACTCAAGTAACTTTTGAAATACTGAGCCTTTGTTAAGGTGGAGGGCAGAGGTTTCATGGACATGAGCAGCCCATTTGCCTGTTCTGTGGTGCTGAACTTATTTTCTTGCCTAGGAAAGTTTATCATTGCTTCATAGACCCCACTGTGATAAAGATTTCCCTAGGCAATGCCCTGAATCTCTTCAATTGAAACTTTCAGAAAACACAAAATAACATCTTCACAGAGAAACAAATAACAAAATAAACCCACGACCCATGCCAACTTTGGGCAGAGTCTAGAAGATTCTATAAACTTCCAATGGTCAAAAGAAGATGACCAGTTCTTGATTTGTTATACAACATTTTGTGACTCATGAAAGAACATAGTAAGATGCTTGTTTAATGAACTAATGGCTGAATATGCACTTCATGTGACTTCCCAGTGATATATTTCATAACTTTTATCAGATAGTCACTATAGAGTTTGACCATGAAAATCTAATAACAGTAAGAGTCAACCACTGTTGAAAGGAGAAGTTCTGATGTTTTATTTCTCTGAAGAATGGGACTGAGAAAGGCTCTGTAAACTAAGACAGGCACTGGACTCCCTGGGATCTTGTTAAAGAACAATCTTGTTGCAGGAATTCTGGTGTCAGACCGAAAACCATGCAGGACCCCAGGGTACCAGGGCTTCAGGCTATAGTCAGAGCATCACGGAGGTAAAGCCCAAGTTCCACAATATCCCTCAAAGTGGAAAGCTGAAGAGACTTTCTCTTACCTTCTCCTACTGTTGACAGCAATGCAAACAGCAAGAATCAGAGCCAGCGCCAGGAGAGATGCCAAGATGATGAGCCATTCTGGTGAGAGAAAACCAAAGGACATGAATGAGCTTCACAAATGCTTTATGGAATTAAAAAATGCAATCGAAAATTGATCTGCTCCAAACAAAAACCCCAGTCAACTCTGCAGAGAGGTCTGAGCAATGGGTACAGTCAGATTATTCTCAGACAAACTTGGCTGTTCCATCCAACAGGCTTCTCATATTAATCTTTTATCAATAGTTAGTCAAGTCCTGCTGGAAGAAAGATCTCTCCAAAAACATATCAAACAAGCTGCCAATGCCTGTGCGTGCTTTTGGTGAAGTGTTAAGTAGATTAAAGGAAATTTACATTTCTCTTAACAGAAACATTCCCTGCCTATGTAAGAGCATCTGCCTTATATTTCATTCAAAACAAAGATGGGGTTCCTAACACAGTGGGAAAAGCACATTCTTTTGGTGAGTGTTAAGATAGATTTCTGCCGTTCATTTCAGTTATTTGGTTGCTCTTGACAACAGACCCCAAAATACCCATGCTTTTTGATTCATAAGTTACACTTCTAGAAAGTTATAGGATCTTAAAGTTGGCTGTAAAGATGTCCATCATCATGCTATTTCTAACCATGACAGTTGAAACTGACCTAATGTCCAATGGTGAGGGATTAAATAAATTAATCAAGATACATCCACTTTTGTTATGAGCTATCATTCAAGGGAAAGATATTTAATGACATGGAGAGTCGAACTGACCAACAGAGAATGTTAACTAAACTGTACATACAGAAGTTTTGAAATAAATTACTTTGAAAAAAAAAATGTTAGGACAAACATCTCTAAGACTTAAATACTTTTGGGTAGTGGGATAGACAGTAAGTGCTCTGCGTTTCCATCCACTTGCTAAGTTGTATTTTCTAAAGTTTATTTGATAATTGTGCAGCACTTGTGGATCAATGTAATGTTATGCACATGTTTTAAACTTGGCCTTCAATGAGACTGGCAAGTTGAATCAGTTCAGTTGCAGATGTGTGCAGTAAACGAAGGCTTGACAAAGAAGAAAGACAGAAAGTTGTCAGTCATTGTCCACTTCTTGGAAGTCTTGCTTTCCTTCTGTGTCAGACTGAAAGCAGGGATACTGTTGGGGTGGTGCTATTTCTGTTCTTTCCCCCAGCATCTTGCCTGACCTCCAGCACTGTGTTCCACGTTCCCTTTTCACTGCACTAGGATAAATCCTTCTGCTTGAATTCAGCCTGTCCACCCTCCGTCTGCTCCTCCCTGGAAGTTTTCTGCCTCCTCGGGTGGCCAGCGAGCTGAAGCAAGGAGCAAGCCACAGGAAAGCTGCTCTGAGCTCCCCAAAAGGAAGCATTGAAGGGTAATTTACAACATTCAAAGAAACTTCCTTTGTGGAATCCCCCCTTTGGGCATGTTCAGTTTCAACCCCAAGCTCAAAGAAGAAATTGTATCAAATGCTAAATCTTGCAGCACAGGACAGCCAGATGTCAAAGCTCCCTCCCTGTACATGTGATACTTTCTAAAACATTTCTTCTGGCTGAATGAACAGACTGTTCCTCAAGGATAAGTAGTTTGGGGAGCAGAAGAATGTTTTCACTCCACCCAACACCGATGATTCCTTATCTCCTCCCTGACCTTCCCATCAATGCAAAGAGAATTACGCATTTCATCTCCAGCCTTAGAAACATAGGGGGAACTAGGTTGAGATGGGAAGGACCTGGGTGTGCCATGGGAGTCTTCTGGGGGATTATTCATGTGAGGAACTGGCATATCAGTTCTTTGAGGAAGGCCTCAATGTGAACTCATCCAGGATATGAGCGCTTAGAGGGGAAAAAAGAGAGGCCCCTTCCTTTTCTACAAAAAAGGTCATCATAGTTTTGTTTATCCTTAAGCTTACAAAGAGGTGCATGATGTGCATTCGGTGAGGCCTCTTCTAGGACATTCTGAGAATCTTGCTGTAATTACCTTACATTTGCTTCATAGCGTGAAACTCACCTGGAATCTGAGGTTTCCTCCCAGGAGGAGAAGTTGTGCTCGGCCCACTGTCTTGACTCCCGCTTGAGTGTCCTTAAGGGGAGAAGCAACAAGCTCGTTCAGCCCAAGTTTGGAATGTATAGCCAGGAGTTCCTTCCAGAGCATTGTCCTGGGCTACCCTCCAACCACTGCCTCACTAGATGCTATAAATAGATTCAAGATGCAGACGTCTACAAAATGTTAGACAAAAGATATCATCTCTCTCCTCAACTCCCAGGAAAGTTCAGTGTGACTAAGCTAAGCCTTACAAATGTTATTTTTGCTACAAGGAACAGTGATGGGCAATGTGTGAACTTGAGCTTCCGTGATGATGGTCCACCCTGGGTTTAGGACCCAGCTCATTAGCAACTTGTGCCAAGCCAAGTTATCATCTCTGAGTCTCTGTCTTCTCACTTATAAAATGAGGATCATAACAGAAACACCTTCATTGTTGTCCTACAGAGAGTTCCAGAAGTATATGATAGTAGTAGCTATGTGTAGTTGTAATGTTCTGTGTTTAAGACCAGCAGGACCCCATCACTAGGGAGCTGGCTGCCCATAGGAAATCTCAAACTTAGCTCCAATCCTCCAGAAACAACATCTTCATTTTAATAATATTTCTAATGTATTCATGTGCTTTAGAAAGTCCAAAGTGAATCTAAAAATCACATGCTTTGTGCTGCTTAGTTTATTGTCAACTTGATACTAGCAAGCCTGGGTTGTCTGTGAAAGAAGGAACTTCAATTGAGAAAATGCCTCTATCACATTAGCCTGTAGGCAAGTCTATGGGGGAATTTTCTTGATTAGTGACTGTTATGGGAGGGGCTAGCTCACCAGGGCAGTGCCACTCTGGACAAGTGGTCCTGGGTGGTATGAGAATTTAAGTCGGGCAATCCATGGAGAGCAAACCACAAGTAGCATTCCTCCACGGTTTCTGCTTCAGTTTCTGCCTCCAGGTTCCTGCCCCAATTTTCTAAAGTGGACCATGACTCAGGATGGAAGCCAAATAAACCTTCCTCCCCAAGGAAAGGTAGGGTTATCATCTTTATCGCAGCAATAGAAAGCAAACTAGGACATATATAGGCACTGATCTGCACATATTATTTTTTTTTTCAGGAATGGGGAGTACTGGCTTTTTCTGACTACTAACGAATGGTTATTAGAGTCTATACTAATACAGTGAAACATAATAGAAAAATAAATGCTTTCTACTGTTAAAAGGCAAAACAAAGAAATGAACAAAAAGCCCCACTTAGCAAGGAGCATTGTGAGACAGATAACCTATGAGTCAGAATCCAGATGCCTTTTCAAACTAAGGAAGACATCATATTTCAAAAGAAATTTCTTGTTTTTCTGTTTTGTTTCTTCCTTTACTGTTTGCCACTACATAGCAACCTGTTCTGGAATCTTGAAGGCTACCAAGGGGAGAAAAACCCAGGCAAGACATTTTGGCTAGCCCATTGGCTAGGATGGCTGGGCTTAAAAGAAAGTATTTTCTGAGAGAGCCAAACATTAAGCTCTGCAGAGTGGATGCTGAAATCTAACTACATACGATGGCTTCAGGTTGTACACTTCGGTGCTTTGCTAAAGCTCCCACAAAGTGGAGCAAAGTAACTTCTGTGCTGTTTCCACCAACCCTGCACTGTTCTGAGAGTGGGCTCTGCTTCACAGATCTCAAAGGAGTCCATGGTAATTTTTCTACCCACCTGCCAGTGTCCTGGGCAATTTGCAGGTTTGTGCATGCACAAGACATGGCATAGCAACTGTCAAAACTGGAGGAGAGCTTTGGCCTTGAAAACCACTGTAAAGTCACAGTCACTCCCACTGGTCTCTTTTGTCTGACACATGGCAGCCTTTGATATTTGAAAAGGAGGCCATTAATAGATCATAATCTATTTATTTTCCTTTTCCAAAGAAGTGCTCCCAGCAAGGAAAGAACTAGGTGTGTGCACAAGGTGAAACCTCCTGTTTGAACAATAGACACCTGCACAGGAGCCAAAGCAAAAAGACTAGTTCCCACCCACCTGATTCTCACTTCAAGCAAAAGCCCAAGAGGCCAGAAACAGCAGGCTTGTTGTGCCCAAGAGCTCCATAAATCCATTCATGGGTAGAACAGGCCTGGAGAACAAGTTTTGCAAAGCAGGACACTGGGCACACCAGTTTGGACATGAGGCCCCACCACAGACTTGGGTACAGAGATCATTCAGTTGGTTTCAAGGGTGAGAAAGGCAGTGGAGAATGGAGCATACAAACCGGCTGAAGTGGGGAGAGGAGCTTAGATAAACTCAGACCCTGATTCAGTTTGTGTCTGAATAGGGCAAGATGAGACCCTCCCCAACAAGTTTCTGTGTTCAGTCTCTGCAACTGGTCCACAGACCACACTCACAGTAGTAGAGGTCTCTTGGTTTTGGAAGCTATGCCTTCAGATTTAACTGCTTACATCCTCAACCTCAATACCACGCTATATATGGAACCTAGATTACTGAGGTAGGTGGCATGATCTTTCTTCTTACTGACAAGGAAACAAAAGCTGGGGAAGATCAAGTGTGCTAAGAACCCCAGTGAGCTCAAAACATCTGTCTGTACTTTAGGGTAATGTCTAATGAGTCCTATACCCCAGAGTTCCTACAGTTAAGGGATGTTATCTATGCCACCATGTAAATATTCATCCTTAGATTTGCTTGAAACCTGGAGGCAGTCCTTGTCTCATACTCAAGCCCACACCAGAGGGTGCTAGTTTATATGGATTTCTTGTTCCCTGTGGACCACATAGATTTGTGATGATCAGGAGCTCATGGTAGGAAATGCTGACAGAAACCTCTCTTAACCCCAGCATCAGGGATTAAAAGTAAGCTTGCCTCATGTCAGATTTTGCTGCCTGGAGTAATGTTTTCAGGGGTTGACCTGAGTCATAGCCAACAGCAATCTATTTAATAATGCTTGTCTGGCTGTAATTATGGTCATTATGGAATTTTCTTCCTGACCAGACTTAGGAGGGGCAATCTGAGACCCCAGGCCTAAAACCTGGCTCCACCACTCTCCGGTCATATCAGCTTGGCAAGCACCTTCTCTCACCTTTCCTTATTCTCCTCATCTGTAATAAGGAGGTGATAATAGTGTTTTCATATATTACAGGGTTTGCAAGGTAATTAGATGAGTTAATAGAAAATTAACTATGAAATCCCTGGCATTGGGCTTACTTACCTGACTGAAATATCAGTTTCATGTAGTTTAATGTACAATGAAATATTTTGCTTAATCTTTCTGGCATACGGTAAATTCTGAAATGCTGGCTACTTTTTCAGGTGCCAGGATTATGCTAAACACTTTCCAGGTATTCATTGTCATTTGTCTTGAAAGGGCACCGTGTGACAATATCTCAAGACTATCAGTTAAGACACTGAATCTCAGACTCTGTGATCATCTTGCTCAATTTATACACAGAGGAACGAGAATCAATCACAAGCTATTTTATGTCAAAAGAGTTCTCCTAGTCATTCTGGAATGGAGGCAATAGTTAAGGTTACTATTGATAAAACACCGTGACAAAAACCAAGTTGGGGATTAAAGAGTTTACTCAGCTTACATATCACAATCGAAGAACTCAAACCTGGCTGGAGGCAGGAGCTAATGCAGAGACCATGGAGCAAAGTGCTGCTTACTGGCTTGTTCTTTTGTGCTGGCTCAGTATGCTTTTCTATAGAACCCAGGACTACCAGCTCAGCAGTGGTCTCAGCCACAATGTGATGGCTCTGCCCACATCAATCACTAAGAAAATGTTCCATAGGCTTGTCTACAGCCAGATCTTACAGAGGCATCTTCTTCACTGAGCTCCCTCCTCTACAAGTACTGTAGCTTGTGTCAAGCTGGCATAACCCTAGCCAGCATGGAAGTACTTCGTGAATTCTTCCAGACCCTTTCAGATGGAAGCTCCTTTTCTAGAGTGTTGGTTCTCAACGCATTGTACCCATCCCAGCAGTAACAGGGTGAATGGGAATTTATTAGGCACACAAATACTTGGGCTCCACCCCAGACCTACTGAATCAGAAACTTCAGGGTGGGGTCGAACAAACTGACTTAATAAGCCCTCCTTATAGCTCAAAATACAAGTGTTCTCTTTTTAAAGTGTGAAATAATTCTCTAGGGACACTGACTCATGCTTCATTAACAACCATCAGATTCAGTGATAGTAATAGTGACTAAACATTTCGAACTCACCAGCTAATTCGGATCCATTGGTTACAGTGTGGTAATCCCCACTGGGGTCCATGGATGAGTCTTGGCCTCCTATAATAATAGGCAATAAAAAATAGTCAGTACTGTGTGTCCACACACTGTCATCTTCATTTCCATGGGGTGTGTTTTTAGAAAAACGTCGAAGAAGTCACTGCTCATCTTTAAGACATTGATGAATGAACTAGAGCCTTAATCAAAATTAAGTAAACTGAGGCAACAGAGGCCCGAATGATCAGTAAACGTATGATGTGGGTAGAAATCCAAGAGCAGAGCTAAGGAATATTGTGTGTGTGTGTGGGGGAAATATTATGATGCTTTCCTGTGGGCTGGGTTTTGAATGGGACACTTCTTAGCTTGGATAATGGCTATGATACTGGGATATAATCACTTAAACAGAACTCTGACTCAGACAATGAAAGAGGTTTCTCTGAGTCTGAAACAAAATAATCTTAGGCAAAGACTCAAAGGGAGAAATAAACTATCCAGATAGGAGAAAGGTCAAACTTAAGCAAAAAAGGAATAGTGAAATAACATAAATGACACAGAGCTGGGTATCAGAATAAATCTCAACTGATAATTTTTTTTTCCAAATTTACTTCTGCATTTTCAGCAATTGTTGATATGATCACATCTTCTCAAATATCCATCATCAGAAAACTTTAGATTGTGACAAGCTCAAGAGGGGCTAACTTTAAATCCCAAGATGAAATCTTAGATTCAGCATATAGGAAACATACACAGAGATCAAGGGCTCCTAAGGTTGGTACAGACCATCACAATGGTGCCTAGAAAAAGAATACAGTGAACTGCTCATCACCATTCCCTGGTTAGGAGAAGGCTGCTTGGAATTGCTCCTAACTTTATGACAGACTGCTTTTTTCCCTTGAATAATGCTTACTTAATGACAACAGCACTTGCTGAAACACCACATGAGAGTCCCACCACCAAAATCACCACTTCCCAAAGCCATCACCATCACCAGGCCCATCAGCATCATGCCATTGCACGGTCCAGTGGATTATATTGAGAGTATAGATTGAGAAATATGTATGAACAGAAATATCCTTTGTGAATCTTCTGGAAGGAAACAAGGAATGGAATGAGAATTAGGCCATTTACTAATCATTGAATTCACAGAGAACAGAAAGAAATACAGACACCACTGCCTTTCTAACCCTGATCAGATGGGATCAGCACATGGGCATACTAATTTGGTAGAAAACATTTTCATTGCTAGCAGTTACACTCTGCAAACCACCTAAGAAACTAGAAGTGACATGATGGATGGGACCATTTTTGCATGAGAACATTGCTGGCACTCTTAGATTTGATTCGTTCTGCAGGAATCTGACAGCAGCACTTGGAAGTTTTAATGAAGAAAAGAAGGTTATTAATAAGGACACTAAGCAAAAGCCTCCAGAGTGTAAAGGGGCTTGGTCTTGCCAATACTGCTGAACTTGGTATTTTTAAAGCTCCTTTTCTTAAAGCCCTGGAGTGGGAAGCCAAAAGAAGTATGCCATGCATATGACATCCTGGGTTTTCTTTCCCTCTGTCAATCAGAACTTCACCACTACCATCTGCATTGCATATGCAAGTCTCATGAAATCCTCTTCCTGTCTTTTGGGAGAGTGGAGGAGGTAGGGTCTTTCTATAAGTGTGTGTGTGTGTGTGTGTGTGTGTGTGTGTGTGTGTGTGTGTGTGCGCTTAAGGTTTTTAATGTGTTAATGGTTGAGTGGTAGAGGTACCTGGACTATAGGCACTAGCGGGAGTGGGCTCTAGTTTCTTAGCCACAGAAAGCTCTTTCCCCTTTCTACAGTGTTAGTTTCTTAATACAAACAAAGAAATAAAGAAGAAATATAGAGAGCATTACTTATTTGAGAGAAAGTTCTCATGCTGGGTCCATGACAGATTTAGTTGAGTAAGTCATATGTTTACCATTACAATAAAAGTGAGGATCATGTACTTTGAAGTACACCATACGTAGAAAAGGTTCATATACCAACCCATCACCAAAAATGAAATGAACCAGTCCATCACCAATTAAAGATAATTTCAGAGGAAATTAAGTATATGAAAACCATTTGAATGTTTGGTAAAGCTTTACTAAAGAGGCAAAATATATTAGCTGAATCAGGTGAAATTGCTGATATTCAACTATTTCAATCCATAAAAGAATCAGTTTCACATGGTTCAAGTTAATATATCACAGAATGAAGGAAAAACAAAGCAAGAAAGCCTACCATGAGCACCAAGTCACAAAAAAATAAATGGAGATTACACCACAAAATGGAAGCATTATTTTATCTCAAGTAAGTCCAAGGTTGCTAGCACTATAATTGATGACCAATGATGAAAAACATTCCCATGGCACAAAGTAATCTAATCACAGCCTGCCCAGAAAATATCCCTTACAATAGGAAAAATAGATATTATTTCTCCAGAGAAGCAAACCAGATGACAAATGGCCAAATTACCTGGTAAGGAGCCATCAACATTAAAGTTGGAGTCTGCAGCAACAGTCACTTCAGTTTCTCTAAAGACCTCAGTCTGAGCAGGAGTCACTGGGGTGAGAGTCCCATTCTCCATTGTGTCTGGGAAATGAGGGGTGTAGCCTTCTAGAGAAGTAGTTGCGTCTTTGGGAAGGCTTTCAACTCTTCTTCCATCTTTACCACCACTCCTAGCTGCATGGAGGTGGAGTCAATGACAAGCCCACACCTGTATGGTCACCACCCACCGTGTGCTTGTCTTCAGAAGGTAAAGTTGCTGAGACATCTTTCTACTCGTTCTCCAAGACCAAAAGCAAATGGTACTGAATAAAAACAATGTTTTACAAAAGATACCAGCCGGATAACACTCAACAGGAGAGATTTTGGTGACTACTACCCACAAGAGGCATTTCTTACAAGATTTGTTTGTCTGAGTCGTTAAGGGAGGTTAATTCATTGTGACCTTTAACTCAACTCAGGTACTATAGGATTTTGAGTTTTTTGTTTGTTTGTTTGTTTGTTTTTCTCAATTGGATACACCTCCGAGGAAGAGGAAGAAACAAATCATTGGGTTTCCATCTGTCTGCAACTGAAATAATAAATTCAAGATCCCAAAGACCTGAGTCTACTGACATAGTCTTTTGTGTGCCAGAAGGGCATTCATTGCCTCTTAGTCACCAATACTGTGGAGTTGTGGTTTAGAAAACAAAATGGAAGTAATATTAATGTAATGAATTTCAAGAAAATCTTATAGAAACAATCACCGTTTTCTAAACCAATTCAGCAGAAAAGTTTGTACCTAATGTACAATGGCTTCTAAAGAGTCTATAAAAAGACCACCACCAGACACACCTTTTGATTAAGATTAATGTATAAAAATCAGCAACGGATGTACCACCACCAAAGATATCAGAAATTATTGATTTCTGCTAAATAGCCAAAGCCAGTTGGGCTTTTTGATCCTTACTGCTAGATGGCAGAATAGAAGTTGTCGGGTGGTCTCTGTCTTCTTCCAGTTCTCCATGTGATGTAAATAAGTTCTGAGAATGACTCTGTGCTGTTTCAATGAGGGATGAAGTTAGTGTTAGATAGGAACCATGATACAAGTCCTTTGTTGCCCACTTGCGTGGATGACCTAGATATAGGATAGCAGTTGGACAGATACAAAGGGAGAATGACACTTGTGCCCTTTATCATTTGCTGATTGATAGAAATATACAGAAAAATTATACTTTATCCCTAGTTAGCTTCTTTTTCTCTCAGTGCAGTTCCAAAGTGAAGCCCAAGTCAAAACTTTGACCTCCCTGGACCATCTTGACCCAGCTGCACCAAGGATCCCCAGGAAACAAAAATCACAGAGACGTGGAAAGTGAAGCTTTAATTTCAGTTTTTCCTCAACCATTAAGTTTGCCAAATTCTGAACAAAGAAGTCATAAAGGAAACGTGTTATGTTGTGTGCCTGTGAACACTAAAGAAAAAGCTCATCTCCATAAATTAAGTCAGAGAGACTTTACAGGGGAATGCATGGTGTCCTTGTAGAGAGCATTGAATTTCAGTTACTGCTTTATTAGTAGGCTGTGATCTCACCTGTAACAGAGTTTCTCTTCACTGCACCAAGGAAATGCTTGCCTGGGCAAACACAGGGCCCTCAGTGACATGGATCAATTTGAGATTGAATCATTGCCCATATCTGAAATTACTTTGACTGTTTTAAGTTCTTTTCTTTTGTGTTCTTCCAAGAAAGGCACTGACTGACCTCTGAGGTGCAGGTTCAAAGGCTACATTAAACATGCACATGAGCCATGTCCACCACCAAATGAATATAAGCAGGAGAGAGACAATCACTAAATCCCAATTCCAACATCAAACAAAAGCCAACAGTAACACAAAATGGAAATACAAGTCCTGCTTTGGTAAGAGCCATTTATAGGCTTATTAATATCTCCTTTGATGCCTAACACTGATGTTTACATTAATGATGGTCAATAGATGCCTGCTGGCTTTTTTCCCCTATGCCTAAAGGGTTCCTATAAAGGACTCTCCCCACTATATGTAGCAAGAAGTGAAATGAGGCCTTCTTAATTTGGGGATTTTTTGAATAATCTTCCAAGGATTTGTGAATGACTTTGGGTTGATCCTTGGGCTATCCTTATATACACAGTGAAAATTAAGGAAACTAAAAATTTCATATTTCTTCTTGGAAGATGTTTAAGGATAGAAAAATATGTCAGCAAATGGTTCTTTTTGATCCCAGGGATGCCACCACCCTGGTCAGTTATTAACAACATGCCTTGCTCCTCCTCTCAAATCTAATGCAATTTTTCTAATCACTATGATAATCTGGCCCTCATATTACACCATCATTAAAGCAATCTTTCTCCTTCCTTGGCTGGAAGGCATGTGGGAATTGAAAGGAGTCTATTAAAACATGGAGAAACCACTCTGCTAGTGATGGTCTTCAGTATCTTTCACATGAAGGGTTAGAGACGAAATATGGAGATGATTAAGCCTCCATATCCTTTTGTTAATAAAAAAAAGTCATTGGCTCTGAAGGAGACCCTGAATGAAGATGAAGCCAGGTTTAAAGAACCCCCACAAGAAAGACAGAAAATGAAAGCAGATTCACCCCAGACTGAGCTGAGCCACCTAACAAAGACTGCACCATTCCACCACCAAATGTGACATCTTGGCCAGAGTGAGAAGTGAAGCAGGAAGACAGGTCAATAAAGGAGCTATGTGTCATTGTCCTTACGAGTTGTCACTGAAAGTGGTTCTGTCCTGTCCAAGTCTTCCACCAAATGGGTATTTGGAGCTTCAGTAGGCTGAAGGGTTGTACTATGACTGGGGTCCGTATCTGAGGGAATTAAATCTGTGTTACTGCCTATGTTATTGCCCGAAGGCCATTGTCTTACAATCAAGTAAATTTTACATCCAACTTGATAAGAGGAAAGAAACAAGTTCACCACATGTTCAGATGGCAACAAACGATTGTTTAAGAATGCCGCAGTATATGTGCACATATTTGTTTGCTTGTTTTGCTTAGCCTGGAAGGAAGTTGCATGAGCACACAAGGAGGCTCACAGTCTTTGTAAAGGGACAGAAATGTAGCCTGTGTGTGATTTGCTTAGTTCCAAGGCAGACAAGTACAGTCAGACACATGGAGACAAATAACATACACACACACACACAAGCATCATTTTGTCACCTCCTGCTCACCAGGCCAAACAAAACAAAACAACACCAATGAAAAGTTTTAAATAACCATTGGATTCTCTTATTTGGTTGTTTTTGTTGTTTTGTTTTTGCTTCACAAAGTAAACATGAAACAAACAAGAACATATATACATAACCCAATATAACTATATTGAGAGGACAGGACAAACAAGAATCATTCTTCCCATAAATACAAGAAAGAAGCATCTTAGCAGTTCTGATTATAGTGTTGAGCGGTGTGAAACATCCCTGGGGTAATTAAAAAGTCTGCCTTTTTTCTGATGGTTATCACAGCTCTGTTACTGGCTGGAATAATGAGTTCAGAGTGAAATAGAGGCCAAACAGTCCTTAAATACCATCAATATTGCTAACTCTACAATTTTCTCAGTCACCCACACCACTGCCTCTGGGAAGATCTAATCAGTTCCAAATGGCTCCAGTGGGATGCACTGGGATATGGGGTACCTCCCTGAGGACTCCAGTCTTTACATGCAAAAAGTAAAAACAGACAAGATCTCTGGTAGAGAAAAATGTGTGGCTCACTCTACCATCATAAAAGAAAAAAGGCCAGTTACCACATTCAAAATTTCAAATGAATAGCCTACCAGAAAATAGCCTTATCTGATGAGTGTCCGCATCCACCCTTGCTTACTTTTCCTTGGATGAGTAAAATTCTTTGATAACTACAATGTCATTGTACAACTGAAGCTGTCATGTGTGTGTGAGGAAATGATGTAAAGACACTGCAGACTTTACCAGTTCATGATGTGATTAAGGTTTTGTTGTAGTTATGAGAGAGAGAGAGGACAGCCAGAGGCATCTGGAAAGTCCGGAGCAGAGAAAGGAAAAAGTAGATGTAGTATGGCCAGCAGACTGGACATAGCCAGGGCTAGGAAAGAGGGAGAGTGGGATAGAATAGTGGAGATAGCAAGATAGCAAGAGGTAGGTAATAAAACACCGAGAGAGTAAAAATTGTAAGGAATATAAGGAGGGTGAATAGCTGGAGAGAGCCAAGAGACTGGCACAGTGGACTTTGAAATATAACAAGTACTTGTGAATTGTGATGGAGGCATCTTGGAGGCCAGCATGGGCTTTGATTTGCAGCCACAGGTATATGTCAATGTCCTTCCTGCCAGAGCTAAGAGAAATGACTCCTTTTGACAGATGGGAACTGGTTTCACAAGTTCCTAAGGAATCCTGAACCTTATCTAACCACCAAAAATCCTCCTAAAGTCCTTTCTGAATATTTAGACTGCCTACGAGATCGAACATCTTTTTCTTGATGTATTTACCTATGGGATGTAATCTTTCTCTCTTCTTCAGGTGGGACACCTAATAATGATTCTGGAATTATTTTACTGAATTTATTTATTTATTTATTTATTTATATAAATCTCTTTTTATAGATCTCTTCAGAGTCTCACCTAGAGGAGCTAAGTACATAAAAGTGTGTGTTGGGTCTTGTCTGTGGCACATCAGTAACTCAACAAAATGGTCCCGGTCTAGCCATTGAAACACTTCCTCTCTATTAGGACACATTTAACCACTCATAGTGATGTACCCCTTCCTTGACTTTTCTTCCTTTATGGATCTGTTCACATGAGTCTCCTTTTCAAAACATCCTCCATCTCACTTCCTTTTTCTGACTAGTCAGGTCTTCACATTTTTTTTTTTTTTTTGAAAAGTCACATTAAGACCTTTGTTCTTTAATAGTCTCTGGGAACTGTGTGGTCTTCTAGATTTCTGTGTTCATTATTGAAAACATGAATTTTTTTATCCATTACTGACTCATGTTTTCAGATTTATTGCGCTATTAAATATTTTCCTTTGTCTGACTTTGAAGTTTCTTTTAAGCATGAATATGAATTATACATCTGTATATCGCCATAATGTCTTATGCATCTAATCCATATCTCACATACATGGGATATGTGTTAACTAATATTAAGATAAGGTAGTATTTCTTAAAAACAGAAGTTTTTGGATTTACTTTGGAGATAATTTTGTAGCTATCCAATATGGAGATATATTCACTGAGCTATTACCATGTATTTCAGTCAGATATGTGTAGCACATATGGTTGGCAATTTATATCCAGAAAATACATCTAAATGAAAATTCTCTGGAAAAATTACAAAAACCTGTATTTGGTTATTTTGGAATATTACATTCTTGTGAAAAGATATAATATATATACATACATACATATGTGTACATGTATATACACATATGTATGTATGTATATATATATGTATATATATTAAAGTAATTCTACTAATGAGTGTAATAGAAACACAGTCTTCTAGTTGTTGAATCCTAAGAGAACAATAGCCACCCATTCTTGATGTTTCTCTCAAGTAGGTTGCTGTTGTTACTTTAAACAGGAAAGTTGCTTTTAAATATGAAAATTAGTCAAATAATTCACAACCTTCATTTCTTGCAAAACTATAATACATTTTGCTTTCTGTTTTTAAATTGCTTGTGTGTAAATAAAAATGAAAGGCATTAAGAAAATAGAAGTTTTTTCTCATGTACAAGTTGTCTATTCATTAAGTTCATAGCCATTCAAGGAGGGCCCAGAATGGCCTAAATCCTAAATCCTTTAATACCACATTGTCTCTAAATGAGGCAACAATAAATAACTTTACAGTTTTCTGAGTCATCCCATTGTTTATTTACATTAGCTACTCACAATTTTTTTTTAACCACTTAGATTTGTCTACCAAAACAAAAATTTATCTTTGAATCTATAATGGACGCAGTCACTGGATCCATTATTTATGTTTTCTTTTGAAATCTTTGTACTTAAAAAGGAAAGGGATCTTAAGAATATCCCTTTCTTAGCCAGGCATGATTGTACATGCAATCCCAGCACTCAAGAGACTGAGGCAGGAGGATCATGAAGAATTTTTGGGATATGTAGTAAGACCATCTTAAAGTAAGAAACAACCCACCTGTGCCCTAGGTTTAAATAACTTCCACTCTTATCAGCCTAAGACTGACTAGTCCTTAATCTTCCTGGAAAATTCTTCACTCTCTGACTAGAACTGTGCACATAGATGAGGTGTATATCTGCTCCTTACCGACTTGTATCAGCAACCTAATTTTTGAAAGCACACCAGGATGCTTAGGAAAGTAGACAGAACTAAAATCAGTAGTACATTTCAAAGGGACAAGATACGTAGTTGATTCTAAGAAACAATATATATTAAAAAGTCTCAGATGCTGTTTACCCTTCCTTTCTGTTTGATGACCTTGTCCCATTGGATGTGAGATTGGGTCGAAGAACTCAGTCCAGGAGACGTTCTCTTGACTCTGTGTTGTCATTCTTTGACTTGGATGGTTGTTGTGGGCTGAGGTTGTAGTCATCATGCAGTTCAAACAATTGTCAAAAGGTTAATTGACATTTGGGCAGGGATATATAGCCTGACTCAAAAAGGTACTTTATTCTCCAGAGAAGATAATGAAAACAACTTTCTAGTACTGAAGACAAAGGAGCTGCATCAGTTTAGAAAGGTTTCCCAGGTTTAGTTCTATTTGTGCTCCTTTTCTTAGTCACCAGCATGTAAGTTGGAGGAAGCATAGCATCAAGTGCTGTAATGGATAGAGGATGAGTTATAGGCATCAAGGGAAGATGAAGTAATTGTCAACACATGCTGCCACAGTCCCCTAAAGGAAGCAGTGTAAGAGCTCAAGTGCATGATGTCACTCTGAGACAAGCACCACCCGCAGTGAAATGCATGAGCTGGTGGTGATAAACAGAGCACATCAGGTAAAGGTTTCCCAAGGGATGAGCATGAAAGTGCTACTTATCACAAAAGCACAGAGGGAGTCCATCAGAAACATTGCCTTCTAACAATGAGGTATGGCATGCGGTTTATGCCTTTGTTTCATTCTGTGCCATTGGAGAAGTATAGGAAGAAAGATTACAGTAGCATTCCCCAGAAACAAACACACCAAGGAGCCAGTCACCAAACCCGCTGCTCTACTAGTGATTCATTTACAAGTTGCCACGCACTGCAAAGAGGTTATGTGTCAGACTGCATATTGCAGATGGAAACATAGAGATATTTCCCACTGATACCAAGTGGTAATGTAGAATTCACACACTTTGCAGGGCAGGGTGAATCACAATGCTTAATCACACAGACAAAGGAATCATGCACAGGGTCTTGCAGAGACACGTTATCATCTGGCATCCTCCAGAGATGATAAGACTTAAATCTAATTCCCACAACCCCACAGTTCCAAAATGGAGAAGATGGCTTATTTGTAAATGTGATTAAACAGTTGTACATTTGAGGAGATATCCAAAGCAGGTAAGAACAAAAGGTCAGAAGACATCACCTAGGTATCTTTCTTTTTCTTGTAATGCTTGGATCCACCCACAACACTAGATTTCTAGTAAAATTATTTCTTATATTTTTTATATCTTATATTTTGTTTCACAAAAATATAAGGAAAAAGCAGACTTGTATTATATAGTAAATTTTTTTAGGAAGCAGAAAAGGAGTTTTCATTAGATAGTTGTCTCTGTCATTGTCTCAGTAGGTGATGCCTCAAACTAGATGTGAAAATCATACACTTAGAGATTAAATCTGTTTCTTTCATGTGCTTCTATCTATGTCTGGCCAGGTAGCTTGTTAAGAACATTAACAGTCTGGATCTATGTTTACTTCAATATGATGTATTAAGAGACTGAACACCTTGGACAATTTCTTCAGTGTCTTTGTTTGTGTCACGTTTTCAATGCCCAACATTGAACTCAGAAGGTAGTTTCCACCCACATTATAAAACCCTCCATTACCAGTTGCCCCTGATGTTACATGGGAGTCTTCAGTTGGTGTGGGGGAGTACTTCCCCTGCCATCCATTCTCAAACTGTTCCTGCTGGGTAGCTGCTTCATCTGTTGTACTACTAGGAGCTGCCCAGGCTGTGAGGAGAATGCTGATGGTGAGCCATATTGTCCAGGTTCTTAACAAACCCTTTGATATGTCTGTCTACATTAAGGGCAGAGATAGATATGTAGGTAGGTAGGTAGATACATACATACATACATACATACATACATACATACATACACTATAGATACATAGATGATAGATAAATGCTATATACGTACCTACATAGATGATGGATAAATACATACATACATGCATACATACATTCATTATAGATGATAGGTAAATAGATAAATAGATAGATCAATAATGACAATAGTAGTTGGGGATGAGAATAATCTCTGTGATCCAGTGATTTTGTGTTACATGACATCTCACAACACTGTTGTAGTAGGAGACATCTGCAAATGGGCTGCACAACTTATTACCACACTCAGCAGAAACATGATAGCATGCAAGCTGTGGGAATGCCTGGGATGTTGCTGTCATGTGATTGTCTAGGGACATTTTAAATTGTAAAATCCCTTCTGAACAAAGCTAATTAAGTGGAAGGGACAAAAACCCTATTCTAGCCAGTTGTGGAATTATATAAATGATAACAGTATCAGATAGGCTTAACCTTTCAAATGCTGTTTAATAAAGGCAAGATGACTGGGATAGAATCCCATCAGGGTGCTTCCTGGAAAAGTCAGAAAGCCACTGACATTTTCATCTGTAACAGTTCATTGCAAATTTCTGATTCATCAGGAAAATTGGAGCCTATAAATTGCCAAACCAAAATAACTTTCATGACTTACAAAATTCACTGTATCTCATTATCTTAGAAAATTATGTGTGTGATTTTGTAATAGCAAATATATTTTTTAATTGGAACTCATGCTAATTTTGCCTTTTTCATTTTCCAGGACTGATTATCCAAAGAGAGGGAGACCCAACTCTTTAGTTATTTTCCATTAGTTAAGTCACTATCTCTCAACAAATAATAAAGCTAAAAAGTTTGAATATATTTATTTTTAAAAGTAAAAGTTAAAAAGTAGACTTCTATGCTACTCAAAGTTTAAAGAATAAGTAAGTATACATGTGTGCTTACAATTACACACATATGTCTACATTCACTCTATCACTTATTGTATAAATATAATGATCCTTCAAGTGTCCAACCATGCCCTGGTGTTTTCAGTATAGTCAGGAATGGATTAGGAAAACAGAGAACTTCCACTGAAAACCATATGGGCTGACTGTTTTTTTAGAAATTGTAATGTTCTCTTGATGAAGTCTAGAGGTTACCATTGTGGATTTTGCAATCATTGATGGTAATTTCTCTTTGTTAACTGTATCTAGATTTTCAAATATACCCTAGGGAGAATGTCCCACGTCCATCATATTTTGACATTAGATATGTTGAATCTAAGCTTCTTAAGTAGCATTATGCTTAAGTGCTAAGTGTTTTACAATAATTTATAAGAGAGCTATTAAAACCCAGGGAAGACTGGGATGGGTCCTGTTTCCTCTCTATTCTTTTTTTTTTCACCAGTCTACTTCTTGATTAACTCAACCCTTAATTTTTATGCATATATCAAATTAACTAGGGTAAGTAGGCAACCTCTGTCAGACATACAGTACAATGCTGAGAACTTATTAACCCATGTCTCAAAACTTTCCTTGACTGACTGAACCCATCCCTAGAATTAGGAATTTCTCAGCTCTTTGGTTCCTCAGCTACTGTTTCTTACATTTCCCTTTTAAAAATATTTAAGAATATGAAAACGGTGCTTGAGCCATAATTTTTAAAGTGCTACAAGATGTTATTGCAAGGATTAGTTTTAGTCCAAATAAAGTAGGCATCTCTCGGAGATACAGATGAAATATGAATACATTTCACTTCTTCTTTGTATTCTTGTCCTATGTTCATAATCCAGTGGTGAAACACAATATTCTTTTTGAAAAACCTGAGATATTTGTCTATATGTAGAAATAACAATAAGAGCATCAGAGCCTTTCCCATGTCGCCCTAATATTTTTCTTTTTAACAAAAGAAGGGTAGCTTAGAACTTGAAAAGAAACCCTATGAGGCCTGATTTTCCACCAAGGACATAGCGATACCATTCTACAACAGAGCAAGGAAGGGAGTGTGGAAATAAAGAAACTGGATGTATCACAGGTCTTCATTGAAGATAATTTCAAAGATCTGCCCACTCATGAAGCTTTCCTCCCAGATCCCACACTAAAAACCTGAGGAACATGCTCCCAGCTCACATCTCCAAAACCACACACCAACCACCAAAACAGAATCATTAGGGATCATTAACTCAAAACAGCATTTCATATCCACTTTGTGAATGTTCCGGTCTCAGAGAAAGCCTGACAACTTGTCATCTTTCTTCCTTATATTAAAAAATTGTGGGCAGATCTGGCCCCTTTCAGGCTCTGCAGATAAATTACTTTGCAGAGG
This sequence comes from Cricetiscus sungorus, assembly GCA_030556225.1. Lineage (NCBI taxonomy): Eukaryota > Metazoa > Chordata > Mammalia > Rodentia > Cricetidae > Cricetiscus > Cricetiscus sungorus. The sequence goes on from JANBXA010000372.1 coordinate 40,147,589, forward strand.
CAAAAGTTGTGGTCAACAGCTAACAACATCTCTGTTAATTTGGGTACTAGAACTTCAGAGCACCATCCTTCTTACTTGTACTTGGAGCATGTGGGGTCTCCTCTTCATCTTGATACTCATGGTGATTGAAAGGAGGCTGTGGTTCCTGGGTCGAATTTTCTCCATGAGCAATAGTGCTGTTTCTGTCTACATCTGTTGTGATGATGTTTAAGTATACTGTGACTTTTAATCAAATAGTATTTAATAATCCTTTTCTTCTATTAAAGAACATGCTATTTACTTGTCCCATGCCTAAGGACTATCTCTAAGTACTTACTCTCAATAAATCTGAGTGATTTCACTAATCCTTCTCCAAAGAAAATAAACAGGTACAAATTTCTATAATATTACCTATTATTCCAGAATAATCACTTTGTCAGAAACAGTACCATAAATCATTCATATGGATTCATTTTTATAGCAAAATGACATAAAATACCTTGTGTCTAGGTAGTATGGTTGATAAATGAATCCCATGTGGAGTTAAGTACCCTCATGAAAGTTCACTAAGGATTTGCGATGAGATAAGTAACTAAATTTCCCACTGAATCTGGATGTTTGACCTTCACAGCATCATAGGCTTTGAGGGAGAGTATCATTAACAAGTGTGCATAACTCATTACCAGTCATCCTGGTGGTTGTCTGAGGTAGTGCTTCTGGGTTTGAGTGGCTTGGCTTCCACTGGGTCCAGTCTTGGTTCTGTTTTGCGTGGTCAGAATACGGTGTGGTGGATGAAACTGTGATAATGATGATTGAGGCAATTAGAAAAATGTTATTTCTGGAGCCTTCACTGCTTGCTTTGTGCATTTCATTCTTCTGTAGTCTACACACCAGCTCATCTATACAAGGGTGCAGAGATGGTTGAGTGGAAATGGAGAGAAAGGAGAGAGCCTTCAGCTTCATCCACCATGTTGTTTTGTATCTCAATGTCCTTTCCATTTAGAACATGAGATCTTCTGGATAAAATAGCCAAGGAGGTTGCAGCAGCAGGAAGAACAGCTTTGAAGACACTAGCCCTCCACCAAGAATGACCAAAGATGTGAAGAATTTAGCCCATCCATGCAAACTGTAGGAGCCCTTTGTATCTGGAAGGTTTAAGCCATTTGTTGGTATCACTGGAACTAGCTATAGATTCTCATGCTGAAGAGGTTCATAGCTGAGTTATAACACAGAAATCACTATTTTGTTAGTGATTTTGCTGGGGGAAAGACATAACCACAAGAGCCAAAGCTTTCATGTAGATGGTATTTGGAAAGAATCTCTGCTTAACTATTTTTTTCTGGAACATATACCAAAAAGCCATGAGATTCTCATTAAATACAGAACATCTTTTAAGCAAGCCATTCACAGCCACTGAAAATGGACCAAGATGTACACTTTCATAGAAAAGAATAAGAAGTAATCATCCACCATCAGCACAACACACTGGAAAACAAAGACATGTCAGTTCACCAATGCCCCAATATCATGCAAAATAGGAAGCCTGGAACAGAAGGTTTGACAATGCCAGAAACTATATCTTTTATGAGGAGGCTATTTGTAAGTTCATCATCTTTCAAATTTTACTTTGATACCCAGATAACACAAAACAATTTCACAAGTTAAGAAAATACTTGAGAGTAATTAGCCACATTTCTAAAGCACAAAAAGGTGGTAGTTAGCCCACTCCTCCAGGAGAAAGAGGGCATCCTGTTGAATTAAAAGGCATAGGTGCTAAGCAGAAAAGTGAAATTGAATACACACTATAAAGATGGGGGAAGATGACATGACAACTATATCCCCTGGAGTGTGACCATATTAACGCATTTGTAAGTGGTTCTTTTGAGATTGATGTCTAGGGAAGCTACATCCTGAATCCAGAAGACACTGTCATGGTAATCCTCAGTGTGTGGAGTTCTTTGGGTTCTTTGCTAATATTCCTAAGTTCTGCAGAGGTTCCAGCCTGAGGAATGCACCACTTAAATCTGGATATAAAATATCTGGTTTGTTTCTAGTATTTGCGTATCAGTGCCACACACTCAGATGTCTTCAAGCCACAAGCTGCTTTTAGTACCTACCCTAGGTGCTATTCACTTGGCAATGAAATCCTACAATGGGGTGGATAAAGCTCTTGCTGTCTAAGGTAGCTGATACAGTACCCCGAAATTTGTTCTTCAAATGTTAATTGAATCAGGTTTACGATTCTCATCTCTGTACAACAAACTCTTAGCTTATGGCAAGTTTAGGGAAATTAGTCATCGGGCAGAATGGGATATTTTTCTCTACATTCTCCCATTCTCCCTCTCAATGTCCTTAGGAGATATTGTAGAGCTCACAAATTTGCACATGGTTACATAGTGGTATCACTATCTGCTTTTATTTATTTAACACTGTCTTTTTAAAGCTTAACTGGAATTTATTCTTCCTTCTACTATTATTCTGTTATATTAGTGTCCAGCAAGTGGTTTAAACTTTTTGAATTTTTTTCTTTTGATTTCAACCTTTTTTTTTTTCTTAATTAAGGAAGTTCTTGAGTTCCGACTCCTATGTTTTAAGCCATTAAAAGGTCTCCCAAGCATTCAATTCAGAGTCATGTGCAACTTTTAATCCCTGCCCTCCAAGCCACATTAACATCTGCCTCAGCAGTCCATGAGCCTCCTGTAGGCAAACATTTTGGTCTTTACATCTTTTTGTTCTCATCATCTGGCACAGCAAGGACACAGTGAATATTTGTTATGGTGTTTTAATATGTTATTCCCTAGTCACACCTGAGAACGCAGATATTCTATTAGAGCAGACATTGATAAACAGAACACAAAGTATTGAAAACTTCAGGACCTATTTTTGTCAGCAATAGGTATTGGTTTCCATTTTATCTCCTCCTCCAAAATCTCATCAGAATGGAATCATAGATTCACTCATTTTTCACATCATCTGTTTCCCAAGAGAGATACTGTATCATCACTTAGGTCCCTCAGCAAGCCTTGCATATATGGTTCTACTGTAATCATTTATTCTTACTGGTGCTGGAGATAAAATCTTCATCATCATCAATGCCTGCTCCAGAAAAACTGGGGTATTTGTCTGTTTCATCTTCATTTTCCTCATTTGGCTCCCAGCCTGTTGGATTGGTATTTGACTCCGTACCTGTTGTGGTGACTTGCATTAGTAGTTGAGCTGGCTACCAAAGAACCCATTTTAACCAAGGAGAAAAGCCAGGCATGGGAGATGTTATGGAGTTCCCAAGATTTTAAGAAGAAAGTCAAAGAGTAGGTTTTTATATCTATAAAGCCTAATATCTGAAGCTGATACATGGACGTTAAAACAATTACCTATGATCTTTCAACTCAACATTCTTTAAGGCGGCTAAGAATAACAACTACAGGTAGAGCCTACCTAAGAAGTTAGAGAAAAACACAACAAAACACAGATCCATGCAAATTCTGCATTGCTTTCAGATGTCTTTCTTATCCCATCTTTATAATATTCTATTAAAGCTAGGGTATCAGGACAAGAATGGGAAGGTTTCACATATCCCTATTTGCATAGTCAAGACACTTTCAGTAACACCCCAATGTCAAGTTCCTAAAATTCTATAGTTACAAACATATTTTTAAAGTTCATTTGTTTTCTTTTATTATTACTCCTTATCAGGGTTCATTGGTTATATGAAATAAGGGGTTTTGTTTCAACATTTCTAAAAAGGTACCTGCGACCTCTCAGTCTTTATCTTTCATCAGATCCTGTGTCCCTAATGTGAATACAAGGAACACTATTCATCCTCCATAAAACTTCCCATCGAGAAAGAAAAGGTCAGTTAACAGAAATGTTCTTGTCATTTATTAATCAACCAAAAGGACTCAAAGAGGTTGATGACAGTGAATTGCAGTCCAGATTTTGAGAATTTCTCACTTTCAATTTTTGGATGCCACTTTTATAAAAGAAAATGGAAATTTTGACCTCTTCTCAGTATATACTGCAAAAGGTGTCTTCTTACTAAAAGGGATTCTTCTAACTTTCAAATGAAGTTGAGGCTATCTTATGAGATCACCATTTGGTTTTCTTACTCTTGGTGTCTAACTAAATCAATTGATAAAAATCTTCCATATTCTGGTAGCTATGCCTATGTTATTTAACATTCTCATGAATTTTTTGATTTTGCTAATTTGAGAATGTGCCCAGACAATCTTTTAAAGTTGAAATTTTCTGTTACTACCAAAAACTTGCCCCACTTTACAATTTCCTAATTAACTTTATCCTAGGCTATATTTATTAATATAAAGTATAGAGAAGAAAAACCATGTATTAGTGATATTAAAACAAAAATAAAGATATCAGAGTTGATCTTTCCTAAATTGACACATACATCTGTAAGACAGAATGGCATTTAGATTTTAACCACATCCCATAGGTTAATGAGAATTATTAAAGGCTTTCAGGAAGGCATATGATATACAGTATCTGTAACTCATTACCAGGCATCTTCGTTGTTGTATGAAGATGACTCTTGGGTTCTGATGTTTGAAAAAACCATGAAAACCAGTTCTGGGCTTCTTGCCTCGTGGGCGGTGTTTCAGGGGTGGTCATCGAGGCTGTTGTAACCATGATTGAATTGATTGTTGAAATGTTAATTATCAGTTCCTTTAGAAATAACATGGTAATGTTTCTACTCTCTCCCTACCCAAAAAGACATCTATTGTTGACATAGGTAGTAGAAAGAAAGGAAAAACAAGAAAAGTTCTGTTTCTTTCAGGAGCCCAAATGGAAGTCAATAAAATGTCAGAGTTGGAGGAACCTTAAACATCAAGTGGTCCATGCTTTCATCATAAGATGAAAAAACCGGTGCTAGATACTTGTGTGAAGTTCAGTCAGCAACAGAGAAGTCTCAAAAATGCATGAGAATTATCTAAAGTTCCCATCTATAAAATGGAACAAGGGTTGAATATTTGTCTCCTTCCCCAGGAAGCCAAATTAAGACCTGTGGTGAGAATTTCAGAAATAGAATGTTCTTTTAAAAACTAGAATTAAAACATCAGGCGATATTTTAAACAATTTAAGATTGAACTAAACAATTTAAGATCCTCTCCAAATCTGAGCATTTGTGATTTTAGTGGCCAGTTCTTAGGCACCCAAGCCCTTTGATGTTCTTCACAAATGAAGGTGGCCAACCAATATCATTCCCAGGAGTTTAGGGTATGATATTCTGCCGGAAGTCGCAGGCATATAACCCCATAAATCCCAAATGCAAGTGAGAATGGGACAGGAAGAGGAACACAGAAGAAGATGGCTTCCCAACTTTTTCCAAGGAGGATGTATATACCCTAGAGACATTGCCCATAATCATTTTCATGTCAACACTGTACTTTGCAAGAAAGAGCAGTCCATTTTGAGTTCCATTTAAATAAAAAATAGTATAATGTACCAAAAAAAAAAAAGAGGAAGAAATGAAGGGATCCAATGACTCCACTAATACCAAAGCAACAGTCTCGATTTGAACACTCCCAAAGGCTGGCAATTATGTCATCGTGATGCACATGAGAATAAGAAATAATAGAAAACCCAAAAAAAACCAGAGTAAGTTCAATCAGAGAAAGCTGAAGCCATCAGTAAGGTTCCAAATACAACAATCAGTGAAATTCCTTTTGCCAGTTATCAAGAAAGCCGAGAAACAATTAAAGATGAAACACAGTCACAGAACCCCTTTGTTCACACTATTTGTCCTTTGAAGATAAATTGTACATGTCAGCATAACAAACAGCGTTTTCCTTATTCTGCCATCTCTTCCCTATACCTGCCCACCTCAGCATGATATTAATCACTGTGATGTGCTAAGCACACAGAATGACAGCAGGGGTTTCTTACATGATTTTAGAAGGAAGTATATAGTTTATCAGTGTCTTACAAGGTAAGCAAATGTCTAAGGCCATTTTTCCATTTTTATCACACCCTTTCTACAGAGAGAATGCCTATTTAGAAATTTGGCCATATTACCTGTCAATATAAGTTAAATGAAGAAATCCCTATTACTTCCCACTATTATAGATTGATTCTCTTTCCCAATTTCCCAGGCAAAGATTTCAAGTCAAAATGCCTGAGAGCTAATGACCAAACATCCACAGAGTTTACTTGTGACCACTACAAGCTAATACAAGGCAACAGGTTATTGTCATTTCTTAGATCTTTCATAAAAGGTTTTCAGTGTCCAAAGGAATAAGAAAAATATCTCTGCTTACTATTCATGCATCAGTACTTCTCTCTTTTATTGATATGATTATTTGGTCAATAGATGTCTTTCTAGAGGTCACCTCCTGAATGGTTCTCCTAGTCATAGGAAAAATAATCTGATTCTGTGTTCATGTTGCCAAAATAAAAGTAAGGCATTGAGGAGACACTAGATCCATGGGTCTCCATGGCTACTGAATGACATCAGAACCTGATGCCAGCAAGGATGCTGTCTAGTCATGACAATGAACACCTATCCTTAATACTTCACTGAAGGCAGGTGGCAAACAAAAGATGCAATATTTTACCTGTAGTTGCTGTCGTTGAAGTCTCCTGAGTCTGAGTCGTAGATTGTGAATTACCAAACCAAAACCATATCCAATTATTTTGTTTCTGAACTGCTGCATGGCTGTTTGAGTGCACAGTTGAGGCAACTGTATTAATTATGAAAATATCATTTAGTGAGATCCCCCTGTCCTCTATCAACCCTGTACTCTCTGCCCTATATACAATATCTCTATTATAGAATAGGACTTAAAAAGGGAAGTTATGGTCCACTTTTATCTTTCCAGCTTCCTAACATTTCACAGAATCTTAGGACAGAATCAAAAAGGCAGATTAGAGCATCAGTTCAATGTGTCTGAGTCTTCTACTCAGACCCCCTCAAATCATGACCAGGGAAAACTTAAGCAGCAAATTAATTGTGATGGAGAGAGATTTGCTCTTTTCTTATGGCATTGTCATTCAGCCATGATCTGGAGGTCTTCAGTGCAGTAGAGCTTAACAATGACTTCCATTCATTAATCTTCAGAGGGTCTTTGTGGATGTCTGCATCTTTTCTGTTTGTTCAGCATTGTACTGAGGTAGCATGTGACAATGGCCATTTCAAAGCTCCACCCACACTCATCGAACACAAGTTATACTTCATAGTTGGAAAATTTTGGAGAGAGTCCATATTTTAAAATGTTGTCACTAGATGACTTTTTCTCCACTATCTGTCTATCACTTTCCCATATAGAACTCATAAAAGTAAAGAATTGTTGAACTCATTCAAGTTAGAGAAAGGATAATAAAAACTTTTTATTAATTAAAAAAAAAAGGCCTTTCATCTGACTTTCAAGTTAGACTGGTTTCCAGAATGTTCTGCCATAGGAACAAATTGGCAAATGCCATTGGGATAATTGTCTGAATCCACTGGAGCTTTAAAAAGAAAAACATTTTAAATCAAACACCTCTCTTAAAATCTATGGTCTCATACTTCAGGTAGTTTTTACATAGCACAGAGAATCTACTGGATCCCATGTGAAGTTTAGTTTAGAACTGTGACATCACACAATAACAAATGCCAAAGATCCCATTTGTGAGTGCAGAGATAGAAGTTACCCACATTGTCCCCAGTAAGGCACCCACAAGAGTCTACAGACTTCCCATTACTGGAAATTACACTAAAGATGCTCAGTTTCCAGTGCTCACCCTGAAGTACTCCAGAAAAGTCAGCTAACAAGAAATGGACACACAGAGACAAATGTGTGTCTTCCTACATGGAGTTGTGTGAGAGGAGACAATGAAAGAAGTGTCAGTCTAGCCATCAGTTTCCAATTTGCCCCACCCAAGTAAGGTCATGTGAGACGGAAAACAAATTATTTCATTTGACACCCAGAAGACAGGAAGTGGAGCTTTCCAAGGCAGGAGCCTATTTCCTAAATTAGTTTAGGCTTCTTGATTCCAGAGAATTCCAGATGACCAATAAGAAGGGACTGATGACACACCTCTAGTCAGACTCTTCCAAAAACAACATTTATAAATTAGCAGCCAGTGGGAAAACCCAAGTCTACAGAGCCTGTTGTTCTTGCTGGTTTTCCCTGTTGCCACCCACTGAGCACCCTTGAGGGAGGAATGAGCTGGTGCAGCTAAGCACAGCTTCTTTCCATGTCCTCAGCCAGCCTAGCCCTTGACCTCTGCTCCCCAGCATGCTAATCTGCATCCACTCCCTCTCACTATGTCTCAGCCCTCCACCCAACAGTGATAAATTAGCCCTTGGGGAAGCTCCTCTTTGGACTCAGAAAGTAGATTCTGTGCAGAAGCTTATTAGTGCCAAGTCTGTAGTACCGCGTGCTATGTCCAAGTAAACCTGACCTGGTGGGCGAATTAGCCTTTTTTCCTCGCTCATTAAAAGGAACTAAGCTATGTGTTCTGTAGCAAAATTCCTTTTCCCCTCAAACTCTCAGCTCTGTTTTTGTTAAGCCTCACACACTCCTTTTCTTTGATTTCTGAGCTAGGATGTCATATCCATGAAGGTGGATCCACCTCTGACCCCCATAAACTACTGCAGTGTCTGGAGCAGAGAAGACACACAATATGGAATAAATGGATGAAAACTTGACTTGCCCTGGGTTCTCTTTAATATTGCTCTCTAAATGTAGTTACCATCAGAGAATGAGTGTGACCTGGGAGGGTGTGGGATGCTTGAACAGATATGCCTTGTTTGTAAGACTGAAGTCTGAGTATGTGTGCATATGTGTAGGCTGGAAGTTTACGTAATGATGTTTTTCTTGATTGATTTCCACCTTACTTTTTGAGACAGTTATGTCTCATTGGGCCTGCAGCTCACTCATTTGACTAGACTGGCTGGCAGGCAAGCTGGGGGCTTCTCCTGTCTCTGTCTCCCTAGTATGAGGGTTGCAGGTGCATGCTCAAGTTTTTATGAGGAATGGCAGGGATCAAAAAACCTAGGTCCTTATGATTTCAAGACAAGCATTCTACTCATTGAGCTATTACTAGGCCCCCAGAATCCGATGAAGAATTTTTTTTTTTGGACAGACTTCAAAAAATTTTCTGGGAATGACTGGAATCCTGCACCTATTCACACCACCCCTTCCCCTCACTCAACAACCTGGTAACAGAAATGGAAAACACTGCTGAGTGATTTCAACTTACATGTGAGTGCTGTGGAGGCTTCCTGGCTTCTGAGTGACTGAGTAAAAAGAGCCCTATCTTGAATATTCACAAGCTAGTACATTCCTGCCAAACCACGAAGAAGCCAGAGCACCACCCCTTGTGAGTTGCAACCAGGAAAGGAGAAAATCCACACCATACTAGGATATCCAGTGAAGACTCAGCTGCCCTTTTTGGTTTGAGTAATTCTCCACAGAAGGAGCCCAGACAACTGAAACCTCATTCTAACACAAACAATAGAGGAAGTACAGAGAGGGAAATGGAGGAGATAAGGAGCTCTGAGCACCTTTCTACCAGAGCCCAGCTGCCCAAACCCAATGTCATCCAATGAAGCCACAGATACAGCCTTCCCCTGCTGTCACCTCACATACCCAGAGCATTGGGATCTTCCCTAACAGACTGAAATCTAGAACTCTGCAGCTGACGAAGGTGCTCAGAAATCCCCTCACAGCACTGACTTTGACCATGCTCCAGCCAATATATGGGCAACACAACGTGGTCTTGCTATATTGCTTTCTTTCTCTTCTTTTTTTCTTCAGAGGTCTGAAGGGTGGGAAGTTGGACTTGGGAGGACTGGGAAGGGAGTAGGATCAGGGTGCATTATGTGAAATTCCTGAACAATCAATAAAATGTTATTTTTGAAAAAGGAAACCCCTTCACATTTGTTTCCTTGGACCAAAAGAACGGGAGAGTTTAGAAAATTCTGGTTAAGGGATATAACTGGATTATTACGCAATCAGAACCTTGAGAATAAATCAGGTTTAAACAGGATTTCAAGGCAGGGTGGTAAAAGGAACCTGTGGAAGGGAGTGGACACTCTGCAGCCATAACTTTAATAGAATAGTCTTGTGTATAGCAAAAAACCACAAGGATGAAACAAGCAACACCAGAGAGATTCTTCCTGTAAGAGGTCCGAGGCATTGCTCAGTCATGAGGAACGAGAGAAAAGAGGCACCTCTCCAGGGAGACCCTTCCAATACGGCACAGACCTTATGCTGAGACAAGAGGTACAGAACTGAAGATGCAGGCAGTGTGAAGAACAGTAGGTATCAGTGCACACTGACCAGAAACATGGACAGGCACAGGAGCCCAACACCCCAAATGACATCACCCAGATCTAGACGTCTAAGGATGGCAGAAAACAAACACTAGAGTGTGCATCACTCACGAGGGTCATTGGCATTCTGTCAAGAATGGCTATTGGACAAACATAGCAATTCCCTTCTCCTTACTGGTGGCCGGGGTGCTCCTGATGAAGTAGGGACTATCCTGGTCTGCAGTTGAGTGTAGAGTGGGAAGGTAGGTGTGGAAAACGTAGCCCTCTGAGGTGGTCTTCTCACTGGAGGATCCACTGCTGACATCATCATCTATGGTATTTGAGGCATCGATGTCTTCTTGGTGTGTTCTGTACTCGCCCGTCTTGCTGTAACGGGTACCGTCACGATTGACAATAGCTGAAAAAAACAGAGAGGCACCTTCAGAATTTCACAGTTGATACCTTGAGTATAGGAAAGACAGAGAATTGTCGTATGGCATGACTTTGAAGCTATTTTCTTTTGCTTTAAACACATCTGTTGGTGCTAGCTTTGGAAGCACATGTACTAAATAAAACTCTGTCTGTCTAGTGCTGAGATATAGTGGGAAAGATGCTCTGGAAATGGGGAGGAGAACGTTGAGGTACTAGGGAGCCCCCACATTTCAATCTGAGCTTCAGATCTCTCTGGACAAGGTAACCCTGTGAGCTTCAGTTTCCTCATTAAGTAAAGGAAAGGCACTGCCTCCTGGATGGGGTCATGAGCTCCATGTGAATCACTGTGATTAGCATCCAACATAGTTAAAAATACCTGTAGGCTCCATTGGTGATACCTCTCCCACCCTGTGCAATCCCTTCCGAAATATGAGTAAATGTTATCACTATAAATTAATTCCATTCATCTCCAGTAAGGATCTAAAATAACAGTTGTAAAGCTTCTACAAAGAAGATATATTTGCAATCCATTAGAAAGACTCTTTCAAGGGGTAATTTTTTATCATTTTTACTTCTAGATAGAAAACTGGTTTGTCTAAACATTGTCAGAGTTTCAATCATCCTCAGGGAAATCAAACCTTAAAATTGGTAAACAACCCCCCCACACACAAACATACACATAAGAATCTTTGGTTTAATAAACAGCTGACCAGAATGAACCAGAGGAGAAAAGGTGAAACTTAACTAATTCATTATCCATCTTTAAAATTTATTTTCTGTCTTGAGCCTCAGACATTTTCTATACACAGCTGCTTATTTGCACTTCACTGGGAATATTTCTTGCTCAAGTGCAAGTGTGGTACCAAGGACTCTTGTTTCACTTATCTAGTTTGCTTAACTGAAGCTATTAGTAAAACTAATGTTGGAAAACATTCCAAGGTCTAAGTCACCCTGATAGTGTCTACAGAAGAAGATCTGATGAGAATACTGACTACTAAGGTCTACACTCTTCTGCTGTATTTCAAGCCAAGGCAAGTAATATTACCTTACCATTTAAAAACACATTATTTATTTAATATATGTGTGTGCACACCTGTCTGAATTTATGTGTGTGTAAAAGCACACAGAGGCTAGAGGAGGGTGCTAGATCTTTGTAAACTGAGGTTACTGGCAGTTATGATATCCATATTGGTGCTGAAAACTAAAACCAGGTTCTATGCAAAAAGCAGTTAGTATTCCTAACAGTGAGTGAGCCAGCTTTCTAACCCAAAGACAATTTATAAAGAATGGAGGTTTATTTTGCTCATGGCCCTTGAGTCCTGGCTGAGAAGTTCTGCTTGGGATCTGCTGAGGGTCTTCTTTCTGTCTGCCATTGTATGGCAAAGAGCATCATGTGGTCAGACAGCAAGCGAGCCAGCTCTCTTCCTTACCTTATAAATGTCATCGAGCCTCACCTTCTTTACTCCATCCAATCCTAACTATTTCTCAAAGAGCTCAACCTCAACAACTACTAACGTGTGAAATTGGGAGCTATGTTTCCAACACATGAACTCTTGGGGTGGACATACACTAACCATGGTATTGACAAAATTTGGAGTTTGGAGGAAATGTTCAGGAACCATTGGAATTGGGTGTTTCCTAAGCATCTGATATGGATCAGATACACACAAGACACATTAGTCACGTGATAATACTTACATGTTGCAACTTATACATAAGAGGAGCTTGAAGCTCAGGAAACAGTGTGGCTCTAGTATTACATGGTAGCTGCTGGGATGTGAAGCATCCTCTGGCTGCTACAGTGCACAGGTCAAGTGAGACTCTGGACTTACACAGTCTAGGGGAGCTCATTGCATCTACTGCTGTCACTGTGTCTGCACTGCTGGGGACTGAGTCCAAGGAAGCAGAAATAAGCTTAATAAGGTTTATAAGTTAGCCTGTTGATGAGTGTTTTCCATCTTCTAAATCAGTACATGAGATAGGTGTGGTATAGATGATATTGAAACACATACCAGGAAACTCATGGCCTTCATAGTCATGCACTTCGGTTACATCAACAAGAAAATTCTCATGTGGGTACCTGCATCTCTGAGACTACTTAAGCCTTCTCTATTAAAGAGAATGCAGCTCAAGTGCACAGTGATCAATGGCTAGAAGTTGAAAAGTTATTTACCTTGTCTTGCACTTACATTTATTTTTATGGTTGCCTTTAATTTATGGCAAGTAGTAGTAGTTTTCCATTAGCAGTTTCTTTTGAAAAGCAAATGTATTTTATTTAGAAAAGGGTGATCAAGTAAATGATCCAGTGTACTCCTGTGTACTCCTGTGCAGTGGAGTACCCAGATGGGTTCCCAGTGTGTGAAAGTGTTTTTCAAATGACTGATGTTTCAGGAATGGGGCACAGAAGTAAATTAGACAAGTTCCAAGCCAGCATGGAAAAGGAGAATGGGGTGTGGAAACACAGCTGTTCTCCCTTTAGGGAAACAACTTAATAGGCTATTTGAATAGTAAAAGTAGAGAACACACTGGATGCCTTTCCCAAGAATGAGACAAATCACCCGAAACTAGAAGAGATACGTACTTATAGTAACGGGTCCTTCGAAGGAATTGGGCAGGTCTGTGACAGATGTACAGTCTTCTTCGAGGGGTGCTATGGGGAAGAACACAAAAGCATGAAATAAAAACAAATAATAATAAAAAAAACCTCACAGATAATGTGTCCTACTAATCAGTTAGAATATGTTTTACTCTAATTTGTCCTAAATAACTTTCTTTTCTTGAAACTTGGTAAATCTATGAGGAACTTCTCTACCCTTTTTGATGTGTTTTACTATCTTAATTTCAAAAGTTCCAATAAACTTGTTATTCCCACTGCAGCAACTTCATTCATTAAGAAGCACATATGTTCTAGGACAAGTGTGTTGATATCTGTAATCCCGGAGCTGGGGAAAATAGACTGGGCTATATGAGGACAGAGGGAGGCAGGCATTCTATATTTGGCACTGTGGCAAGTCTGATGTTACATGTTTAATTAGGAATAAGATAGACATGGCTCTTCTCCAATTAAGCATATTATTAAAGAAGATTCTAAATCTCAATTTCAAAAGAAATGTATAATCATTGTGAAAAAATTTATAATGAAGGCATGTACAAACTATCATGAAAAATCATTTGCAATCCCATACATATGCGTAGATGTTGAGAAACTATGGTGGCCACATGATTGATGTGAACATCAAAAGACTATAAAGATTAAAATGACACAAGCAATTAATTTACCTGATAATCAAAGTAGTTAGTAGTCAACAAATCCCCAGTCTTTTATTAAAGGATCAATGGCTTCATTTATTTTGCCTATATTTATGAGTACTTCCTCCATGTGTTGGGCTTCATAGCAGGCAGCTAGGCCAGCCACTTTTGCCATGGTCACCCATGCTGTCTAGGCTGGTCACCTTTGGCATGGTCACCCATGGTCTAGGGTGGCCACCTTTGGCATGGTTACCCATGATATCTAGGCTGGCCACCTTTGCCAGGGGCACCCATGCTGTCTAAGATGATCACCTTTGACATGAACACCAATGCTGTCTAAGTTGGCCACCTTTGGAATGGTTATCCATGGTCTAGGCTGGCCACCTTTGGCATGGGCACCCACACTGTCTAGGCATATATCATTTGCCTTCTTTTTTCTTGTCTTCCATTTATCTTCTACTCCCACCTCTTCTTTAGGATTCCATGCTATGACTTGGGCTACATGGTCACCTCCAGATGCTTTTAGGAGCTTTCTGGCCAGTACTTCCCAACACCCTCAGAAACCAGGGCCTACAATTCCTGACTTGTGAGTTAGTCCTTCAGACTTAGAAGCAGACAACAGCAAGTACCTGCCATGCCCATGTGCTCTATCAGTAAGTATGGAGCTCCTGGACGCCAGAGAGGTATAAAGCAATGGCTTTAATGTAAAGGATGGTTCCATTGGTATACTATAGGGCTACCTCTTTCATTTGCTTTTCTGAGACACGGGCTCTTCTTACTCCCATAATCCACCCACCTAAACATCTTAAGTTCTAGGGTTACAGGAGTGTTGCTGTCACACCCAGCTGCATTACAGCTTTTATGGCATGCATGTCCGCTTAAATATTAGAAGACAGTATCTTCTAACTAGAAATGCTTTCTAACAGAGAAAAGAAGAAAGAGATTGATGGGTGGGTGGATGCACATACATATGCATGGAGGTTTGGAGGGCCAGGGGCAAATACTGTCAGACAGCTGTCACAAGGAAAGCAGGTTTCAAGCATTTTTAAGTTCCCTTCCATAAACTGTTGCACACTCATAACACAGGTAGAAACAGAAATTGGGCAAACAGGTAGTGGCTGCTTAGCAGTTACTAGAAATAGTTTGCCAAACATAAAGACATTGCTTTATGTTTTGTTTTGTTTTGTTTGTTTGTTTTCAATCACTTCTTTTAAAGCAAAAGCTGCTGATGCTGTAGACATTTAACAGGAGGAGTGTGAACGTTAGGAAAAGTATTCTCTCAAAAGTTGCTGTAAAAAAAATTCACAAAGAGACCTTTTAAATGAAAAAGCTACCAACGGTGAGGCCAGTATTTTACCCCTTCCTGACGCCTGTCACCATGGCCTCTCACCTTTTCATTTATTCTGCCTGTGTACTACAATCTAAAATTGTTCATTTTACTTAGTGCTGATTCATATGAATCTCACACCACCCACCTCCTGCTTTCCACCCTGCCATAGTGAAGCATGGGCTCTACAAAACGAGTAGTAAGTTCATCTGCTTGGGCCAGAACATTGTGTGAGAACAGAGAGACATTTAACATATATTTGTCAAAAGGAGGAAAGACCTCAGGTCTTTAAGGAAGCACACCTGAGATGCTATCTCCTAAAAGAGTCCACAGTGTCAACAGCTCCAGAAGCCTGGAAAGCAATGTTCTCAGTAGTTATTAAAGTGTTAACTGATTCTTTCTAAGGGCTACTCAGCATCCCCAGAACAAGTCATAGAAGAAAAAGCAGACAAAAGATGAACCTGCTTCTATCCCTGGCTCCAAAGAATTTATAAGTCATCAAATATATTTCTCTAACTCTTTATTCCTTAAAAAATTGTTCTTCACAATCCCTTTATCGACAATGTAGCACTGGAGAGATTTGGGAGTTCCCTATTCTCCTTGTCTTAGGACTGAGATAATCAATGAGTTGTTTCTGGTATTTGGATGTGGAACATCCCCAGAATCGGGCCTGTGAGTTTCCAGGAGTGAAGTTGTAATGAGCTGGGCATGTCAACAACACTGAAGCTAATCTGTCGATGATGAGAGTGTGTTCCCACGGAACCTCTTCATGCTCCATTTCACCTAAAATTTCATAGAGAAGCCAAATTTGGCCAGGATGCCAAGATACATGGTGACCCATATATGCAGTTAACACATTCATGCCCATGTCCACTCATGTGACCCCATTAGATTGAACTTCACTCTCTCAAGCAATGCACTGCTGTGGGTGTCCCTGAGCACAGGGGCTTGTTAAAGAAACACTAAGCTGGCTTTCTCTGGGCTGCATTCTCAGAAAGTTTGACTCTGCTGGCTCCAATGGGCTAAGATAGCAATTATTCAGTCTTGGTGTCAATCTCTGGATGCCAGGTAGAAAGGGTGCTTCCTCCAGGGTAACTTGTAGGTGTTCCACAAGTAAATTTCCCAAACATTTCTCAAAGAAACAAGTGAATGGGAAATCATGAATACAAAATCTGCTCCTTAATACTACCTGAAGAAGAGAATGAGACATCTTAAAGAAATCAAGCTTTAAAAATTGGGCTTCAATTAGTTGCCTTTGTCCCTGGTGTCTAGAAGTCACGAGGCTCACTCATGTTGGGCCTTAGATACTAAGAGATGTGGTAGAAAAAAATAAAAGATCACAAAGCCTTTTCCTGAGGGATGCCTTAATTTTCCCTGGGAATTCACAGAAATACTTTTAAGCTTGTAGAAGTTATTTGCTATGGTATTGCTGGCTCTTCTCCCTGTTGCTAGTTTACAGGGCTCCCTCCCCTGGGACTTCCTGATTGTAGTCCCTAGGCTAGGTATAATCTAAGATTCTTCCAAAGACATTCTTGGCAGCAAGGTGGAAGCTGCCAGGTTCTTCACTTCATGTGCCAGGATATGGAAATTGCTTATCCCCAGCCTCATTATTCCTGCCTCTACTTTCTGTATTTTCTGCCTTTTGTTTCAAGAAGGTGGTTAATTCCTTGAAGACAAGAAACACACTTTTGGGCTCTTTCTGACCCTCAATTTACTTAGCACAATATCGTGCAGATAAATATTGTCTTTAATAATATTTATTTATTTATTGACAATAAATAAATATTATCAACATGGAGTCTATGTAGAAAATAGAAAAACAAATTGAGAAGTAGTACTATTTTTCAACTTTGCTACTTTTAACAAAGTCGTTTTGGAGTGAAGCAGATCTCTAGTACTTTTCCCAGTTTCCAACTGAACTAACACCTGCCTGCTTCTCTAAGGAGAAGAGATTTGGTTTATCAACACTGTTGACCCCTGTGTTGGGGACGGACCCAAACTCAGGGGCAACGTGAAGGGAAGGAAGAGCAGCTGCAGCAGCTGCTTGCCTCCATCACTTCCATTCCTGCCCATAAAACAGTATGTGCTTCTGCCTGCTTCAGTTAAATTTCTCAGCACCTTAACTCAAAGCCACACCAACTTGTAAAGCAGCCGAGACAGTGTGGGAACACAGCTGTGTGATTTACTGCGTACGTTCCCTGAACAAGACTCAGCAGGAAAAGCAAAAATAGAACCCAAAGCCTGAGCAACTGGAAGGATAACACCAAGCTGAGTCTTTGTCGCCTGTTCAACCCCTTCATTCCTGACCCCTTGCACAAAGATGGAAGAAGTGCTCTGTGCCTACTTCCTGTCTATCCATCTGCGCTTTAGTTCATTACATTGAGTATGGACATTGCCCTGTATAGTTTTGGGTGGACTTCCTGTATAGTTTTGATTGAACTCTGTGTGTGTGTGTGTGTGTGTGTGTGTGTGTGTGTGTGTGTGTGTGTGTGTGTTTTGTTCTTATGATAGGGAGAGGCAAACTTGCTGCAATTTTTCTCCTTGTCTTGTGTGTGTGTGTTCTCCATGGACCATGCATACTTGGGGTCGTTTACTGTATTTCAACTACTTGGCTTCAATACATCCTCTTCCCCAAACTCTAGATTTCTCCTCTGAATTCCCACTCTAACCCTCAGTGCTTGTGAAACAATGGGTAGGTGGCACTGGCACAGTCTAAGGACACTGACGTAATATCCTGCTGCCCTTGATGCCCCCTGTTACCTTAAAAGCCCACGTAGTTTTATATCTTTCCACCACAGTATACTAGCTATGCTTTCATAGGGACAAAGTCTTTAGTCACATTCCAGGCTATTTGACATCCTCCTTCCATATATAAGAAAAATTTACAGTCCTAGAAGATATGACAAGTTCACCTCAAAGCCTTTTCTTTCCTACCACATAGTTTCAACCCTTCGGGGGAATAGAAGATAGTTTGAGAACTAAGACTTTTGATTGTTGGCATTTAAAACTTTGACATTTATGGTCTCAGTTCTTCTCAAAAGACCCTGAAAATGTATAGTGCATAGAATACTTTGATTTTTTTTTGTGGTGGCTTGAATAGACTTGTAAGCATGACTTCTAAGTTCATAGTTGAAAAATGTTCCACAGACAAAGGAGGGAGCCCAGCATCTCTATCTTGGCCTTGTTATTCCTGGTGGTCTCAATTATTGGCTAAGGGCATATTCAAGAAGGTCAATGATCTATCATATCCTCCTTGCCTTTTCACTAGCTCCATTTACAATAATACTCTCAGCCATTTGGCTTGCACCCCCAAACTATAAATAAATGGGTACCACTTTTTCCTTAGAAACTGCTGCTTCAATTTTCCAACACACTGAAGGCTCTAACTTCTGTGCCTATAGCTCTGTCCTTGACTGGGTGTTTGTCACCTTGAATTCCATGGTATTTGTTGGGTAGAATTAAGGTGTTCTTGTTGCTGATCTACTCCTTTTCTTTGGTTGTGGCTGTCCGAAATACTTCCTCAGATGTACCCTCCCTTTTCACCGCTTTAATGACAGCATCCCTAGAGCTTGTGCCTTCCTATGGTGCTTTCTTCTTTAGCTCTCTCCAACCTCATGTAAAAGAGTTGATATTTAAATGTTTATTATTTGCTTCCTGAGCCTGGAATGTTAGTCTTCCTTCTACTGTAGAGACTCTTGGGACTCATCTTGAGTGGAAGCTTCATGAAGCTCTATTCAAGCTTTTACTGAACTACTGGCAGCCAACCATGCTCCCACAGGCAACCCAAAGATCATGCACTTAGAACCAACCTGAGGCGTTGAAGCAATATGTGTCGTAGTGGGAGGTGTTGGATGTGAGAACATACACCCCGGTGTTGTTGGCTGCACAGATGGCATTGGGGTGGATCCTCGGGATCACCACATGGCCTTCTATGAACCCATACCTGCCAAAGGAAAAACATGAAGTTATTAACGTGCATGGCCAGGGCGTCTTTTCATAATTTCCCATCAAATGACATTTAACACAGCACAACACTTCATTTTTTCACCCCTAGGGATATTAGGAGTTCCAGCAACTGAGCTCCATAAAATCCAAAAATACCAGCACAGGAGAGTGAAGGAGACTGAAGCTGACAGAGGCAATGAGATTTTGTTTAAAGACCCAGAGCTGATGATCTTTCTTGTTTTTAAACAAAAAGATTTATAAATAAAATAAAAAAAAATCCCTTTCCTATAAAATCTATGACCAGCAATGTTATTAAAGGTAACACTAAGCCTGAGCTGCAGAAGAAAGAAGCTGTACTGATTTGACACTGAATTAACTTTGTATTTTCCAAAACTGGCATAAAATGACCCACTCTCCTAAGATAGCAAGTAGATTAGCCTTCCTTTGAGTCTAAGATTACAGACCTGCCTCATTTCTCTTTCTCTTCTTTCTTGTCCTCCCATTCTTCCTTGAGTCCCTTACTCCTTATTCCCCTGTTGCCCACATGAAGCCTTGCAGCTATGCTGAGCACACAGCATGTCTGACTCTGTGAGCAACCCAGACCCGTGGAGACAAATTGGCCATCATTGAACTGAAGGTAAAAGCAATTAGGGGAGAGGATGGCAGTGACTTAACAAAATTCTTCAAGCAACACACTGTCATTCCTCCATCTATCTAGGTATTTTTCTGAGAGATTGTTGGAGCTTGAGGCCTTTGCACATATAGTACACATCACACATTCTGGTGGCCACCTAGTGTAAGCAAGAAATGCCCCAAAACATAGCATGTGGGCTATGAAAATGCTACTCAAAAGGAAAGAGATGGTGTGACAGCAAGAAAACAAAAAGTGAGATGCTAAATCCCTCAGGGTTTGAGAAGTGCAATGCAGGCTAAAATGCACCTTCTTGTAATCTCCCTTGAGGGGGCTACAGCACAGACTGCAGCACCCTGCAAGACCTGTGGCAATGAGAGTCACTTGGGCGCTCCTAAGCTCCAAGTCGCTCATTATGTTGGTGTTGCAATGGAAGCTAGATGACTAATTCCCCAAAGTCTCCTTTAGCTGTTGGTGGGACTGCACACACTTAACTGGTAAGAAGTTCTCATGGACCTGAGAGTTGTCACTAATCAGGGTGGGGCAGACAAGGCAGAAGTCCCTGCTGAGCTTTGTCTTTGGCCTAGCCTGTGAAACTATGCCTTCTGTATTTTGGCAGATATCTGATTCCATTGCTACCTGAGGGAAATTATGAAAGTGAGTTTTGAAACAGTTAATACCAGTTAAGGGTGCAATGACAGATTACTGAAGCAGAGGGTTTTCTTCATATTTTTTTTTAAATAATACTTCACAGTGAAACTAATCTTCACCATGTCCTCCTGCATCATGTTGACGTGTGTGTGTGTGTGTGTGTGTGTGTGTGTGTGTGTGTGTGTGTGTGTGTGTGTATTGGACATTCTAGAATTGAATACATTCTTACATTCCTTTGGTGGGTTATTGTGAATTTCTACTACATCATGATACTTGACACTTTTATATGCACATACTACAAGTGAGTTGAGAACATTAAAATTTCTTTACATGAACATGACATAAATGAGTGGCTGTCTGCAAGGAGGAAAGACATATTTAGCAAGTCCTTGCATACTCCCCCTTTCTCAGTCCCTTGCCAGGGCTTGGTCATTACGTTCAGACTGATCACAACCAAGCTGAGACTCCTCTACGTGCAAGCAGTGTGGTCCATGACAAGCTGTAAGCCTCTGCTGCTTCATCTATAAAAAGTCTTAGTAATAAACTGGACTGTTTAAGGATTAAGATCAAGGATGTCTCTAGGATGCTCCCAGCAGCTTGGCACTCTTTTCCTCTGGCTCTCACAGATGAGAAATCTCTGTGTTTCACAAATACATCTTAACTGCCTTTCATAATCATAGGCCAGCTTCCTAAAAGCACTTTTTTAGCCCAGTGACCTAGTCAGGGCCTCATTTTAAAATATAGCTTTGGGGCTTGAATGGTTTTGCTAACTGTCTGGCCATTTTTCATAGTGGGTCAGGTTCTGTAGCTACAGAGCCATCACCTATCCTTTAACATTCTCCCAGACTTATTTCTGAACACTAAGAGACAGAGATGTGCTGCTCAAGACAACATCCTTAAACAATGAAAATATTCTTTATATAATCTATGCCATTTGATAAGTCAGCTACCAGGTATGTGAAAGGTAGCTAATGCCATCAAAGAACTCATTTTCACATAACCTAATTGTAACGAACTTAAAATGTAACCCACTGCATGTGGTTACACTCCAGAGGTGGGTGCCTGAGTCTGTAACTAAGGGCCAGGATAGATGCAATTAACTTCCGTTTAATAGCTTCTATGAAGAGGGCTGCAGCTAGACTTTTTAAAGGCATTTTGTTTGCATGTGTGTGCACGTGTGTGAGCCCTGGAGAGGCAAGGGAATCACACTGCCTAAACTGGAGGCTGAGGTGGGAATTCAGAGCAGGCGTGGAGACTACCCAGATCTTCTAGTGAAATCAAACCACACCAATCACGTAACTGAGGGTGTCACTAAGTGCCCCATTCATACATGCCACTGGCCACAAAAACAAACAAGAAAGCAAAAGGCAGGATACACCCGCCTCTTGTGATTATCATGAAAGAAAATGAGGAAAGTCCTTTGGGACCTCAGGTAGAAAACTTCTCAAGGTTTCTGGTAGCAACTTACTTTAATGTTATATAGCCTTAAAACTTCCATATTCCTTCACTTCCTTTGTCAAACCATAGCAACATAGAAGACAACCTAAAAGCTGAGAGGAGGCGGGGGTTGGAGAACATGCTTTGTGTCAAGTCTGTACAGCTAAGACTCTGCCAGCTACCTATTTATTTTAAACACTGTTATTTGGTTTGTGTTTTCTTGTGGTTCCGACAATGATACTAAATGTTTCTTCAAAGTCAGAAGAGTACTACAGGAGCATATAAGCAAGAGGGTTGCAACTGATATGAACCCATGGCTTCCCCTGACTCCCTCTCCCTGACACATACATGATTCATAAAGGTGTCTTTAGCTAACTTTAAATTCCAGTTGTCATACTGGTTTCAGGTTGACTTGGTCAAATTAATAGGTAGGGCTGCCTCTTACAGCACGAACGCATTCAACTGTCAGGGAAGAGCCTTCCAGCTGTAAGCCCTGACTCTCCCCAGTGGGCTTTCCCCAATGAGGGTGCTGGTCTCGTACCTGCAAGTTTCAAACCCCTTGCTCAGTGCCTTCAACATTTGGTCCATGGTGGGCAGAGTGCTGTTGAAAGCTTGGCAGAGGTCAGCTGCCTCAGTCCGTGAGATGCTGTAGCGGCCATTTTTCTCCACATGGAATACACCTGCGTAGCGGCAGGTTATGTTCAAATCTGTGGGATCAAAAGGAAGTGTTAGAGTCTTTTGCATGAATCACTTGTGGAAAACTAGATCAGTGGTAAGAAGTGCCTATAAGTGAAGATATTAAAAAGGAACAGGAAAACAAAACATAAGAAACAAACAGCAGGGTGATGGCTCAGTCAGTAAAGTGTTTGCTTTGCAAGCATTAGAACCTGAGTTTAATTTCCCCAAATCCACATGTAAAAAGCTGGCTATTGTGGTCAGCGTTTGTAATACTAGGGCTGGGTTTGACAGGCAGATCCCTTGGGCTCACTGCCCAGCCAGCTTATCCTTCTTGATGAGTTCCAGGCCAATGAGAGACCTCATGTCTAAAAACAAGGTAGATGACACCTGAGGAATGACAGCCAATGTTTCCTTCTTGCCTCAACATGCATGTGCACATGTGTGATCAGTCATATAAATGTGAACCTACACACATACTTGCATACTCATGAAAACCAAACAATTGCACATGGTATCTCACACTTGAAATCCCAGCACTTGGGAGGTTGAGGCAGGAGAATCACTTAGGTCCAAAGCCAGTCTGTGCTACTTGGTGAGTTACAGGTCAACAACAGAGATCGTGAAGGATCTTATCTCAACAACATCAACAAAATTCCAAATAAACATCCCTACTAATGTAGCCTTCAAAATTCACTAGGGCTTTCCAAAGATACATCAAGCTTAAATCTGAGACATCATAAAGGACCCCCATCCTTAAAGTAACTCCATCAACAGATACTTTAAAGCCTATTTTTTAAATCAATATAAACTCATGAGATACCAAATCCAGGGGAGTAATGAAGGAATATATCAACTACTAAGACAACTACACACACACACACACACACACACACACACACACACACACACACACACACATACACACATACACACCACAAATGCAATAGCATTACATATACAATTCCGTATTTGGGACTGTTTCTCACTTATTCTTACATTATGAGCATGTTTCTACAATTAACTGGTATTGATCTTGGCCATATCACTTCGAACACTGTGCATGCAGCTGCACCCAGAATAAACTTCCTCCTGGTCAAGACCAATGTGATCAGGCCACAGACTCTCTTCCTCCCCAGCCTGGGAGTTTCTGGCTCTGCTCCAATCACAAAGTTTTCCCATCAGGCACTCTAAGCTCCTCCAGATCTGAGAACACACACCTGCTTTCTTTTCTATATGGAATGCCCTGTCCTTATAGTCACATGGATGCTTCACTCATCTTCTGAATTGTCACTCCATAACATTTTCTCTCACCAGTACCCAAGGTACCAGGTGAGGAGTTACAAGCCAGGTCTGGAGTCAGAAAGAAGTGGCTTCAACCTAGGCTCTGGACTCTCCAAACTTGAAGGCATTTACCAACAAAAAAACTGAGGCCAGAGAAGGGGATTGCTGAAGAAAGTGACTGGAGACTTTCTCTCTAGAAAACTACAGGTTCCTCCTGAACCCAACTTTGTCCTACATTTCAGAGTGAGCTGTAGTGGGAGAGGAGGACCCCCCCCTGCCACCACCCCCCCCCCCGCTGCATTGTTCTTTGGTATCTTGAACCTTTGGAGTTCTGTGTTGCACAATTGCCACCAGTACCCTAAAAGCTTTGCATATATATATGTTTAAGAGTCAAGAAACAGAAGCTGGGGAAGAATGAAGCAATTTCCACCAGACCGCAGCCTTTAGATAGCTAAGGTAGGAACTCCTCTCAGATGTGCTTAGCTCCCCCAAACAGGCTTTCTAAGCAGTGTTCCACGTGCTCAGGGCCCTTCATGCTTAGGACAGGGGAGAGGCACACCTACACAACTGCTTCATGACGACAAAATAGGGTTCATTATAATGAATTATGGTTATTACAGGTGACAGCTGCCTTCTCCTAGAGCAGGAAGTCGGTTCCGGACACGACAAAGTGGTGTCAGAAAGAAGCAAAACAAAGAAACAAGAAGTTACCCTGGAGAAAGCATAAGCCAATGCAAGTTGGTTTCTATTCCTTGGTTTGTGTCATCGGCAAGCAGGTACCTTAAAAACAAAAACCATGAAACGCTGGAAGCATCAGAGAAAAGGCGCCTTGTGTGGTTAATTCCTTATCTACAGGGTCCAGTGTGTTCTCCGAAGCCACTCATGCAGTTCTTGGCTGATGAAGCAATGAGCACATGCAGGAAGGAAATGCAGAAGGGCCCTTTGAAATGCTATTTATTTTTACTGACATTTGCAGCTTAGGTCTCAGTTGGCCAGTTTCACAAAGGGACCCTGTCACTCAGAAAGACAGCCTTTCCAGGCCTCTCCCTGCTCCAGCATACAAAGAAAAAGAGATGTGTTGCAAAATCAGCTTCTTGCAGGTGAAGCTGCTGGAAACTTCAGTCAGATGCAACCTGCGCTGCCAGCTCCAGGCCCAGGTGGTGGCTGTCAACTCCTGGTTTAAAAATAAAGGCTGAGGCTTGGACAATAGTTTGGAGATGAGAGGCAGTTTCTTTCTTATGAAAATCAATTCTAGCTTGCCACCTGGTCAACGGAATATGCAAATGAAAGAGAAACCAATACAAGCTGAGACTTTTGAGTAAAATCCCTTGAGTTCCATGAGCAGAAAGCGATGTTACTTAAGAGACAGCGTGTCCACATGTGGTGGTTATTCAGTAAGTGTGCCTGAGATTGACTATGTGTGTGCTGTCCATCCAGGGCAGTACAAGACAGAGAAACAGCCTTCATCTTGCTAGCTTAGCCAGGAGCCTGACATGCTACAGACATCTGGGTTGCTGGGTGAATAAGAAATTCTCAGAAAATATGAAGAACATGTCTCTATTTCTTTTAATCTTGTGAGAAAGAATCCAGCTCCTAATCCCAATGGCATCTGGACAGTTAAGAGCTGCAGCGAGGATGCCCCAGGCTTTCAGTACAACTATCATGTGAGTTGTTGATCATCCCTTACCTGTGGATCACTCTGGCCTTAAAATGGACCAAACTTTCAGGTCTGTGTATCACTGAAGCCCTGGAAATTTATGAAGACATCCTAACTCTCTTCCTTATATTTACATAAGCCCTGTTTTGTTTGTTCTACCCCCCCCCCAAGGATATTAACAATCCCAAGAGCAATAAGAGTAGTGAGTACTTCTTTGAATGCCAGACACTCTTACAAGCACTTTACATATGTTAACCAATCTTCTAATCTTCTTCTTAACACAACTCTAAGAGGTAGGTAACATTAATCACCACTTTCCAGATAAAAGAAACTGAGGCATGGAGAGGAGAAACTAGAGAAATATACCCAAGGTCACAGAGCTGCAGTAGTAAGCAGATAATCAAAGCCACCTGGACCGGGCTTCTAGGACCAACAAGCTTCATCTCTACCTTCTCCTCCTAACCCCAAGGTAGGTCACTTCCCTGGCTTCCTTATCCCGTGAATGCATAGCCAATACTATTCCCAAGTATCGTGAGAGCCAGGGTGAGATGGAAGTAGCAAACACCACAGAACATCTCTCGCAGACAACGGTGCCCATGGCAGTGGGAAGGGCTTCAGTTTATCTATCTGAAGTTGGTTCTTCAGAAACAAAAGCATCTGGATCTGGGAGCTGCTCTGACTTTTGAGGCAAACATTAGGGCTGAGGGGATAGCTCGGCCCATAACAAGCATGAGGTCCTGTAAGAAAGCTGGCTGGGTAGTACACTCTTGGAATCCAATGCTGAGGAAGCACACACAGGCTGATACACAGGCCTTCCTGGCCAGCTAGCCTAGCTTTCATGGTGAGCACCATATCAGGGAGAGACACTGTCTCAAAGAAAATAAAAGGTGAACAGAACAACTTCTGAGGAATGAGAGATATGTCGTCTTCTGGCTTCTACATGTGTGCAAACATCTGAACACATATGCATGTACACCCATATGCATTCATGCATATGTGTGGGAATACATGCCATGTGTGTATGCATTGAGAAGCTAATATTAAATCACAATGGCTCCTCTCCAACAAGTCCTTCCTTATGAAGATCCACTAAGAATGCTTTCTGCTGAGCCCTCTGGCCTCCAGTAAGTCTCCTGTATCTTGCAATGACTTGAACTGTTCAAAGCCCTTCCCTATGAGAGACAGAATGGACTTAGTGAAAGATGTAGACTGGGACTACTTTCTGATTCTGAGAGAAGCCTCCAGGGAGTCATGCCATTACTTTAGAGTTCTCAGGCAGGCAATGAGCAGGATGAGTTGGGCAGGGACATCCCTAGGCCCTCATCTAAAAGTCTGGTCTGCCTGTCCCCAGGAAGATCAGGAAAAGGAGATGTGAGTGTCTCCATGGGCACATGGGTAAGATAGCTTAGCCTAGTTCCAATCTACTCAGACTCTGCCACTCTTTGCAGGTAACACAGCTATATAGCTGTTTAATCCCTCTGATGTTCAACCTTGGTGAAGCAGAGTCTATGGGACTCATTAAATGAAATTTGGTAAAAATTGCACTTATAATAATTAAAGCTGTGATGTTGCACACTTGTTAACTGCCACTGGCACCAACACACTGGCCTAGTCATTTTAAAAGTTTTTATTGTTTTAAAATTAAAATATAATTATATAATTTCTCCTTACATCTCTCCAGATTCTTCCATACCACCCATGATCCCTCTCAAGGCCCTTTTAACTTTCTCTCTTTCTCTGTCTTTCTGTCTCTATATGTGTGTGTACATATATATGTGTACATATATGCATATATCCTGTTCACCTCATTTAATGTTACTTGTATGTATATGATTTCAGGGCTGACCATTTAATATTAGATAATCAAGTAGGGTACTCATTGCTAGAGAAGAGTTTGGAAAATCCATCTTAGAGATGAAGAAGCTAAAGCACAAAGTGGTGTCCAAAGTTTTCCAAATAGAAGGGTAAGACTTCTAGCCTGATGTAGACTAGATTAAAAATCACTCTCAGAAAAGCCACAAAAGACCTATGGCACCATTCACCTTATGTCTGGTTTTTCCTAAGCCTTTCAGATCAAGAAAGATAGATTTCACTAGGGAAATCACCTTAGTGATTTAACACTTTGCTTACACTGTAGAGTCAGGGAGAAATGAGTTCTTCCTACACCCAGTCATTTCCTAAGTGAGAGAAAATCATAACACCATCTGAAAGGGAGCCACTATGTAATTTCCACTCAAGTTTCCATTATATGCATCTTCCCAAAGTTGCTTGAGAGGTAAATGGGGGTGGTTCTTGCTCTAGAAGGTAGGTAGACTCCCTTTATCTACCAGGAGCCACCAGCCATGCTTTGTTGAGATTTCTCCACTGGTCACTAGAAACGGCTGAGCCTGAAGCATTGTTTCTATGAATATTTGCTGTTGTCCAAGAAAGAAACTGTTTCCAAGGACCACTTGTGTTTTTGTAACTGGCTTTATCTATCTACATAATGAAGTCAGCATCTCTGCAATGGGTACAATATGTTCAGGTTCACACAGGTTTGGGGGGGGGCGCATTTTATAAAGCTAAACCTCCTATAGGTAGACAGCCACATATACCACATGAAGACCACCAAGGGACACTTACAAACACAATGTGTCCA
Source organism: Cricetiscus sungorus (assembly GCA_030556225.1). Taxonomy (NCBI): domain Eukaryota; kingdom Metazoa; phylum Chordata; class Mammalia; order Rodentia; family Cricetidae; genus Cricetiscus; species Cricetiscus sungorus. The sequence continues at coordinate 40,175,746 of JANBXA010000372.1, forward strand.
AAGGGGTGGGTAGTTCTCCCAATCTCTTGGATGGCCCCAAAAGAATTAAAGCTTGCCAGCAAGAACCAACCACATGCCTGGTCTCCTGCTGCCATCTTCCCACAAGTTATGAGGCAGGATTAGGTATTTTTCTGCTGATTTGGGTCACAGTAGGTTGTGTGTGGAGCAAAGTTGATGTCTTAGAGATAGTAGAAATAGAAGATAGGTCAGTTTCTGCAGCTCAGTGACTTGCCCAATTCCCACAGCTCACTTGCTGTGGATTGTGGGAACACCAGTATGAAAACGCAACACTTATTCTGGGTAACATTTTAGTTTTCAGGAATTTTACACATAATAATTCATTCTCATAAAAGAGCAAGGGGCTCTTTCATTAACCCCATTTCATGTATGATCTGACTAATACACTGAGATGTCTTAAGAAACTGGTAGAGACGGGCACAGACTGAACAGTCAAGCTGATCCCGTCACAGTCTTAAACAGTAGCTGAGACATGGAAGGGATTCAGACACTATCAGGATTGCCATCCATGCACTTTTTAAAGTGTAGAGAGGCTGTCATTAAAAGAGCTCTAGAGAAGAGACCATAAGCTTACTGAATATGATTTTAGGATGAGAGCTTCCACCCTCTCCCAGGGAAGAAGTCCTGAGCTGGCCACCTCTCTCTGATTCTACCAATTACTCCTCCTAAGATACTCTTGGAACTTGGAATAGTCCAGTCCCGACTGTGGTTCCAGTCTTCAGTCCTCTATACCTCAAGTGTTCCAACCACGGTTAGGCAGAACTAGAGAGAAGAGTTGGCATTCAGGTCTGCCCTACAACTGAGCTCACCACAACAGAGAGTACTGTGACCTTCTGAGATGTGTACTGTCAATCCCAAAGGTCTAGACTGACCAAGTAGATACTCTAGTATGACCTAGCTGGAGCCTGACACCCTTGATTAATGGTCATCAACAGGATGGCATTCCTAGGAGACAGCCACCCTCTTGGGCAATGAGCTGCAGCCCAAAACACTGGTGAGCATGTCATGTGGTTTTCACTTTCACAGTGTTCATGATATACAAGCCGAGGCTCTGTTACTGCCCTCTGATTGGCCAAGCTTACATCCCACACAAAAGATGATACAATTGGTGTGCCTAACCAATTGAGCTAGTTCTGGTAAGAAGTGGGGAAGGAAAGTGTCAATTTAAAAACAAAAACATAGTGGTAATTAGATCACCCACAATTAGAGGTAGGGCAATGCAGGGCCTTGAGAAAAGAGAAAATAACATCAAGAGTGTCTGAGCATGCTCCCCTAGAACATTATGAGGGAAGCATAACCTCAGGGGACTTTAACTGCAGAATCATGACCCTGCTACAGTGCTCCTGTCACACAGAGATTTTTATAAGGGATTTGAGCAAGTTGTTCCCAATAAATTCTTAACTCATGGTCATGAAGCATCATTCTGAAGCACATCATGAACAAGTCATTCTTTTTTCCACTCTTTTGATGTCCTCGAAACCCAGAAGCTCCCATCTGGGAGCCTTACAAGCTGGTGTAGTCCCTGCCTCCACCAGGCCTGCCAGTGCAGAAGAAGGTTGGCAGCCTTTCTATTGTCCCCACACCACTCGTCCTATCGTCTGATTCCCATGTGATGGGTGCCTAATGAAAGAGCATATTGTTCAACATCCACTTCCAAACGAGGCCAAAATCCTTGTCAGTGCCTGGATTGCTGTTGGCTGCCCACTGCAGACCATGAGTCCCTAGTGACTCAGTCTCTCCCAGAATTGCCCCCAAGGCAGCTGAGGGTTTAATGAGCAGAGAAAACAGTCATGCACAATCATACGGAGAGAGGGAATTTCCTCAGAACTTGTCCTGGGGTGCTTTTTAACTGAGCTATTCATCTCTTGGCTCTTAGAGAGGAAAGGCACCCCAATGTCTGGAGGCCTGGCTGAACAAACACCTGACCTCTCAGTCTCTTCATTAGCCAATGGGACTTTATGAAAGAACAACCCTCTCCGAAGCTGTCACCCCTGGCCATTTCTGCCAAGTCCTTAGAATAGCTGAAGTATTGCATAGTCTAGAAATACCTTTAGTAGTTTTCAGAATTTGGAAAGAAGCCTTCTTCTTGCTGGTTGCTTAGTGTCAGGTACATGGACAGTGAGGACCTGCTGAAAATTCCACCCCTCCTTCTGGGTCCAACAGGGTGTTTGCCCCTTGGCATAACCTTACTACAAAAGAGTTCTGTAAGGCTAAGTTGTCCTAGGGGAACAAGCCTCCAGGAAGACAGATGAGAGCAAGAAACCACAGTGTGTATGTATCCTTGCATGTTGCCAAGGCAACCAGGAAGTCCACTGGTCTCAACACCTTTGTGTGTGTGTGTGTGTGTGTGTGTGTGTGTGTGTGTGTGTTGTTTTTCTCTTCTGAATCTTATTGATTTACCAGATTGACTAGCACAAACCCAGGATGTGGTAAGTGAACTGACAAAGCATCAGAAACCCACACAGGGTTTTTCCTGCTGCAGTTAGGATAAGAAAAAATGATAGCTCTACTTTATCTTGCAATTACATTTTTTTTCTGGGCAGCTGTAATTACTTCTACATCATCTAATTAGAGTACAGTTTCTGCTCAAGTCTAGAGACAGCACTTTGAGAGAATGGTAGATCAGGAGAGGTACCTTGTGAAAGATAAAGTTGTTACTTGCTAATATCTGCACTTCAGAAGAGATTAGTGGGTCCTGACATGCCGATATGCCAGAACCTGCACCTGGGAGCTGGAAGCACTGGTCACACCCAAATCCTGCTCATGACCTTGAACAACTCACAATAGCAACCCGGATACATCTAGTCTTCCTCCCTCCTGGGATAAAATGAGAATATGCTCATCGAAATGAGCTTATGTAATCCAGAACCATGTACAATGAATACAGGTCAATTGAAAAACTATTTAAAGGAAGAAAATAAATCATAAACCCCAACCCAACAGTATAATCATTGGGAATCTCAATTATAAATAAAATTAATTGATAGCATAAAAGCTAGGACATCCTTGGGACTTGCAGGGTCAAAGGGCTCAGAGTACGGGTGTGTACACCTGAGGCACACTGAATTCTCAGAAAGGTATTCAAAATTCTCACAGGAATGAAGACTCTTTACAGGACAGAGTGTATTCAAATAATTGAGATTTTTGTCTTCTTGTCAAGTAGGATTTTATCTCACCAAATATGCAACACCACATGAAGCCTGGAGAGTGGGTACTATGCACCCATTTTACAGATGAAAAGTTTAACAAATGAGAAATGCAGGGAGACTCTGAACACAGACATTGACTCAGATCCTCTAGGTCTACTGGTTTCTGTTGCCCTTTGCTTTGGGTTGACATCAGACCAAGGAGGGGCAACAATAGCAGTCATGTAGAACAGTAGTGGTGTTCAACTTCTTCCCTTGACTGCCATGATGTACTGGTAAAATTCATGAGATAAGACAAGTAAATGAATAGTTGCTTGAGATGGAGCCAGAACGAGGGTTTTAAGGTAGAGCTAGAGCCTGAAACTACCTGTTGTACATCCTCACTCTAGTACCCAGCCTTCCCTGCCAGTGACCTAGGCACTCCCCAAATTCCCTAAGGAAATATCTAACCCAGTCTGGGGAACTCTGTGGTAAGGGCCAGTCATTAAATGATAATCATCATTTGGTCAGGGTTAAAGTCAAATGGGTCCATTACCCCACATGATGTCTGTAGAAACAGACAACGAGCAATCAACACAGGGTTCTGAAGCTTCAGTGTTGTTCCACATAAAGTACATCATGCAAAAAATGCTTTAGAAATAATAGGCTTAGTATTTTATAATTTTTGCATATTTCCCCTTGTGTCAAACATAAAAGTTCCTTGCGACTTAAAGTCCTCCATCAAGATCAACATGAATTGACCTTGCAGAGAGAAAGCAGCAAAATGAGAACTTCCTGTGTATATTCTACTTTGACTGTGGCTGGATAAAAAGTGGACCTGACAAGATTTCAAGACTCAGTAACTGAAGTAAGGCTTACTTCATCTAAGGGAGGTATTTGAATGGGCCACTCAGTTTCTAAAAGCTCAACTACAGCCTACAGCTATAGTCGAGAGTGGTTCCTATTTGATTTTCCTTCCCTTTATTTGTCTCTTTTAGCATCTTTTTGAGCGAAAGTGCAAAGATTCCAGACAGTATTGAGCTATTATTTTGTGTAGGATGGTAGCATAGGTGTTGTAAAGATTCTACATAATCGGACTCTGAACAGCCTCTGGAGGTTGAACAAATGACCTTCCTCATCTGAGAGCTAAGTGAGGCACGAGGAGCCCAACATCTTATTATAAAGTCGCAAAAGCTAGAAACCACCCCAGGAGGCTGAGACTCGGTTTGTGAAAGCCACAGTTACCTACTGGGGACACAGAGATTCACACTTAAAATACAAGCCACCTGTGGGGCAGCTTTCCACCCCCAGTAGCCTCTTCCTGTTACTCAAAAAGCTTCATCGTAATAACCATGAGTTTGGGAACAAAATTAAGTTGCCCATAAATCTTAACACTTACTTACCTGCAAGCAGCCTTTTATCTGTAGCTCACCTTGTATCCAATACTGACTAAAGGGGGTTTAAGCTGGAGCAACTGGAGAGGCTAAGTTGGTGTCTTTGTTAGGATTACTATTGCTATCATAAGAACACCATGACCAAAAGCCACTTGGGGAGGAAAGGGTTTATTTGGCTTACATACATAGTCTTAGTGATAGCCCACTGAGGGAAGCCAAGGAAGGAACTCTAGCCAGGTGGGAATCTGAAGGCAGAGGCCATTGGCTCAGAAATGGTTCCACCCACAATGGATTGGTCTCTCCCCCCATCAATCACTAATTAAGAAAATGGCCTAGAGGCTTGCCCACAGTCTGATATTAAGGAGGAATTTTCTTGATTGGGGCCCTCACCTTTCCAATGACCCCAGCTATGTTAAGTTGACATAAAACTGGTCAGCACAGTTGGGAATTATCATGAGTTCTAGACCATTCTGTACTACATAGGAAGACCGCATCTTAAACAAAAAATACAAAACAAGATTTATGCCTTTAGAGTACTTTTTCACTGTCTTCAGGTATATCAATAAACGGTTAAGTCACACAGCTATAAAAAAAACATGTATTTTCAGCAACAAAGCATTACAATGACTAGGCAGAGTTCTAGGTCCCCACCAATTCCAAAATTGGAGACACAGAAATTATCAGATGACATTTCAAATTTGCTATCTTTCTTTTCTCATTTTTTCCCCTTTTTTGCAGTGTGCTAAAGTGAACAGGGAGAGAAGGGGTGTGTGTGGAGATGTCTGCCCCTATACAAAAGCTTGACTGCTGTTCACTCTTCAGACACCTTTGTGCACACAAACATAAAAACAGATTCAGCAGAGGCTGGATTGTGGGGAGATTTTTAAAATATGGGTCACAAGATTCCCAGGATGAGGACTCTTTCAATCATCCAGTAAACTGGGGGCTTATAATTCACACCTCCTCCTGTGCTTCCGGCCTGTAAAACTGCATTTGTAATGGCAATGCCAGTCTCAAATGCCAAGTGCCCAGAATTCATTTCTAACAAGCCACAAGGTTTGGACAAGAATCTTGAGCACTTTTTTACATGCTTGAGCACTTTTTACAAAGTGAGCCAGACCCAACTTCCTGCTATTAAGGAATATGGTTCATGCAAAGACCCACAGATCTGGAAACACAGGAAGATACAAATAATCCCTCAATCAAGTTGTCAAAAGAAAATAAGGTGTTGATTTCCCTTAAAATAAATGGCCATTCACTATGACAAGGGCCTGTCAAGTTGACAATATGACAAGGGCACACTCCTGTCAAAGGGCTCCTCTTCTACAAAGAGTTCTAGAAAGTTCCTGGTGAGAAAAAAAATGCCACTTGAAATGAAATTTGTACCTCCCAAAGCATTTACCATCCTATAAGGGCATGGTGAAAGGTGTTGACTCACATGAGCAACCATAACATATGTATGCATGTGCCAGCTGTAATCCTGAGTGCAGGAGATAAGGACAAATCCCTGCCATCAATGTGTGTATGAGGAAACAGCAAATAGATAAGACACTAACCTATGCATGAGCAGTTTCAGGTACCAATACTGCCATACAGAAAACAATGGTGGGCCTGCAATGGCAGGTAATTGGTGTGGTCTTAGGTTCAGTCTCCTAGGAAACTGTTGGCTGCTTTTATTTGTTTGTTTATTGTTTATTGTTTATTTGGATGGGATTTGACACCTGGAGTGATGACTAATCTCCACTGTCAACTTGCCTAGATTTGGAATCACCTGGGAGACACACTGGGATGCTTTTTCAGAGAAGCTTCACTGAGGAAGGGAGACACACCCTGATTTTTGCTGGCACCATTCCATGAGTTGGTGTTCTGGACTAAATGAAAAGAGTTAAGGAAATGCCAGAATTCCCTGCTCTCTATTCCCTGGTCTTCCCAGATGTGAAAAGCTCCTGACGCATACTCTAGCCACCACAAATTCTGTCATGCTTTGCCTGTTGTAGTGGACTGTACTCTCTTTAACCATAAGCCAAAAGAAACTATCTTTCCTCTAACTTTCCTTCTGTCCTAGCTATGAGGAATATAAGCAATATGTTTAACAGAAAAAAAATCTCTTCCCCGACTCCATCCCCAGATTGAATTAAATTTAGAATTCATCTTTGCTTTCCAGAGTTAAAAATATGCCCCTTGAATTTGGACTCCTTAAGACAGATGAGAGAGAAGGTAAGTATATGACAACTGAAAGCCCTGTGTTTAAGGACAAGAGTTCCCTTTGGATCATAAGCTACAGGTTACAGGCTTGGAGAAAATAGGTCTCTATCTGTCCTTTGTAGATCTTAGCCAGAAAACCAAGGCAATCCAGGGTCCCAGAGTAGCCTAACAGTGCACCCATTTTACTTTAGTTCCTGGTACTTGAAAATTTCAGGGGTTAAACCCCATGAAATGTAAAGATCATACCAGACCAGATCAGCGTCCAAAAGTGGGACCCTACATCAGCTATGGCATGCAGGGCACATCATACTTTTTAGCCTTGAAGCCTCAGGTACTTCATCAGTAAAGTGAAGGTAACGCTTTCCTCAAGGAGTACTTTTAAGGATGAAAAGAAGAAACACAGCTGAAGCACTTGGCAAAGTACTTGGTAGCTACTGGCCAATATTTCAAAGATCTCTCAAAGATGAACGTGTCTCCAAAGAAGCCTATAGGTAAACATACCTCTTATGCCAACTTAATTTATGGTTAATCACTATATCCTTGATTAAAATCAAGGACTCCCAGCCTTCAAGTTGATTAGGAACCAGGACCCAGACTGTAGCTACACAGATATTTGGCTTCTTACAATTCAAACTGTGAGTGAGAGATTATGGATGAAAACCTGAAAAGATGGATGGATGGATGGATGGATGGATGGATGGATGGATGATAGGACTGAATTGATCTGGCAGATTAGAGAGATTCAAGCATTTTATATAAAGAACATCCTACTAGGAAGAAATCTTCCCCATCCAACCAGTGTGGGTCCCATTAGGGTCAGCCTCATTCATCTTTACATCCACAATAGCCATAGAATGTGGCATGAAACAAATGTCTCTTTGGTTTAGTGGGGGAAGCATTACTTTGACATGGAGCTCAGTGGTCATCTCCTTACTGATAAGCTGTGGTTACTTGAAGCATTATTTCAGCTCTCTAAACCTTAGTGTTTTTTTATCAAAGAAGTGGTTGGATTCCAGGAATTCTAGGTTCCAACCCAGGCCTGTTCATCTAGAAGAGGTCCGTGTTTCTTTCTGACTAATGCTCCCAATGCTCCAGGAACTCCAGTGGCTCTTTCTTGCCTGCTGGATAGTGGCATTTTGCTCCTCTGTCTGGATAACTAGGGTGTAATGAATATTTCAAGCAGGGTGGACCGGCCAGCAGAGTGAAAGAGCAGACAAAACAAAAAGATAGCAGGGACAGCATCCTGTTCTCAAATTGCAGCAAATGAAACCTTCTGTGCACAGGGCCCAAGTCCACCCATCAATGGAGCTGGAGGCAAAGAATGGTTTCAATTAAGAGAAACACAACAAACTTGCTAATTTCCCTAGAGAGAATCTTCCTAAATTACCACAGGCATCCCCAGAATTCACTGCAATGAATTTCAGGATTTGGGGCCAATTCTTCAAGAGCTGCTCAGCTGGAACAATGGGGAACTGTCCCCACCCTGGGCTGGTTTCCTGGCTCCCTAAATTCTGGTGGTCTTCAAGGCCTCATTGTCCCTGAGAAAAGGGGGAAAATTCCTATTACCCTCTTCTTCCTTAACAGTCTGAGTTGTTGCAACTGGGTCTCTTTAAGCAAAGAACTAGGAAAAAAAAAAAAAAGAAGAAGAAGAAAGAAAGAAAAAAAAAAGAAAAAGAAAAGGTTTTAATATAAATTCTTTGAAGACAAGAAAGAGACCTTGGCTTCTCTAGGCCTCTGAGTCCTGAGAGCAGAAGAATGGAATTAACCCCATAAAGTGGAGTGGATGGTGGGATGGTGTTGGAGGGGGAAGGCAACTGGAAATTAGCTGCTAGCCCAGGCCCATAGGATCTGAGGCATCTTAAACAAGCAATTCCTGTCCATGAGCCCCCATTTCTCTCTCTTTTGACTCTGGAGAAATTTTATTCAACCATATATACTCAGAAAAATAGATGGGTGTAAGACAATAAATAAATGCATGCAAATTGCCAGCCAAAAAGTACACCATGGTTCCTGCTCAGTAAACGTCCTTTTCCAACAGGAAGAGGAAACCATAAGCATGAGCTCTAAATCTATTTTATCTCTATACAATGCAAAGTCATCTTTGCTTTGATAATCTGTTGTTTCATTCCAAACAGCAGTCTAAAAACATTCAGCCAGACTCTCACGGACTAAAAGGAAGATGGGAAGCTGAGGCAAATACAAATACTCCTATTAAAAGGTGCAAAAGCCTTGCTCATTTTTGGGGTGTGTCTGGGAGTGGCTTTTGGAGGAGAGCAGAACTAAGCAGTTAAAGGCAATTATGGGTATTTCTGGAGGTAAAAGAATTGAACATGCCAATGACAGACAGGTAGGCATTTACTTTACACACTCAGAAACTGGCCCCCAAGCTGGGACTTGTGGGAAGGGTGTGGGCCCTGAGAAACTCGAGCAGGAGGAAGCTATCTATCGCATTAAACTACCCCCTAAAGGCTCCTCTGTGCTCTGAGGCCACAGAACAATACTGCAAAGAAGCATTTCTAAGGCTTGGGGAAGATGGCTCAGCAGGTAAAGTGGTTGCCACACAAGCATGAGAAGCTGAGATCAGACTTCCAACATCCACAAAAAGTGAGGTGGGAAGGCCTGTGCCTGTAACCCCAATGTTGGGGAGGGAGAAATGAGGGAATGTCTGAACATTGCTGGTCAGCTAGCTCACCAAATCGGTGAGATAGAGGTTTCCTAAGAGATCTTGTCTCAAAGCAGGAACACAGAGGACGACAAAGACATGGAGGCATCAACGTCTGGCCTCATGCACACTGTACACAAGCATGCTCACATCCCATGCACACACACACACACACACACACACACACACACACACACACACACACACACCACTCCTCCAGCTCCACTACCAATTGGGAGAACAAGGACAGGAAAGGCTGATCCTGCTGAGACAAGCAGCCTGCAAGATTGACTGTAATTTTGCAAGTAAAGGCAGGACCCAGAGTGGGTTTCCCACTTTGCTTTCACCAGCTACAGCCAAGGTTCCTGGAACTTAACAGGCTGCTTCATCTGCTTAGAAAGTGTTCCAGTAAGCCCATGCCGGTGTCAGCACTCTGAAGTACTGACCTCACCAAATGAAATGAGAAGTCATTGGCTAACATTATGCTCAGAAAGGGAATGAAAATTTTCCCAAGGCAGTTGGAAGTGCTCCTCAAATGTGCCAGGAGCACAGTTAAGGTTGAATGGGGGAAGAGAGACGCCTAGGATCCTTGGGATCGTAACAATGATCATAATTATTACTGCTGAATGCTTGATCCATGCCAGAAACTCTGTCAAGGGCTTCGTGCACAGCATCACATCAGTCCTTAAGCCATAGGAGTTGAAATTTTGTTTCAGAGATGAGAAAAACAAGGCACAGAGAAGCTAAGTGCATCCGTAAGGCAACATGATTGGCGAGTGGCAGGACTCAAATCCAGCCATGATGCCAGGACCCATATTGCTTTCTCAGTATACATGACACCGGATGATCCTGACAGTCCAGACTTAACTGTGTGGTCTGGAGTAAACATTTTCCTGCCCAGCCTTTAGAGAAAGAGAAAATGCCTGGCTTTAAGAGGCATTGCTCTGTGGCCCTGTGACTGAAGTTGCGGCCTATTTCTGAATGTCTTCCAGAGGGTCTGGGGAACTTGTTTGGAGAAACCAGATGAGTTTTCCAAAGTTCCAAACAATGCAGAATCCAGAAGTGGCTGATGACTGTTTCCAAAAGCAGAAACAGGAAGCTCACACACTTAATAGGGCACTTTTCCCTTACCATGAGACATCAGCTGAAGGAAGTCTGGGGGTTACCTAATGGTACTTGTTTATAAGGAGAGAGAATGCTCCACGTGCATTCTGGGGACTCCTCTTCCTGGTCCACAAAGAGTGCCTGGAGTATCCACAGCTTGCTTCTGCAAACTTCAGCCCAACAACCCTGGGTCTAGAAGAAGAATGCTTCTTCTCTGTCTTTCACATCCATTCCTAGTGGTCAGGTGCTGCACACATTCAGATTCCCATGTGGTACCCTTGCAGGAAACCACCGAAGAGACTCTTCAATGAAGGAATCTCATTCATAAAGGACTGAAGGCATTGGGGTGACACATAGCCAGAAAAAAGGTTGGAGAGAGATGCCAGCCTGCTTGATGAGCTCCTTTCTCTTACGCAGGTGTGTGTGAGAGAGAGAGAAAGAGAGAATATGAAACTAGTTTAAAGAGATTCTATTAATTGACGAGCAATAAACTCATCACTAGGGGCTAAAGATAAAGAATACAAATAGATATATCATTGATAGATAAAGTAGAGACTCATAGCCAAATAGACAATAGAGAAATTTTTTTTCAAAAAATTGAGCTTCTAACAGTCTAAACTCACCATGCCTAACCATAATTGCACCCAAACCTCTCCAATACTAAAGTAAATCACAAAACTCTGGAGAAGGGAATTCTAGTTTCAACCTCATTCATTCAACAAGGATTCTTCCAGTGATTCTGTGTGCTGGGCACTGTGCTACTGATGTCAGAACAAATACACAAGGCACACCATCCCAGCACAGGTTATGGCCCAGTGCAGAAGCCAGACATTAGACAAGTCAACAGCACAGCACAGTGAGTCATGATAAAAACACAAGGTATGGTGGTAATCCAGGAGCTCATTCTACTGCAAGCCTTTGCTCTGCAAGGCCCCTGCTGAATGTAGTTTCAGCTGGGAACCAAAGGATGAGTTAGGACCTAATTAACCAAACTGAAGCTCAGCAAGGTGCACAGTCAGGAAATTTACCTCAAAATAAAGCCCAAGTCACGTTAGCGCAAGAGAACCTGTTTCCTCTAGCTCCTCCATCATTAGGTAGAGAAAAATGTAGCCTCCTTTCTTTGTATAAAACAATCACATCCATGGGGTACATCTTTAAACATCTTCGGATAAGGTCATATATCCGTGAACTTTATTTAGGTGATCAAAAAAGAGTGGAAAATCACTACAAAAAGGAAAGAATGTAAGAGCTGGGGTGGGGGTGGGTGGGGATATTTGCCTCAAAAAGACATCCTGGACATGACATGGCTGTAACTCTCATTAATTTACTGTGGCTGTGGTAACCTACACAAGACTGGACCTGCCAACATTTCATCATGTGGCCCCACCCCTCCCTAAGGAGCAATCAGCAGTCAGCAGTTGCTGAGAGACAGAGAGTCACTTCAGTGGTGTAGCCACTGACAAGTTGCTGATGTCCCAGTGAATAACCTCCTAACCATGCTCATGGGAGCAACTATAACCGAACTCAGTGGGTCACACACAAAACCAGAGCTGATTGCAAGATGGGACTCATTAGGAAGAAGAAAGACTTCAACAGGAGACAGAGATGGGAATGAAAGAAGGGAATGGGGAGTTAAAATGACTCCAAATTTATTATATGCATGTATGATACAGTCAACTAATTTTTAGACCCTGAAGGCCTTTCTCAGGATGCTAGACTGATGAGCTAAATGTCCTGGATTAGCCCAGAAAACAAACAAACAAACAAACAAACAAACAAACAAACAAAAACCTGTCTGTTCTCAGATTTATTAAAAGGTTAGTATATTGAACCCTTGATCTTTGAACTCAAAGAAAATAGTTGGAAGGGCTCCTCACACCTGAGAAAAACAATATTAGTATAAAATTTAGTAGCCAATTTAGTAGACACCCTAAAGCAAAATATGGGCCCATGAGTGCTAATGTAGTATGGAGACACAGATACGAGTTCTGAAGGTATAAATCTATGATTCTAATCCCCAGAGTATACCAACTAGCTCAAGACTTGTAGAGAACTTGGGAAAAATCATTAAAACTTTGCTACAGTTGGAGGGGGGAGTATAATAATGCTAACCACAAAGTTAATGTAAATATTGGACTAGATAATGGAGCTGAAAACACTTCACACACATTAAAACACTCCAGTGGAAAAATGTAATGGGAAAGGGAAGCCTGCCATCTCCCTTGGGGGTCATCATCTCGGAACTTACAGGAAGAGATGCTCATCCAAGGTCAGGGTAATTCTCTTTTAATGGATCACTGAAGAGAAGTGGTCCTCGAGCATGGGGCAGCTCCAGCAGTGCGGAGATGGGCTGCACGTCATGAGTTTCCAGTAATAAGGTGCTCAAGCATGCAAAAGATGAGCCCAGGAGCTATCTCTTATGAATTATAACAAGTTTAAGGTTATCTCTCAATGGGTTTCCTTTTATGGAAGAGTAGAAACAATACATTTATTGGGATTGAGAAAAAATATAGATCCAGTGAGCCTCAAATTGTAACAAATCCCCCACAAAGCCTAGCCATGAGGTGCAGCTTCTCAGAAAAAGCTGGAGGATGTGGACCAGAAAAATAAGAAATTAGCTCTGTGTTTTGGCTCTGTCCCATATTGAGTATCAAACCACACTTCTATCAGATTGAAAGATACTTTCTGGGGCCTTACACATTATAGCAGACATTGTTACAATGGTAATATAGATCTAACTGAACTTAAATTTGCACAGAAATCTAGAACTTGTGCTGATGGATCATGATTGTCTTAAGTCAGTCACTGTGGCCTGAGCTCTCCTTGCCAGTTGACGGGGGATGTCTTTCTGTATGCTGTGAATATATGTTTCTCTTATTTGGTTGATGAATAAAGCTGTCTTAGCCAATGAACAGGTAGGATGTAGCCAGGCAGGAAATATGGGCTACCAGAGTAGGAGAATTCTGAGAAGAGGAGCACAGAGAGAGTGAGCCTCTGCCAGAGACTGCCATGTAGCTACTGGGAAGGTAGAATGCCTGGGCACCCTCCAGTAAGATAAGGCCATAAGGAAATACATACATTAGTAGTTATGGGTTAAAATTTGAGAGAGCTAACCAATAAGAAACCTAAGCCACCAGACAAACAGTTCATAATTAATATAAGCCTCTGTGTGTTTATTTGAGACTAAAGGGCTGAGAAACCTGGGGGAGGGGTGTGTCAGGGGCAGGAACAGAAACTTCTGTCAACAGCCAGTCATGTGATTCCCCATGGTCCAATAAAAGAAGCCCTCTGGGAAAGCCATGTCTCCATTTTAAAAGAGAGGTGCTTGTGAATAAAGCATCCCTTTTGCTGATGGACACTGGTGAGCTTTCATGCTTTAAACTGTGGGTGTCAGTTGGGCAGCGTGAGGAAGACCAACTGCTGTTAGAAGACAATGAGAACAGCTGGGTGCAAGGTTAGGAAAAGAGTGCCATGAGTCTTGGCACTATCACTGAACTCCTGAAATCACCTACCCCCACATTTCTTGCTGTGGAAGAAGTTATTCTGCAAGAGCTGATTGCTCTGTCACAGAGATGTCTGGCTAGACGCCCTGACAAGTGTGGACCCAGATGCAGGAGGTGGATAACAAGCATGTGGTTTATTGCCTCAATTGAGTGTAGCTTCTGGTGGGTTATGACAGTTGTAACTTATCCCTATCTCACCTACCAACGGAGATACATCTGAGTAAGAGAGAACGAGAAGGATGTTGTCATCATGATGGAGCAGTTACCCTTCACTTTTCTCTCTTATATCACTTATGGCTGCTTGACAATGGACCATTTGGAGCAGATGCTGCCTATACCATTTGGTAAATATATATTTTTATCATCATCCATGCTTGCATTTCAATGCTTGTTCTCTCACTGCATCCATGTCACCACTCTGAAAGAACTATCATCTTCAAGAAGTCATCGATCACCAAGAGCAGCACTGAGGACCCTGTAGTCATATCCCAGAGTGGATAGCTATTCATCTTGTCTGAATACAAAGATGTACATGCACAACCACTGGAAGTCACTCAACACACCTCACACCCATATGTTATCAAACCTTAGGTCCAAGCCAAAAGTTTTAATGCTACACCCAGGCTTAACATCACAACCTATAAGGGAATTATGAATTTCCCCCAATGTTACTCCATGTGGCACCTTCAGTTTCTCCAGAATTAGCCTTCCTTTGCCACTCCAGCACATGCTCCTAAAAGTTCAAATCACTTCATAGATTCCCATGATTCTCTTCCACCGTGATCTGTTGCAGATCTTTTATACAACACAAAAGTGAGACAGCCAAAGTAGGGCTTGGTTTGCCTAATACCATTATGAGGAACTTTGACCACACCCATCAGACTGTGTTTTCACACAGAGCTAGCGGGGGGCGGGGGGGGGGGGCGGAAAGGACCTCAAAGAACAGGGGATGGTGAAAACACAATTAATGCCAGTCACCTTATGGAACTCAAGAGGCTTGGAACAGGTGGGCTTCCCTTAATATATGCCTCCACTAGATTGTGGGTGTCTCTTTGATAGCCCAGGACACATCCTGGGCTTTCTCTCTCTCTCTCTCTGTCTCTCTGTCTCTCTCTGTCTCTCTCTGTCTCTCTCTATCTGTCTCTCTGTCTCTCTCTCTCTCTCTCTCTCTCTCTCTCTCTCTCTCTCTCTCTGTGTGTGTGTGTGTGTGTGTGTGTGTGTACTGTCTGTCTCCCAGACATCCTGCTGGCTTCAGGAAGCCCTGATGAAACATGCTTCGTATCTCAAGTTACATCCTCAGGGTCCAGCAGGCACTGTTGGTGCAATGACTCTCAACCATTGAACATATGACCATTGACTCCACTCAGAATCCCAATAGCCAGACCAGGTTGCTCTCTGGTTTTGTTCCAGTTGCCCCCTAAGTCAGAATAGATCCAAAGAACACCAAATAAGATAAGCAAGAAAGTACACAGCTCTAATGCAACAATGGTCCTCAAAGAGTATAATCATCTATACCACTCCATACTGTGCCACTAACATACTGTCCCTTTGGCTTCCACCCTGTTCACAGTCTAGGTCTTCTCAAAGTAGCCATTCAATGCTTAGTAACTCCTCTATTATTTCAAGGAGGAGAAATGGAAAAAGACTTGTCTAGGAGTCAGAAGACCTCGATTATCTAACTAGATGTGTGACCTCTGGTAAGTCATTTGAAACCCTGAGGTTTCCTTCCTTTAGATGTCAAATATTTCCTTCTGACATGGTAGCAGCTTTGGCTTGTGGTACCTAGGCCACAACAACTTCTCTCTTAGATCCTTTCTTCTCTTTCTCCATTTCCCTACCTAATGAGCCATATGCCAGTGCTTCTGTGGGAATCTAGCTCAACTGGCACCTTTCAAGGTGACTCTCACATAGAAAAATCACACGGTAACCATCCCACTTCTCTCCGGTGCTGTGATTGAGTTACCCCACCAAAAGCATGGAGACTGATCTGTGTAGACACCTCAGTTCTCTGCTAGCCTGGATGCCATCTCATGGCTCTGGAAATGACATAGCTAAGAAGCCTGAGCCAATATGAGCCCTCTTAGATAAGAAGCGAGTGCAAGCTCTGAGAAGATTGGTGAGCATTCCAAAGAATGTGATTTCAATGGTTGGGGTCAACCAGCAACACGAGACACTGGATAAATGTGAAAGTCAACCCAGGTAATAAAAGCACTGTAGTTTTATGGTGGGGGGGGGGAGGGCAGAAGGGGGGAAGGGACAAAAACAAACCTATTTTCACACCAGCAAGCAAAGGTGCAGAGGTCAAGGGGAGGCAGAGGGATTATTATCCTAGGTGGTTCACACAGAATATTGAAGTGTTAGACAGATAAAGCCAATAGCCCAAGGTCACACAATTAGGCTTTCACAGGTTGGGAATTAGAGCAGAGTGTCCTAATCTTACCCAGGGGCTATTTCCAGTAGACTCTCCATGGAGCCTTTTGTTTATACCTTGGTTCTATCTTATCTTACCCTCCCAGGTAGGGAGCCTATTTTTTCCCTTGGGGATGAGTAGTGGGAAACTTGAGTGGCCAGAATGGCTTGGCTATAGCCTGAGCTCAGAATTCAGTCAGCTTCCTTGACTTGGACCTTGGACTCTATGAGCTGGGCCAGTCTGTGGAATGTCGCTGCTGTTTTTACACTTGGGAAGCACAGAGAAGCACCCAGTGGCAGCTGAGAATGCAGAGGCTCTGGGGCTGATAAAAGTTGTAATTAACATGCACATACAACCCTTTCATCTTCAAAGGCTTTCTTCCCATTAGCCAGCTATTTCTCCTATCACCCTCACGGGTGAGGCATCTTTTTTTTTTTTTTTTTTTTTTTTTTTGTCTTCTCAGTTTGCAGATGGAGGTGATGTGAAGAAAGGGCCCTTTGCCAGGAAGTCTGGCCTTGGTTCAAACAGGAGATTCCTGGCTCCAAGCATCTAACTTGACATGGGGTGATGGGAAAACAGTATGAGCATGAATCAAAAGAGAAGGCACAAGTGACTGAACCTGTCCTCTGGGTAAAAGACCATTTTTATACTGTTCTGGAAGGGGGTGGGGGTCACCAGTATGGCTCTTTATCTACACTCAAGAATGACTAAACTCTCAGAGGATTCTACTTCTGAGTTTCACAAACATAAACTAGAGACATTGGTATGACAGGACAGAGCCAAATACTGTATATTTTGTTCATGGCAGACATCAGTAATAGATGACAGTGTTCTTCGTATAAAGATTAGGCTTTTAAACACAGCACCCCAGGCAGCCTCTATTGATCATTAATAAATGTCAGATGAGCAGAAGTCAATCCATTACTGATGTCATAGAACTTGTTTGAAAGCCACTTGAAATGTTACTCTCGGAACCAAGTAAAGACATTGAAGTTCTCACTACCATGGTGGAGTTCACCTTGTTCCAGATTCTGTTAGCACTGTCTGACAGGGTTGAGGGCTTCTTCTGAGTCTCTAACACAGAATGGGACCCTATAGACAATGCCACTATTACTGTCACCTGGAAGTTGTTGCCTTGCATCTCTTCAACTTGATCTGTCTCATGTAGGCAGCTGACTTCTTTAACTCCAATGAAGCTATACTTTTCTCCATGTCTTTAGACGTTTTGCTTATGGTTTACCTTCTTCGTCTCTCATTTATCCCTTTTTTCACCTACTCTCTAATTTCCTGAGTCCTTCCTACACACCAGCATCCCACGGACACACCTTGCTTCTTCTGATCGCCACTCAGTCTTGTTTCGCTCTCCTCTACTAACATGCAGATGTTTGAAGTAAAGAGCTCTTCTGCCTCCTTCACTTCTCTCCATTTGAATTTTATAGAATAACTAGTTGGTTTGTCACCCTGGTTTTTATAACTGAGGAAACAGAAGCAATGATAAACAAAGGAGTATGCCATAGTCATTCTGTGACCAAGGAGAAGGGCTATCTGCTGGCTGCACGTGGATCCTCACTTCTCTTAAAGTAACACAAAGTCTGTAACTGGTTGGAAACAGAGACAGTGGAGCCATAGTTAACAGCTAAGGGCACAAATATGACATGACACCTGTGGTGATTATGATGTGGGGGACAAGCAGAAAGGGGACAACCTAACTGAGGACCTTCAGTGACTGGTAGAGGACTGGAAGCAGACAGAGTAATCAGCCTCTGACCCACTCTATAAAACCTCCACAGTAACACAGTATTTGTGATTTCTCCCCCCCCCCAACCCCCGAGCAAGAACTTCTCTGGATTGATAAAAAAGAAAGAAAGAAAAGAAAAAATTAACAAAGATCAAGGAATCTCTTGGTAGAAGCAATGAACTGTGTTGTACAGTGTCTTACTTAAATTTGTATTTTATATACATGTATAATATGTGTAATGTGTACAGATATGTTTTTAACACCATTTTATTTGATGTTTATGGTGCTTTTCTGCATGTTTGTCTATGTACCATGCCTGAGGTTGGTACTCTCAGTGTCATAACCCTTGAAACAAGAGCTACAGAGACTTGTGAGCTGGGAATAAAACCTGGGTCCTCTGGAAGAGCAACCACTGCTCTTAACCACTGAGCCATTATTGCAGCCAATATGTACACATACTATAGTGAGTGCTTTTACTGAGTACATGCATTGTTTTGCATTAACATCTGTAAAGGCTTCTTGAAGAAGGCTGAGAAATCCAGGATTCTCACAAGGCTCTGCAAGCAAAGGACATAGTAGTCTCAAGCTGGATTCCAGGCCATTTGGTACAACATTGTTTGAATTAACTCTTGAAGCAATGAGTGCTTCCTTTGAATCCTACCCATGATCCTGGGGCTGGTTTTCTGTAGTGGAAGCTGTGTGGCTGGGAGGTATTATTAATTTCTCTGTCCTGGATCTGCATCTGCCCACTTCTAAGAAAAAGGAAGAATTTGGTGGTGTACAAGGATGGAAGTACCTTGTCCCCAGGAGTCACTTTTGTTCGCTGGTGTTTATGAAGTATAACTGGGTCATTGTGCTTGTTTCTGGCATGGATTGATAATTTACTTCTGACATTTATTTAGCACTGGGCACCACATTTTTGGTACCATACTAGTATAATATTATAGTAGTGTTATTGTTTCCCTTAAGCTTTATGAAGCAGTGAACTCAGAATGATAAATTTGCAGAGCAAGAGTCCTGTAAAGGACTGTGGAGATCACCTAGGTCTCACTGTCTCCTTTCACACAGAAAAAAATAGAGGAAAAAGGTGGGAAAGCATTGTATAGTGAGTTAGTAACAGGGACCAAGCAGAAGAATCATTTCTATGCTAGGAGTGCTTGTGTTTGCTGGAACTTTAGAAAACATGAAATGAAACTTGTTCTAGGCACAACTGCTCACCCTGCTCTTATGTGACAGAGAGAGAATGAACCAAAATCTCTCTCCCAGCCATGGAGTCTTGGCCCCACCCTGCCCAAAGGCAAGCTCCTGGTTACATGGAGCAGCTCCTTGATCTGGAAAACATTGATGGGAAGAAACAACACTCATTCCCTCCTCCCCACCACACATTTTTAACAGAGACCAAAAAACCCAACCCATCTTTTCTCAGAGTGTTGCTGAGAATGGAATTTTGATGCTGGAAAATTCACTATGTGCAAGGTCAGATTTCAAGGTAAGGGCTGAATCATAGAAGTAGCCAAACCTACAGAAAATCAAGAGGCCTACTTCACTGGACAAAATCTAATGGGCTTTTTAACCTCCTTGCCTTGCCTGACACTTAAAACTTGAAGAAAGATCCACTTAAGATGAAGAGGGTGCCCAGAAAAGAAACTTCAAGGAGTTTGATATTTGCTACAAGCAACACTAAGGGGGTGGGGTGGGGAGAATGTTTTTTATAGACTGAAAAGGAAAGGCAAGGCTGAAAATAAGATAGCCAGAACATATCAAAAAGAGCTAAAATCGTTAATGATGATGATTTCTTCCCAATTAAGTTCATAAATTTTATTCAGTTAACTGTCTAAATATATAATGAGAGCTTACTATAGTTGGGGAAATATGCCACAGTTGGGAGCTATGGTATATGCAGACATGTTCATAAGGCATGCATTTTCTATCAGGCTCTTTGAAGATATACAGCTACAACTAAAGAGAGTCTCTTTTGCTTATTTTAAAAGTAAGTCTTTATTATTTTATGTATATTGTGCACCCACGTGGGTATGTGCATGACTATGTGTGTTCAGGTGCACGTATGTGCACACAGAGGCAGGAGGACAACCTTGTGTCATTTCTTAGAAGTGATACACACTGACTTTTGGAGATAGATATCCCACTGGTCTAGAACTTGTCAAATATGCTTGCTTGGTTTCCCAGAATCCTCCGGAGATCTTCCTATCCTCCCAGCATTGGGCCTCTAAGTGTACACTGCTAACCCTGGTTTTTCACATGGGAGCTGAGGACTGAGTTTAGTGCCTCATGCTTTCAAGGCAAGCATTTTACAGACTAAGCCATCATCCCAAGTGAATTTTCAATGAATGATCAGGAGATTCTACTAGTGAAGAATAGTGGCGAATAATTGCATTTAGGAGTTTCTAAAAGAATGAGCCTGGCCTCTAAGGTGTGAAAAGGAGTAGCACCATCAAAGAGAATTCAAGGCAAAGACAAACTGTTGGTAGGCTTTCTCTCAAAACCTTATCCATGCATGCATGACTGGTACTCTTTGGGCTTCCCTGAGCCCATGTCCTCCCTACAACTCTCTAGTAGCTACATAAATGACAACGATGCAAATAGTCCTCTCTAAGCTTCAAGTTGGAACTCATCTCTGCCAGACTTAGCTTTTTGGACATGGTACAGTCATCTTTCGCAACATTTGTGCCTGAAATACCTATTTGATGTTTTTAGAACCCACAGAGATGGGGTCAGGATTATAGGGAAATGACTGTCAAGGCCAAAGGCAAGTACCAGCTGCAGGCAACCCCTCTCTTCTACCTTGTGTATTAGTTAAGACAGTGAACACTTGCAAAAAGGTTTCACTGTTATCCTTTAAAAAGTAAAAAACAGCTCTGCCTAGCTTGTGGCTGGGGGTGGGATGCTTTTGGGAGGCTTTATAGTACAGAGATGCATGACACTGAAACAGACAGGAAATCCTGAATGAGTTCCTGTCATGAGGCTAAAGGCTTATACCCATTCCTACAGACTAAGTCACATGTGCCCAAAGGGCTTCACATCCTCTCATCCTAGGTGGCTTGTTTCTCAGCCAGAGGTCCCCAGAGAAAAGGATCTTATTCCCTGAATGATGTTCACCTGCTACACCAAGCCGAATGCAGGTCACCTGGTTTGCCATAGAGCTGGGTGGCAGAGCTACTATGAACTAAGTACTCAGAGCCCTGGATGTGTAAAACCTAACTCCTGGAACACTCTTTTCTCAGTTTCCCTCCTTCCCCAACTCTAGTTTGTAGAGTGAAGACCCTGGATGCAGAAGTTCTGAAGCAGAGAGTTTTTTTTTTTTTGTTTTGTTTTTGTTGTTGTTTTTTTTTTTTTTTTTTAACCACAAGCCACAGTCTTAGATAATCAAAAAAAAAAAAAAAAAAAAAAAACAAAAACCAACAACAACAACAATCAGAGTCGACCTTCACCCAGGTGAGAAATAATGAAGTGATCATGAACAAATACTCACATCAGCATTCATTAATTTACCTCCCCA
Source organism: Cricetiscus sungorus (assembly GCA_030556225.1). Classification (NCBI taxonomy): domain Eukaryota; kingdom Metazoa; phylum Chordata; class Mammalia; order Rodentia; family Cricetidae; genus Cricetiscus; species Cricetiscus sungorus. Next base: position 40,197,422 of record JANBXA010000372.1, read on the forward strand.
AGCCTATGTCCTCCCCAACACCACACCACAAAGAAGGGACTAAACTCCTGTTGAGGTATTAGAATAAGTGAGCTATTCAGAGAATGGATGGGAAAGTTTTCATGACATGATCTTTTCCCTTTCAGTTTTTGCAAATCCAGTCCTCTTCTCTGACATCATGTTTTAAAATGAAAGGCAAGGAGCTAGAGAGTTATCTCAGTGGGTAAGAGCACCTTCTGTTCTTCCAGAGGACCAGAGTTCAGCACCCAGCACACTATCAAGGGGCTCACAGTTGCCTGTAACTCCTGATCTGATGCATCCATACTCTCTTCTGGGCTCTGTGAGCACCTTGTAACCACAGGATCTGGGTTTGAATCTTGGCCCCCTCACTTTACAACCATGCAGCCTTGGCCTATTTACTTAAATTTTGTGTCTCGTTGCCTCATATGTGAAAAGGAGATAATAAAGAACTGTTTTGTGAGATTGGTATATAATTTAAACAAGTTAGTATATGGAAGACAAAAAAAAAAGTCAGTTCTATTTGTTTATTATGATTGTTAACATCAGTAAATGGTATCTCAGAAACCTGCAATTAACTACCAAAAAAGCAAATATAGAAAGTGTAAGGACTCCCCAAAATGCACAAATGTCCAGCCATTGTCAAAGGCATAGACAACTCAAAATCACAGCTCCTATAACTGATCCCTTCCTCCCTGAGGTGTTGCAATTAACCATTACTTTCAAAAGCTGAAGACTTGAGGAAGGTTCTTGGGACCTGAGTTTTGCAAATCTCCTTCTTGGTGACTCAAGCCATCCCCACCCACTTAGAATCTGTCTGCCCACACTTGCACAAAGGAGGGACACTTGCCCCAGGAGGGCACACCCAGGCAGCTAGTGCACCCCATCCTCATGGAGTTTGTGGCTCAGTGAGTCTAGCCCCCACAATATCATCCCCTCATCCCTGTGTTTGACTCTGTCTCTGTGCATTGGCGGGAAGGTTATCTATCCAAGGGAAGGCAGGACCTGCCCCAGTTGTGAGCAACTTTGTACTGGGCAAGCTCTATGCAAAGGAAACTTGTGGGGTGCCTGGTAGCTGCCAGGCTTCCTGCAGATCAGCCACTATGGGGGTGTAGTAGTGTCAGTTTTGATAACAGACCATAGAAAATGCCAGAATCTTCTGGGAAGTGTTTCTGCCTCTCTCCCTGCTGCTGCCACCTGCCAGAAGCAAGTGTGGGTCAGCGGTTGTGTGGACCACAACCCTAAGGACTTTAGTCTCAGACCAGCAGCTCATAAAGCCAGCCATTACTGGACAGTGTTTCATTTTGAGGTTTGAGTGTGGGTTTGGTGTCAGCATCCCACTCCCTTCTCACCCATCCATTCACTAACCCTTTCCTTAGACCAGCCCCATGGCCAGCAGCCACCAAAACCACAGACAGGCAAACTCTCTGCTTGGAAAGAGGGCATATAAGCCCTACTCTAAGCAGTTACCCAGTCAAGCCTTTTCCTCACCCTGTGTAGAGTGACAATAAAGTCATCAACATACACGTAAGTAAACATATTTGCTCATTCAGTGTGTCGGTCAGCATGCCTCTATACATGAAAACTCACATTTCTCTATATGAGACATTATTTCAGTTCAACACTGGGGTCTAGGGCCACAAAAATGATTGAAATATAATCCTTGACATCAGGGGAATCCGTGGGGCTGCAGAGGGCTGATAGCAGAAGCACTCTTCCCAGTCCTCCCTAACGGCCCTTCCTCCCCAAACCCTTGCTGGCCAGTTTGGAGCTAGTGTGGGTTGTTTTGTTTGCTGGTTGGTTGTTTTGTTTTTGGTTTTAGTTCAGAAGGTTGAGTTCAGGACTTCGTACATGCTAGGCAAATACTCTGTCACTGAATTCCACACAAGCCCCAGGAATATATGTTCAAGAAAAATTTCAACCTGCTAATTGAGGGCTCAAAAAAAAAAAAAAAAAAAAAAAAAAAAAAAGCTTGCGTCCTCCTTCAAGCAGAGGCACAAAGAAAATTGAGTCATCAGCTTCTTGTTGTGCAAACCCCAAGAATTTCTCTCTGAAGTAGAGAAGATCCCCTTTGAAAACTCCACGGGGCCAGGAAGCAGCTGCCACCTGCTTCAGATCACTCTTTCACAAGAATCATTCCCCTCTCACGCTCTGGGTGGGGTTGTCAAAATGGAGGTACTGATGAAAATGACTGCAGCTCACACCTTGTTTCAGGATGGGCTGTGGAGAAGCCATCTCTCCTCTCGCAGCATTCTGTTTATTACTGCAGCAGAGTCTACACACTGGCCACATGTCTCCTGGAGGTTCTCAGTGGATTTTGGTTCAAGATCCATGACTTCTGTAGAAAGCCATGTCAACCCACTGCCTGGGATTTCAAGACTCCCCCTCAAATGGGGTATATATAACTGTCCAAAGAGTGCATAACAGTGGTTCTCTATGTATGGGTCACTGCATCTGAAATGCCTGAGAGGAAAGCATGGGAGTGTCTGTGGGCCCTTTCTTAATTTGCAGGCAGAAGGTATTGCCCTGACTTGTCTCTTAGGCAAGGGGAAACCTCTCCCTTTTTGCCAAACCTACAAATGAGAGAATGTCTAAAAAGGCAACTGGACTCTGATAAAGTAACTGACTTACTCCAGCAGTAAATAACTAGGTTGGTATCTCTGACAGCTATCGCTGAGCCTGAGGAAAAGAACAGAGGAGAGCAAGGCAGACTAGCCAACAGTACAGTCTGCTAAAGGGCAGCAAGAGGAGCTATTCATGATCACTTTGCTGACTACAGGGGACAGGAACAGTGAGAGACAACACATTATTTCTGGAATCCTCCAAAAGTGGTGATGGGGTGATGTTAGATGATGTGGCATCCCAACTCTACCCCTGTGTCCTTGGGTGAGCCTTCTGTTTCAAGAAAGTGGTGTCAGGAAAGTACTAATGTGTATGGCTATTGCAAGGCTATGGAAGAAAACCTACTGCTAAATCCAACTGAATCTTAAGGATTTCAATGGTGAGTGGCAAGAGCAAATGCCAGGATTTTAAAATGGGGCACTCCTAGCTTTTCAGTGATACTCGGGCAGTGGCATCAGAAGCCCTGAAACAAGATGGATCTGTCTTGAGCATCAATTTCCTTTAGGGAAAGATAGAGTGATCATTATTCTAAAACTCAAACTTGGTATGTGGGCCATAAAATACAAAACTGTGGTGCGAGTGTAAGGTAGTATTGAAGGGGATAAAGCGCTGTTATGCCACACCCTGAATTGGCCATACCCTCCTTACCACTGTATGGGAGAGGGTGGGACTCCTGCAGTCCCCCAGAGATTGGAGTGTTTCAGGGGTGTCCACACCCTAACGGAGTGGGGGAAACACCAATCCCTGTCTGTTTCCTCTTGAGAAAAAGAAGGGTTTTTTCCTACATGATCTTTAAAGTCCCCATCTCTGAGTCTATGACAGTGAATCAGGAAATTTTTCTGGAACGAGTGGAAGGAGATCTGTCATAGACCAGGAATGTCATGTGGTCCAGCGTCCCCTCCTGGGTAGTGGGAAGTTGGCAGAAAAATAGAAACTTTTTCCCTCAGCTGCCAGAGTCCCCAGCACATCAGCTCATACTGATGAGCTGGAAGGAAGTAGATGTCCTATGTGCGCAGGGGAATAACTGAATCAATCAAGTCTAGCTTCAGTCCTCATTTCTCCACACGGGAAGACTCAGCCAGGGCTCTAACTGCCAATGGAAAGAGGTACCCAGAATGCTCTGAGTGAGCAGAGAGACACCTTCAGCCCCTAAGCCCCAAGATTCTCAAATGCATCCCTCTTTCTCAACGGCAGAGGTGCAATTTCCTAGCAATGTTCTCTGGCCTTAGAGGAAAGGACATGCGCACATGGAGATTCATTCTTTTCTGCCCAGGACCCCTTTCTTCTCTGCTGCACAGAGTACCTAGGGTCTCTGGGCTACCTCAGTACACATTTCTATTTTTGACTTCCGATAAACATTGGACAGTTTCTCCTGTAACTCCACCCCTGCCCCGCAAAACTTTTGCCCAATCTTAAAGCTTCCTCATCTCCCAAAACCAGTCACTACCAGAATGGGGCAACTAGGATGCCTCTCTTCTGTGCCCCGCCCTTTCTCCTCAGCTCTGCCTACCCAGACCCACATCCTCTAAGTCACATCTCATTTCCGAGTCTCAGTTCCTTTCCAAAAACTTCACAAGTGCATGAAAACCAGACCCAGGCAGTCACTACTGTGGGCCCTCTTCTCTGCTTCTTCTGGGGACACACTATACAACAGGAAGGTGAAAACCTCAAGGCAGAGACAGCCTGTTGGTCTCTAGAACCTGACTCCTTGGGTCACAAGGGATCCAAGGACCTGGGAGTAGGCTTTTTTGAACATCTGGGAGACAAGCTAGGAAAATACAGGAGCTCAGCTCGTCAGCCACAGCAAAAGATGTGGTGTCTAACCTTTCTCCTCTCCCTGGAGGCCAGGTCCGGGCCTCTCCCTGCCCCCCCATCCTGAACGTTTCTGCCTCCCAAGGGCCGGTTGGAACTCTGATTCCCTTTGGAAAACTCCATTGTAGCCTTAGCTGGCCAGAATGCCCCTTTCCCTGAAGTCTGTTGGCTTCGTCCAACACATGTGTTCAGATATCCCATGAAAGTCTAAGCTATGGAATGTAATGAACCTGAATCCATATCCAGCACCACTTCTTGCTGTTTGTGAATAAGAGAGGTCACCTACCCTCTCTGAACCTCTGTTTCCCTACTGAAATAAATAAATAAATAAGGCTTGGTAATGGAACACGTCTCACCAAATCACCACGAGGATAAAATTAATAGCATATGTGAAATACCTAACATACAGCCTGGCACAGAAAAGGGTTACAAATAAACGGCCAATAGAGTCATATTACTATTCTTACTATTTGTATCACTTCTGCATCAGAATTCAAAATTTACAATCTCTACCTAGAATGCCTAAAACCCCCAGGGTGACCACCTCCACCCAACTGGGTTTAATAAATTCTTACTGAGAGGAACTCACCGTAGATGACCTAGCTGACACTTCTTTACAAAAAAAAAAAAAAAAAAAAAATTAACTGTGCTGGTGTTAAACAAAGTGTTCGTGGAATTATCTGTTCAAACATAGACAAAGGAAGGGAATGCTTGGGATTGAGCCATACTGAATACCTGACCCCAGCTCCTCCCCCTCCACAGCCACCAACCTCATTTAGATGTGATATTAAGGTCTCTGCACTAATGTTCATGTGTTACCCTGGTACAGGTCCCCCTCTTGCTCTGAAGCTACCAGGAAGTGAATCGTGTTGCTTTTTGATTTTGCCCAGGCTGGCAGAACCTGTAAGGACTGTAAGCACTGGACAGCTGGCCTAATCATTGCTTCTGTTATGTGTCCTTCTTGGCCCAGCCTGGAACCTCTTGGGCGCTCAGAGCCTGGACACAGCACCAGTTCAAGCTCCTACAAAGCTAAAGCAGTTGGTGACCAAAGCAGGCTGTAAGATCCCTGAAAACCAGGCTAAGCCCGGGCTTTCTCTCTTCAGCTTTCCTGAGCTCTTTTCTGAAAGGCTCATTGCAGGGCTCTCTGGCTTATAACTATGTGGCCACCTTGAGGACTGCTCTACAGGTCCCCACTCTCTCTCTGCCCCAGTCCCTGGCTCTGCCCTGATACCCACGACAAGCCCAGCCTTGCTTGCGGAGCCCTTGGGCACCAGAGCCTGTTAGTCCGGACACCGGCTGCGTGCATCCAAGAGTACAGTTACTTTTGCGCCATGTGCTCCGGCAAGCGCCAGCGACCTCGCCCAAAATCTGCTGCGGGCAACCTGCCCAACCAACTTTCTTCTCCCTTTCTCTTTTCCTTTCACCAAAGCGGCGCATCCCAAAAACCAACTCTCTCCCACAGCGTAGCCCCAAACCCCAGCTTTGCTTCTCTGAGTCCACTTCACCGCATTCCTTCCCTGGGCGATTCAACCCAGGGGCATCCAGCTGGAGTGGGCACTTAGCATTCGCAACCCACTGCCCAGGCTAGGGTCACTCACCGATCTGAGGCTGCGCCAGGCTCAGTGGCAAGAGGCAGAGTCCCCAAGCTGCTTGCCACCAAAACTTGTCCATGGTGTGCGGAATGGAACCGAGGAATCTAGTTACCTCTTAAGAGGGTCGCAGGGAGCGGGGACAAGGAGGATTGAAGGAACCTGTCACAGGCTGGGGGCAACTGGGCAATGAGGCCGCCTCGGAAGTTGGCTGCGGTTTTTATTCCAGGCTTTGAAAGAGTGACCTAAGAGGGAGGGAGCGCGCGAAGGACACACCCAAAGCAGGGGGCTGTGACTAAGCAGCCAACAGAGGTTTAAAGATACACCAGCCTGCTTTCGCTGCTGACCCTGAGACCCTGCCCTTTTCTCCCCCCCCCCCCCCGGGGAGCTGAGAATTGCTGCCGCCCACGTCCCATCCCCCAGGCCACTCCACAGGTTTCCTTCTCTGGCCAGCCCTCCTGCCTTTGGGGAGCATTGCCTGGGACAAGAAGAATGACTGAGTCTTGTGACTTCACCCTTCTGTGTTCAGCTTCTGGCCTCTCCTTTGCGCTAAACTTCTGGGAACCTGGCTGGGGAGACTGTCTGGGTTTCCCAGGAAGCTGGAAGTCTCCTAGGGAGGAGCTGAGACAAGAGGGAGATCCTGCTGAGAGTGAGGACGGTGCCTTCCAGGCCAGGATGGGGATTAAAAAGTGGGGAATTTGTCTTTTTTCCCTCTAAGAGAAGTTCAAAATGCTCAGTGGCTCTTTGCTCAGGGAAACCTAGTGATGTACAGCTATGGGGACCATATCTGACTCTATTATCAGACTCTACTAGTCCTTGCCATCATGCTGCCAGCCTCCTATCCCAGGAAGGTACCTCTATCCTTCTACCTATCCACAAACACACTTCATTCATGATCTCAAATATCTACTAATCCATCTACCAATTCCTTAAATCCTTCTGCGATCCACACATCCCTCCATCCATTCCCCTGTCCACCTATTTTTTCTTTATATGCACTAAGCTAGTCATACTCAATCTACCACCAAGTCTTACATTTATCGATCTGCACAACTTTTCATCCACCATCCCATAAGTCCTGTTTACAGTTCTCTTAAGCTCGCCTCCCTCCACCATGGTCCCCACCATCCTCCAACACGCTGACACATAAACACATCCCCTCCATCGTTTTATCCAGCTTCACATCCACTTACTTTCTTGTTTGCATCTACAGCCCCCTTCGCTGCGAACTTTAATACACTGCCATTTAAGCCTTTCCTGAGAAATCTCTAAGAGGCACATTGTCATATTCTTCAAGGAAGACACTTCAAGGCTGAAAACGAGGGGGGGGGATCATACGTAAAATCGAAATTCCCTATCTTTTCTAATACGCCATGAATCGCATTTAAGACATCAAAAGCAGTGTTTATTTTTAATGTGAACTACCGAAAGGGAATCTGAGTGGACTTCTTGCTGAGTGAGATATATGGGAAACATGCCTGTGGCTGGACCCTGAAAGGAATCATGACAGTGATGTTTTGGGGTTTACTGAAAGAACGTTAAAAAGTGAGAGAAATGCACCCAGCCACCTGTCCATCCATTTATTTATAAAACAAGTAATGGATGCCCAAGGGTATCAAGATAAGCTAAACCCGGTTTGTCTTCAGGCACTAGTTTACAGTCACAAGGCAGCTGCTGCATACAGCATGAAATATACTGTAAAATAGAGCCAGGACTGGAAAGCTCAATCCTTGAAACTCACATAGTGAAACGCAAATAGTCCTCTACCCTTCACATGCCTGCCATGGCATAAATCTATACACACACATACTAAATAACTGTTAAAATGCTTAGAAAGCAACTAAGCCAATCCTTTGCATCTATAGATGAAAAATATTCGTAAAAATTGCATTTTGTTCTGAGTATCTGTAAGCTTTTAGCTTTTCATTATTTTGTGAACACAGTTAACATCTGTGCATCACATACATAATACACATCATTCCATTGTGTTAAGTACTACATGTTATGTAGCAGCGATTAGAAGAATATGTGTGGGTTATATGCAAATACTAAGTCATTTTAAATAAGAGAACTTATCATCCAAAGGTTTAATGTGAAGTTTGAGTGTGATATCCTGATTGATAAGGAAGACGTGTGTGCACACGTGTGTGTGAGTGTGTGTGCTCGCGTTCGCGCGCATTTAGAACACTACTAGCCCTGCAATATGAAGAAAAAAAAGTCACTGTATTTTCTTGGGAACACCAATAAAACACCCCAAGAGAGGTGAGCCAGGTGTAAACAAGAAGGAATTCTTGAGAAATTGAAGGGTCATGTCACCTGTAGGGAGTTCTGTCAAGGAGTAGCTGGGATTCAAGAGTAGAATACCTATCTCTTAGTCCTGGATGGTTGCTTACTACTTTATGGCCTCAAGACAGGCAATGAGGATTTTTGTGCCTCCATATCTCCAAGTGTAAAGTGGGCTTAATAATATTAGCCATCTTGTACAATTGATAAGAAAGAAATGGATTTGAAAGTCCTGCATAGGAGGCCTGAGCAGTCTATGGGGCCTCTGGCAGGGGAACCAGTATTTATCCATAGTGCACGAATGGGCTCTAGGATCCCATTCCCTATGGAGGGATACTCTCTCTGCCTAGATACATGGGGGAGGTCCTAGGTCCTGCCCCAAATAATGTGACAGGCTTTGATGGTCCCTCATGAGAGGCCTCACCTTCCAAGAGGACTGGATAGGGTGTGGGATGGGGGGTTGGTGGGAGACATGGGAGGATGGTAGGGAGTGGAAACTTGGATTGGTATGTAAAATAAGGTTGCTTTTTTTTTTTTTTTTTTATAAAAATTTACTTTAAAAAGTCCTGAATCTCTTGAACACTGGATATATGTATGCATGTATGTTTGTGCACATGCATACACACACACACACACACACACACACACACACACTGGACCAGCTTGAATATTAGAACAGAAGAAAAGACTGAAAGAGAGACAGAACGACAGATGACTAGAGAAGTCTGCAGGGGCCATGCTGTAGATGGCAAGGAACTTTGAACTTTTTCCTGTAGAAAGCCAAGAGCCATTGCAAGTTCTAAAAATGATTTTTATATGAAAACACACATAACATGAAGTGTAATATGTTATCAGTTAGATGGCATTTAGTTAATTCACAGTATCATGGCCCCTTCACAACTTCATTGTAGGTTTACAGTTAGAGAGAGCCTTATATCGGCATATTCAGAGACAGTGATGGGACTGCAAAATCACTGACCCTAGCCAGTCTGTGGCTGCGGGGGTGGGACTCAAGGATCTGCCTTTCTGAGATGAAGATGGCTTTATGTGAATATCAGACACTTTAGAATCTTCCAGTAGCTGGAAAGATGGTCACCCTGCTGTTTGTGACCCAGAGACCGTTTACTTCAGATTCTAAAAGCCTCATCATTTGGGATAAAAATCCTAGTGGGTTTGGTGAACGATGGATGGGGAATGATTTTTGTCTTTCTCTTTGGAGGTGCTGGAGGGAAATAGGTAGCCACCAGGAATGATGTTTGTTTTTGTGGAACTCAGGGGTTCCTTTGGGAGCCCCTCAGAAAAGGACACAGAGTCCAGAGTGGAGAATTCACACTGAGCTATGTTCCCCCCCTTGTTCTCAGTCTACAATAAAAATTCCACACAGTCATTTTTATAAGTAGAAGACCATGACAGAGTTCACTCTGACAAAAATTTTAGTCTTAAACAAACCAGAGGGAGGGAAGAAACACCAAACTAGATAACCTCAGACCCTGCCTAGCTGGACTCTTGCGATTAGTTCAGTAAACAATACTGCTCAAAGGTGTGTGGTGGGAACCGACTGAAAATGCTTTGCAAGCTATAGAAAGACATGCAAATTCTCTAGAAATTATTATTAGGATTCTTTTTCCCACAGGGGAAGGCTTGTTGTCTCTTCCCGATAGTTCAGTGAGGGGCTGAGACAGCTTGCCCTGGTGCCACAAATGACTCATTTTCAATAACAGACTTACTGAGTCAGGCTAGTCCTTGGGAACTCCTGGATTATCTCTGAGCCCCCTGTCACCCCCTTTTCAAACACCTCGCCCACACCACAGGCCACAAGGTCTTTCCTAGTGTCTCTGTCGTGCCTCTAAATAGGTGAAATCCTTAAAATAATTTACCTCAGGCTTTTGGTATCAATTATGCATTCAATCAGTCACCTTTTGTAAGCCAAACTATGGATGTGGGATACTGGAAAGGAGAGCTTGAATTGGTGGGGCTTGACATGAGCTCACAGGGTTTGGAAAGAAGCCAGAATGCAGTCATCAGCCTTGAGCTGAGAAAGCCCAAATCTAAGCATTGGCTCTGCTGTTATCAGTGACTTAACCTCTGGAAGATTTGAGTTCAAAATGAGGATAAGGGGACCATCTCCATAGTTTAGGAATACCAAGGGAAAGAAGACATCAGAATCCGCCACTGTGGTGCCTGCTTAGTGGAGAGATCAGTCATCACCATATGAGCTGCCTGAGTTCAGGGACATGACTGTGTTGGGCACCAGTGTATCAGGTGCAGTGGCTGACATAGCCCAGTCTCTGGCTTTATCTATCATGATCCATAAATAAGCACTGTACAAATGCCTGAGTGAGTCCTTCTCTCTCTTTTCCCATCATAGCTTATGGGGTGTTTCAGAAGCAACATGAGCTCACAGGTTGATGCATGTAGGCAACATGAGGGTTGCTGAACTCCTTTAGGCAGTACTCTCTGTAAAATGACCAGTTTAGCAGCCTGCAGCCTGTTCACACGAGCAGACTAGATGTTCTTACAGAAACACTGGGATCTTATGGCTTCTGGTGGGTGATAATAAAGCTCTTCTTCTTACGCAAAGAAAAATAAAATCTAAAATCTAAACCAAATGCAAGAAGTATAAAGGGCAAGGCTAGGAGAGCCAGGGATGGATTGTGGAACTGTACAAATATTGAATAGTGTTCAGTTTTTTCACGGAGCTATTTCACAAATGGCTGTCAAGGTGAAGGTAAAGATAACATCCCAGTTAAAATTGAACTGTCAATGGAATTCATTCTTCTCTCCAGTCATAGGATGAATTCTACACATGTGAACAAACGTAGTGAGAAACACTCATGAAATCATTCTAGTGGAGTCCAAGGAACCAATAACTAGCTATGAGTGAATCTTCATGATAAATAAATAACCTTGAATAAGTAGCTATTTTTCAGCAAACAGTGATCACAGAGTTTTGTTGCTTGCATTCTCTTGCTTACCTTGATTTCTCCAGTATTATGAAAGCCAGGGCTCCCTGACTAGGGAATTGTGTCCCTCACAGTGGGCTGGATCTTCCCACATAATTGACTTAATAAGACAATCGTCTATAAAAATGTCTAAGGACAAATCAATGTAGTCTCATTGGGACTCTCCTCAGGAAGTTCTAGGTTGTATCAAGTTGACAAATCTAAGGTCACAACCATTATAAACATTATCCTTACCATCCATCATCTTTTGTTTCTTCCTAATTTTTGATCTGGGGAAGCCACCAAAACAATAAAGTCCAAACTAGTATTTGTTTTATTTTTATGCTACTCAGTTTCATTTAAGACAGATAAAAATTAGTTCTCTCCAATGGAGTAATGCTGGGTATTCCATACTTAAGGGTGGGCCCTCTGCCCAGAAGTAGATAGCCAACACTAAATGAACTCAATGGTGTTATTGTATAATTTTGTCTCATGTTGCTTTGGGGGTGCTTTCTTTTCTTCCTGACTTTTGGCTTATATATTATGATTTCTTTATGGAGAGAGAATGTGCTTCTTGCGTTCTTTCTTTCTTACTTTACTATGGTTTGTTGTTTTTGTTTGCTTGTTTTCTAAAGCAGAGGAGAAATAGAGGGCATGGAGTTGGGTTGGTGGGGAGGTAGGAAGGATTTGGGAGGAGGTAGGAAAGGGAAACACTGATAAGAAAGAAATTCATTTGAAAGCTGTTACTCTATAGCTGCTAGCTGGCTGCGGAGACGGACTGGGGTTAGTAAGGTGGAAGGTGATTTACAGTTTTCTTAAAATGAGGAAGGCTTATTTAATAGCAGAAACCTAGACATTGACTGCTCACTGGGCAGTCTGAATTTGTGGAGTGCTATCTCTTTTTCTTTATGGATTCAGCATGAAATAGCAGTATGTTCTGGCTAGAAATGAACACTATTCGCTGCCATGGCATCTGAATGCTTATTCAGTTCCTACACTCCTTGAAGGATACTTTTTGTTTGTTTGCCTGCTTTTATCTTTATTTTTGTTGATTTCGTTATTGTTGTTGTCCAACTCACAAGACACAATTCCTTCTCTGATCCTGAAATTTAGTTCCTGACTTGATGACTTTACTATGTGACTCCCCACTTTCTATGAGGGTGACTAAATGATCCCATTGGCACAGCCTGATACAAGCCTAGTCCTGTTAGAGCTGGTCAGGAAGGCTGGGAGTTGAATGTAGCTGAACATACATTAACACAAACTTAATTGCTGTGAAGCAGCCATATACCTCCATCTGACTGTATGGAAAAGCAGGAGGACAAATATGTCGGAGATTAGAGACAAGCATAAAATATGCCCTACCTACTGACATTTTGCAGGTTCGTTGGCTGCTGTGGGGCACCCAAGCCCTTATCACTAATTTCCTTCATTTTGCTTTTGTTAGCCCACACTAGTTTCTGTGACTTGCAACCAGAAAGACAATGAATATAATACCATCACTTCACTCTATAGAATGGTAAAGAGATTCAAGTGGATGATAAAGATGCCAGTTGCCTGGTCCAGACGTCAGGATTTGACTGTATGGCTTAGGTCTTCTCTTGCTCTCACTCCTTTTGTGAGTTGGGCCCCTTTCAGTTCTCCTAACATTGTTACATTCTACCCAAAGAATCTAATTATATCTCCTGTACTGTGACAGAAACTAGATTCCTGAGTGATTTGCCTACAGTTGTGAGCGGATCCAAATGAGTAGCATGTCTCCCGAGTCCTGTCTTCCAGAGTCTTTGTCAGAGAGCCCCTTTCTGCCCGGACACGCCTGATAATCTATTTCAAAGGCAAAACCTTCCAGCTGGCAGACAGTAACCACTTCTCTTCAAAACACCCAAAGGGTAAAACTTCTGGGCCCAATGCAGAGTCATGAGCCTCCAGTCCAGTTCAGATGGGGCTTAACACCAATACTTATGGAAAAGGAGCAGGTATAGAACTAGGAGAAAAGGCAAGGCTGGATACCATTCTCTGACTACAGAAGACTGGTGCTCCATGGCTCACAAAAAGGCTTGTTGAATTAAACTGGATTAGGAGAGGATGTGGGCAGGGAGGGAAAAGAGGGAGAAAGAAAGACATCTACAATGAGTTGGCTGTGTGATTGAGACTGTATATGAAGGTAGAGGATAAAAAACACTGATATACTCACCATGGCATGAAGAAAAATAAAGCCTTTCAATCATCAAATAGGAATATGACAGATCCTGTCACCAACCAGGAGCGCAATAGATGCCATCTGTGTGCAGCACACAGACTAAACACTGAGAGACAAAGATGAACATGGCCTGTCTTCTCAGTGAGTGGCTGAGATCCATGTTGGCGGGTCATTGACCTTCAGTGGTTCAAGAGTATTTAATAAACATCTCTATATTCTAGGCCCTATTCTAGATACTAGTGCTGCAACAACCCCCAAACAAATTAGTTTCTCTCTATCACTGAGGAAATGGATCTAGGATAACTTTAATCATTGTTTGGGAAGGTTGATCTGAAGAGGTGCCACTTGAGCAACATTTGCATAAGTGTAAGAGAAAAGTTTGTCAAAGTACAAGGCAAATGCTAAGACTTTCTATGAGGACTGTTAGTTGGTTTAGAGGCACGGACATTGGGAAATAAGCTCTTGCTCAGCTTTGTAGATCATGGTGAGAAGTTTGGATTCAATGACTTTAAATGGGTGACACCTAAAAGCTCATGTCACTGTGACTGCTTAGGTCACAGTGACACAAAGGACACAAGGCTTTACCAGACAGTGGGTGAAGTCTCTTAGGCGGAATCATAATGTACATTAGGTCTACAGAATGCAAAATGGTAGCACAAGTGCTAGACAGGCAGCTCGGAGGTAGAGCTACCCAGTATGACTTATAACATGAGCTAAATCCTGAACGCAATGAACAATCTGATCATGACAGAGGATTAAACTGTATTAGTTAGAGTAGTCTTGGCAATGTCTCAAAACAACAGTAAACTTCAGTTATTAGCACAACAACAGCAGATTGTTCTTGCCATGCTAAGGTTGTGTGAAGACTAAGGAAGCATAAGCATCAGATTAGCATAACATAGCCAAGAACCTAAAGCAAAAAAGGCCAAAACTATAGCACTTTAGAGAAGTCTAATAATATTTTAAGGCAGCTTGCAATATATGGATGAGAAATAGTGTATAGGGTGTGCAAGAGGGCTCAGTAGGTAAGGGCACTTGCTGTCAAGCCTAACAATCTGAATTCAATCTCCAGGCCCCTAATGGTAGAAGGAGAGGACAGTCTCCTGCAAATTGTCCTCTGACCTCCCGATAGGTACTGTGGCACATAAAGCATACAAGTGCACACATGTGCTGGCACACGCACGCACGCGTGGGCACACACACACATACACACATACACACCACATATCACACACACACACACATACTACACAAAGACCACACACACACCACAACACATGTACACAAGTAAAGAGGAATAAGAAGATAATAAAGAGATTCAAAGAGGGCTGATATTAACCAGTGTGGGACAGAAAGACTCTGTAGCACTCAGGCACCTGATCCAGGTCATGATGGCTGAGTAGAGTTTACCTCCCTATGACTCTTTATTTGAGCCTTCCCCTTCTTCTGGTCTAGCTCTTTCCTTATTCTGTAGGTTGCTTTAACTGTCTCTTAAGACTCATTATTCTCAATAGATCAACTAACTCCAAACATTATTTACTTGGTAAGTGACCTGGGCCATTTACTCCCTGCTTTTGAGCTTAAGTTCTTCATTTTATTCCTTTTATACCCATTGTAAGAGACAAAGGGCACCATGTATCAATGTCCATATTCAATCTACCGTAAGATTTGGAATATAACAGGGTCCAAAAAACTAGTGGGTACTTCTGACACATTCTCCAAATTCAGTCTTTTTATGACTTCCTAACTATCAGATATATCTGTTTTTTGTGTGGCATTGATGAATTTTGATTCAACAATGTACAATGCCTTTGGCATGTGGGGGTTTTATTTTGGGGTCACCTAACACCCATCACCACACCCAGTAATTAGAAAGGTGAGTTTAGGCTGAAGATGTCTCTACAGTTCACAACATTGGCTTCCAAGTTCTCTGAAATCATTTCCATTTGTGTGGTGGAAGGAAAAGAGCATTGATTCTCTTTGTGACATTTCCACGGGCAACGTCTGCTACTGAGACAACTGATCCAATTCCACACCCTTGGCCACAACCTAATTAATCACAATGCCACAGCCTCATTCAAGACAAACTGGGGGTTGAACTCCAAAACCAGAACAAGAAATGAAGGAAGAAGACATGGAGGGGGAAGGGAGGGAGGGCGTGGGGCAAGTGAACAGGAAACGGAAAGAATATTTCCGTAATATTTCAGTGTGTGTCCCTGTGAAACAAAGGCTTTTTAAAATAATATAAAATAATATAACAACAATCTCATCATTGGTCATTTTATTAATTAAAAATCCATTCTTTGATCATTTTTATGCATATATAATATATTTGATGACATGTTATTTTAATTTTTTCATCTTGAAGTTCTATATAAGTAACTAAAATAGACCACTTTTGAATCAAACAATTTCATTTAAATACCATATTAAAGCCAAGAATGATGGTGCAGGCCTCTAATCCCAGCTGAGGCAGGAGTATTGGAAGTTCACAGCTTGCCTGGGAAATTTAGTGAAACTTTGTCTCAAAGTAAAATATACCAAAAGTCTGTGATAGCTCAGGAGCAGTGCCAGTATCCACCACAGATGGATATTAACTCCACTGAGCCTTAAGAGACACAACTGGTGTCTGATAGAGCTTTGGGAGATGATCTCTATTGCATGCTGGGTAGCCCCATATGGTGCTGCCTACAGGAGCAAGGAAGGGGCCCCTGCATACTGATTGCCTCCCTGTAAGTGGGAGCTGAGGAATGGCTTCTTCTGTCTCTCATGCAACTCACATCAATATTGCAAGTGACCCAGTTGAGGAAGGTGACAAAGCCTGGGAAGAGGGTGAAAGGGCTACTACCACGACGGCCTTCAGATGATGTCACAACTATAGTTTTCTCTTAGCTGATGCCACACAGAGGACCAGTCTCCTTTGCCTTGCTACATCCCATGAACAGACTGCCCTGTACATGGTGGAGTGGTCCATAAAGTGGTACCCTAACACAGCTGTGCTGAGCATCAGTGGATGCACATTTAGAAGACAGGCAAAAGACTAAATGCTCTTCCTTTCCCAGAAACTGCTCCTCCATCACACAACCATTTCTTCCATCTTTTCTAGTTACTTTTCTTGGTACAATGACCGTGGTTGACAAAAGCATCTCAAGGAAGGAAGGGCTTGCTTTGGTCCATGGTTTATGCACACAGCTCATTGTATCTGGGAAGGTGTGGCAGCAAGAATAGCTCCAGCTGCAGCAGCAGGAGCATGGAGAGCTGGTCGATTCACAGCTGTAATCAGAAGCAGAAACAAATGCCAATGCTCAGCTCACTTTCTTGTTATTCAGCCAGGGACCCTGGCCTGTGAGATGGTGTCACCTACAGTCACTGGGTCTTCCTTCCTCAACTTACCCAATCTATAAACTCCCTCGGGTATATAACCAGAGGTTTGCTTCCTAAGTGATTCTGGATCCTGTGGCGATGATCATAATAGTCCATCCAATCCCTTTCATTCTCCCATCTTCATCGTGATGCCTCAGCCTCTCACTTTCCTTTTAGACCTGTCCCTGGACTAGACTCCTTCCCACGAGTGACAGACTGCATGTGCCTGCTTGAGGGGTTGAAATTCTCCACCACCACCCTTTTTTTGCACCTTGGCGCTTGCTGCACAGCCTGCCACCTCATCAGCCTGGGTTTGTCCCTTTCTCTTCCCCCACCCACAGAATGTCAGCTCCTGGTGGCCTCCTTCAGGCCCCAGATGTGTCTCTATTCTCACTGCACGTAACCTGGTGTCTGGACGACTGGTTCTGGTACAGGGTCAGGATAGCCCCTTCACACTGCTCCCTTGGGAAAAACAAGCAAGCTTCTCTTGCTCCTTTGCTGAGCAGAAAGAAAGAATAATAGCAGTTGTTAATGCCTTTCACTCTGGGGTAGAGCCTGGGCTAGTGGTTTTACAGAGCCCCATCTCATGAGTAATGGGTATCATGGAGTTCAAATGATGGTACCAGCCAGACACCCAGAGAAGAGCTGTCACAGGATATCTCAATTAATTTTGAGCTTGGGGTTGGCTACAGCTACTTAGAGAATCGGAGGACCAGAAAGGTTAATTGACTTGTCCATACTCAACTAGAAAGAAGCAGTAGAACCTGATCTCCTCTGAAAGCCCGGTACATGCCACCGTAATGATGCCCTATGGATAGAGGGCAGGAGGAGACAAACTGTGATGCTTTTATCTGGCAGAGCCATCCAAGTTCTCTCCATCCCACACTTCAGCATTTGCTTCTCACTTTCTGTCCTTTACTCATTTGTACTTCACTTCCTCTAAAGTAGTGTGTGTGGTGTGTGTCTGCACCTCCCCTCCATCCTGTCCCATGTGTGTCTCGGCCTGTACCTTGGGGATGCTGATAATGACCTGGCCAAGCTACAGAAACTCTCATGACTACCCAGTGGTCCAGGGTCAGGGTCAAGGTTTCCCTCTCTATGATGCTATGGGAAACTGCTCCCAGAGCTCCACTGTATGATTCAAATTGAAAAGTGAGTTGGTCCAGGAGAGGAAAGTGGAGAGGAGATGAGGAAAAGCTGGCCAGTTCAGACTTCTTCAAAGTCTGGCTAATGTCTGCAAGTGTGTTGAGCTGAGCTATGTCCAAGGCACAACAAGCCTCCCTTACATACACAGTCACTCTTCTGCCGCCACTGAATTAACCAGTACACACACACACACACACACACACACACACCAGCTTTTATTCACAGTGCCCCCAGCATGCCTCTAATTCTCTTCTTAACAACTTAATGCTTGTACAATGATGAAAATGCCTTTGTTAGAACAAAAACCCTTATATGAGATCCCTTTATGATTAAAGGTTAATGTTTTACTTTTGTGTTTTTCCTTTCAGTTTTTGTTTACGTGTAAGCAGATTTGTGTGTGTGTGTGTGCAAACTGTTTTGTTTGTTTCCTTTATTGTTTGTTTTTATTTTTTGATACAGGTCTGTCCCAGCTAGGGATTATATTGCTGAGATAAAACACCATGACAAAAGCCACCTGAGGAGGAAAGGGTTTATTTGGCTTACACCTCCATATCGAAGTCCATAATAAAAAGGAAATTAGGGTAGGAACTAACTCAAGACGGGAACTCAGATGCAGGAACTAAAGCATATGCCACAGAGGAGCACTCTGGACTGGCTTGCGCCTCATGACTTACTCAGTTTTCTTTCTTATGTAAGCCATGGCCACCAGTTCAGGAACAACCCTGTGCACAGTAGTCTGGATGCTTCCACCTCAATCATCTGCCAAGAAAAAAAAATGCCCACAAGCTTGCCTAGGTGCCAATCTAATAAGGGAATTTTCTCAATTGAGGGTCTTTCATGCCACATGATCCAACCTTGTGTCAAGTTGACAAAACAAGAATAAAAAAGAACCAACTTGGACAAAGTACCACACTATATCTCAAGCTAGGTTGGAATTTTCCAAGTAGTCAAGACTGGCTTCAAACTTAGAATAATCCTCCTGCTTCAGCCTCCTGAATGTTGAGATTATGGGCCATCACACTTAGCTTGTTTATATTCTTCATTACTTATTTTTCAATGTAAGTTTTAAAATTACCATTTTTGCTTGTATCTAGCCTCCCACTGACCAGATACAGCATAATTTATTTAAATAGATCCTAGCTGACATTCACTAAAGTTGTCTCCTTTAGTTACAATGATATAAAAAACTTTAATGGAAATATTTATGCATGTAGTTTAGAGGGTCACTTAGACTATCTTTTCAGACAGCTGCTCAGGATGGGGATTGTTACGAATAGCTACAACCACACAGCCAATAAAGTTAGTACTAAGAATGAAGTTCCAGAAATTAGCAGTGGGGCATATAAGAGTACCAACAAGAACTAGCTGTGTCATACTAAGAGTACTGGCAAAAGCTAACTGTGGGAGCACATGCTTGTAATCTCAGCTCTGGGGAAGCAGAGACAGGCCCCCAGAGCTTGCAGGGCCTTCAGCCTAGACTAAACACAGAGCCCCAGTTTCCGTGACAGGCTTTACCTCAAACAACTAAGTAGATGTCTCCCAAGGAATGCCACCTGGGGTTGTTGACCTCTGAACACACAGGTACAACTACAAACACACACACACACACACACACACACACACACACACACACACCAACAGCCAACAACTGGCTTAAAGTCACAGAATTGGCCCTTTCTATCTCTGTGAATTTGGACAAAACATTTAATTTCTTAAAGCCTCATTTGCTTTAAATGAAGAACAGAGCTAATACAATACATAAATCATACGGTTTGAAAATATTTTGGTTCCTCCTAATATTACCAATGCTATAATTATGACTAATGTTAACACTATTTTGGGGTTCTTCTAGACATCTAAGATGTTTCCTGGAGACAAGTGTAATCCAGTCTGGAATCTATGGCTCAGCAGTTCCTCTTAATCCAAGCATGCTTCTCATCCTTGTAAGGTCAGTGCTATAGTTTGAACAGGTAACTGTCCCCCCGAGGCCCGTGTGATAAAGTCCTGGTCTGCAGATGGATGCTTTTGAGAAGTGGTGGTTCCTTTAAGAGGTGGGGCCCTGTGCCAGGTCTCAAATCATGTCTTGAAAGGAAACTGTGAGATGTTAGTCTTGCCTTCTCTCTTTCTCACTTGACCATGAGATGAACTGTCCTCTGACTCTTAACTCCTACCTTGGTACACTGCACTGTCATAGACACAAAACCAATCAGTCATGGGCTGAAACCTCCAAAATGGTGAGCCAAAAGAAACCTTTGCTCCTTATAAGATGATTATTTCAAGTATTTGTTATAGCATCAGAAAGTTGACAAACACAGTTGGAGAACTGAGTCAGAACTCAGTCCATAACCCCCATTTCTCGTAGGAGTCTTTTAAAGGCCCATTTGGCTCCTGATTCTCAAGTTTGGACATCTTAATCTGTGGCTCACTAAACCTATTTACTACATAACCACATTCTGTATATGATAAAGTTATGTAGGAACAATTGATTAGTAGATGGATCTAGGGATTTAGCCTCATATAACCTTAAAATTTTTATCTTAGTTTTTTAATTGGTGTTATACTTTTTGTTATTAGGAGTAATGTTTAGAGATCTGATGACTACTTTCTTTCACCTCTCTCAGTTTAGAATTCAGTAAATATACATTCAGAATCATAGATGGAGACATGAATTTTGGCTTTATTACTCTGAAAAGCTGAAGAAAAGAACATAAGTGTGTAGCTACCAAATACTTCCCAATATTGTCCCTGGCATGAGCTAACAGCTCCTCTCTCTACTGCAAAATGACTTGGTTCCAGTTCCTTCTGCTTGCCACTGACTGTGCAGTAGCACTGAAGCCAGGCCGGGATGGGTTACTTTTTGAGCTCAATATCTGTACATTTGGACATGATGACTGTCCTAGTTAGGGTTTCTATTACTGTGATGAAACACCATGAATAAACGAAGCAACTTGGGAAGGAAAGGGGTTATGTGGCTTACACTTCCATATTGTAGTCCATCACTGAAGGAAGCCAGGGAAGGAACTCAAACAGGGCAAGAACCTGGAGGCAGGAGCCGATGTAGAGGTCATGGAGGGATGCTTCTTACTGGCTTGCTCCTCATGGCTTGCTCAGTCTGTTTTCTTATAGAACCCAGGACTACCAGCCCAGGATTGGCACCACCCACAGTAGGTTGGACCCTTCGCCACCACTCACTAATTAAGAAAATGCCATACAGCTGAATCGTATGGAGGCGTTCTCTCAATTGAGGTTTCTCCCTTTTTGATGACTGTAGCTTGTGTCAACTTGACATAAAACTAGCCAGGACAATGATAGAAAGCTCACTCTCACTGTTTGAGCTTTGTTGGTTTCTCAGGGCCACATTTCCTTCCAGATAGTGAAATAATTGCCAACATAGGCACACACTATGCAATAGTATTTTACCAACCAGCACTTCAGCCTTTAAAAGTTAACTCTATGAAAGAGATAGTAATATTTTGTTGAAAATGAGGAAAGAGACACAGACATGATAAGACACTTACTCAGAGTCATGCAGCTGGTAAATGGCAGGGTGGATGGTGATGGGGCTTACACTGCTGAGGGCATGGTCCAAAAACACTCATCATTTCCTGAAAGCAATAGTAACTGTATGCCAAACCCACAGGATCTGTGTCATTGGTCTCATCCACAAAATATTAAACGGCTGTTTTGGGGACCAAGTCAACACTTTGTTATTAGAGAGCAGGGTCCTTAGCACACACATGTGTGGGGACTGACAGAGTGGTAAAGCCTCTGGGATTGCCTCAATGTAATGGACAGTGCTGCAGTGGGAGACCCTCCATTCCTGAGTAACCAAGGAACTGAAATTCAGGGAGGGGAAAGGATGGTGTCCTCACAAGATCAATCTGGGGGCGGGGTGGGGGCAGACAGTCCTGAGTCCTTACAGCTCACTCTAAGTGAGCCCTGCAGCTTACTGGATGGAGAATTCTGAGCTAATAGCTTCCCCTACTTGAGCTTCAGTTCCCTTATCTGTGAAATGAGGCTGATGCCAGTCGGGTTCACCTTTCTGAGCTCTTTCCAGTAGACCAATCAAGGCTAAATAAAGGACCCCATTGATTGTCCAGTGTGGAGTGAGTGCTGGTGGCCTGGTGGCTTTATTGCTCTTGCTGTTGTTGTTATTGTCATCGCTGCTCCATCAGGAGAATATGAGAGGCTAGCAGGCCAGCTCTGGGAAAGTCGTCTGCTGCTGGCTCTCTGTGCTCTAGGCCTTTCCTCCTTCCTTGAAGCCTCCAGCAGCAGCGGCCTTAGTCTCCAGTTTTCACAACGGACTGTTCAAAGCCCACTGACCAAAGCCTGCTGTTGTCCCTGGAGCAAAGGACAAAAGGGGAAAAGGGAGACAGGGGAGATCTTTCCCAGAACCTGAACACCACCCACAACCCCAGCTCTCAGTTTCCCAGGCAACAGTCAGCCATGTGCTCTGTACCTAAGATCGTAAATGCCAGCTGTTGGCCACTGGTTCTGGCTATTAATACGTGGCTGAGAAACAGAACAGAAGTGAGCTCTGGGCTGGCATTGGAGCAGACACTTCCCTCTCCCAGTGTGTGTGTGTGTGTGGGGGGAGTGAAAGCTGGAGACAGCTTAGCCACCTGCAGAGCCCTGGGAACCACAGCTAGCATAGGGTGCTGACTGCCAAAGTGGTGTTCAAATTTCCACATCAAGACATGCCATCATCTGCCTGATTCCAGCTGGAACCAGAGGATTCAACAGGAGAAGCAATTTCCCCCTCAGTGGCCCGGGATCTTAGCTGCTCCTGAAATCGCCTGAGAGTCTCTGGCTGCTTAGTCATGGGACATGGAGCTGGCAAAGCCTTCAGTTGAAACATTCCATCTTACAGATAAAGAAACTGAGGCCTGGAGGGATGAGGTGACTAGTCTAGGATGGTGCATGAGTCAGGAAGGGCTGGGCAGGAACATCTTACCACAGATAGTGAGCCTGGGG
This sequence comes from Cricetiscus sungorus, assembly GCA_030556225.1. Taxonomy (NCBI): domain Eukaryota; kingdom Metazoa; phylum Chordata; class Mammalia; order Rodentia; family Cricetidae; genus Cricetiscus; species Cricetiscus sungorus. Next base: position 40,220,350 of record JANBXA010000372.1, read on the forward strand.
CTGTTTCTTTTGCAAAACCCGAGCCCACCCCAAAGGACTTACCAGTAAGGAGCAACCCTATGATCCACTTGAGGCTCGAGAGCCCAGTGTACAGCAGAGCTCTTCCAGCACTGCACACCCTTGACAGAAGACCTGCCAGAAAACAGGTGGACAAAAGGATGGCAAAGAAAAATGTATGTTGATGTGGGGACAGGCATATTCAGCAGCTGTGAAAAGGGAGGAAATGAACAAGAAGTCATCCCATGGCTCCATTTGGATAAGGAATATGCCCAGGCATAGGAAAAAGACTGGAAGGAAAGGAAGAACAGTTGCTAATAGAAGGCAGGATTAAGAGAAGTCTTTGTCTTTTTCTCCCCCTGCCTTACATGTATTTTCTACTTTGAGATAGCTTGATTGGAAACAATTTTAAAAGAATACAAAGTGAGTAGGCAAATGCTTTGGGTCTATTGTCACCTTCAAAGCCACTAAGACAGGCTTGGCTTGCTGCAGCTTGCAAGACATTTTGTGCCCATTGCATGAGATGGGGGTAGTTTCTTTTCCAGTGAAGAGTGAACAAGCTCAGACCTGAGGGCAGGAAGCCACACCAATTTGGTCAAAGCCTGGCTGTGGTGGCTCCAGTTCTGGGCACTCCTGAGGCTCTGAAGTGTCCTTTGGGAACAGGAAAATGCTGCATTCCAGGCCCCAGCCTGAACTCCTGCTTAGCTGAGAGTATGTGATAGCTGGAGGCAGAAGCCAAGGCTGAGGGATGAGGTACAGGAGGTGGGAAGAGGACAAGAAGCCTCTCTGAGTCCCCAGCTGTCCTATCTAGGAAACTTCATGGCAAAATGTCATCATTCAGACACACACATCTTATGTGTATTTCCTTGCCACTTGCCTAATACAATGCCAAAACCCTCAAGGCAGGCCCAGCTTTCTGCCTATCCCATGGAGGCTACTCCTCTGTGGGAACTTCCCAACTCCTTTTTGCCAACCAGAGGTGAGATCTTAAATGTTTGAAAAGTTCCATGTGTTACAGGTCTAATCCTCAGCTTGGTTGTGTGGGGGTGTGGTAAGAACTTTAAGAGATGGGCTCTAGCAAGAGGACTTTAACCTGTTGAGGGCAATGGGACTGTGGCTTGTTTTCTCTCATATCTCTCTATGTGTGTCCTGGCCATGAACTAAATAGTTTTGCTTCACAAAGAACACTTTTGATGTATCACACCGCCAACACCCTAAAAGCCTAAAAGCAAAAATGAACCACAATCACCAACTAGAATCTTCAAAACCATAGGTCAAAATAAACCTTCCCTTTTCATAAGTTGACTGCCCCCAGAAAGCTGATGACCATACTGAGTGAGGAAGGGTAGATCTTGCTGTAGAGATCAGAACTTTGTTTGGACAGACTATCTCCCCAAGCCACAAACTTATTCTTTCTGTGATGATGCCTGTCTCATGCTCCAGCTGGGATCTATTGTTTCCCAGAACTCCATGTCCTGAGCAATTGATGCTGCCTCCCCATAGAGCTGCATACAGAAAATACCATGGGCACAATAGGATGGGCTTGTTCATCAGAGCAGCTTCCCTCATCCCATCTCTAGCTTTTTCTCATGGGAGGACAACTGCAGAGGAAGCTAGAGAAACTGGATCCAAGGGCGTCACAGGGCAGGTGGGCAGAGAACCTGAGTCACAGCTCTGCTCCTCAGTGGACTGTGTTCTAAGGCCAGTGAGGACCCTTGAACTTCCATATATTTGGGTGTACAATGAGTCTCAGCACTTCTGGCAGGAAGTCACTGCATGCAAAGCTCTACAAGTGCATCAGTGACTTGAAGCCCTCAAGAATCTAGCTTGCTGCTTGTTTTTGTAGAATTCTCAAGATATAGTGTGTGTATGCTGTGTGTGTGTGTGTGTGTGTGTGTGTGTGTGTGTGTGTGTGTGTGTGTGTGTGTTTTCTAGGGATCAATCCCAAGGTTTCATGCATGTTAGATAAGTGTTTGGACACTATGCCACATCCTCATCCCTCTAGTTGACACTTTTAAATGGTTGGTAAAATCAGGACAAGAGCAATAACATAATACAGGAATTATAATCTTGCGTTAATTCAAATTTCATTGTCTACAATAAAGTTTTATTGAAATGCAGTAATGAGCATTTGTTTGCTTCATATCTATGGCTGCTTTAGTGCTACCATGGCTAGTATGAGTGATTGCCATGACCTGCAAAGTCCAAGCTATTTACTGTATGGCCCTTTATGAAAAGATTTGCTGAGTTCTGACTTATTCTGGAAAACAAGTGTTAGCAAACATTTCTTCCCCTTCTCCTATGACTCTGATCACCTTTTCCCAATTCCTGTTCACTGGATACATTTTTATCTTGTCTAAAAGACAGGGCATTGACTAAGATTATCACTATTATGGAGAATGGGGAGGAGTGTGTGTACCCAGGAGCAACCATCATCACTAAGTTTGATGTAGGATCGGGTTATAAAGAGGAAGTCATTCTGCTGCTAACTGGTGACCTGAAGAATTTTGTTTTGCCTATCTAAGTCCAAGTGTCTCTCACCTATAAGATGGGATTTGAATTTTAGCTATTTGGACTTTAACATTTATGTATCACATGTTGAAAGCTAGACGTTGTTCCAGTCACACCTGTAACTTATTTAACTCCTTCAGTTCTGTTAGAAAACTATTCCATCACCCAACCACAGGGCAAAACCTCAGAAGACAAGGCCCAGGCTAGACTCAGACTCAAGGTTCTCCTGCATTAACCTTTCGAGTGCTAGGATTATAGGTGTGAACCACCATACCCAGCTTCAACTGATGTGTTGAACTATGAATACTTTGTAGAATGGCTAAATAAAGCTATTTACCAGGTGCCAACTTGTGTTTTTTTTTTTAGGTGAAAATACTTAAAATCTCTCCAGCAGCAATATTCAAGTATATGATATTATTAGTACTGGTAATCATGATATCATAAATGACTCTCTTGTTCTTGCCTGTAATTTGTACCTTTTGAACAAAGTTGGTCCAAGCCTTTTAACTCTTCTCTGGTAATGACCATTTGAGTTTCTATTTCTGTGAGTCCAATGGAGGAAAGTTCATCCATTGAGAATCAGCCAGGTAGACTCAGTTTGTATAATCCCACATTACTAAAATTGTCCAAAGAATTATACCAGAAGCCAGAAGAACACGTGGTTTCTTCTCTCCACAAAGTAGATTTGGCTTCTCATGATAAGTAATAAAAAAAAGTATTTATCTTTTGGGGGCCTAGTTTCTTGGTTTACTTCCCTCAACATAACACATTTTTGGTATCGCCATCTCTCTCTCTCTCCTTCCTACCCCTCCCCACTGTGTGTGTGTGTGTGTGTGTGTGTCTGTGTGTGTGTCTGTGTGTCTGTGTGTCTGTGTATCTGTGTGTCTGTGTGTGTGTGCACTCACACATGTGGTTTTCTCTATCCTTTTACCCACTGACAGACACAGCTTATTTCTGGACCTTGGCTATTGTGACTAATGCTGCAGTAACCATAGACTACAGATATCTCTTTCAACATGCATATTTCATGTGTTTTATGCATACACACAACAGTATGGTTGCTAGATCATTTGATCATCTTAATATTTAATTTGAAGGGAAATGTCTATTCCATTTTTTAAAGGAAGTTGAACACCTTTTAAGACACCTATTCCATTGTATAGCTATGCAGGTTTATTGTGAAGGAAGAGGATGGCATACAAATCTGAATCTCTTGGATTAATGGCCTTATGGTGTAGTAGTACCTGAATGGGGACCTCAACGAGAATCATTTCTGCTTCCTTACTTTCTGTTCATAAGGAAGAAATCCCTGTACATTTTCAAAGGCACGCAGCATCCTCTTACAACCTGTTCTCGGTGGCTTCCTGCTCACCCACCACGCCCACACCAATCCAAGACTCTCCTTTGAGCCGCTGCTTCCCACTCTCATCTAGTGAGATGGCTAAGGAATAGTTCGTGCTCTTCCAGTCTATGATATCAGCTCCATGTGCTTCCTGCCTTAATTAGGACTAATTCTTCTACTAGTTTCCTTTCTGAACAGCCCTGAAACGGCGGCAAAACCCAACCAGGCTACTCTAGACAACATGGAAGAAAGCTGACAGAGGTTGGCATTCGCTCTGTGTCCCTTTCCACTACCCCACCTTCCCACCACTTGCAGGGCAGATCTTGATTCTGCACTGCCCCCACCCCAGGGAGAACATGACCAACCATCTCTGGTTAGCCTTTCTGTGCCTGCCTGAGGCTCAGCACTTCTCCCCAGATTCCCATTCCCATGCTCACATTTAGATGATAATTGAGTGTTAAAGGTTGGGGCAGGTGCTATCTTGCCCTCTAATTGATCCACAGGATAGACAGTGGTGTCTTGTCTATGCTATGAGCTGCCATGTGGACGGGGGTGGGAGGGTGGGGTTAGAGAGATGACACTAAAGACACAATATATGTGCAATTTGATTAATAGCTTGTGCTCTGAAATTCCTATGGGGCCTTGAGAAAATTAGTTAAGTTTTCTGGGCCTCTGGAGAGAACATTTTCCCTATGCAGTTGTGAGAACTGAGAGACATACTATACCAAGAGTCTATAACAGTGCCTGGCACATTTAACATAATAAATGTTCAATAGGTACATGCTGTTATTACTTGTCTGCCTTTCAACAAGTACCTCAGCTTAAGGGTTTCAATGTGACAGAAGCTTTGTCCACAGCTTTGTGTAATGTCCTACATCAGAATGTGAGGTGTGCTGATGCCATGCCTTCTCCATCATGATTTCCTCACACTGGAACTGTGAGCCTAATAAACCCATCCTTTCTTAAGTTGCTTTTGACAAGTATTTTGTGGCCACAATGAACAAAGTAACTAATATAGAAGGAAAAAAAATAAAGTAGCTCACTTTTCACAATAGGACCTAGGGGGCTTGAGTTCAGGCACTGTGAGTGGGGAAAAGACCTCACAGACAAGAGGAAGATAAAAAGCATACCGGAGGATGTGAGCCCCAGAGCTAGGGATTGAGAGCTTGGGAACCCATGCATCACAGGAGGGATCCTCTATCCCTGGGAAGCTGTGGTGGCAGAGAGGACTGGGAGCATGGAAAAGCTTGCACAGAGCCCCCAATCCTCTTCAGGCCTCCTTGGACAAACTACAACATAAATAGGACATGGTAGACCACAAAAGAGAATATCTGGGGGATAGCCATCACTCAGTGTCTCAGCTTCCCACCTGAACTCAGCTCTTGTCCTATCCATAGGTGGAAGCATGTAAAATTCCTTTTATTATTGAACCTTAAGTGCAATGGCTGCCTAGGACAGGGAAGAAGGAAAGCTAGATAAGTGGTAGAGCTGGGAATGAATGCATGGGAAAGACTGGGCGGGGCTTATCTGACATAGGACAGAGCAGAGTCTTCCTGAAAATGCCACTCCCCCACCCCTGGGGCACTCACAAAGTCCTGTAGGAATGAAGAGCAGGAAGGGTCTGGTATATGACCACCCAGATACTGCGTGGAGGAAGGACAGTGGCCAAGACTGGCCTGGAGAAGAAAAAGAAACATTCCAAGGGAGTGCTGTAGGGTAAATGCCTTTTCCCTAGTCCCTGGTGGTAAGAAAGACCCAGAGTTTTCCTTTCAGGAAATGCTCAGGACCACCAGCTCTCAGGCAGACCTGCAAGGCAAAGCCAACGATGGCAGTTCTGGTGGACATCACAACACTTTCTGCCCCTGGGCTTCCTCTTCCTGACACCCAGGTTTTCAACCCAGTCCTACCCAATGCCACAGCTCTGCTTCCTCTTTGGAGACCATCAAGAGATGGAAACAAAGGAGAAAGCACTAACCCCCAGGAGCTGGGGTCCTGACTGAGTCTTTTTGTATGAATTGGACAGGTTTCACTCTCTTTAGGTCTCCATAACCCTGTCTGTACAATGGGACCACACACTTGCTCTCCCTAATGCTTGCCTTGAAGGGAATGTTAGACATGGGCCAAGCAGTGCTCATGGCTCCCTCACTAAATAAGAGTTGTCTAGGGTGAGAACTCTTTGGTGTAGTTCACTGTTACATGCCAGCATCTAGCATACATCCCTAGCAAGCCTGCAGGTGGTTTGTCTAAAATTGTGGTAGTGAGAGTGAAGTTGATAGAAAGAGAAAGTTATGAGATACAGGAAGGAAAAGTAGGCCTCACACCCCAGAGTTTGCTTGAGGCCAGCAGATGAGAGTCAAGCATTGTACCTCAGGGTTGGAAAGACACCTCAGCAGTTAAGAGCACCAGTTGCTCTTCCAGAGGACCCTAGTTAGGTTCCCATCACCCACATTTCACTGTCACTTGACTTCTAGGAGATTTGCTGTCTTCTGTCCTCTGCTGGCAGCAGGCATGAATGTGGATCATAGACATGTTCCGGAAAAAGACCTGCACACATAAAATATGAATAAAATTTAAAAACCAATTTAACACAATGAACAACATCTACTATAAAGGCAAGAACACAAAGACTATTTTTGTAGAAAGATATCTCAAATAAAACGGTTTTAACAGAAACTTAAGCTCTGCTTGGGGCCTAAGTACATATGGATTTTCTTCCTTCCCTTCCTAGCTGCAAGCCTGCAATTTTCCAGGAACCTCAGCAGACACCACATTTATGATGAAAGACATGTCCTAATCTCTGTGCATCCATGATTCCATGGTCTTATCTCATCAGAATACCATCCAACAAGTCACCTCTAAATGAGCCCTATCATCTTATTCATAAAAAAAAAAAAGTTTCCCTAACCATTTTCATTGTTTTCAGGAAACTCCAGCTCTGCTCCTTACTGGCTTGTCCTGAAATTCAGTTTTTTATGGAGTCAGGAATCAGGCTTTACCTGAGTTGAAGCTCCCAAAAGATTAAGGAAAGGCCTCCTGCTACCACTAGAGATAGTATAGAACTGTAGAAAAGGACTTGATTTCCTGGCTTTGGTGAGTCCATATTCTGCCATAATCTTATAGTCACCTACAATGTCAAAGGTGTTGTCTGTAGCTAGAAAAGGAATCCTTTGGGCAGAGACTGGGTGTACAGGAGCTTACAGCTTACTCCCTCTGCTTTGACCCCTCGAGAGATGTATCATTATCACCCAGGAGCCATCTTTCCTTTTTCTTGATGAGCTAAAAAATCCAGTTTACTCTGACTTGGTAAAATTTAACACTCAACATTACCTTTCTCACCATCCCCACATCCAGAGGAGCCAAGAAGGATACAGTTATGGCTCCAAAAGTAAGACAACTTTGGGTTGATATTTTAAAAAACCTGACAGGTTCAGCTATAATTTTGTCATGTGTTCTTCTCCTTGATCCTGACTGGAATGAAGCATTGATTGATGGACAACTAAGAGTCATCTTGTAACCTTGAGGATGAACACCCTATGCTGCAAGGATGCAAAGACTCTTACTGGCATGTTTGAGCTGTGCCATCAACTACCTTTTGTTCCGAAAGTTAAAATTCCTACCTGTTGTAGTTATTATGTTGGGGGGGGGTAAGACTGCAGTAGAATCTGTTTTGTGTAGATGAGCACAGCTATAATCAACAGCTCCTTTACTCCAAAAGATACAGCCTCATCATCCTAGACTCTATACTCATCAAAGAGCTTGCACTGTAGACTACAAAAGCCAATCACCTTTCCCACCTGGCTGCAAGCTCAGTCTACAGCAACTACACATCCTGTGTGATTCTGGTTGCATCCTCAAAGGCAGCACTCGTCCTTCTAAACACTGGATGCTCTCACTGCTTTTTTTAAAACCACAAATAAAAGAAAGGCTATGAGCTCTGGTTTCAGTGACCATAGTTTGGCCAGTTTTAAAATCATTATTAGTACAGGAAAAGATCAACATTTAAAAAAATTTACCTAAATTACATGAAACTCAGGGTGTACAAGCTTTGTGAATAATTCTGCTGACCTCCCACAGAATAATACAGGGCCCATCATTGCCCCCTACAACTTGCCAGGGGCAAGACACCGGCAAACACTTGGCAGATTCTGATGCCAGGTGCACTGAGGTATGGCACATCCCACACAGGGAGAGCTCAGCTGATCATGCAGAAGTGCATAAATGTAACATTGATGTACATATTTGTCAGGTAATTTCCCTATCTTAATCAGACTTATAAATTATTTGTTCCATGGCTTCGGGGTGGTTCTAACAATATCCTCTTCTTCCTTGCTTTTTCAGGACTTTTCCCCTAACATTTGTAGTTTTAACATATCTCAAAGTTATCCCCACTTTGGGGGGCAGTAGGTGTGAGTTGTGACTTCCACCTCTATATTGTAAATCACAGGGACTCCACACATTACTAATGAGAATGCAAAGTTCCTCTGTCAAGATAACCTCTCATAGTCATTTTTTTTTTCAGGGATTGTGTCAGGACTGTATTCTTAGACCTCCCCTGCTCTGTAGTTAGGTGAAACCATGTGGGCTGAGACCCTTACTATCTTTTCATCTACCACATGCACAAGTATATAGGGGAAGATGGAGCCACAAGATGGAAAGAACTTGGGTCTCTTGAGTAGCTACATAAAGTAGTGGTCTGTGATTGTCCTGAGCTATTACAGGAGTCAGAATCAACTTAACAGTTCTAATTCCCCAGTGTTTTGGAAGTTTGTGACAGCACTTAGCATTATTGACAAAGTACTCCTTATTTAGCTACACCATTGCTGTGCTATTTCTTTTCTAAAATACTGCAAAAATTTGTTTTTCATTACAGCTACTGAGTATGTTTACTTTGGTTAGTATCAACCCCAGATGCTTGATAGGAAGCATCTTGGAGCTGTGAGAAACTCAAAATCCTTGGACTTTGTTCCCAGAGCATCTGGTTCAATTTGTTGATGATGAAACCACATCTTTGTTAATTAAAAGGAACTCTAGTAGCTTAAGGGATGGGTCAAAGCTTAAAGAGTATCAGATGCTTTCTCAGAGGACTTGGTTTCAATTCCTAGCACCCCTGTGGCAGGACACGATTGTCTGTAACTCCAGCCCCATGGGATCTGACTGTTACAGCAGGTCTCCCCGCCGGCCTCCCGGTCCCGCCGCCACGTGGGCCCACAGCCGCGCCAGCCCCAAATAACACTCAGAGACTCTGTATTTGATACAATCCCGTCGGCCAGTTACCATTACTGTTTATGGGCTAGCTCTGTCTTAATTATTAACCCATTTCTACTTATCTAAGTATTTCTACGTGGTTGTCTTATCGGGGAGCCGCGCGGCAGGCATGCTGCGTCTTCCCTGGGCTACATCTTGACCCTACCTACTACTTCCTCTTCCTCCTCCTAGTCTCCTAGCCCCGCCTATCTAGTTTTCTATTGGCCACAGTGCTTTATTAACCAGTATGAGAAACATATATACAGAATAACATCTCCCATCATCTCCTCTTTTCTGTCTAAAGTAAAAGAAGGGGTTTAACCTTAACATCTGACACCTTCTTCTTGTCTTTATTGGCACAGGCATGCACATGATACAAACACATACTTTGAGGCAAAACAACCATACACATAAAATAAAATATTTTTAAATGGACTTCGCAGCTGGCTTTCTTACAGAACATCCAGGTCTAGGACCACTTGTCTATATCAGAGGTCATCAAACTGAGTGTACATGAGATTGCTTGAGGGACTTGTTGTGACAGCCTTTTGGTCTACATTCCTATATGAGGCCTATGCTGTTGAGATCAGACTCTAGATCTTTGTTTTCCTTATAACGACAAAAAATAGTGTTAGTCACTTAGTAATTCAGCAGATAGCTGAGATAAAAATAAAGGCATACAGGGACATATACATAATAAGGCACAGATTTAGTTTGAGTTTACTTAGCTTGTCTGTCTAGCCAAGACATTCTAGAAGAACAGGAAGAAGGGACAATAGGCCAGAAAAAAAATGTAATACTCTGAGCTGACACGTGGAAGTAAATATTTACTGAGTACTTTGTATGGACATAGCATCATATAATCAGTCTCAGTTTTTTACTTCTTGATAAGAGAAAGTTCCAGAAGAAAAAGAGAATTGCAGATAACCAATACTTTGAGGAGTAAAACCTAGCTAAATAGAGGCAAATGAACAGTTTTAGAAAGAATAATAAGCTAGAACATGTGTGTATGGACACACACATGCACACACTATGCATACACACCACTCACACATGCACATGTTTATAAAGAAACCAAAGTTGGATTTGGTATTTCAAGGAGACACAGAATCACGGTGGGTATGGACAGAGAGAGAAGACAGACATATATAAAGGATTCACTTGGCAATAAATCTGTTCAAATTTTCAAGTTTAGTATTATACATATATGGAGAGACAAACAGACAAACACATATACATGATTCACTTGGCAATACATTTGTTCAGATTTAGTACTTTGTACTTGCCATTGTTTATATGACTTTATTTCAGTCATTGATTCTACTTTCTAAATCCACCAATTAATTTGATACTACCCACTCAGAAAGCATGGTATCCAATTTATTGACACTTTGTAAAGTACAGAGACAGATTCTGGCTGTTATCACAGAAAACATGAGAATGGGGATTTTCTTAAGAAACATTTATTTGTTTACAGAACTGCAAGGGCAGCTGAACTCAGATTAGAATCTACAAATCCATGGATGATACCCAAAACCATACCTTGATTTCTCCAATGCCACTACAAGAATTTTGCTGGGCATGGGATATTATTGCTGTACCTCTGATACTGTGGCTTTCAGGGACTAAATGAAGCTGTCCTTGGTTTACCACCAGGATTCCTGAGTTGGAATCCCTGGGCCTCTGTTGATGAGTCTCAGGGATACAATATCTGATTGGTGGAGCCCAGATCACATGTAAATGACCTTGCTGTAAGGGAGCCCATTTAGAGTCATAGGTAGGAGCTGGGAATATGGGTCAGTGGTAAAACACTTGCCTAGCATGCACAAAGCTTTGTGTTCATTCCTTAGAATCTCAAAAATAAATGTTATCAGGTGGGAAACTGTACGCGCCTACCCCTGCCAGCAAGGAAGACGTGAATCCGGGAAGATCTTCTTCATGCAGTTTTAATCAGGATCCTTGAACATGTTCTTCTGACCCACGGGACCCTGGGGGACCCCTGCACAGGCTTAAATCCCCTTGCACTAACCAACCCCAGTGAGCTATGTGGACCCTGCAGATAGGCTACCCTAACGCAGAAGCAGACAGGCTGAACATATTTAACCAAATAAGGACTTGTTTATGCCAGAGAGCACTTACCATCGGGGAGGTGGAAGGTGGAAACCAGTGCCATGTTTAAGGCATGGCACTTAGCAGCTCTCTACAGGAAACACAGAGAAAAGGAACCTTAATTCAAATGAATCAGTTATCATGAAAGCTGGCCATGTCATTAATTTGTAACCATAATCTAGATTTGAGCTCATTGTGTGCTTCCTTCTATAGACAAATTCATTAGCTGTAAGAGTTTCCGCACAAAAATGATTAGAATGACTGGAGAGTTGATGGAGAAGCTGTTTTCAAGGGTGTCCACCTCCTCAGTGTAAACATACAAGGAATCTATTAGGGATCAAATAAAAGAAGTAGACCTGTGTCTGTAAGAGTGAGATGCTGATGAAAGGTATCTTCTTGGTTATCTTGATACATCCTTGTGGACCCACAGTCTACCTGACCTTCAGATAATATGATGGACTGTTTCTTGCACCTTTCCTGTGTCTTACATCAAAGACAAGAAGAGACCAATTGATATTCCTCTCGACCTTGTTGCTTCAGGGTTTCCCTAAAGTTGTGGAAAGGCATTTAAGAGGTATAGCGGAAGAATGAATTGAGTTGTTGTCCCCAGAAATAGATTCAGGAGATTGTGAATGAAAAGTCACAATGTGAATGTGGAGAAATGCCTCAAATTTCTTAGGCTCTGGAGAAACTATTCTGAGGTACAACTAAACTTCCCTCAGAGTGTCCCCAAGGTGATTACACCCCAGGTTCCCATGACAATAACTAAGATGTTAATAAGCCTTCTATTGGGTTTTCTCCATTCCCTCTGCTTCCTCGAGTCAGTTTCCAAATTAGCTACTGGAACTCAAATTGTCATTGTAGAAACTGCCTTTGAAAGGACCCACAATTAGTTATAGTTGCCAACCATTGACAGAAAAATAGTAACTTCTAATATCCACCAACATGAAGGAGCAAGAAGAATAAACAACTATTTCCACCAACTGGAATCTTGCCCATTCCTCTCAGATCCCCATTTCACGGACCCATAGAAATCAGCTTCCTGGAGCACAAGGGTAATGGTGAGCAGAGGGTGATGGGCAGGAGTAAGTGGCCACTGCTCATTTCTGTCCACCCCCTTTCACCTCCTTGCCTCTGAGAAGTCTCTCAACTGCTGTGTCATGGCAGGGAGATGAACTCAGTTATGCTTTCATTTGAAATAGCGATTCGTCACAACATGTGCTCTTCTTAGAAGGTGGTGGGAGAAAACAGAGGCAAAGATACAATTATCCTAAATTATAGCCTCTACAGACCCCATTTCTCTACCTAATCCTTTTGCCTAAAGTGATAACTATCGTTCCCTTCTTCTGTTACCCAATTCCATATTCCCCTTTGGCAACATCATTGCTTCATTTGGAGACCATATGATCAGGTCATGGTCCCATCCTGGTTACTGCTGCACTACTGTGACAAAATGTCTGATGACAACAACTTAAGAAAGGATCATTTGGCTCAGCTTTAGAGGTATGGGTCCATCTGGGTGGGATAAGGCAAAATGAAAGTTCATGCTATGATAGGCCAGGAAGGAAAGGGGTGATGGCACACCACCAGCTTTCTTCTTTACTCTTTTTATTTCACCTGAGCCTCCCCCTAATGAGATGGTGGTACCACATTCAGGGTAAGTCTTCTCTCCCCAGTCAATCCTCACTGGAAACCACCTCATAAACATATCCATAAGTATGCCTCACTCATCTCTTAGATTATTAAAAAATCCAGTCAAGTTGACAATTAGTATGAACCACCAACACCCCTAATTTTCGTCTTTCTTGCCTTCTTTGTATGGTGGAACTCTCATTGTATCTCAGAAAAACAGTGACCTTCTCCTTTTCTTTTGTGTTTCTCCTCATAGTTATGGTAATTAGGGGAAACATTCCATCCGTGGGCATTACAACATCCAAAGCCCTTGAGCTTGAGAATACAAGGAAGAGCTGGGCAGTGGTAGCACACATCTTTAATCCAAGCTTTGGGAGGCAGAGTCAGGCAGATCTCTGTGAATTCAAGGTTAGCCTGGTCTACAGAGTGAGTTCCAAGACAGGCTTTAAAGCTACACAGAAAAACCATGTTTCAAAAAACAAAAAACAATACAAACAAAAAAAAAAGACAAGGAAGAGGCAACCATATCCAAATCAGATTATTTCTTGCTTTAGTGATGTGAGTACTTCTATATTTTTCCAGAGCTATTCATTCTCTGGATGGTGTACATGGCATCATGGTATCCCCTTGGTGGTTTCTAGCCATATCTTGCGTACTACAGAATAGTACTTTGCCCACACAGGCTGCTGCCTTCAATAGATAGATACATAGATAGATAGATAGATAGATAGATAGATAGATAGATAGATAGATAGATAGCTGTGTGTGTGTGTGTGTGTGTGTGTGTGTGTGTGTGTGTGTGTGTGTATTCCTTCCCCTTGAATATGGACTAGACCTAGTGATTTGCATCTAATGAATAGAATACAGCACAATGAGGTTATGTCACTGTCTAAGACTAGGCTAAAGAAAAGACTGTGTCTTATTTGATTTCTTTCACTCTTTTGTTTGTTTGCTCTCATGGAATCCAGCTGCTTTGTTATGAATTGCTCTCTTGGGAGATCTGCATGGCAAGAAGTTGTCATCTTCTGCCAATAGCCATATGCGTGGGAGTAGTTATTCCCAGGAGACAAGTCTTGAGATGTTTTTAGCCCTGGCCAATGCCTAGCTTGAGGCCTTGTGGAAGATCCTAAGTAAAAGTTCTCAGCTGAGCCAAGTTGAAGCACCTAGACCACAGAAACCTGGAAGTGGTGTTTGTGTCTGAGGGTCTTGGTTATAAAAGCCTTGCTTCCAGATAGCTCCTTTATGGATGAGAGGGCATACCAGGAAATTCTTTAGCCTTATGCTCCAGCTGTGTTTCTCTTGTTGTTATAAAGTGACAAATTACAGCCAAGGATACATAGAATAGCACCAAACTACATAAGATTGTCCACATAGCCCCTAATGAGAGTCTCTATTGGACCATTGTAAGGAAAGACGTTTCCATGAACAAAACAGGCATCTTTTCCTGTGAAGACAAACCTTTCCTTTTCCATAACAGGAAAGGTTCATTGTAAGCATCCTGTTATCAGACAGTTGCAGGTCTTTTAAGGAATGATCTTCCATTAGAGGTTTATATTGGCTTTTTTCCAAGGATGGTCTTGGTAATGGTGAAAGCCAGGTCAGTCTTGGTGAGGGGATGATTTTCTTGAACAGATGTATGAACTTTACCCTTGTTTCTGTAACCACACATGAATCTAGTACAAGGTTAACTCAATGAGACCTGAACAGAGTTTGGTTGTGTATGTATTAAAAAGAGACCAATTTAACTCAGACAGATCACCCTGACCATCTGATTGAAGCTTTATCTGTAGCAAGTGCTCTTGTTAGCAAACTTGGGGGGGAGGGAGTCATAATCTGTGCCCCAAGTAAGGTCTGGCCACCTGTCCTCAATAAGCCAGTTAAAGGAGCAAAATTAAAAGTGGAACATATAAAAAGAAGAGTTATTCCATGTGGCCACGTTGGGAAGAAAGACAAAGAGGCCATGGCAAGCCCATCTTCAGAGTCCTGAAGTAAAACCACAGCTTAAATAGAGGGCTGAATACATGCATGCTTAAGCAGGCCAAGTTGAGATGAAGTTCTGCCCTCCCACTGACCTATCTTTCCTGAACTTCAGTCTTATCCTGTAAGATGGCATGGCATACTGTTAGAATTGTGTGAAATCTCTTTCTGGAGACTTTTTCTTCTCCCAGCATGAGACTCCTGGGAAAATTCTCATTTTGGGAGGTCTGTTGTTTCAACTGTCTGATTTATCAGATTGAGAGATACATGTCTGTTTAGAATATCTTCATTTTTGCCAAGCTAGTTATACTCTCAGAAGGTATATATAGATACCTTCATATTCAGTCCATTTCCAGGCCTACACCCCTCTATTTCTCTCCAGACTTCCTTGTCACTAAGTTTTTCAGTGCTGTTCATTCAAAGCTCTTCACTCCAAAAGCTCTACCTACTTGGAAGACTGGCCATCTCCACCATCTGTTTAGGATCACTTCCAAGTAGATCTACAGGTAAGGGTCAGCATTCCTGGTTGATTCCAGAATATTCTGTAGACTCAACCATAATCTGATCTATAATGTCATACCTTTTTAACTAGCCATCAGAAACTCTTCAGAAAGCCATCGAGGAGGAAGAAAAAGTGACCTGGGATATTGAGTCACTTTCTTATACAGGCTCTGTCTTGAAGACCTCGGTGGCTTTTTAATTCTCTGCTTATGTTCTTGATTGGACATGCAACATTTTCATCTGCTTTATGTGCTTTGTATACTCATTTGAGTAGATAACCAGGCCATTCCACAGTCTTTGTCATTTTGTTACCAGAATTGTCAAGAGAGTGACTAAAGACCAAAGGCCATTGATTACAAAATCTGTACTCTCTGTGTGTGTCCCATTCCATCCCAAGCTGCAAGTAGTGATTTACATAATCATGAGGTCATTACAAACCATAACAACCGGTACTGCTCACACAATATGCCCATGTCAGCTAAATGAACATGTGAGCAGCCCAAGTCCAGAATCCCACTTTTAAAGGCTGCTTTCTTAGGCTGTTTCTGGTTCCATTTGCTATTAGGGCCATGAATAAAAACAAATGATACTTTGACATGAGGAGTTGAAGAGGGCCCGATGAGTCATATGTACAAAGATGTAACTGGAATAGTAAAGCACTATGGATAAGCCACAACCACTCTGATCCTAAAGGATGAGAGGATGGAGATGCCCTGAGAACCCAGTGAACTTCTAGCTGGAAAACACAACCTGCCTCAACGAAAGAGAACAGAGGCTACCAACCTGAGGCCTGGCAAGGAGGAAGTTGGAGCTACTCTCATGATATCCTCCAGTTCATTCCCTTGTCTACCATCAGTCAAACCCCATCAGAGGTTATGAGGTAAGAGAGGCAAACAAGAGATACCAGCTTTGAGGGTCATGGCATAAGTGGAGAAGGATGACAGGTAGAGCTAGAGGGGCAAATGAAGACCACCCAGTGCATTTCTCATGGCACTAAAGAGAAGCACATCTCCCCCAATGCATAGGCGTTCCATTTCTATGGCTTCTTTTATTAGAGTGTCAGTCTCTTCATCTGTTCAGGGAAAAACCAACTTGTACCCTGAGCTTGCTAACTGTCTTATTAGGAATGTCAGCACAGGAAGAAGGGTACAAAAGATGGGTGCAGACCATAACTTTCATTTTAACATTATAAATGTGTGATTGCAATAGATGCACCTCTTAATTAAAAATACTTCTTAAAATGCATTATGAAATAGAATATGGTGAGTTTCTTTTTAATTTTCTTTCTAGCAATAAAGACACCACAAGTGACTTGGAAGGAAAGGGTTTATTTTGATGTACAGTTTATAGTGCAACATGAAGGATAGAAACTGAAGGAGAGGCCATGGAGGAGTGCTGTTTACTGAATTGCTCCTCATGTCTTGCTCAGCCTGCTCTCTTACAGAACCCAAGACTCAGGATTGGCACTGCCCACAGTGAGCTGGGCCCTCCAACATCTGTCAGTAATGAAGACCAAACCCCACAGACCACAATACACTACAGATAACTTCTGGATCAATCTGACATATGCAAATTTTCAGTTTATGTTCTCTCTTCCCAGGTATCTCTGGGTTTGTGTCAAGTTGACAAAAACCAACCAGCACAAGGCTATAATGAATTATCAAAGTGAAGAAAATTATGGAGACATAGTGCAAATATTGACTGTTTCCATGTGGAGAGATATGACAATCAGATCTGCCATTAGGTAGGCTGAGCTAGAGAAGTTTGAGAGACACTAGGTGGCTGCAAGGGCTCCTCCATGACTGATGTCTGAACTTTATAGTTTCAAACTTCTGCCCATTGAGTTCCATTCCCTAAGAACCCAGATTTTTTTTTTTGAAATAAGCCCTTAGCCAAAGAGAGATTTAACTATAAAACTCTGTCAAAAATGTGTCTGAGTTCATGAGTCTCTCACAATTCAGAGTCCCACCCATAAATATCTAAAAAGGAGGCAGCATTGCCCTTGATTGACAACCTAGCAATCAATTTCTCCTTGGAGGGCTGGAAGTTTCATTGGTGTCCAAGAATTGGGCCAGAGAGTTGGCAGAGAGAAAGGTAAGAAGTTACTGGCAGTTAGGAGTATCAGTACAAAGTAAAAAATAAAAAATAAATAAATAACATAATGAGAATTAGAGGCAGGGGCAGAGAAGAGCTTGGCAGTGGATCATGGGACTGTTGTAAAAGCCAGGAGGTGGAAGGTTTAATTTTATGATGAGTATTAAACTTTTTGTTGCTTCTGTTGAGCAAAAGGAAATAGACCCGGTCCATCTGGTCTACCATTATTTATTGGCTTTGTGTTAGGCTAATAAAACTACCCAGATCAAGACAGATGAGTTCCTCAACTTGAAGGCATTTACATTCTTGCCAGGGAAAAAAGTTAAAAGCAAACAAAATAGGAAGAAGTTTGGTTTAACTTCATACAGTTTAAAATACTGTATGCAATGTGAATAAATGACACTATGGGATACAGGGATTAGAAATCTTTTCCTACATAAACCAGATGTTGAATATTTTTAGCTGGCAGACTGTACAGTCTGTTTTTATGCCTCATACATAATATTCAGCCTGTTGTTACAGCACAAAACAATCTATAGACAATAGGTTTCACTCACTAGCCATAATAGAATAAGGTAGATGAAAGTGGGGAGACTAGCACACAAGGTACCCTGAGGACATAGATGATGAGAAAGGGACAATCATAGGTTGCCATGGGGATGGGGATGAACATTCCTGGTAAGACAAAACGTTCTTGCAAAAAGCCTTTAGTTCATTTGGCTCGGCCCATTCCAGAGACAGAAAGAAGGCTGGTGCATCTGGAGTATATTAACTAAGTGTGAGGTAATGTCATAGGGTAGGATGCCACTTTGTCTTGATGTTTCTACAAAGTATGATGGGAAGCTGCTGGGGGGCTTAAAAAGACTGATGATCAGAGAGACCCAATGCTTGTTAGAGTAAGAAAATAACAATTAATAAACAAGAAATTGTTATTTCTTCCCACCAGTGCTTAACACAGCACTAATTAATGCCTTCTTGTATACTGAATGACAAAGCATTGTGTTTCCAAAGGGCCAAGTCCTGGAACAGGAGGGAACACAGAAACTATCTAGCACATAGTTTACGTATGAGTATATCGAAACCAAGGGAAGTTAAATACTTTGCCCATGATCACTCAACAAGTTGGCAGTGGAATAGGGCTGGAACCCCATCGAGAAGAAGAATCTCAACAAAGAGATTGGACCTGATAACAAGGCATCATCTGTTGACAAAAAGATGGAAAGATTCTGGATCCACTATGGTTGATGTCATAGCTGCATCCATATTGAGCCCAGCCCCGTATGTTCTTTCTGTGAGTGTTCTGGAGGAAGACAGGCTGTGAGATAAACTTGAGCAGCCAAGATTTCCAGACTATCAAGCTCAGCAGGGACCTTGAATACATAGGAGTCTTGAGCATGAACATTCTTCCACTGGCTGAAGAACCATGGTCCTAGGCAGTTAGCTTTTGTAAAGAATGAGAAGAAATCATCAGGTACAAAGTAGAAATGGCAAAAGCGTGCTTGGGAACATTTGACACATCCCTAAAAATATTCAGAAATACCAAAGACACTAAGAGCTAATGTATATGACAGCTAATGTATATGATGTAAAGAACCAGGGATTTATTACTGTCAGAAGTATTCCATCTCTGTAACTCTGCCCCATGTGATGTCAGGATAAGCAATCCATGTTTCAAATTCATATATGAACATATGGACCCATGTTCCTGTGAATTCATCATAATCATGTGGCAGCTCCTTGAGTGTCTATCTACTGCCTCTTACAAGACACTGGTTATTCTCAAAGAAGTACAAATAACATTAGTGACTCCCAAGTCTATGCCAAAGGCAAGCTTGAGCAACATAGCATGCTGGTATGGGCAGGATGGTGAGAGGTGGAGAATCACACCCTTTGTATGGAATACACGGGGCTTGGCAGTAGGCAGGCCTTGTTCAAGGATGTGAAGTCAGATATCAAGGGATGGAGCTTCTTTTCAAGCAAGGAAGTAGAGCCCCATGAAGTTAAGAATCTACAGCCTCAACATCTAGGGTAACTTTCTATTCCTTGGACAGGAGCCTAATTCTTTTCTCTTTAACATGGAAGCTATGGTTCTAATTATAGAAGAAAACAATGCAATGGTATGTAATTTACAAATTACTCCTATGTAGGTTCCATTTCTAGTGGCCAACTGGAAAAAGATCTCTCATTCAGCATGTACATATTTGAAATCCAGCCAGTGCTTTACAAATTCCACTCCCTGGGGAGAATTTGCAGGAGAATCATTCCAAACAATGGCAGAGCCATGTTTTAGGGAGAATGTCACCTTGCATTTTGCAGAATGGTGTTAACCTCCATGGTTAATGATCCCACCACCTTCAGCCACAGGGAAATTTGAGTCATGTGTTGTTTCTCTAGAATATTCAATTATAACCTTGGGGCCTTATGCTCATGGAAAGGATGAAATTTCGGGTCATCTATAAATAAAATAACTCAAAGTTCCAAGAGAATGCAGTCACTTCGTGACTGACTCTGGTGGTTTTACTCCTAGCAGAAATTATGACTCTTCTATGTGTGTGTGTGTATATGTGTGTGTGTGTGTGTGTGTATATATATATATATATATCTCCATGTGTGTACATTTATGTATATGTATGCATGTGCTTGCTAAGGCCAGAGGTCAATTTTGGGTGTCATTCTGTGTGAGCCCCTGAGATCTGCCTATCTCTGTTTCTACAGACATCACCATTACATGGGTTTGGGGGACTCAAAATTCATGTTCTCATGCTTTCAGGACAAGAATTGTACTGACTGAGCCATTGCCCCAGCCTCCAATAGGAATTGTTAACCATGACAGAAGATGGCCTAATGATTTACTATAAACAGAGCTCAAAGTTGCATATGAGTTCAAATCACTTTCACTAAATAGAATATAAGCCCACGGGTCAAAGAGTGCTAGAAGACATGAAAAAAAACCACAAGAGACATTGGAACATGGTCCTCACAGTGGAACTTGTGGCTCCTATAGTCAAAGACCTAGACATGAGTTTTGCACCTGACACCATTCGTCCCCTTGGAGATGGGAACTGCTCACTTGTGAGGATGAGTCTCACTAGCCCCAGATCTAGGCCATGACAATGACCAGAGCCTAGGGAGAGAACATTCACACTCCTAGGAGCACGTGGTCTAGCAAAAGGAGAAAAGCTTGAAAGATCAGGAAGTCTATTTATGAAACATTTACTTACCTTGCAAATTGGTGGAAAAACATAACATTCAGGTAGACAAGGGATAGCTTAGGCTCACTGCCAACTATTTGGTAAATTTTAAGACTTCTCTTCAAGAACTAGTCCATGTATAGAAGCTTGAATTTACTCTTTAATTTTCTCTGATAGCAATGTTACGGGTGAACCTTAGGCTGGGCTATGCACACCCAACCACTCAACACTTCAACTGGCCTGAGGACAATATGGGAGAGGGCAACACTCTGGCAGAGCCACCCATTTCCACATGGAGCAGTGGCCCATCTTTCTATCAGGTCCCTAATGGGGTTAAAGCAGGTGATTGTGTCTCGATCAGGCTGGAATACAGAAACCAAGGGCAGTCCCACTGGTATTCTCAGAATAGGCCTAGAAGATGGATTTGTCTTGTTTCTGATATGCAGGGGGCTCATATGTTCTGCAGAATCTATGATTCTGTCTGAACAGTTACAATGGACTTTATCTTAAATAGCCAAGAACTGGATCTAGCCCCTTTGGACATATGATAAAATCTCAGAGTTACAAGAATCTTAGAAGTAAAATATGAGACAGCGCTACAATCTCATACCTGTATTGGGCACTTGAGTCTGAATCATTTTTATTCTTTTTAGTTATCAGAGGCATTATGTGGAAACATTTGAAAATTCCAGGCCTTAGGTGCAGGCATAAAAAGAGGAGAAAGAAATCAAGGGAGGGAGGGAGGAGTGAGGGAGAGAGAGAGAGAGAGAGAAAGAGAGAGAGAGAGAGAGAGAGAGAGAGAGAGAGAGAGAGAGAGAGAGGGAGGGAGGGAGGGAGGGAGGGAGGGAGGGAAGGAAGGAAGGAAGGAAGGAAGGAAGGAAGGAAGGAAGGAAGGAAGGAAGGAAGGAAGGAAGGAAGGCAGAGATAGAAATAAATGTTGGTTAGTCTTGCTAGGCAGCTTGGTCTGGGGAACCTCAGTCTTTCCATGGTGGAAGTACAGGCAGGCTACCAGGCTCACTGGCATTTGGGGCATTTGCATAGGTTCTGACATTCAGCTCTGGTCCTTACAGTGGTATGGCAAGTGCTTACACAAATGAGCCAACTCCCAGCCCAGGATCTGCTTCAAAGGAAAACTGGTCTGTCTTTGGTCTCCTTTTTAAAGACAACAATTCTATACACAAGAGCTATACTCAAGTCTTTCGAAAGGGTCCATCATGTTGGACATGGGTGTCTTTCTGTATGAATTTTTGGAGGCACGAACATTCAGGCCATGGAACCAATGTGCTTTTAGGTAAATCGAAGAAAATAGAAAGGGTTATGGTAAAAGAGCTCTCCATTGTTCTCATTGACAGTTCTGTGTTTCAAGCTATTCTTTCAACAATCCGCATGCTCATTTAATATTCATAAGAACCATGAGACAAGTATTGCTTTTGTGTCCATTTTTCAGGCAGAGACCTTAAACTAACAGTACTGGGGACAAGGATGCCATTTTGTTTTTGAAGTGCCAGGAATTGAATTTGGTTTTGAGCATACTGGACAAATCCCCTACCACTGGGCTAGATCCACAGCCTCATTTTGCTGTTTTAAATTTGAGACAGGGTCACCCAAAGTTGCACAGGATATCCTCAAACTTGTTCTATAACACGGGTTATAGAACTAGTGATCTTCCAGCTTCGGTCTCCCGAGCAGCTGGGGTACAGGCCTATAACCCCAGGCTTGTGGAAGGGCCATTTGGCCAAAATCACATAGGAAAACCATGAAAGAACACAGCCTTGGCAATGATCCTTTTAAACTACAAAAGCCAGATTCATCCAGTGTTCTGCCTTTTGAGTTCTAGTTGTCTCACAAATAAAACCAAACTTCCAGAATAGGGTGGTGCAGATGTGACCATGTCTTCCTTTTTCGGTACCACTATCTCCTTCCAAGCAATTTGACTGACACAAGAACATGCTGGATGATGAACTTGTGTTTTGCTCACAGAGGGCCTCTCATACTGACTTTGCTTTGGGACATTTTATACTAATACTCTTTAATTATCATTATGTTTATTTATATGCAGGTTCTTGTGCGTGTGCCACAGCATTTGCGTGGAGGTCAGAAAGCATCTTTGGGGAGTCAGTTCTTGCCTTCTAGACCTTGTGCTGTTTTTGCTGCTCAGCTGTGTCCTCCAGGTCAGCTGGCTTTCAAGCTTCTGGATAATTCTCCCATCTCTGTTTCGTACCTCACTGCGAAGTTTGCAGGTGAACACCATGGCACCTGGCTTTTCTGGAGGCGTTCTGGGGACTGAACTCAGGCCATGAGGATTACATGGCAAGTGCTTTTACCTGCTGGGCCATTTCCCTGGCTCCGGGTTAATGCTAAAGTTAGGGTGCTTGGGATACAGTATCATTGAAGTAACACTTTCAGACTTCTTTCTTGTACTTGCAACTATGGGAGCCAATGAGAATTTACTGTGCCTTAGCCAGGAGACCCACCAGAGTGGTAGATACTGTGATGGACTTTCTTAGCCGACAATGACCTCGTCTTTCTTCCTGGTCTTCTCTGTTTGACTTATTCTTCTCTTTGGATGAATTCTGTCGCTAAGTGTAAACAGTCTTCTAAGAGACCTGTCTCCTCAGAGTTTCCTACTTATAACTAAATTCCAGCAGTAAACACAACATCAGTCCAATCTCAGCTCCTCCCACTCTTCCTTCACCCTGCATGATGGGAACAGCTGTATAATTAATGTTGTATAACAAATCACCCCCAAATTAAGCGATGTGAGCAACAACAGTTCTTTTTTCCTCAAATTTTTTCCTCATGATCCTACTGGTCACCAGGTAGTTCTGCTAATCTGGGTGGAGCTTGGTTGATGTCAGCTGGACTCACCCATGTGCTTGTGGTTAATTTGTTAGGTGATTAGAGTAACTGGTATAGGATGGCCGGTTCTTGATGACTGAGCTCTTTCCATGAATCACTGATTTATTTCCAGCAGGACCAGCCCGGACAGGCATGGTCTCACAGGGAAGGCAAAGGTCAAGAAGGAAAGGGGCTTCTGAAGCTTTTTCTGGTGTTAGAGCATGTTGCATAACTAACAGAAGAACTGGTGTGGGAAGGTGCTACCAAGGCAGAAAATGAAACACCATGATATCTGTGTATTTGTCTGGGATCACTGTGTATCTGTCTACTACACAGTGCAAGAAATGTAGCTTCACTAGTGGAAAAACTGTGAAAGAGCCTGAAACCCACCCAAGCCTACTCTTGCAATGAGGCAAGTGCCACATCAGTGACATTTGTCCCTCAGGTGAAAATACCCCAGGCAAATTTCCTCTCCTAAGGGGCAGTTCTTAGCCAGTCACGTAGGCTGCCCCCAAGTGCCTTAGCAGAGGATGCAAAAATGAAAAATCCCTCTGGATATCCCAAGCTACCTCTAATATTTCTAATCACTCTCCCCTTGGTTACATGAAAGTATTTCCTTTGTACCCATAGGCACAGATAGCTGCTTCCCCACCATCTGTAGTCTCTTGTCTAGCTGGAGACATACCTCCACTTGTCTTTATTCCCACAGCAGCTGTTACTATCCTGTAGTTTTGCACTGGTACCTACCCAGAGTGGAGTGAGAATTTACTCTTTGTGCTTCCAGAATCTCATTCTCTGTCTGCATCCAGCTGTGACTCTCCAGTGGAAGTTCCCACCCACCACCTCAGCAGAGATAATATGTAGAAAGTCTAGGACACTGTTTCTTCCTAAGGGTGCAATTCTCCCAAAAATCATCAGTCCCACTCCCCTTGAACTTGCTGAGTCCTTCTTGAGATTTAATGCTCTCAGAGGGAATCAACAGCTCTGCAGGAGTTGCTGCAGTAGAAGCAGAGGGCAAGCTAGAAACACCTTTGGGAATCATCTCAATTGAAGAGAACTGAAAAGAAGGTGGTTGGCTTTTGTTTCCCACATTTCTGGTGAGATTCCCTACTTCCAGGATGAACGATGGTATTTTAGTGGCCTCTGCTCCCGAGATGGGCTGATAGAGCCCTGCTCTCTATGTCCTATATACAAGACAAAAGAAAACATCAATCATCCTTATAACTCCAGATGTCATCTCGTTCCCCTTCTGTTTACAATATCTCATCTAATCACTCCACTCGTTAGAGCTGACAACTGAAATGAGCAAATTTACTATTTACCATCCTGGATCAAAATGGACCTGGGAGCGAGTAAATGTTGTTACTGTTGAATTGTACTTCCATCAAGTTCTGAATTGATCCTCCCTGCCAGCCCTCAGAAGAAAATAAACTTCTGACACTTAGATCTGTAGCTTCTAACTTCCAAAACCAAGTGACAATAGATATCTGCTGTTTAACACTATTTGTGGTACTTTGCCATGGCAGCTGTAGGAAATGCATACATAGGTCAAAGAGAATCTTGTCTGCAGAATACAGACTAATTCCAGAAAGTTCAAAAGGTCTAAACAGAAATGCAATTTGGAGAGCATGTAGACAGCTTCTCTTTGCCTAGTCACAAACCTATGTCACAATTAAAGAGGGAAAAAAAAACTGGAGAAGTCATGGAGCTTAATCAAAGTCAACGAGCCAGCTGAGGTCAGAGCCACAACTTAACTGAACTCTGATAACTGTCTTCTCATATCCTATTTCTACATATGCTAGTCATTTTTCTTACTCATCTATCTCTTTTTTTAAGCTTCCCATGATGTCTTAAATAAAAGAGCATTGTCACTGAAATCTAACATGGTGCCTTACACACAAGTATCTCATGATGTTTATTATAATAATATTTCTAAGGTCTACCACAGGGTAATATTTATATATTTTTTATTTTTTTTCTAAAGCAGCTACTAGAGAAAGAAAAGAAAGCAAGCCTCTATGTGTCAGGCTGTGGACAGCAACTCCCAGTGGACCAAAGTTATCAGTCTGGTCCACAGTCAGCCAAGCCAAGCAGCCTTCTGTTGACAGCAAGCAAGGGACTCAGGAGGAAGCCACTCAGTGAGGTCTGACAGCCACCCATGATCTGGGGCCATCTCCTAGAAGCTATAACTGTATATACTTCCCAGGTTAAATCCTCATATGTGTCTTAAGGCAGGGACTGTCTAATTTATTTCTACAATTTTCATATTCTTGGCAGATGCCTAGTGGTAGAGCTTCAGGAAACCTCTTGTGTAGTTGCTTAGCTGCTAAGTAAAAAGGGTAGGGACATTTATGAGGTGATAGATTATTTAAAAATATACCTTTGTGTTTGGGTTGGGGAAGTTCAGACTTTGCTATTTGTGATTCTTCTTTTCCAAAGTTGGTATGAACGTTGACAAGAAATCACTATCCAGTTTGCATGTTTCACAACATAAAATGCAAGCTAGAAGTTTGAGAACACAAGCTTCAATCAATCCAGTTTCTATAGGAAAATTCCCCATCAAGCACAGCTATGATGTAAATTTTACTTTGTGCATGGCATGATTTTCCCTAATACAGTCATATAAAGGCTTGGGGTGGATCACATTTGATAGTGACATTTGGAAATTCTGGTTTTATCTGTTTATGAGCTGCCTTCCCTGTACCCACAGCAGAATCACTAGTCTGTCCCAAATCCAATCTCAGTGAGGCACTTGCACAGTAAATGGTCCTTGGGATTTGTGTTCATCATTTGTAGACCATGCAGTTTGTTTCACTATAGGAATAGCTTATTTATGGATTGTAAGATCTTAGTGTTGGGAGAGAGGCAGAAATGCTTTTGCCTTTGCTTCCTCCAAAGCATTTGATTGCTACTGACACACAAATGCATCGTCATCTACCACGCACATCGTACACTCTGCAGTAAGACACAGACTGGACTGAGATGTTGAGGCTTGAAAACATTTTGGTTGCTTGTATGTCACAATTTAAATTCTGTAGCAATGCAAACTTTCTAACCCAAAATCTTCATGTAACATTTGAGGCTCTCTGGCTG
The DNA here is from genome assembly GCA_030556225.1 of Cricetiscus sungorus. Taxonomy (NCBI): domain Eukaryota; kingdom Metazoa; phylum Chordata; class Mammalia; order Rodentia; family Cricetidae; genus Cricetiscus; species Cricetiscus sungorus. The sequence goes on from JANBXA010000372.1 coordinate 40,246,879, forward strand.
AAGGGTTCGCTTCCAGGGGCGATGTGGAAGCAAGGATTGTAATGGGAGGTTTCTGAGAAAGATGCTCACTATCTTTGAGCTTCAGTTCACACCATTGGTACATATGCATCATAGAGCAATTTTGATTCTTTAGGGAGAATTAGGTAATACATACGTTTGGAAATTGTAAGAAAAAATGGAGACACGCCTTCAACATTGTGGTTAAAAGCTAGAAACCACAGCCTCTCTGTTCTTTAATGCTTAATAAGAAAATCCTTTTCTGACTGTATGAATAATACTTTGGAAACAACAGCAGGAGATGAGGCCTTTCCGTTATATACAGTTCAAATACCTATCAAGTGCATTCACTCGCTCTCTGCTGTTTGAAATCTTTGTGCCAAAATAGTTGCTGGGAGAAGTCATGGAGCCTGCAGATAGAAATAGCCCTGCCTGCTGGGAGAAAGAGGATCTTGGAGAGCTCTCCTCTCATCCTCTTACACATAGCCAGGAGGCATTTTTGCATTTTTGCCAGTTGCTATGGAGACTGAATAGGGAACACATGTAAATACTCAGCATGCGTGAGACACACTGAGATCCTCCTGCAATGTAGTTCCTCTTCTGCTTGGCTCTTCCTCTTATGGCTTTGAGCTACAGTTTGCAGCCTCATCTGTAGGCTCTGTGGTTTCATGCCCCAGACTCATGCACAGCTCGTTAAGGATCTTGTCTACCATAAGGGACTGAGAAACATCTACATTACAGCCATGAGACCTAGATTTGAAATGCCTTTGGGGTACGTTTTTGGCACTGGTTTTGTTACTCCATCTCCCCGGGGGAAAGCAGCCTTCTTTATATGGGGGTATCAATGTATGAGAGGCACATGTGTCGGGAGGAGAATGGGATGGCATTAGACAGGCTGGGTAAAGATGAAAGGACAGGGTGTGTGTTATGAATATTGAGTAATTACTGAATACTCTCAAATGTTTGTCAGACTGTGGTCTTATCTGGGCACTTACCTGTGGAAAGTGGTGGTTGATTTTGGAGTAGGAAGTTAGAAGGTTCCATGCTTCTTTTTATAAGAAAAATAGATTTATTTTATGTGCATCGGTGGTTTTACCTTTATATATGTCTGTGTGAGGGTATTGGGTCCCCTGAACTGGAGTCATAGACAGCTGTCAACTCACATGCAAGTGCTGGGAATTGAACACTGGTCCTCTGGAAGATCAGTAAGTACTCTTAACCACTGAGCCTCCAGCCCCCTCGATGGCTTCTTTTTAAAGATCATTGTGCATGCTCTGTGTGTTGTGCTTTGTTCTACCAAGGCAGGCAAGCTCACAGGAGGGATCCAGGCTTTGGGGCTTTGCTCTTCGCTCCTCTCATTTGCCATGGCCTGAGGTAAAGAGAAGTTCCCGCTCACACAACTGTACATTCAAAATATCAGATTCATTCAACCATCAATCTTTTCTGACCCTAAGAAACAAAACAAACAAAAAACAAAAATAATTTTAAAAACCCAGACCCAAACCCCTGAACCTGGTGTTTTCTTTAGAACACAAAGACACACCCTAAAAGCTGAGATATCAGAGGCCCCAGCAACTCCTGGAAGAAGCCCAGAGGGCCCTAGGGTGAGTGTTGGCAAGCCTGGGGTTGAGTTTTTAAAAGCACCTCCCCTTTTCTAAGTCTTCTTGTGGCTTCTTTTGGGATGTTGGAAGAAGGGCAGAATCAAGGATTAGGGTGTTGGCCTCCAGCCTCACCCACTGTCGGCTGCCACCCACCCAGCCACCCATACTCAGCAGAGGTCTCTCTTCAGAATGTTCCTTCCTTGGTGACAGGAGCAAACCTTGCAGAGAATTCTTCCAGAGCTCTGGCCTGGGCCTCTGCATACACTTTCCATTCCAGAGATGTAGAGTTGTGCCTGTGATTTACTCTGTGATCTTACGGAATCTGCAGTCCAGCTCTGGGCAGCTGTCCAGTGCATGTGTTTCTGGAGAATGCAGTCAATGAGCAGAGGTTGGGGGGCAGAGGAGGAGTGGAAATTTAGAGCCTGTAGGCTGTCCCTAGTCCAGCTAAAGCTCTACTCACTTTGCTGAGGAGCCAACTGGAAGTCACTAGGCAGGAATGTGAGTGTGGAAGCTTCAGGAGGTGGAGGGGGCTGAATGGCAGCTGGGACAGTGGAAAAGCCCAGCCAGGACAAGAATCTCAGCCCAGATCTTATTCTGTTCATGAATCTTATTCTGCCCATCTAGAAGGAGAAAATAAACATGTTTACATATGAATTTCCATAAGTTGAGAAAAGGGGGTATTGTTGCATCTAGCAAGTGTTTGGTTTGTGTTTGCTTTCATACAAAGGAAGAGAATTAAAAGGACCAGAGGAAGAGAAGTCACATAGATAACAAGTTGGGGAGGGGGGCTCGTGAGGGTGTAGAGGTTAATGCGTTTAATTAGTAAATATGATGTAAGTATCCATTGCCTGCTAGGACCTGTTTAAAGTGTTGGGCTCCACATTGAACAAAATAGGCAGAAGTTTCTGAGCTCATGGAAAAAGCCTACATTCTAATAAGAGACATAGATGATAAAAAAAAATCACATTTAAATAGAACAACAGGTTTACATTTGTATTTATACTATATTGTATTTCACACATACAGACAGCAATGTGGCCAGGAATGGAGAGGGAATTTGTAATTCTATAGAGGACAGTAAGGGGCTCACAGCCAGAGTTCTGTCAGGGTCAACTTTTAACAGATGGCAGGAGCTGTTGTGCAGGAACCCAGGGAAAGAACATTCCACAGGGGCCACTGTGGCTGAATAAGAAAATGAGAGGGGAGTAGTAGAGGTGAGGCTGGAGGCAACACATCATCAAGGGGCTCTGAGGGACTTGAGCTTTTCTTCAGGGTTAAACAACAAGCCATTGGAAAGCCCTAACTTAAAAAGTAATCCTGAAGATCATTTGGGTTGCATGAAAATATTGGTGGTCCTGATGCTATCCCTTGTAATTTCTGCTGTTCAAAAGGAAGGGGAAAATGTCAACATGCCACCAACACGTTCTGAGGAACGAGATAGTGATTCTGGGTTAATGAATGGTACCCACACACTACCTGAAACTGTCTTGGCTCTTCAGAGTCTCCTCTCTTTCTCCTTGGAGAATGTGTTCCATAGAGAAGCCAGACTTTCACCACTCAGAGAAGCTTTACTTATTCAGCCATTGAAAGTTTTTTGCAGCCAGCTGTGACTGTGATATGAGTTTAAAAGACTCTAAGGTTGGTCATCCTTATTCTTGGTCTATAGTTTGAACCAAAATTCAAACTGAAAATGTTACATACAAGTACTCTGTAATAATAAATAAATTCATATGCCTTTCATTAATATTAATATTAATATTAATATGTGCAATGTTTGCTTCCTACAGTTGACCAAGTCTCCCTTATGATCCCTGAAATGTATGGAGTTTGGAAGAAAAGAGTAGATGTATATGATCAATCAGCATAAATTGGTATTTACCAATGCCCTCTGCTCCATAGACATTAGTACCTGCATCTGTTGTTGGCAAGAGTGGCATTGACGTGTGGCTATGGATGTAGACATCAACATGGTGACCTACAATCCTCATAGGCACCTCTATGGGGTTGAATTTGGTTCTGTGTTAAGGTCTCTCAAGGTTCCCCAGGTCCAGATTGTCCTTTGGCATGCAATAGTGTTCATATCCATGGAACACTGATGATATCTTGCCACCAGAAATCAAAGTGTTTCATTTCAATGGCTGCCCCTTCCCAGTCTCAGGCCTCTACATTTCCACTGATCACCTTGAACTTCTCTGACCTTAACCCAGATCCATAGTCAAATGGAGTACATCATGCTGCTGTCTGTGAAGGTCCTTCTGACTACACTGTATTACACATGGACACTGTGCCAAAAATACTTATGAGGTTTTTCCTGGGTGCTTTCAGTCACCTCCAGGCTGTGTTCTTAGTTCATCAATGTCTTCTTATACTTCTATAGTTCCCTTTCCAGAGAAGGCTTGACCCTAAGGAGTGAGGAAGGCACGGCCTGCTATTTGAAGACCAGACTCTTCCTCTACCTCTATTTTCATTCTCACTTGTTCCAGGAAAAGAAGGAATAGATTTGTTCTTAACCATTCCCATTACTTTCTCCTCAGGATATCTTTTCCCTTGACAGAATATGACCTGACTTGGCCAGTCCCTTCGAGGCATTATGGTTCTGCTCAGTATGTCTTTAAGCACAGATACTAAAAAGTAAAATTAAGAATTCAAGATGCTATTTATGGTATGACTTCCTTTGTTTGGGCTCTTATAATAAAGTACCATAGGCAAGGCAGTTTAACTAACATGTTTGTTTGCCCCAGTTTGGGAGGCTGGAAGTTCAAAGTAGGGATGCTAATCTGGTTCCCCTTCTACTTGCATATTCTAGCTATTTACTGTACACTGTGCAACAGAAAAAGAAAGAGGGCTCTTTGAGATCTCTTTCATAAGGGCACCAATCTCTGACTTCACCCTTGACTCAGAAACCTCCCCCAAAACCTACTTACTAATCCTATTAACCTTAAGAGGTAAATCAACCCAAGAACCCAGAGGCAAGAGGCATCCAGTACTGTACTGGGGCATAACAACTTACGATGATATAGAAGGAAGGAAGTGGGATGGGTCAGTTAAAGCCTGACAGTGACCTGAAAAAGTTTTGGCTAGCCCAGTGGGGAATTCCAGAGCAAAAACTGTTCATTTGAGAAGTTGGTGTTTTAAATAAATGCTCATGTTCTAGCATGTTCAGCATATTGCCTAGTGGTTGCCTGGCAGACTGAGATGCCCTTCGCTTTGAAACCAGGAAGATGCTCTGAGGCCAAGGCTGGAGGCTGTCAGCTGGTCATGGTTCTTACCGTCACAATTTAGTTTTGCAGGGAAATCTAATGGACACCTCTAATGCTGCCAGGGGTGTCTGCTGAAGACTGGTGGACTGGGAGAGTCATGGGAAGCACACTGATTTTATGTTTTCTAGTTGGTTTAAATGTTCCCTATATTCTTAACGTCACCACTGAACATAATCTGAGCCCACATCCTCTGAATTTCAGGTGAGGTTTATCCTCTGCAACCACAGCACAGAACAAAGGTCACAGATTTGTCTTCTCTTGAATGTTTTCCTAGAACAAGGTCACAGAATAGCATAATGCTTCCAACCATAAGCATAGACCTCACAGGGTCTTATATGTTTTGTCTGAGAAGTTTTTAAAAACCTTCAAAAATGTCAGTTTTAATTCATTGTTTGGAACCAACAAGTACCCCACAGTTTAGTCTAAACCTAAGTTTTAACCAAGAAAGTATTTATTGTATGTGCTGCCAAGGAAATTCGGTGGTTTGTCAATAGCACACTAACTAGCGTCAGCATCACTAATGGTGACAGACGACTGTTGCAAAGCTCTAGCAAAGGACTCCCCAGTGAGTCAGAGGCCAATCATCCAACTGCCTGCTCACCAGCTTTCCTTCCTGTGAGTCACTTTAAGAAGCACAACTTCTTCTTTCTGTTTTCAGCCTTCCTCTGCTCCAACCAGTGGCTGTTCAAGCCACATTATAATTCTGGGAAGTATTAATAGATAAGACTGGGTCTCTCTAGGACAGCTCCTCTTAGGACGGAAGTAGGAGAATTGACATAAGGGTAGGTGAGGTGCTATGAGATAGCCCCATAAACAGGACGACTTATGCTATAGCCTCCAAACCCACATTTTAAAAAGTTGGCCAAGGGGGCACTTTGTAATTTCAACACCAGGAAGGTGGAGCCTGGCAGGTCCTTGAAGCTTGTGGGCCAGTCATCCTAACCTACTCAGTGAGCCCCAAGCCAATGAGAAATCCTGCCTCAAAAAAAGAAAGAAAGAAAGAAAGGAAGGAAGGAAGGAAGGAAGGAAGGAAGGAAGGAAGGAAGGAAAAAAGAAAAGAAAACAAGTAGAAGTAGAAGGCTACTTGTTGTTCTCTGGTCTCCACAAGAATGGGCGCATACGTGCATGTGCATCTACACTTGCACCTGTTTTTACATGCTTGCAGGCACATAAACACATGGAATAGGTAGAAATGTGGTATGTAGAGGGAAAGTTGAAAGAAAAAGTCCTAGAGGTCTATAAATGTCACGATTCCCCAGAAGTCAAAACATTTAATCATAGTTACCTGGGAACATTTTTGTGAGACAAAAAGCAGAGCTTCTTGTGAGATTTGAATTTTATGTAACAATTAATATTTAGTATAATAATACCCACTGAAACATTTCAGGTATGTTTTTCTTTCTTTGTTGATCTGAAACTTAACTTTCCCTAGGTGACCCATATTTTTATTTGTTAAATCTGATAACATCTCCCTACTGGGAGGTATTTTAACCTCATCATCTATGGTTGATGGGGCTAGCAAGCGACAACTTCAAATAGGAATTTAAGTGTATATATCCATCTGTCTTTGATTTTTACAGAAAGATACACATTAGTTACACTCTCTTGGTACAGAACTGACATATCACTGCATTTTTAAAACTGAACTCTGGCTCAAACTCACCAGAAAAATCACTGAAATTGGATTTGCTGTCTTTGCCTTAGTACTGTTCATATCATGATAAGTATAACTCCCACAAACCTATGGAGTCTCCATCTTCCTTTAATCTGTGAGATCGTTTGCTACTCTTTTGCTTGGTCTCTGACTATACGTGGGACTCTGTCCTCTATGCTATCCAGCTGTAGTATTGGCATCTGACCTGGATCTTCCCACTTCTCTCTTTGATTCTAAGTTCATCTAAGTTCATACCTTGGGTGTCTCTCTCATACAAGCACACACTTGAAACTGCACTGCTGACCCCAAACTCAGCATCTTCCCAGATAATGATCTCTCAGCACTATCTGTAAAGTGCCAGGCGGCCTTTGGAAGTCTACAATATCTGTCACAAGTACTCACTTCTGCCACTTGTAGTATATGAAGAAACATGTGGTGGCTTGAGTGAGAATGGCTCCCATTAGCTCATGTGTTGAATACTCGGTCTCCAGTTTGTAGGACTGTTTGGGAAGGGTTAGGAAGTGTGGTCTTGTTGGAGGTGGTGTGTCATTGAAGTAGGTTTTGAGATTTCAAGTCTTGCACTAGACTCACACTTTTTCCAGTGTGCCCTCTGCTTCCTGTTCATGGATCAAGTTGTGTGCTCTGAACTACTGTTCCAGGGCCATGCCTACCTGCAACCACATTCCCTGCCATGATGGTGATAGACTTCTATCCCTCTGGAACTATAAGTTCCAAATAAAATCTCCCTTCTATAAGTTTCCTTGGTCATGAAAAGTAACAAATACAAACCATAAGTACTTATAAAACCACCTTTACCAAAATAGGCCATAATTTGCTCCCTCATATCCTCAATGATCCTGCAACCTAACTCTTTCTGCCAAACAATTGCACTTAGACTTAAATGAAGGCTTCTTGGTGAACAGGAGCCACATATTATATTTTACTTGGCATAATGCTAACAGGCTCTTCATGCTGCCAATTCTGTTTTTCAGTCTTGATAGTTTGGTCTTGAGTTTGGTAGCCCCAAACTCTGAGGTAGAAGGACCATCATGGCTTGAAGCTTATCACAGCCAAGTGAGGTAATGTATGCCTTTGCCTCCATCACTGTCACTGGAACCCACCCCCTTCCTTTCCACAAATATTACCTTGGGTCCAGATTCAGTGGCCAGAAGTCACTCAGGTCAGAAGTCACCTCTGCTTTAGTACATGGGACCCTTGTTCCTGTCACAATTGACATGACTCCCTTTGCAGAAAAGTCCATCAGAGCTGTGAGGGATGGTTTGCCTTGTAACAGCTATGAACTGAGAGAAAATCCTTCTTAGATGACTAAAATAATATCCAGAATCAAGCAAAAAAGCAGCTAGGACAAGGTTTCAGGGCTACAACTGAAGTGTTTTAGCACAGGAAAATTAACATGAATGAAGACTGGTTTTTTTTAAACAGTAATTATATGAAAGTATTTTGTTATGGTATGAAAATGAAAAGCAGATATCACACACACACACACACACACACACACACATACACAAATCCACAAAAACATGTGAACATACACATTTATTCACAAGGGTAAGGCTTAGTTGGGATCCTAATGAATAAATTTCCAAAAAAATTTAAATTATAAAAGGAAAACAATTTTCAGAACTGCATAATTCAAGTCTTTAAAAATGTTGATTGGCACTGGCTTTTGCTTTGGGTCACCTTGACCAGCACATCCTACATATCCTTTTATTTAATGGGATAAGTAGTTATCTCAAGAGTGCAATTCAAGATTTTAGAGGCTATATACTACTTTAATTACAGCTCACTCTAATTTTAGAGCCTCTCTCTCTTTTAAAAATTTGTTTTGTATTTATTTTTCTGCTTTATAATAAAATTTCCAGTAGCCATTGCAGCTCTAAATTGAAACTCTCTACTTGCTTTAAGAAGAAAACATCTGAAAAATTACAGGACCCTTGGAAGCTCTCTTGGAGGACCTGAGTTGAGTTTCTATAACCTCTATGGCAGCTCACAACCATAAGTAACTCCAGCTCCAGGGTATCTGGCACCCTCTTCTGATCTCTGCAGGCACCTTGCATGCATGTGACACATATACACAATATACAGGCAAAGCATTAATGCACATGAGATAAAAGTAAATAAATCTTAAAAACAGTTGTACACACCTGTATAGTTCTCCACATGAGCTCTGTGCTCTAATAGTTTGAGCTGTGGCTGTACCTCTGCTAGTATTAGCCTTGACTACTGCAGCATATCATGTCTTGAAATAAGGCAGAATGATTTAAACCACTCTTTCTTCTTTTTAATATTTTCTTTGGGTTCCAATATAATTTTACAATGATTCTGTCTATATCTACAATATAACTTACAGAACATTTGACTTGCTTCTTGTTAAGACATGTATGTTAATTGGCAAAGAACTGACATATTTACTGTGTTTTACATTCTAATCCACAGTCAATCTGTTGCTGTAATTATTTGTCTTTTTTTGGTGTCTTTTATTGTTATTTTGTAGCTTTAAATACATAAATTCTGGACATAGTTTATTAGATTAATATCTGGATAGTTCATTTTTGAGTGACTAAATAATATTGTATTTTGATTTTCATAGTCATTAATTTTCTATATTGATTCTTCATTCTATGGGTTGCTTGAATTCATCTATCCTAAGAAACATTTGTAGATTCCCTAACACTTATACAAAAAATTTATGTCATAAGAAATAAAAATGACTAGATCTCCCTCTCCAACAGGTGTGCCAGGGTTTTTCTTCTTGTTTTAGTGCATATATAGTGTAATGTTAAATAAATGTGGATAGTGTTGAATAAAAGGAGGCACTATTCCTTATTCCCAAGTTAAAAAGTATAGCATTTGCTCTTTTGTCAACAATTGAAATATTAGTATAGGTTCTCCCCATAGATGCTCGTTTACCAAGTTGGGGCTGTCCCCTGCTTTTCTTTCTCTGAGAACTGTTGACCATGAGTAAATAGTAGTTTTTTTCCCAAATGCTTTTATTTTTTTTAATTGCATCAGTTATATCCATCCATGGTTTTTCTTCACTAGTTTATTGATGGTGTAGATTGTATGGGCTGATTGTCAACTATTAAAACAACTGTATATTTACCTCTAGTTTTCTTGCATTTGATTAGGGGTGGGATCACAATAGCTTTCTGTGGTCTTTTGAGAGAGTCAAGACGCTATTGTCTAAAAGTCCCCGAACTTACTGGGCCAATTAATTTCTGATTTCTTGACCAGAAAAAGGGGCTTTCACTGTGGCTATTTTAGTCTGTGCTCAGAGTTTTCCAGAATTTAGAATTATTGAGGCAAAAAGCAAAATGAGAGGTCCATGTGCCCCAAAGTTCCCTACCTATCTGTTCCCTTTGGAATCTCCTGCTTTCTGGTCTACAGGTAATGCCTGGGGTCTTCAGCTGTGCGCACATGGGATGAATAGAGAGAAGCACACCTGCTACCCTTTTGGAAAAGAAATTATACATTTGGTCCTTTGGAGTTATTTGAGACTCTATTGTAAGAAACATTGCGTCCCAGATGATGTCTGGTTTAAAGTAATTACATAGTTCATCCCTTTTGATAGTTATTTCTCACTTTTTCTTGTCATTTTTCCAGGGGGAGGGGTCTTCTATACTTTCTTGAAGTCATATACCTTTGTCCAAACAGAGAGTTCCTTTAAAAGATTACCTTCTAATTTATGTGAATGTGTGGGAGCCTGCATGAGTTTATGTGCACCACATGTGTGCAGGTGCCCATAGAGGGCAGGGAGAGCATTGGATCCCGGAACTGCAGTTACAGTTTGTTTAGAGCTGCTCAATGTGGGTTCTGGCAAGAATGACAGTTTGCTGAAAGTCCGCTCCCAATCTCCCTTGCTAACTGTGTTTGAGAGGGGAATGAGTCACAAGGACTCTACCATGGAGATGAATCCATCCATGGATTAATGGATTAGCAGATTAACAGATTATTGCAGGAGTGGCTTTGTTGTCAAAGTTATTCTCTGGTTGATTACTCTGTCTTGCTATGTAATACCCTGTTTCTTTTTGGAATTCAGTAAAGGTTGCCCACTAATAAAAAGGCTTTCGACAGGTATGGGCCCTCGGCATTAAGTTTTTCAATATCTGGAACTTTCATAAGTAAACCTCTTTTCTTTAGAGACTTCCCTTTGTCGGGTGTCCACAGAAATCACTAAGGTAAAAACAGAAAACACAGTGAGGCGGGCCTAACTTACAAACAACACACAGCCACTGTAGTACCACTACCATTATTTGAATGATGTGTGTTTGTGTGAGGAAGTACTATTATGTGAATCCACATTTGCCAGAGGTGACCGAGAGGAAGGGAAAAAGTTAGAGCAGGTCAGCAAGTCGCTAAGATCTGAGTCAGGCGGGGTCAAGGTCAGGGTCAAGCTTTCACTGAGAGAGAAAGTGAGAAGCCAAAGAGTGGGAACATGAGTCAGAGTAGAGCAGCAAGCCTGGAAGAAGCAATGGCATCTGCAATCCATGGCTGTAGAACCAGGTAGACAAGCCATTCAAATAGAGGCCAGTTGAAAACACTAAATTTGGGTCACAATCAGGTCATTCCAACATCAGGAGGTGCTGCTGTTGGTTTGTGGAGAAGGAGGAAGAGATCGGGGCAACTTTAAGGACCAGGAACAGGACTGTGTGGGGGCAAGGAGAGGGGTGCACTTAGAGACCAGCCTCCTACTCTAGCAGAGGAAAACTTCTGTTTGGGTTTCTTGCATTCTTACTCTGGTTTACCATAAAATCAGCTTAAAGTTTCCACAGAAGGGATGTATGTATGCACTTGCTATGAATCTAGGTGAGGTTAAATTCAATGAGGTCTTTGAAGAGATTTTTTTTTGAGAATTTCATACCTAAGAACTCTATTTCATACCTACCTCTCCTCTTCTCTCCAATTCTTCCATGTTCCCCCTACTTCTTAAGTTTGTGACTTCTTCAATAAATACTATTAAATGTGTGTATGTAAGAATATCTCTCTCTGTCTCTCTGTCTCTGTCTCTGTCTCTGTCTCTGTCTCTCTCTCTCTCTCTCTCTCTCTGTGTGTGTGTGTGTGTGTGTGTGTGTGTGTGTGTGTGTGTGTGTGATCACAGCCTACTGAGCCCATTTAGCATGGCTTTTGTGTACACACAAATAAGTGTAGCTATCACTCCTCCTCAAAGAAGTGTCTTGGTTCTTTTTGAAGCGTATGAAGGTTACTACCAAGATCCACAACTGTTCAAAATGCAGAGAGTAAGTGCCATGGATGTCCAGGCCCACTGACACAGCTACAATGCAGAGGAGTCTTTTTGTCTCACGAGACTCTGACCATGTGAGGTCAGACTGAGATGCCGTGTAAATATATAGCTAGGTGCTGTAGGAGCATCGGTAGAAAATTACCAAAAGACAGGAAAATGACCACATGTCCGAGTTGCCATGTAAGACTTGTGGCTTATGATCATTTAAGACAAACTGTCAAATCCTATGATTCTGGTGTGGGCTGCATTCTCAGAGCCCATGGAAGCAGCTGAAGCAGGACAAGGGTCAGCCCACAGTGTATGTGAACCTCCATACATCATTTCTCTCAAAGGGATGGTGTGATCTACTTGTTCCATAACCAAAAGACACATAGTGAGTTTTAAACAATTTTTCTCATAGTTGAAGTCACAGAGCTATTATAAACCCCTGAAAAGGGGCCAGCACAAGTGAAAACAGCTGTTGGGTAGAAAACCAGTAGTGCTGGGTGATTGAGATATTTCTTTATTTCTTTTTAGAGAGGCAAAGCTACATCATTTAAAAAGCATTTTAGGAGATGTGAGCTGCCTTCATGAGGTCATGGATGTTGCTAATGTCCTAACTCAGGGGCAAGCGATCCCATTTTTAAATTCCTGCTGTGCCTCCCCAAAAACCATTTCCTAAGTCACAAATAAAAGTAAGTCATAAAAAATGTAACTTGCTTTTATTTCTATGTTTAGCCTGCACTTCATGAAGACTCACCCTCTGGGCTAGCAGCCCGACAATACCTCATAGCACTTAATAAGTTTCCCATGATCTGATAGATCTTGCCTGTTTGCCCTTCCCACTGCTGCTACTGTAAGACTCATGTGCCTGTTCACCATTTTAGCTGAAGTATGAAACACCAGACCTGGGAATTAGGAGTCATTTGATAAAAAGGCTTTGTGATGACTAATGATGATTGTCGACTTGGCAGGATATAGAATCGCCATGGCAACAAACTTCTAGGCATGTTTGTGACGTAGCTTCAGAATTATGTTAGTCGAATAGAGAAGACCCACCCTGACTGTGATCCACACCAGTTAGTGGGCTGGGGTCCAAGGCTGAATAAAAAGGAAAAAGTGAGCTGGGCATCAGCATTCAAAGCCTTCCCTGCCACAGCGGACTAGGGTCTGACCAAGTTGCTTTTGTCAGGTATTTTGTCCCATCAATGGGTAAAATAACTAATAGAGGTATGTAATAAATGAATGAGTGAATAAATTAAAATCTTGAATGAGTAAGCTTCCTATCTTAAACAGATGAAGCAAATATCTAGCATAGAAAAGACACCTAGAGCTGGCAATGTCACCACTAAATGTTTGTCAAGAGAAAAAGCTGTAATAATTGCCTGTGAAGAGTCTTATTGAAGTTTCTTGATGACAGTATGATGGGCAGGGCAAGAAAGGCACCATTTCTGTTCATTCCTCTCACTGTCTGTATGTGGTATCGGCAACTACAGTAGCTGTCATGTCAGCCTCAAGAAGCAAAGACTGAACTGTAATTTGTTTTCCAGTGCTCTAAGATCTTGGTTGGAAGGAAAGTTTTTTTTTTTTCCCCCATCTCTCCATCAGGGATCTTCTCTCTCTCTCTCTCTCTCTCTCTCTCTCTCTCTCTCTCTCTCTCTCTCTCTCTCTCTCTCTGTCTCTGTGTGTGTGTGTGTGTGTGTGTGTGTGTGTGTGTGTGTGTGTGTCTGTGTGTCTGTGTACAAAAGATCAAAAGATAGAGAATAGCTACAGTTATTTTCTTTGTTGAGATTGGTTCTCTCATTAAGCTCTATTGGCTAGACTGTCTGGCCAACAGAGATTTGCTTGCTTCTGACCTCACCTAGCACTGGGGTTATAGACCCACCACACAAGGGCCACAATGACTAGCTTTTATGTGGGTTCTAGGGATCTGAATTCAGATCTTAATTCTTGTGCAGCAGACACTTAACCAACCAAACCATCTCTCCAGCCTCGAGCTCCCTACCTCTGTTACTATGCGTCATGTTCCCATTGGTAACTTGGAAAGAGTCCTGTCTTGAAGTAAATGCCTTTTGGTGTGATATTCTTGGACCACTTTCACATCTAGGAGAAAATAATAGTAAATTCCTAAGGACTGGGGTAAAGGGGACATAGAAGATCTTCAGATGGATTCCAGGATGAAGGTCATGGTGGTGGTGTGTCTGACAGCTTCCATTCCACAAAGGAATGGGAAGGAACTGAGAGTGGGTATGGAAATCTCACCTGAAAGAATAACAACTTAGGTGGGGAAATGATGGAGTCTCTAAGAGTGGGCTGAAGAACTGGATAGTGTAGGGTAATTAACTCCATCTCTACTGCTGCCCCCCCCCCTCTGTGTGTGTGTGTGTGTGTGTGTGTGTCCTTCCCATGGCCTAAGAAAAAAGTTGAGGAAGAGAAAATCTTGGGAAGTCTGTCAAAGTCTTCATGTCTTTATTCTTCCTTTGTTGGCTAGCTGTGGAGCTAGAGATCAGCTTGCAGCCTGTCCTTACGTTTCTTCTCTTGATTTAAACCAGAAAATCCGGTGTGGTTCTGATTAACATTTGAGCAAGGACCCTATTCATTGATGACCAATTTTAATGAGGATGGAAAACATTGAGAGATTTTCAGCTAATGAATAAAATGTGTGGGACTCTGACTCTCCAGGTTCCAGCTCTCAGCTGCTGATCACTGTAGGAAGGATGCCCTGCCTGTTCAGAGACAGAGAATGCCTTGCAATGGACCAAAAGTAAAAATATAAACCATAGCAGGAAGCTATAACACTAGCAGAGCCAGTCCTAGTGTGGTGTCTTGCTGGTCCCTAGTTCAAATCCCAACCAAGCTTGGGGGCACATAAGGACTAAGGAGGTTTGCTCATGGTATTCACAGAAGAGTTGGCCTCAATTGAAGTCCAACTTCAGGGACAGGAGACTGCCTCAGTGTGTTCACACCTATAACAGATCAGCCATCTGGTGCAGAGCTAGCCCTGAGGGCAGCTCCTCCACCATCAATCTATCCCCTTCCTGCTATGGAAGTGGGATCAAGGGCAGGGCTGATCTCAGAGGATCATTCATTAGAACACTTCCCTTATCTGCATTTGTCTTCTCCCAAGGTGACCTCATCCAGTCTTAAGACATTCAACGCCAGTCTCCAAATTCCCATTTTCAGCCTCACCTCTTTCAACCCCCAGCTCCATTATCTACACTTGCCTCCTTATTGTTCCCATTTGGGTATCTGATACACATCCATCCTAACCTGTGCAAACATTTCAGAAGCTTCTACAGCACCTGTTCTCCCATGTCTTAGTTGACAAGGACTCCATTCTTCCGGCTACTTGGGTCAAACTTGCCACCTCACTTTGATTCACAGGCCACTTCCAAACAGTAAACCCTGCTTTTTCACTGACCTAAGACACACCCAGTTCTCACCATCTCCAATACACTTGTCAAGACATCAGTCTCGCATCATTTTGACTTCCTAACTGGCCCTCTCCCATTTCACCTGCCCTCTAGTGAATTCTCTCCATGTGGCCTATATGACTTAAACTGAAGTTAGAGCATGTCATTCTTTCCATTAACCCCTGCACCCCCAGGGCCTTCCATTGTACTCTGAGGCAAAGCCAAGCCTCACAGCCTCTGGTGACCTGCCTGGGCCATTCCCTCTGACTTCACTTCCCACCAATGTCTTCTTGGCTAACCTTCCTGCCACACCTGATTCCTGGCAGTTCTCCCAGATAATCTCCTGTTTATTCATCCTTCCCTTCAGGCTTCACCTTTAGGTGACATATTCCCCAACTGACACCAATACAGTGCAAAATATTGCCCAGAACCCAACTGTGCCACACTTCCAGTGTGACGAATATCTTAGTGTGTACTTCTTCCTTGGTGTACACTGAGACAATACATCTTCTTGGTGATGGCCAGTCAGGTTCAGCCACAAGAAATAACACACATCAGAAAAATAGATTTACTATATTCATAGGCTCAGCACACTGCCTGTGGTCTGTGGGTGGTCAGATGGCAGAATATAGGAACCTAAAAAATCCTTAGGGAACCACATTTTAGGGGTATTCCTAAGAGGAAAGGTAGGCAGGCTGGCAGGGTGAAGAGTTCAAGATTGACTAGTCTGCTTAATTCATCAAGCTCTAAGTTGTTGGATTGTTCCTCATTGGCCTGGTGTCTCATTCTTTTGGGGGTGCTGGGACCATACTGTGGAGGTGTGGCTCTAGTTTAGCTGATTTGCTTGTCAAAGGCCTGCAATAAGGCTGGGCCCTGTGCTATCTTCCAGGCTGGAGAGGCTTTTTTTAAAATGTCAAGACACCGTGATGTCCAAAACAGTTTTAAATACTTACAGTATCTATATTTTCTACCAAAACATAAACCCCACAAGAGGTGAAGTCTTGTCTCTTTCCACTGCTCTAGATGTGATGCCTTGAACAGAGCCAAAGGCGCAATGGGTGTTGAACAAACATTTGACAGGTGAATGACAGAATGAATTTTAATCTCCCCACCCTCTGATCCCAGAGTTAATGCCGAGTCACTATGTCACTTTCCTCAGCAATAAGAAAAGAGCGAAGTCTGGTGATTTCATCAGAAAAGAGAAAGTTGTTTTGTTCATTCTTTTCCTTTTTATTATATTTCTTGAGACAGTGTCTCACTATATATCTGTGACTGACTTGGAACATACTGTATAGATCAGGCTGACCTCAAGCTCACAGATTCACCTGCCTCAGCCCCCTGAGTTCTAGGATTAAAGGTATGGGCCACCACACCTGGCTGGGGTAGTTTGTTTGTTTTCTTTTTAACACTGATGCTAGGAATATTTTAAACTTAAAAATTAAGTTTATTTTAATCCCAGTTTTAACCCCACCCCATATTGACTGACTCATTTCGTGAGAATGAATTCACATGGAGTAGAGAATTTAAGTAAAGGAATTGTGTCAAAGAAAGGAAGATTTTAACATTTATTTTAACATTTATTTAAATGAGTCACTCATCAAATTTGTTGTTTTTTTAGTTTTTCAATTGAAAATAGATTTTTTTTTCATACACTATATTCTGGTTACAGTTTTCTCTTCCCTTCCTCTTCCCCATCTCCCCTTCCATCAGAAGCCACACCTTTTCCTACCTCTACTTAGAAAACAAATAGTTCTCTAAGGAACGATAATAAAATAGAATAAGAAGATAAATTAAAAAAAACTAACAAATCAAATCAGAATATGATAAAACAACCAAACAAGAAAAAAGAGCCAAAGAAAGGCACAAAAAACACACATAGAATACGGATGTAGAGCCACACACATTCACATACTCAGGAATCCCATTTAAAAAAAAAAAAAAAAAAAAAAAAAAACCGAAGCAGAAGCCACACCACATACTCAAAGGAATCATATGGTGGGAAACAAAACAAACAAACAAACAAAACCCACCCTGACTTGACACTAAGAGACAAAGAACCCCCATTGAACTCATTTTGTGCTGGCCATCTAGTGCTGAGAATGGGGCCTACTCTTAACAGTGGTTTCTTTTTCCCTGTGAGACTCCCTTGAACAACACTAATTTTCATTTGTGAGTGATTGTCAATTAGAGATGGCTTCTCTTAGGGATGGAGTGTATGTGTCCACTTTTCCTTCCAGCTCTAGAGTTCTATTTAATGCAGACCCCTGCAAGCCCTGTGCATGTGGCCACAGTCTCTGGGAGCTCATATGTGCATCAGTCTCGTTGTGTATAGAAGGCCTTGTTGATTCCTTTCTGTCCTCTAGTCCCTCTGGCTCATACACTACTTCTGCCTCCTCTTCCAGGAGATTTCCCTGAGCTCTGAGGGGAGGGATTTGATGAAGACATACCTTTTAAGGCTGAGTGTTCCAAGGTCTCTCACTCTCTGCATATTATATGGTTGTAGGTTTCTGTATTTGTTCCCATCTGCTGCAGGAGGAAGCTTCTCTGATGGTGGCTAGGCGAGGCATAGATCTATGAATATAGCAAAATGTCTTTAGGAGTCAGTTTATTGCTATGTTCCTTTTCCAGACAGAAGTATCTGGTTTACCGTAGGTCCCTGAGCTATTTAGTTTCAGGTTCTTGGTCACCCAATCAGTGTTAGATAAGAGTCCCATCTCATGGAGTGGGCTTTAACTCAAATAAGATATTAGATGGAGATTGCCACAAGTTTTGACGACACTATTGTGCCAACATATCTTGTGGGCAGGTCATTCTTATGGATTGAAAAGATTGTAGCTGGGTTGAAGTTTCTCCTTTGGTAATGTGCAGAGTACCTTCTAGTGCTATGAATACTAGTCCACAAGGGTGCTTTAGGTAGGCACCAGCTAGATCTCTCTGTGTTCAATAAGTAGGTGTTGTCTTGAGCAATAAGACTTTTCCATCACTTTGTGAAGAGCCACCAATAGCCTTGACAATAGCCTCAGGTACTTGAGGATTTCCCTGAGGGATTTCTTTGACTGAGAATTCGATTGTATGTAACCAATTCCTGGTAGTAAAAGCTTCATTTTGTAACAAGAGATGTCCAGCTGGGGACTCTGTCTCCTCCATTATTTGGTGATTTCATTCAGATTACCTTCACATATATATCTAAAATAGGAAGCTTCTACTGTATTAGGTTCCCATATGATCCCTTAAACAGATCTTACTTTTAGCTGCCTCTCCCTATATTCCCTTTCTCATCCCCTCTTCCCTCTCCGTCTCTGCTTGTTCCTCCCACTTCAGTCCCCCTCCTCACCCAAGCAAACTGTCTCTTCTATGCTGCCTTTCTAAGGAAATCCATCCCTCCATCCTAGTCCCTTACTGTCACCTAACCTCTGTAGTTATATGGATTGTAACTTGCTTATCAATGACTTTACAGCTAGAACCTACATATGAATACATACCATATTTGTACTTATGGGTCTGAGTTACCTCATTTAGAATTACTTTTTGTAGTTCCATCCATCACCTGTGATTTTCATGATTTCATTTTTTAATGACTGAGATATAGTCCATTGTATAAATATGTCACACTTTATTTATCCATCTATTGATTGATAGCTATATTGTTTTCAACTTCTGGCTATTATTAAAAAGAGCAGCAATGAACATGGTTGAGCAAGTGTCTCTGTGGTAGGATGAAACATCTTTTGGATATATGCCCAAGAATGGTATAGCTGAATCTTGAGGTAAATAAATTCCCATCTTCCCAAGGAACTACCACACTGATTTCCACACTGTTTTTACAAGTTTACACTACTGCCAACACTCATCAAATTCCTTATACCTTTTCCCCTCTTTTCTTGAGCAGAAAAGACACAGAGAAATGTGCAGTAACTCTAAGTAAACTATTGATTATTACTAAGTAAACACAGCTATGTGTGTATTACCAGGTCAAGAAGTAAAACATTGCCAGCAGCCACAGCTCTCTTACTTTCCTTCCAAGCTTCTGCTTCCTCCTTCCTCCTTAAAGGGGCCACAACTGTGAAATGGAACACCATAGGTAAGTTTTGCTGGGATTTGAACTTTATATGCATAGAATCAGAGTGTCTTGTTAGGGTTTCTATTGTTGCAGCAAAACACCATGACTAAAAAGCAAGTTGGGGAGGAAGGGATTTATTCAGCTTACACTTTCACATGGCTGTTCATTGCTACAGGAGTCAGCACAGGGCAGGATCCTAGAGGCAGAAGCTGATGCAGAGGTCATGGAGGGGTACTGTTTCACATGGCTTTCTCAGCCTGCTTTCTTTTAAAAGTCAGGACTACCAGGTGCCCAGGGGTGGTACCACCCACCTTGGGCTAGACCTTCCCTCATTGACCACTAATTGAGAAAATGCCTTACAGCTGGATCTCATGAAGATATTTTCCTCACTGAGGCTCTTTCCTCTATGATAACTCTAGCTTTTGTCAAGTTGATACACAAAACCAGCCAGTACACAGATCAACATGTACTTTTTTGGTAATTGGCTTCATTCATTTGACACTATATTTGAGAGAATCACCAATGTCATGTATAATAGTGGTTAGTTTATTTCCATGGAGTAGCACATTCCATTCTATGAGCAAGCAACCATTTATAACTCTGCTCCACTCTCCAGGACCAGCTGAACTGTTTTTTTTGTTTTTGTTTTTTTTTTTTTTTTTTTTTTTTTATCTAGAAACTGTCACAAATGAATAGTGCTACGATGGATGTATTTAGTGTTTGTCTTCAGTAAACTCAGGTCCTCAGTTCTGCCAGGAATGGACTTTGTACAAACTCTGTTTAGGTTTAATAGATGCGGCAGGTATCCTGTCTCACCCATGGTTGCTCCATTTTCATCCCCATCAGCAGTGTCTTTGTAAGAGGTCCAGCTTCCATATGCTCACCAGCATTAGGTATGGCCTAACATCATCCATTCTTGTTTTTAAGAGAACAAGGTAGGACCTCATTCTGATCTCCATTCGTGTCCTTGATGACTAACAGGAATAAACAACTCTTTTTATATGTTCACTGATCATTTGTGCTGGTTAGTGTTTGTCAAGGGAAGAAGGAACTTTAATTGAGAAGATGCTTCCATCAGACTTGCTTACAAGAAAGTAAGCAATATCTCCTTGACCTGTGATTGATATGAGAGGGCCAGCCCACTGTGGGCGGTGCCATCCCTGGAAAAGATGGCCTGGGTATGTAAGAAACCAGGGTGAGGAAAACATAGGCAAGCTGGTATGTGGATTTCCTATGGCCTCTACTTCAGTTGCTGTCTCTAGGTTCCTGGCTTGAGTTCCTGCCTATTTACGATGGACTATAGCTATAAACTGAAGTGACCCTTTCCTCCGTCACCCTGCTTTTGGTGGTGGTTTGTCACCGAAATACTAAGATTCCACTCTACCATCACCAGGAACCGGCCTGTTCATGATTGAACTTGTGTTTTTTCACTTGGGCTTCCTGTTTTCACTTGTGCCATTCTTTATAGCTCCGAAATAGGTCCCTTTATAGTTACCTGCGCCATGAATCTACTTTCCCACTTTGTGTATTTCTCACTTTCCTCACAGCTGTGACAAAATACCACACAAAAGCAACTTCAGAGAAGGCGTATTTGTTTTGGCTCACAGTTAAGGAGTGCAATCATCATGGCAAGGAAGGCGTGGCTGCAGGAGCATGGAAGGTCTGGTCATGTTGCCGGCAGCGAGCAGCAGAGAAGCAGAGGATGAACGCTGGTGTTCGGCTCCCTTTCTTCTTTTCATTCAACCTGGGACGCCAGTCTCTGGGCTGGCAGTGCCCTTATCCGGGATAGCACTTCTCACCTCAGCTAAGCTCTTCAGGAAGTACCCTCACGGACACACTGCAGAGGATGACAGAATAACCCTGACACTCTGTACCTGTCCTTTTTACTTAACCATAAGCTTTTGATGAACTACGAGTTTTAATTTTGATGAAATTGAACTTACATTCTTCATTTTAGTAGATTTTGTGTCTGATTTACAGTCTTTGTCTTTTTAAAGGGCAAGAAGTCGTCTCTTCTTTATAGTTTCACCTCCACACCCATACAACCCACATATCCATTTTCTTGCCTCCTCTCCTCTTCCCGCATCCCTATTCTTCCTTCCTTTCTTCGTTTTTTCCTTTCTTTCTTTCTTTCTTTCTTTCTTTCTTTCTTTCTTTCTTCCTTCCTTCCTTCCTTCCTTCCTTCCTTCCTTTCTTCGTTTTTTCCTTTCTTTCTTTCTTTCTTTCTTTCTTCCTTTCTTTCTTTTTTCTTTTTCTTCCTCTTCTTAAGAGGTTATGGCATCTGGTGTTCTAGGAGATCTCTTATTCAAGCATCTGTTGCCATGAAGGCCTGACTTTGCTCAGTTTCTGAGATCAGGAACATTCACGTGGTTATATTTTTAAAGCTTTCGTATTTAAATCTACAAACAACACAGAAATTTTGCCTTTGTTCTTGTGTGAGGCAGGGTTTGAGCTTTGCTAATGCAGATACCCATTTAGTTCAGCACCATTTACTGATAAGATTATCTTTTCTGAACCTCTCTGAAATACTGTGTTTGTCATAAATAAAGCACTTACAATGCACAAGTCTTTTTCTGGATTCTAGTGTCCTCCATTGGTTTCTTTGTTGTAACAATGCCACACGGTCTTAATTACTGTGGTTTTATGGTATATATTGATATCTGGCTGAATTAATCCTACAACTTTGTTCTGCTTTAAGGTGAGTTTGGATATTTTAAGCCAGCAATAAGTGAATATAGGCTCAGTGAATAAAGGCACTTGCTACCAAGCCTGAGGACCTGAGTTTGATTCCCCAGGAACCATACAGTGGAAGGAGAGAAGTGATTCCCACAAACTGTCCTCTGACCTCCACGTGCACACTGTGATACATGATGCCACACACAGTAAAATCTGAAAAATCTAATGCCTTCCTATTTGAGTGTGATTTTATACCACCCAGCTCTGGCTGAAATCATGGCGTCTTTCCTACATGTCTTTCTCCGAAATGCCTAAAGTGTGGTCTCATAGCCACACTAAGCACTCCCTGTATGTGGTCCAACCACAGTTCTTCTCGGCCTTCCTTCTTCATCTCCAGATGTCACTTTCTGTATACATCAGACCACAATATCCTGCAAGTGTTTCTCACAAATAACCTCTCTTATGTCAATGGATAAAGTATATGTCATGTTACTATTGTTTTAGGCACTGGGTTAAGTTCTTTACATGCACTGCCTTGCTGGAAACATCCAGTACACTAAGAGGTGAATGCCTTTTATTCCCCTTAAAGACTGTTACATTTTGCCATAGAACTTGAAGGGTCCAAACTGAGTCTGACCTGAAAGCCTCTTCCCTAAACACTGATTTTCGTGGTACCAGATGACGATATGCAAGCTTCCAGGAGAGGGAAGCAACCAATACTTGTATCCAATTATGCTTCCTATGAACTACAACAGCCAGCCTGGAAGGATAAGTCTAAGAGTGCAATAGTGGTGCACATGCTGTGTTGGTAACCAACAGTTCTCTAATTATACCTAAGAGACACTTATCAGGAGGGAATGCCTAGAGAGGGAAGGGCTTTTCCCTCTTCCGCTGGTGAATGACAGAGAAAAGATAATCACTGATGTCTCTTAAAGTCCATGCTCCTCTTGCACACACTTCAGTTATAGCACCTAGTAAATGATAGCCCCCCCTGTTGCTTAATATGTTTCCTTCCTGTTTCCATTTAACTTTCTTCACAGGTTCGTCTGTGATGCTAGCAGCTTCTACTTCCCCTTCTCCTCCCCTTCCTGCTCCAACCCAGTCTTACTTCCTCACTGAAATAGCTCTCTACAAGCCACCTGTCACTTGCACCTTGCCATTTCTGATAGCTTGACTCCTAAATGTCACCTAAAGACTCGCATGCTAAAGGGTTGGTAGCCAGCCTGTGGCACCATTGGAAGGCACTGGAATCTTTAGAAGACAGAAGACCTAATGGAAGAGAATTAGGTCATGATCTTGAAGAAAGCTTTGGGAAACCCTGCTCTGTTTTAGTGCTTTGAAACCACCCTAAGATGAGCAGTTCTCCCCTACTAGGATTATGCACGTACTGCCACGATGTACTGTGTAAAGTGATGAGGCTATGCAACTATAAATCAAAACAAACATATAACTTGATAATCTCGGAGTTTTGTGTCACAGCACCAAAAAGCTAATGTGAAATATAGCACACCTATAGTTTTTCTGTTTCTCTTCTCCAGCATCTCAGATAGCTTCTACCCCAACTCTGAGGGGTTCCCATGTTTTCAGTCACTCCTTCTTCCGTGTCTGTCCTTACACGGAATTTTCTTCTGCATTCTTGACTACTCTGTTTCAATCCCCTTCTGCTGGCTTCACCCCTTCTCTCTGAACAGGAAGGGTTGTACAATCTAAGGTTTGCTCTTTGACCTGCATTTCCATCTACCCACACACATCTTGAAGTGACGACATAGTCACATGGCCTTGCGTCTCATGTTTTCCTAAGTTTCTCAAGTTAATAGCTCTGAAATCTGACCTCTCCTCTCAGCCGTAGATGTCTGACTTCCTCCTTGACCCTTCCTTTGGAATGTTTTCTTTCTTTTTGAATTCCCTACAAAACAGAGACTGAGCCATGGGTTAAAGCTCTGACAGTATGGATGGAAGAATTAAGTCTAAAGTATTAAGGACAGGAAGTGAGGGAGGAAGGTCCAGCTGACCTTTCACCCTATGGTCACCAACATCACCCTCCAACTGCAAAGAGACTCAGAAAGTCACCCAAAAGCTTGGAAAGATTTGTTTTTGGTTTTGGGTTTTTTTGTTTTGTTTTGGGGTTTTTTGTTTGTTTTGTTTTTTGAGACATTAGACCTTACAGTAGTCCTTGGAAGAGGGGAAGTGAAGAGCTTACCTGTCTATCTCTCCTTCAGCTCTTGTTTTCCTTGTTCAGGACTTGTGCTGGGAGCTAAATTTGTATTTCCTATATGCATAACTAACCCTTGCCTCCTGTCAGGGAGCCACCTTGTGGCAGTGTTTCATTGAAATCTGAAAGTGGAAGAGTAGCCTGGAGCTGCTGTAGCAGCGCCCCCCATCCCCCCTCCCCTCCAGATGCTGAATGGAGCTGGCGGATGTCCATGGACCTGTGCAGGTGTTCCTCTGGTCTGGGAAAATGAGTATGGCAAGCAGAACTCTCCACTCCTTTCTCCCAACCCACCTGATCTGCCCCTCCACTGCCACCAAAGACTGCCTCATCTAAGGAAATGGCACCGTTGTTGCCAGTGCTAACTCTTAGCCAAGAAATCCACAGCGATAGCCTGTAAACTGGTCCCCTTGCTTCAAAGCTTGGCTTCCTTTGGTGTATTCTTCAGGCAATAGTAAAAATGGTCTTTCCATAACTTTGTGGCTCTGTCCATCATTTAGTTGTCTGCTAAGAAAGTCTTTCCCTGATTTCTGTATGAGAAGTCACCCTCCTCTGACACTCTTCCTACCCCCTTTTCTTTCTTGTTCTGCATGTGTCCATTGAGAACACCCACACTCAGGCCAAAGCAAGTAGGTGGGGGGCACCTTCCCCAGGTCTTCATGATCCTCTGCTAGAGGGATTATTCTGTGGTTGAATGTGGCTCCAGCCAGACACATGTTGTAACACAGATAAGAACACATGGTGTGTTTCCTGAGCCTACGCTGAACTAAAAGCTGCTCCTAAGAGGAAAAACCAACCTGGCTTCAATGTTTATCCCTGGGATCTTCATTCCCTGGGGACAGAGCAAGACAACAGAGAAGCTGCAAAGCTGTTCTCAGCTCCTTTCATGACTGACCATCGTTGTGTGTCTGCTTCCAATCCGTCAAGAGCTCCACACTCCGCTGCCCTGTCTCTCTTCCTCTTCTGTAGCCCTTTGCTAACCTCAAAGCCATCTCTTTCTAACACTTTAGATATTTTTGTTTTAATGGACACATGCTTATATAGTGGTTACTACTTCCCAGGTGTGTGAGTGTGTGTGTTTATATGTGTTGTGTGTGAGTTTGTATGTGTTTCATTTGTGTGTACATGTGTGTTCCATTAACACTCACAGAAAATCTTATGATGTAGGAATTTCCAAAGTCTCAGTCTCAGAGTTGTAAGGACTTGATCACAGCCCAGTTGGGTTACTTCTTCAAGGTTATGCAGCTCATAAAGGACAGAGATGAGAGTGCAACCCAGGCAGCCATGGAGAATCAGTGCTCTTAACCATCACACTGTAACTGTCCATCATGAACAAACATTTATGATCCTTGGCCGGGATCCTGAGGATTTTAGGAAGAAACAATGCCTTCAGGTGAAGGAACCAAATACTCACAGTAATTCAGGTAACAGGTGGCACATGAGGCAGGAGCACCACTGCCTTCTGTAAGTTCTCTATCCATGTCAGACTCTGTCACCAAGAAGGATTCAGAAAACACACACAAGCAAGGGTTAGAGTGTCAAATAGCTCTAACTTGAGAGGACCATTCAAAGGATCATCTCTGTGCCTGATGTGTGAAGGGTTAGTATACATATTGTCAAAAATCATGCAGAACAGGCAATATTAACTCTCCTTTAGCGATTAGGAAAATAAAGTATCAGTGGAAGATGACTAAACAGCCTTTTAAGTCACATGACTTGAAAATGATCAAGTCCCAGCCTGCTGTTAATCCAACGTTTGCTCTCTTCCTGCCTAACAACATTGGATAAAGCACGGTCAATGCTTCTAGCTTTGTCTTCTTTGTTCTGGGCCAGAGCATCAGTTCTGCAAATGGCAAAATAAGGAAAGAATCTTCCATTTCCTCACCCATGAGTCAGCCAGTGCCCCAGACTTTATCATCTTCAACTGTGTGGGGCCATGTTTTGCATAAGTAATCTAGGATTTAACCTTCATTTTTATTATCCCATCTCGTTTTTTTGCAATTTTCTATGTCTTGCAAATTCTACCTCTGAAATGCTTCATGAGACATTTGCTTCTGTCCCTTTCCATCTGAAGCTTCTATGTCTAGACAGGTGTCGTCTATTGTCCTGGCTACACTGACAGTGCCCTCATATATGCATTCTACCTCATGCCATTATCTACCTCCCCTTGGAAGGTATATGCTAATTAAGACATGGTTTCCATTGTGTTTCTGTGCTAGTCAAGTCTTCTGGATGGAATTGATGCCATGCTCTAACTCTGTCACTTATTCCAAGAAACAGAAGAACAGGTCACACCTTCCCATATACAAGCATCTCAGTGACTGCTCCTGCATTGGTCAATCTCTTCAAGTGGTACACTAAATCTCAAGAAGACACCCCCCCTGTTAAAATTAGATAGAGCAGTTCATCCCTTCAGAGTCTTAGATTAATACCTGGCACACATTATGCACACAGCGTCTCAGTGTTAGTCCTTGTTGTCTCTAAAAATGAGTGCCTCCTGACTAGGGATAGGAAAGAGGTTTCATATCAATGTGTGGATCCCAAGAAATTTCTAGAAAGGAAGTTTTCAGAGGAAAAGTAATGTGGGTTTACAAACCCTCTTTTCTGCCTTTAAAATAAATGTTATTACTATTACTGACACACAAACAGGCTAATTGCCAAATGGAATTAAATTTTACAATAACATTACAAAATACATTCCTCACATATTTAAAAAAAATATGTTGTTAAAAGTAGAAGACAGGTCTGTACAGTTTCTTGGCCCCTTAAGTTTTTTTTTTTTTTTTAACTTGCAACAAGTATTTAAAAGTAGTTGGTGTTCATTTAAATTTTCAAGTCTCTTTGCTAACCCAGTGGAGAATAGCTTCTGAAGATACCAGAAGAAAAAGAATAATGATAAATTGGTCACTGGATAAATGATATAGGAACTAGATCATTAGACTTGATTTCATTAAATCTGCCTTTTCATATATATCAGCCTCAAGGCTTCGGGCCCAACAAGGTTCAAGGCTGGACTTTTCTTTAAAAACTGGTAGCCAGAGATATCCATCTCAGAATTACTTGTCTAGTCAGGGACCTGATTCGCTATGTTATACAACAGCCATTTTATGGAATATCATAAGTCATTAAAATAAAACCAGTTAAGAAATGTTAAGACATGTTTAACAATGTTAAAGTCTTACATTACAAGATTAAGAAGAAGGGTCAAGGCATCTTATGAACGATATGCATTAAAATGTTCCTCACACTAGTACTCATTAAGCTCTTGCCTTGGGCCAGCATCATTCCCTGAGGGACAGGAGAAGGTTGAAGCAAAGCTCTGATCTAGAGCACAATGCCACTGAACACGAAGGTCTTCCTACAGATCAAAACAGTCAGGATGAGAAACACCCCAAAATATTAATAATGCACACAACTGTAGGCTCTCTCCCTGATCATCTAGATTTTAGACTGCGTTTTTGGTGCTTTTTAAATAGCACTCTTGTTTTCTTCTAAAGTTTCCCTGAGAACTTTTCAAAGGCAGCTGCTGTGGCCTTCATCCTCACGGCCTCCGTGCCTTGCGTGGGTCACAGGCTCAACTTTCCTCTGTAAGCTGAGACTGTCACCTCTGACCAGAAGGCTGTGGGAGGGCTGGGTACTGGCCTTGGGGTTGTTGTTGTAACTCTTTTAGTCTGGTAAACTAGCACTTAAATGTTTCCCTTTTCTAAATCCCCAAATGACAAGTGTCTTTGTGGTGAGGTGATGGTTCAACCGTCACTGCCAACAGGAACAGTCCGGGCAACACTTATTTTTAGTTTACAATCTAAGCAAACACCAGACTGCATTTGAGGACCTTGGGAAGCCTGACACCCTTGAGTCTAAGCATGGACCTTTCAAAGGAAAGGGGAAGACTAACAGAGAGGTCTCTGGGGGTGACCACTGGCCTTTCACCAGAACAGCCAGACGTGGAGCTGTGATGTGGAGTGAGAAGGCTGTAGCGCTCCTTTCACTCAGCTTCATGTTGTCACACACATGCTCTACAAACACAGGCATGTTGAGTACATTTGGATCTATGTGGGTCCTAGCAGCCACAGAGAAGAAACTGCAACAGTAAGGCAGATGCCAAACACAGCGACTGGGACAGACATCTGTTACCAAGGCCTGTTCAGCAGCCTGCCACTCTTCAGCTGGCACAGCCTTTATATTTCATTAACGGCTGCTCTTCTCCTTGCCATGCCTGGGCTACCAAGAAAGCATGTTATCTATCTTCTGCTGCTCAGATCCTTGGCATCGTATCAACTAATGCTTCCCAGGGATGCAATCCTGAGTGACTTGACCCGTGTGCTATGTAAAACCAGGAACTTCAGGTTTTTATTTGACCATATGAGTTATTTGACAAAAACTCACCAAAACTTTACTTAGAATCAAAGAACCCTTGTGTGGTGGTTTGAATGACAATGCCCCCCCCCATAGACTTATATGTTTGAATGCTTGACCCCTAGCTAGTGGGACTGTTCGGAGATGATTAGGTGTGACCTTGTTGGAGTAGGTATGGACTTGTTAGAGGGGTTGTGTCCCTGGGAGGTGGGCTGTAAGGTTTCAGAAGCCCATACCAGACCCAGTCCTTTCTCTCTGTTTCTGTGTCTATCTCTGTCTCTCTGTCTCTGTTTCTGTCTGTCTCACTCTCTTTCAGCTTGCTGACTGTGGATCAGTATGTGAAGCTTCAGTTACTGATCTAGCATCTTGCTGGCCTACTTCCTACCATGATGATCACGAACTAACCGTCTAAAACTGTATGCAACCTCCAAATTAAAATTTCATTCTTTTGTAAGAATTGCTCTGGTCATGTTGTCTGTTCATAGCAATGCAACAATAACAGACACTACCTAAAATGAGTCAACATATTTCACTATGTAATACAATAGTTGCCCGCTCTAGACAGATGGGCCTTCCTCCTCCCCAGACATTTTCAACTAAGGGGAAATAGAGTTTCTGAAATGGGAACTGTGACATAGTGGATTGGATGAAATCATTGATGATTTTTTTTTTCCTTCTCTTTTCCACGAATGCAAACTACTTGCAGACTAGAAGTGTCCAGGCAGTACCAACCTCAGAGGCACACCCAATAAGAAAGATCAAATGCTACCCCACTACATCAAGTCCCCGTGATTCCAGGATCAGCTCAACCCAAGGTTTCCCAGCTATGAACTAGAGATTCTGTCATTGGCCTCTCTGAGACTCACAATTCCTGAGAGAGGAGCCCCAGATGCTAAGAGGTTTTCCATGTAAAAAGCAACATTCTCAACAGACTAAGTTTTGTCAAAGTGAAAACAAAGCTACTGTAAGAGCTAGCTACATACAACACAACATGGCTTCTTATGTCACACAGAGATAGCAGAAACCTAAATGCTAAGAGGATGGAGTCTGACACTATTGTCCCCACTGTCACTGTTGCTGCTACTTCAAAAAATGTTATGCTTGAGTCCTCACCAGATTCATATTTTATAACCTAATCAAGGTGATGGCATTAGGAAGTGGTGACTTTGGGAAGGTGATTAAACCATGAGGGCTAGCTTGCCTTAGAGAATGGGATTAGTCAACTTGCTGGTTGGTTTTAATTGCCAGCTTGCCACAGCCTGGAATAACATTCAAAGAGAGTCTCAACTGAGGAACTGCTTAGATCAAGTTGGCCTGTGAACATGTCTGTGGGGGATTTTTGAGAGGATTCAATCCATTGTACCTGGTACCATTCCCTGAGCAGGTAGACTAAGCATAACCAAACAAGCAAGCAATCAGCATGAGTGCATTTGTTTCTTTCTGCTCTTGACTATAGCTGTGGCATGACTAGCCACTTGATTTGATTTCTTGTCTTGATTTCCCCTCAAAGATGATGTCTTAGTTAGGGTTAAGATTGCTTTGATGAAACGCCATGACCAAAGCAACAGTTCATCATCAAAAGCAATTAGGACAAGAACTCAGGCAGGGCAGGAACCTATAGTCAGGAGCTCATGCAGAGGGCATAGAAAGATGATGGTTATTAGTTTGCTACCCCTGACTTTCTCAGCCTACTTTCTTATAGAACCCAGGACCATCAGCCCAGGGATGGCACCACCTACAATGAACTGGGCTCTCTCTCATCAAACAGTAATTAAGAAAATGCCTATGGGCTTGCCTACAGTTCATCTTTATTTGTTTTGTTTAGTTTTTGTATGTTTTTTGAGACAGGGTTTCTCTGTGTAGCCCTGGCTGTTCTGGAATTCTGTTGACCAGGCTGACCTCAAACTCACAGATCTGCCTGCCTCTGCCTCCTGAGTGCTGGTACTAAAGGTGTGTTCCACTACCACCCAGGGGCTACAGTCCCATTTTATGGGAGCCATTTTCTTAATTGAGGTTCCCTCCTCTCAGATGACTTCAACTTGTGTCAAGTTGATGGGAAAGTAGCCAGGACAATGGACCTGAAATTGCAAGTGAAATAAACCTTTCCCTCTCCTACATTGGTTTTGGTCAGGGTGTTTGTCTCAGCCAGTGGTAGGAATGAAATTATAGCAGTGACCTTATAAAAAGCTCCAGAGAGCTGCCCTGTATTCCATGTGGGAATACAGTGAAAAGGTGCCATCTAAGAGAAAGTGGGTTCTCACTAGATACTGGACCAGTTGATGCCTTGGTCTTGAACTTCCCAACCCTTATGACTGAAAGAACTAAGTTTCTGCTCTTCATAAACTGGATATTATGTCATATCTTCATAATATAAATTTATTTTTCAAGACATTACTTACTTATTTTGATACATACCAGAATCTCAAAAGGCAGGAAGGCCTGATCTTATCAGTTCTACTTGTGGATGTGGAAACAGTCACACATGTCAGTAAGTCCTACAGCATGTTTTTCTGAATAACAATGATAACCACAGGTGTGAACTTACCAGGTGTCTCTCTCCCAGAATGCCATCAGGTCACAACAGTAATAATGTTTACTGCATCTTCCCTAAAAAGCATCAGGTTTATTGAAGTGGATGTAACTTCACATTTTAAAGTTCAAAAGAAAAGATTTGAGGGTCAAAATAATTAAGGAACTGTACCCCATAAATGGCAAGTTGTGAACCAGTCTGCCTCCAATGTCTTGTCCTAGATTAGTAAGCTCTATGTCCATTGGAACATTTGGAAGGAAAATGTCACTAGAATAAACTGACAAAACTCTTGGGCCTCATTCTTCTCATCTGACTCTCACATTGTTTTCATCTGAGAGTAAATGTGTCAGCTCCTC
This sequence comes from Cricetiscus sungorus, assembly GCA_030556225.1. Classification (NCBI taxonomy): domain Eukaryota; kingdom Metazoa; phylum Chordata; class Mammalia; order Rodentia; family Cricetidae; genus Cricetiscus; species Cricetiscus sungorus. The sequence continues at coordinate 40,278,233 of JANBXA010000372.1, forward strand.
TAGGAGTGAAAGCAGTCCCTCACTTACCTTTCCATCTTGGAAGGGAAAGGGGAAAGAGCTCCAGGGAAGAGGGTGTCCAAGTCCAGCCCACAGGTCCAGATGGCTTAAGGACTTGAATAAACACCCAGCCCTGAAAGACTAACAGAAACGCCAGGCTGGCTGGGTGACCTCTACTCCGTTCATGGAGACAACAAAAGCAGCAGCCTGGGAAACATCAGGGAGCTAATAAATCAGCTGAAACTAGGTCTGACTTCCTTCTGTCATGTTCAACATGCCATCACAGTCTCCCCCAACAATGCAGATATGAAAATGTGACAGGAAACCCAAGAGTTGAGGCTTGCAACTTATTTTCAAAGTAGTGTGAGGCAGTTGGGGAGGGAAGGCAGACAAACAGAAGATCCAGGTTCTGATAAAGCGTGGCATCATTTAAATGACACCACAGATATCTGAAAAGGGCTTTACTCATGAAGAACGTGAGGCTGGGCGGTAAGTTCAAAGACCATGGTAAAGGACAGCCTTTACCTTCTTCAGCCTTCAGCACCACCCTCCCTTCACGTGTACAGCCCTCAGCCACTACACATCTATACTTCTGTGTAAAAATTCTATCCTGCCTGGCCAAGTCATTGGGCTTTTTTTTTTTTTTTTTTTTTTTTTTGTCAACCTGACACAAGCTAGACTCTTTGGGGAAGAAGGAACTCAGTTGTGAAAATGCTTTTATTATATTGTCCTGGAGGCAAGCTTGTGGGGCATTTTCTCGACTAAGATTAATTTTGGAGACTCAGCACACTGTGGGTGGTACCAACCACTGGGCTGATAGCAGGCTGATGAGCAAGCCATGAGAACAACCGAATAAATAGTGTTCCTTTATGGCTGCTCCTTCTGTTCTTGTCTGCAGGTTTCTGCCTTGACTTCCTTTCATTAAGGTCTATAACTGTAAGCTGAAATAAATCCTTTCCTCCCCAAGTTGCTTTTGGTCATGGCATTTATCACAGCAATAGAAACCTCACTAATACAGGATCTTACATTTCCCCATGTTTGTTCCCTTCCAAGTTTTAGTGACTGATAACAATGAACTGATTTATAACTTAGATGCTACTGATCAAAAATGACATAATAAATCAGCATCCTCAACAGAAAGTGGGATTTTTGTGACAATTCTGGGAGCCTGGAAAGATGTAGATATTTAATGCTCACTTTTATCCCAGTCTGATCAGCTCTTACAGAGCATCCTGTGACTATGACCTGTGTGTCTCCTTGGCATTTAGCTACTAGTGAGTGGCCCTTTTGTAGTTCTGCTCTGATAATGATGTAGTCAGTTTCATGAAATCAAAGCAGCTTGGACTGATGGTTAACCAGGTGGAGGACAGGTGTCCTAGAGATCGCCCAGTGCCTCCGTGAAATCGGGGTGACACAGTAATAAAGTTTCTTTACAATAACCCACTAACATCTGTAATATTTCTCACTGTAACACAGTCTAGCATATCCCAACACATAAACCTAGTGTTCTGGCTCATATTTGCCAGCATTATCTGGGGAGAAGCTCCGTAGTGACAATACTTCCCTCAGACTGGCCTGTAGACAAGTCTGTGAGGGGCATTCTATTGACTAATGATTTATGTGGGTGGGCCCAACCCACTGGTGGCAGTGCAACCCCTGAACAAATAAGAAAAGGAACTGAGCAACTCTAGAGGAGCCAGCCAGTATGCAACACTCCTCAATGGTCTCAGCATCAGTTCCTATCTCCAGGTTCCTGCTTGATTTCCTGCCCTGACATCACTTAGTGGCATCTCTTACATGAAAGTGTAAGTCAAACAAGTCTTTTCCTCCCTTGCTTACTTTTGGTCATGTTTATCACAGCAACAAAAGCACCTAGCAACTTTTGGCCTCATCAAACCATAATGAAATGTGCCATGTATTTGTTATATGGCTTTGAACAAGTTTTTAGGCTTTTCCAGAATGAGTCTCACTGTTGTCCTCTGTTGGACAAGGCCACTAATTTATTCTACATATAAGATTCTATATAGCAACAACCCAAACCTATAGGGTACTCACTTTCAAAAGAGAGCTATTATATGCTTCAACATACAATGAGGTTATTTGTCACAAGATAATCTTCTCTCTGCAGAGAAAGATCAAGATCAGGATTGCACATTCCCAGTTAATATGCACACATTTAGGTTGTATTAAAGAGTCATGTGACATCTCTCAGTATTGTATAACTGTTCATTCTAGTGCCCCTCAGCTTTGAAATGGTCAAATGAGAGCTACTTAGTGTGGGAATCAGCCAGTCTTTCTCAAAGTTGTTATTAATTTACTTCCTTATTTATTATGTTTTTTGGGGGGATCCTCAGTTACTGTATGAAGACAAGAAGGTAGCATCATCTAAATCAGTGACTTACAGTTCTCATAAACTCTCTCTCTCTCTCTCTCTCTCTCTCTCTCTCTCTCTCTCTCTCTCTCTCTCTGTGTGTGTGTGTGTGTGTGTGTGTGTGTGTGTGTGTGTGTGATGTCACTGTCTACTGTTTAAAGATGTACCTCTTAAAAGTATGTTTCATATATTTTTAAATGGCTCATAAATTATTCAGTGTGTTTAGACATGTTATGTATGCAGGCTGTAGGCAATGTTGGGAATGTGTGTGTGTGTGTGTGTGTGTGTGTATATACACACACACACACAGAGAGAGAGAGAGAGAGAGAGAGAGAGAGAGAGAGAGAGAGAGAGAGATACAGATTATCCTAACAGTTACCCTCAGCTACCCTAGAGCCTATTATAACTACCAGCTAGGAGGGTGAACTTAAGAAATCTAATTAAAAAACAAAATGAAAACCCACTGAATCCTATATTTGGTTCCCATCTCCTTCCCCTTTACAACCAACCTCTTGATTTCCAGGAAGCAGATGATGAAGCACAATGAGGAGTACAAAGAAAACATTAGAGAAACAACTGTGAAAAAAAAATGCATGCAGGATTGGGTGCGGAGGAGCAGTGTGGTAAAGGAGTCTGTTAGCCCAATATTGGAGCTAAGTCTCCATCAGACAAAAGGAACCAGGTTTTTATTCCATGGCCTTACCCGATCATTAGCTGGGGCCTTGCTGAGTGTAGTGTCTTGGGATCTAGAGCTGGTGACAGAGGAGGCTCCCTGGCTACCTCATCACAGCTACTCTGTGAACAGTAACTGGAGGAGGGTCTGAGTAATGTCTCCATTTGCCACACTGCACACTTCCTCCTAATTCCACAAGTCAATTTGTCCCACAAAGGTTATGAAGACAATAGTCTACCCTATAAATGACACTATGAAGTTTCCTTGAGAAATAGGCTGTCTCTGATCCAGATGGAAACATAATTGACTAATGGGAAGGTGCTTCCAGCCTATGAGACTGTGTTTAGTTTGAGTAGAACTCCTTCTGCAAAGGGAACTAAGAGCACATTTGAAATAAGATCAGAGCAGTGTTTGCTGCAGGTGTCTGGCCACAATCTATAATCTGTATCATGTAGTCTTGAATACTGATGACTCAACTATGGGGGAGCCAACTGTGCTAAAGAAAACAAGGCAGTAGAAGGCAAAAAACAAATGAACAAAAAACAGCCTAGGGAATATGGCATGGAGGGAGATGAGCTACCTCCCCCAAGTCATACCTGGGCATCTGGAGCCTAGGCAATGAGAGTATATTAAGCCCATGGCACACATAAGAGGCTGGGATGGGTCTAGCTGGTGAGGGATGTCTGGAAAATCTAATCCAAGAACCAGGCCATATCTTTTGTTGTTGTTTTTGTTGTTTTGTGAGACAGGATTTGTCTGTGTAGCCCTGGCTCTCCTGGAATTCACTCTGTAGATCAAGATGGCCTTGAACTCAGAGATCCACCTGCCTCTGCCTTCCAAGTGCTGGGATTAAAAGCATGTATCATCAGACAAACCAGACTATGTCTTATTTTCTTATTTCAAATACTGAACCAGTTATTATCCCAGGATACATCTTTGGGAAGCTACCACAGTGGTTTCCAAACAGCAGAGGAGAGAACAAACTAAAGGAAACACAAAGGGCAGGCCCATCCCTAGCCCCACACTTGGCCCTCTTCACTTGCCTTCCACATCAGAAATTTATATAAAACTACACTGAAGAAAGCATCTTTGGTGAAACCAGATGAACAGATAAATACAGTTCCTAGTCCGACTAAGAATCTCACAAGAGTTAATGTTTCTAGGAAAGCTACTCAGTATAAGGAACGATACAAAAGAGAGAGGTGGGGAGAGGATAGATAACACATTTTTCAATATACTAATATACAATGGACATTAAAACATCTTTACAAATAGATGACAGAAAAGGATAAGTATAATAAAAAAAAATCTCTGGTTCTTTTTCTTCTATCAAAGAATTATCTTGACTTATCCTTTGTGAAAAGCCACTCATTCATTGGTGGATTCTCATAGTCTTTCTTGTGATTAAAAAAAAAAAGGTGTTAGTAAATGAAGAAATTCTTCACATCTTGTGCATTATGAATTCATCTCATCACATTTTTCCAGCTTCATGTCTAAAATGGTGGTACTCCCCATCTTCACCCGTGAAAGGGGGATGAGTAAGGAGATGGAGTGAATAGATTACAGTTGATTACTAAGCTAGAAAGATAAGGAATAAAAGGCTTTTCCAAAAAAAAAATATGCGTTCTTTCCCTGGCTTCCTTTAAACACAAGTAAAATCCAGTTTATGGATATGTAAATTTCCAAGCTAAAGTCCAAATTACTTTTCAGTGTTTGAAATTAACCAGGTGATATTATCTTGCTGATAGTTGGAAATGCTATATAGTTTAATGTTGAAAAACAGTCATCAAAACCAAGCCATTGCTGTCTAGGAGAAGAAGCAATGAAGGACTTGTCTGAGGGCATTACTCTTTAGCTGAGTAAATGGTCATTGAGTTAGGGTATTTCAGGTTCCCAACAAGCAAAAGTAAAGATCACCAACAGCCAGGAAATAAGGAAGTATGAGACAGAAACCAGATGTGTTGGTGTCACTGCTGTGACTCAGCTTCTATTCTGAATGCTGATAAATAAAGAACAGTTTCCAGGTAAGCTAAGTTTGGTTAAGCCCTAAACTTGGACATTAAGTATAGCCCTCGGGTCACCAAAACAGTATTCCTCTAAGCCACAATCATTTTACATGTATTGGAAAGAAAAAAATAAAAGAAATGAAAGTTGGAAGCATGACAATAGGAGATGAACACACATGGGCTTCCCACACATCTCACAAATGCAGTGCTGTTTCAACAGCTCTTCCTGCTCAAGAAACCCACTTTCAGTACTATTTCTCCAGTGTGTTTCCCCACCTACCCTCCACTCACATCTTTCTCCCCCACTTTCTTCTTCTAAGTTCCCATAGGTCAATGTGTCTTTCTAACCCAGCCCCACAGGCATGTACAGACTTGGTCCAAAGACTCCCTGTGAGCAATATTTGTTTCTGGGGGCAGTAAGCACTGACTCACTACCTCCTTCCTACCACAGTTTCCAAAACAGTTATCTCACCTTTGTCTCTATGCAGATCTCAGTCAGTCTGGGCCACCATGTATGCAAACAGCTCTGACTGGGAAATCCCTCCTTGTCCTCCAAACACTCTCTTATTTTTTTAATTGAGAATTTCACACGTGTATGCATGTATATAATGCAGTGTGACCATATTCACACCTGCCTCCCAACACACACACACACACACACACACACACACACACACACACACCTGTCTCTTTCCCACTCCAGCTCACTCTCATCTTCCCAACCAGTCCCATCCCAACTTGCTCATCTTTGTTTGTTTATGCAGGTCTCATGCAGGTAACCATACTGCTGTAAGCTTATGATGTACAATGACCATGCCACACCCAGAAGACAGATTTATAGCACTCCTTCCCATCTGCCAGCTCTTACAAAATTTTCATGGCAAATTCTGCAACATTCTCTGAACCCTGGAGGGGATGATACGGAAGTTCCATTCAGAGCTGAGCACTCAACAGTTATACTCTCAGTACTTTAACCATATGAGTTTCTGAATTAACTACTGTCACTGGGAGGGGGGCAGCTTCTTCGACTGTGGCTGAAGCAGTATTAGTGTATGGGTATAAACATACACATTTAGAAGACAACTTGAGGATGTGTCCACTTAATAAAATGTAGTGAGATATCTACCCTGCCTGCACCTATTGCACTGACCACGCCCATTGGGACATGGGCACAGGGGCAGATGTGACCTGTGGGAGGCTAGGTCTGGGTTCCCAGACCCAGCTCGCTCTCTTGGTTCCAGTAGGGCACAGAGAGCAGCCTGGGTGTGGATCCTTGGAGCGAGAACTTGGGGGTCATTGGTTTTTCGTGTAAGTGACCACCCAGAATAAAATATATAACCCATATTTTATCCTCATCCTGTGAAAATCCTTAATCACACTTCTGACACCAGATAATGATGCACAGATTAAGAAACATGGAACAATGATAAAATATAGGTTATATATTTTATTCTGGGTGAAGTCACTTACACGAGAAACCAATGACCCACAATAAAACATCAGAAGTATGTGCTGCCTAGGACCTGTGACCTTCCTAGTCATAGGCTTTTGACAGTTTTACAGAGCAGCCCTCTTTTAATTCTTATCCTCCAATCTTCTGAAAAAAAAAAAAAAAAAAAAGCAGAGCTTAAGGAGTCCTTCTGTTCTTTTCTGCGTCTTAAACTTTTGGCCAGCAAAGAAAAACACACTTTTGCCACTCAATTGATGCTCCAAGTTCCTTATAAAAATGACATCAAAAAAGACAATATACCATGAATTCCTTCAACTCTTCACCACGTAGGCAGTGAAAATATATCTGAAAAACATGCTGAGACTTGCTTTAAGTCAGGTACTGAGTTTTATTCCATTCCCTGTGAAAAAGAGAAGAAACTTAAATGTGAGTAAAGGGAAGGAGGAAATTCATATCTTGAATGGATAGGACATGAAATACAGTCAAATCATCATGTTAAATGTACATAGATGTATGCCTTCTTTTACCAAATCCATCCAAGATCTAATCTTTAAGATCCGGCAAAGTAAGGGTTACCTATTTGATGCTGGTACCTTGTAAATGAGGAGGATGTAATTCAGCAAGCTCAATCAGGTTCTTTCCTTTAATGTTCCCAAATCCTTACCTGTGTTTGCCCTAGTTTGGGTCTTCAGTGCCCCAGACACTCTTTTCTCTGGGCTGATTCTTTGGTGACCTCCTGGGGTGGTAAATTGATTTCCTGGTGACTCAATGAGCTTGGAATACACTCGCTGTATTCATGTGTCTCTGTTCAGGATCCAACCCGCTGTCAGTGACTTCCAGTGATAACCCCTGTGTGCTCTCAACTTTCACATCTATTGTCAGCCCTTGGATTTGAATACAGCAGGAAGCATACTGTGTCCTCAACTATACGAAGGTGGTGATCAGTTCAACTCAGCCTTTCATAAGGAATGCATCGAGAACTTCTTCAGTTGGTCATACCTCACTTCTCAGAGGAGGAATGTTTCTACTCTTTTGGAGCCAATCCGTGGTGAGGTTTAGTTTTTAGAGAAATTTCTTCTATAGGATTTAGTAAAGGATTCTTATTCATGCCTATCACAGGCCACTAAAATGGGATAAGTGGAACAAGAGCATGTGGAACAGTCTACTGTGAACAAAGCAGATCAGGTTTATGTGAAGTGATGCTAACACAGATATTACCCTGGTCTCAAAGAACTTGCCTGCCATGTGGTTTCTGGATGGTGCCCCGAAGGCCACCTCAGGCCTTCCCAAACATCCAATCCCATTTGAAAATGAGCTCTGACTCTAGACAGTCAGAGATTTAGGGGCATTCCAAGAGTGACCAGTAAATATTATGTAAGCCCCATCTAGATAAACACAATGATTGAGTAACCAGAGACAAATTCTTCTTCCGATGCCTTTCATCTAGAACATGCAAATGAGATAGAGCTTAGAAAATCAAAATATCCAGGATCCTATTCCCCATGCATGTAACAGATAATACAGAATTTTTGTGTTAAATAAGGTCATAGGCTCTTACTTAAGTGGAATAAGAAGCACACAAATTAATGTCTATCATCACTACCAATATGTGAATCAAATTTCTCTCAAGAAACATTTCCTAGCAAGGTATGCTGGCGCATCTCTATCATACCAGTATTCATGAGGCAAAAGCAGGGAGCAGGAGAATCACTAAAACTTTAATGTCACCCTGGGTTACATAGCAAATAGAGGCCACTCTGAGCTGCAGAGTGAGAACCTGCATCAAGGGGAGGGAAGAGGGGGTAAAGAATTTCATTCATTCAGTCAATCAGCACTATTTCTGTGGCCATGCAAATCTGTAGATACACAATCATTGATGTCCATACTCCTCTCATCTCCTTAGAGAGCATATATCACAGAGCTCTTCTCTAACCCCCCCCCTCCACAACTCAAAAACAGAAAAGTTACTTGCATGCCATATGCCACTGAGTATATATCTAGTGGCCCAAGTAGAATTCTAGAGAGGATTAATTCACCTCTTTCACCCCGTATGTATAAGCACCAGCCAGAGAAATCAACAGGAGCTAAAGTAAATAAAAATAAAATAAAAGTCCAGAGAGATGGTTCAGCAGGTAAAGGCACTTGCTGACAAGTTAAAAGACCCATGTTCAATCCCTAGGACATATATGGATGGAGAAAAATGACTCCCACAAGTTACCCTCTGACTTCCACACATGGGTCGTGGAAAACACACACACACACACACACACACACACACACACACACACACACACACACACACACACTAAATATTATATTTGAAAAGAAAATCATTGGAATACTTTAGGAAAACTCACAGAATCAACGCTAAATCAGATGAGTGAAGCAGTTGTGTGAACATGCAGGACAATTCAGAGATGTGAGGACAGCACACAGGATCAACACTGTCTCTCAGGAAGGCCTTGAATAAGGCTCGTTCCAGATGTCTCTATTGCTGCAGCCATTGCCTCCTGCCGCTGTCACCATCACCATTGCCCAAATGATTGCTATGATGAGCCTCTCTCTATGCACACCCCCAGCCTATGTCACATGCAAAAGATTTCAGGTTCCATACAAAGCATCTTACTAGACAAGCTCACAAGCCTATGCTGCCAGAACTCTGAAGGGAGAAGTTACCCTCTTGTGACTTCTACAGGAGGAGGTGGATCAGAAAGGTCTACCTACAAAAAGCTCAATATTTTTATGAAATATCCCCAAAGAAGGGGCTGGATGACAAAGAGCCAAAACACAAAAGTACTCATCACATAGTACAATTTTGTCCCCTAAACCCAACTTCATTCTTCATTCCCCGTATAACTTGTTTAACTCCTACCCTCTTTTTAAAAGTCAAGTATTGCACATAAGAACAAGCTTTAGCTCACAGGGTGTGGTTTTGAGTTGTATACTCCTCACTTTAGCCATGATTTGGCCTTCTTTGGCCAGTTCTATCACAGTAAATATACCATTTCTTTTTACAGCTATCGTTTTCTCAATAAATAAAAAGGTGGCTCACAAAATACAATATATTTTTAAAAACTATAATAAAAAAGAATTTTTGCCTGCCTGAAATGCCCTAGTTTTCTATGCCACTCTTCTTAAACTGTAGGTTATGTATGACCATATATGAGGTCATGTAAATGAATGTAGAGGGTTCTGAAAAATTTGGCAAGAGTCAAAGGTTTCTGAACATGTCACAAACAAAAGTTAATTCAAAACCAAACACACTGTGAATCCATGCTGTTTCTGGTGATGCTGACCCATGATGCATCTTTTGACTTCTCTTGGTTCTGAACACCCAGTGTGCACATCTCATCATACAATGCCAACAAGCACAGCCTGAAAAGCTCTGGCACAGATTCAAGATGTTTGTGATGAATGCAGAATTCTCCTAGTATCATTTTCCGTTCTTATAGAAATGTAACAGTTTAGTTATGAAAAACAAAGACTTCCTACTGCCCTGCTATTATTCCTTAGCATATAATATCAGATTCATATAATTGAATTTTGATGTTTGGTTTCTTAAGAACTTTGATTTGAATCTTTGACTTAAAATTTATTTAATAAAAAAGAAATCATTAATTTTGATTGGGATTATGATGGGATTTTCAACAATTTCTAAAATGACTTTGAGCAATATTCTGCCAGTTTATACCACATATTCACAGAGCTACATTCTCAGCATCTGTGCTTATACAACCAAAGTGCCAATCAACTGTGAAGAACATTGATACTGCTCTATGTCCTGCAGCATCAAATTTCATCCAAGATGTAATTCTTTATGCAAAAGTAAGCAAACATGTCGATCTCATTAGCATGTATATTTTCATTTATCTTTAGTAAATTGTAAAATTTTAGGCCTATGAAATAATTGCTTTTAACATAAATTTGTTTATGAATTATTGTAAGTTATTTATATACCTATCCACCTGAGCTTACACAAAAATTGCTTGAGTTAAAGGATGTTATAAGAGGAAAACAGTTAAGATTTCTGCTCTGTTGGATGGCCATAATTCTCAGAACATCCAGGGTAGGGGAGCTAAACAAGCAAGATAAATCAACCTACAATTTTGTATTTTTTTGGTGGGTCAACAGAGTCTTCTGCTAACAAGTGAACACTCCAATAGGTTAGCTGATGCCCACTTCTTAAATGTGGCTAATGTGTATTTCTAACAAGCAAGAACCAGGTCAGGAAGGGATCTGTCGTCAAAGCGGAGGTTGGCAGGTGGTTGAGGCAGGAGCACAATGGGCAGATACCAGGAAGAGCACCAGCAGCTGCCTGCTGGTTGGTAAGTTCAAAGCATCAAAGAAACCACACAAGTGGTGATGCAGGGTGGGGCTGAGGTCAGGGAACCAGCTGGGCTTTTACCTGGAGCTGTGACTTATGCTGTCAGTGGCCTTTTGGTAGAGAAGCAGGAATGGTCTTTCTACATTTCATAGAACCCAGAACACCCAAAGTAACAGCTCTGAATCCTCACCTACAAATAAAACACAGGCAGAATCTATGTTTTCAAGTGAGCCTTTAAAACAATGAGGTGGGGGCAGAAGGCTGAGTTCTGTGTGAATCCAACTCTTCCATTAACTAATGGTGTGACAGTGGACAATTCAAATTTCTCAGGGCCTTAATGTCCTTCCAAGAACTGAGAAGGATGGGTTACATATTTCTGGAGGATTTTGAACCTTGTAAATGCTCAGATCGTGAGCACATAGGAATATCTGCATGCATGTATACACATCAGTATGATGTTGCATCTACAGTAAGAGAAAAGTTACAGTAATAATGGTCACAGCCTCTCCTTAAACTGGCTCTGAGAAGGGAACACTTTCCCCAGAAACCACAACTGTTGAAACTACTCCAAGGGGCTGACACTTAATTCCTATTTCCTAACCCCCTGCCTAGGGAGCCCAGCAGAACAGATAATGGGGGCACTTCCCCCAGATTCCAACCACAAACTGAAAAGGGGAAAACCACACTACTCAAGAGCTCTGCAGCAGAAGGTAACTGTGGCCAGAAACAAGAAGCCTGCCTGTGGCTGGCGGGTTCTCAGCTCTGGCTGGAGGATGCAAGGGGTTGCCCAGCAAGGGTTTTCAATTTTCCCAGGACAAACCATGCTAGTGATGAAATCTTGGCTGTGGCTAGCTTCCCCTCTACCCACAACCTTCTTCCCAAGACTGCATTCCATCAACAAGTGGACTTTTCATAAATCTTTGAAAAAAACTTTCCCACTCTAAGTGCCATGCAATTTTCAAATCCTTCCATAAGTGACCCCCTGGGCGTCTATGCACCAGGCTCTGTGCAATGGGGCTGAAACCCCATGCTAAACAACACTAAACATGACCAAGCCATATGAGACTTCACAGTCTGATATAGGAGACTAAAAACATACGAATAAAAGCAAATGCAAGTATTAACTCTAATGGAGAGGGTATAAAAAGAAATAGGACACACTGTTGATAGAGAATAAAGAGGTAGGGTCAAAGAGAATTATTTTTGTATGGTTATTAGAAAAAAATTCGCCCATGGCCCTTGACATGAAAGCTGAGACCTGAGACCAGGAGCCAGTTTTACAAATAAGGCTTGGACAGTTGCAGCATCTAGAGTGCCTGTTTGTGGAGAAGAGGAGGCAGCTGGTTTCCTAGACAAGGGAAGACAGGTTGGTAGAAAGCTCAACTGATTCCAGGAACTGAACAAAGTCCTCACTCAGTGTAGCAGACGAGGAAAATGAGGGCCCAATCTGACAGATCTAAGACCACACAAAGATTAGTGGAAATCTGATGTTTTCAGGTAAACATTTTCCTTCTGAATTCAGTAAGGAAAGCATTAAGTGTTTCAAACAAGGGAGCAATATAATCTTATTTCTATTTTCTATTTATTTTTTGGATAATAAAATAAAAATTGGAGTAAGTGTGAAAACAAAAAGGTTAGGTAGAGAATTAGAGTGTAAGTCAGGGAAAAGATGATGGAGTCTTGGATAGGTTCATGTCTTAGCCAGTGTTCTATTGCTGTGAAGAGACACCATGACCAAGGCAACTCTTATAAAAGTAATAATGGGGTCTTGCTTACAGATTCAGAGGTTTTGTTCATTGTCATGGTGGTGAGCATGGCAACCCACAGGCAGACATGCTGTTGAGGAAGTAGCTGGGAGTTCTACACCTGGATCCCCAGACAACAGGAGAGAGCCAACAAGGCCACACCTCCTAAGCCTTCTGAAATAGTACCACTCCTTGATGACTAAGCATTCAAATATATAGGTCTATGGAGGCCATTCTTATCCAAACCTGTGTGATATCTTGCTTGCACAAATAAAGCCTGTATGAAGGTCAGAGAATGGAGCTTGCCACTAGCTAACCATAGAAGCCTATCCCCCCCCCCATATCCCCAAGACAAGGCAGTCCAGTCCTTCAGAATATCCTGGTTCACAGAAATGTCTGTCAGATATGCTAGGCCTCTATGGTTAGCTGAACTTCATCCCAAGAGTTGGAATCCAGCCTTTTACAAGGACTATGGGAATTTGCTAGAGGAGGAAGTCACCAATCCCATGGGCATCCATGTTCACCATGAATATTCTTCTGTCTGGCACAAGAAGTACAAACAGAAAGATAAAACTTTCACCAGAAAAAGAAGAAATTTCCCTTTACCACAAACACTTTCTCTGTAATTTTTCTCAGGGTGAGATGGTTCCTAACTTAGGCCCTTTAAATGCTTTTTCAACAGAAACCTAAAATTTTGGTTTTATTTTATAGTTTCTCAGGTCTGGATTCAGGAAGATTATGGGCTTTCAAATCTCAGCTCCAAGTCTGCCAAACTTTCTAAGCCTTAGTCCCCTTATTTATGGCTTTAGGTGTTTGCTTGTTTTTAGGGGCTAGGAAGAAGCTCACTCAGTGAAGTGCTTAATTCACAGGCATGAGAACCTGAGTTCAAATTCTAGGACACAAAGAAATCCAGACAGATTGGCACATGTTTGTGATCCAAAAGCTAGGGAGATGGAGAAAAGGGGCTGCCATTGACCTGCCAGACTAGCTTAATTAATAAGCTGTAGATCCCAGTAAAAGACCCCATCTTAAAAAGAAACAAAGGAAGGAAGAAAAGAAGAAAGGAAGGGAGAGAGGGAGGGAGGGAGGGAGGGCAGGAGGGAGGGAGGGAGGGAAGGAAGGAAGGAAGAAAGGAAGGAAGGATAAAGAAACTGTTGGGAAGCTCAACCCAGCCCCACTCCTCCCATTCCAGACCCTGCCCCCGAGAAAGCCCACTCCTCCCCATCAGATGCTCAAGACCATGTACAGGGTATTTTAAGACACAGATCTGCCATGTGCTCTCTCCCTCCTGCCTTCCTGAGAGTCACCTGGGAGAGCTCTGCTTTGCTCTGTTTATTAAATCTGGATTTATTAATTTGGTTTGATTTGGTTTATTACATTAGCAGAAAACCCCAATAACTGGGGATCTAATACTTATCAGAGAGAGAGGAGAGAGAGAGAAAGGAAGAAATAAAGAAAATGTAAAAGATTTAAAAGACAGGAGGGTGCTCTGGCTGGAGAAGAAAAGGCATTATCAGAGACGTTGTTGGACTTCTCCAGCTACATACCCTAAAAATCATCAGGCCAATATTTATGATAACATTTGACTTGTTATTACACCACATGGACTCAGCAGGTTGTATCTACATTGGCAATGACTGTTTGAAGCCTAAAGGATGGCATTTTTAAGTCTTCACTCTGTCTTCTGGCTCTTAGATCCTTATAATTCCTTCTTTGGAAATGTTTCCTGAGCCTTAGAGGGATGGTGTAAATGCCTTGTTTAGGGCTGAACACCCAGCTCTCACTCATTCTCAACTTTTGGGGCAGCCATGAGTCTCTGCTCCCTGTTCACTATAAAGAGGGGCATCTCTGATTAAAGCTAGTCTATAGGTGTACGCATAGATATTTAGAAGGCAGTGTGATACCATGCCAGTGTAATTAAACAACAGTATTAATTTCCCTCCTATGCCTATGCCTACAGCCTCCCCAGACCTTGAGGACCTTGAGTTGTTGACCAGACACAGTCCCTCCCAGCATGGACCAGGCAGAGGGCCATGGGTAATACCAAGGGGGTAATGTCTCATTAAAATGTGGCTGAGACTCTTGGGTTAAGACTTACTTATAGAAGTTCACCACAGTGAATGGCTCTTGCTAACAAGACATATGCATTCATGGCCCACAGCATGAACATGAGATAAATGGTTCCCCCTTCTTTAATGTATACAAAAACACTGGCTGAGAGGCATCAGCTATGCTCAAGCACAAGATTAGAGAAATAAATGCCATTATTCATTTCAAGAACCAAGAGTCAAAACCAGAGAACAATTTTCTGGGTCACAATGAACTTGGAAGAAAAGAGTCAACAAAACTCACCTTCTTTTGAACAAAAGTTGGTGGCTTCTAGACGATTCTACTTAGAGCCATGGGTTGCCTGTGAGATTCTTTCAAAAACTGGACAACCTGGGGTTGGGGAGACAGCTCAGCCAGTGAAGTGCTTGCTGTGTTTACCTGAGGAACTGAGTCTACATTCCCAGCACCCATGTGAAGAGACATGTATGCCAATGGGCACCCGGTGCTGGGGAACTGAAGGTAGAGGGATCCCTGGGGCTTGCTGGCTAGCCAGTCTACCTGTGTCAGCAAGCTCCAGGCTCAGTGAGAGGCTTCAGGCTCAGTGAGAGACTCCGTCTCAAAAACTAAGATGGAGAGCAATAGATGAAGACATCCAACAAGAAATTCTAAGTGCAAACATGTACACACATGTGCCTACACACTAAACAACAGCAACAAAAACACACAGCTCAGTATTGGTGGTATCTGGTCTTACAGTGTTTGAGTTTATGAAGTACAGTGACTCTGGTTCATGAACACTAATGTTTTGCTGGGAAAAAAAAAACATAAAACTAAAGTCTCTTTTCTTGAGCATATGACTGATTAATTGCTTATCGCCATTAACAAGAAGAGTCACACTGGGAGAATGCTTAGGGGAAAACACATACAACAGAACACAGAGAGCCAGTGATTTAATTATTTCTCACATTCCCCTTTCCTTTGTAGTTAATTAGACAACACCCCTTCTCTACCTTATCTCCCTGTTGAGGTCATATCAGCTATTATCTGCCCTCTAGTTTATTTTGAATCACCTGAATAATTCATTATACCAAGCAGTGTATCATCTTTCTTCTATGTCCCATTGCTCAAGAATAATTAGTGATGAAATATTTCAAACCCACAGAATGACAAAGAGGTAAACAAAACCACCCAGATTTAACAAAGGTTAGCCCTCTTTCATCATTGCTTAATACATTTTTAATAAAGCTCCCCAGTCACTTCTGGAACATTCAACCAGAATATGTGGTCTTCTGTACATGGTCGTGTATGTGACTTATATATTTCCCTGAAGTAATTGCTCTATCAGTCAGGTAATGGTCTTTACTGTTCCAGTATGGCCCACTCCACAGGGCAGGGCATGAAGCTGAGGCTTACCTAGTTGCAGTATGGCTTCGAGCAACACATACCCAAGCTCCAATCCTTGCTTTCTAGCTGAGAAAATGCAGACAAGGGTCTGTGTCTACTTTCTCATGGTGAGGTAATCAAAGCCTTAGACAGTATGAGGCACATGGTGAGTATTCATTAGCAGCATGTGTGTCTGCTATATGAGTTGAATATTCCTCATAAAGTCCTAGCTGGCCCAACTGGAGCTGTGCTGGCCAAGACCCAGTTCTCTTACATGGAAAATCACCAATATATTATCCTGGTGAAATAGCAATCTGTCACTTTATTATTATTATTATTATTATTATTATTATTATTATTATTATTATCATCATCATCATCATCATTTTAAACTTGCAAGTAACTTTTCTCCATGCTTCTGATTTCCAAAATGGATGGGATTTTTATAGTGTTTTGTTGTTGTTGTTGTTGTTGGTGGTGGTGGTGGTGGTGGTGGTGGTGGTGGTGTGTGTGTGTGTGTGTTTGATGTGTTCATGTGTTCAGCCATTGTGTATTTACCAGTAAGGCTAGAGGTCAACCTTGACTATTATTACTGGGGAGCTGTCCACTTTATCTTTGAGACAAAGTCTCTTATTGGCCTGGATCTCACTCATTATGGCTGTTTCTGTCTTCCCAGTGATGAGATACAAGTGCATGACACCATGGCCAGCTTATTTATGTGGGTCCTTGGGATCAAAAATCAAGTTTTTATGTTTGCAAGGCAGACACTTATCTACTGAACTCTCAGCCCCTGGATTGTATAGTTTTAAAACACTCAAGTTCATGCAAAGTCTAATGAATCCATGAGAGAAGAGAAGGGCTGGCCATAGCCATGAAGAAAAGCCTCCAGGAACACAGATACTATTTGACTACCTACATTTCTGTATCTTCCCTTTTTCCTAGCCTTAGAATCATCTATTATTCATCATTAAAGCAAATTGCTTCTGAAAGATCATTGTTTTTAATTCCATAGTTCTCAACAATAGTTGAACTTCAAAAATCACATGTGGTGCTTTGCAAATGCATGAGAACAAATTCGCATGCACAACCCCCCACCCTCACCCCTGCCACCCCTCCCACATACACCACATGACCTCATTTATCCAAGGCATTCTAGATCTCTGAGAGTGATGGGGTAGGCAGTATGGAGGTGGGAGGGGGTGGCTAATGTTTTACCAAGGCAAGTTTATAAACCTAGGATTGAGAACCACACTGGAAAAACTACTTGAGATGGGATCTTAATATCTAAGGATTTCTACTTGGGGATTAAGTCTTCTGTTCAAAAGGAGTAACTTTGTAGGTGGCATGATGCTAATCCAGATCTTCTGCTGAAAATTACATCTTCCATAGGAATGAAGCACACCATGGTCCAGCCAAGCGCTATGTAAATCAAAACACATGTCCACAGCTGGGACAAGAGCTTTGGGACCACCTAGCTGGATTCTGTTGGAACAAGTCTGTGTGAAACCATGCCAACATAATAGTTAATAGTAAACAATCTCCCTAAAGAAGTTAGATGAAGGGGAGCCAACAAACCAAACATCAGTAATAAAAACTTCCATGGGATTTAACTCAGTTTTCCAGAAAAAAGAAAGAAAGAAATCACACAATGCACGCACTACAAAGCCTTGTGAACAAACACTGGCATATATTAGAAACTGGAACTGAAGATGTTGACATGAAGACCCTATTTTACTTGATCATTGTTTCAGATTTTTCTCTCTCTTCTTTATCCCCGAGAGTTATATCTTATCTCCGGGATGAGGTAGGGACATGTTTACTGATTGATCTCACAAGCCACTGCATCTGCAGCTAGAGACCTTTTGAAAATCACACTTCTCTGTATTTATTGTGGTTTCCATGGTGAGAAGAAAATAGAAGAAATCTGTGTTTAACAGCAAAGACAATTAAGGAGCCACAGATCTCAGGCAGGCAACAGTGGAGTGTAAGCAAGCTTTCTTTTTGCGGATAATGCTGTGTAACTTGTACCAACCAGATGGTGACTCTGGCAATATGTACAGGTAACTCATGACCAAAAGCTACCCTTAGGGAAGGCTGAGTGGGAACTTGGGCTTTCTTTTAGGCTTTTGTTGCCAAGTTTTTCATTCAATGGGCCTCAAGAAATCAGACAATTAAACAAAGATTTAATTTAATTTAATAATCAGCCCAGGCCATAAGCCTGGCTGGTTTCTTTCATCAAATAGGTACCTGGAATTTGGACAACCAAGAGACAATGCTGGCTCCGTCCCTTAGGTTGGAGTCACAGGTTATACTCTAGAATAGCCTGGATAGTGAGGTTGTCTTGTGTTTATGAAAGATAGTTTTAAAGCTGGGCCACCCCTACTCAGAAATCTGGTATCACCTTCATTATTGAAATAGCAGTGTACTTTCCCAGTCTTTATTTTGTCACCTTGCATTCTGATGTCTTGGCTCATGTCAGTCACAGCCTTTTGACTTCCCTCTTTATAGAGGCACCAAGTCCCAAATGGTACATTCTCACCACCATATGACACAAGGGTGGCAGTCTTCTGGGTCAGCCTCTGACAGTACCCTGTTCTCAAGGCCCTGGAGACCTGAGTGTGGGAAGAAGGGCAGGGGCAGTAGTTTCTAGCAACTTGTTTCATTTTATTTTTTGAGGGAGGGAATTCCCTCAATGTACTTACCTAACACACAAAAATGGTCTTGACACTAGACTCACCCTTCATTCTTGATGATGGTACTTTTCACCCAACTTTTTATAGCGGTAGATTCCTCTCTGTCTAAAACATGGAGGGAAAGCCCCTGATGCTTTAACATCTCTAAATGCTGTCTCAGGTGACTCATGCTTAAAGCCACATCCTAATTCAAAGGAAAGGGGCAGACAGATAGACAAGTTGGAAGAAAGCACCATTTATTTCCCAGTCTTTCTAGGCTCAGTAATGAAGGAAGAGTAATACATTGATAAAACTCTCGTAACTTCCAGTTCCCAAGAAGCAGAAGACATTGTCAAGGGAAAAAAAGAGCCTGTCTAAAAAGAGGAAGTGTGTGTGTGTGTGTGTGTGTGTGTGTGTGTGTGTGTGTGTGTCTTAGAAGACAATTTGTATTGCTTTTCTCCTTCCACCATGTGGCTTCAGGGATCAAACTCAGGTGATCAGACTTGGTAGCAAGCACTGTTAACCACTGAAACACCTTGGCAGCCCAGAAGAAACCTTTGATGGGACAAACTAAAGAAAAAGATACATTCTACAGATTTCCCCAGGAGGGTGGGGATGGGCAACTGTCCTTAACTTGGGAACTATCTAATCAGTAAGATCAACAGTTACTCAGACAAAAGGCCAGCTCTTCTCTGCCTAAATTTGATCCTGTGGATGGACTTTATCCATGGTGATTTTTAATTCCTTTATCCCTGTCCTGATGGTTCATACAATGATACTTCCCCCCTCCATCACCCTTTATCTGAAAGTTAAAGTACATTTAATTAATTCAAGGGCAGTCAAGAAGGAAAGGAGGTAGCATGGTGGTGCTGGCCATCGATTATCTAAAATTTTATCCTTTGAAATTCTCATTTACTTAGGAATTTATGGACTCGCAAGTTGGTAATTGTCTTAGTTAGGGTTTCTATTGCTGTGAAGAGATGCTATGCTCACTGTAGTTGGAGTGTTTCCTTCATTGTCTAAGCTTGGCTGTCCTGAAATTGGATCTGTAGACTGGATTGGCCTTGAACTTAGAGATCTTTCAATTACATCTTCATCAGCTTTCTGTTTTTGGTAGTTTCCTTTACTGCCTAAGCTTAGCCCTTCTAGAACTTGCTCTGTAGACCAGGCTCCACCTCAAATTCAGAGATCTGCCTGCTTCTGCTTTTGGAGTGATGGGATTAAAAGTGTGTATCACCATAGCTGACTCTGAGTTTTTCTTTAATCCCTTTTCACAAGTTGGAATGTTAGCTAGGTGGATTCTTGCCCTGAGGTCACACTCCCTTTATTCCATTTCTTATTCTGTTTATATCCTTGAACACAGGATTTAACTCAATTTCACTCCCTGATGCTCCCTTTCTTTTCAAATTGTACATTTTGTATTTTACTTTCTCAGCTTATTCCTTTTTATTATAAATCCTCATTAGAGTTATCACTAATAACCACATAACAGAGTCAATAATAGGCTATGTTGACATTTCAGTGGAATTAATCCCAAACTTTTAATCCCAAATAAGGACAAAAAGTAGCCACATTCTTTACCAAAACATCACAAGAACAATATCTTGGCCACGTACTAACATTCTTGTCTGAAACCATTTGGGCCAGGCCCCCACAGTTCAAATAACCCTCACCATCACTGTCTTCCATGTTCCTGCTAGGGTGGCCCATTATGCCCCAGTTAAGGCATTTGACTGCTTTCCTAACTCACAGTCCCACAGTCCATGCTCTTCCAAACAAAAGCAGTTTCTATTGCTGTGAAGAAATAGCACAACTACAGCAGCTCATATAAAGGAAACATTTAATTGGGTGGCTTATAGTTTCAGAGATTTAGTCCATCATCATCGTGATAGGCAGGCAGACATGGGGCTAGAGGGGGAGCTGAGAGTTCTACATCTTGATCCACAGGCAACAGGAAGTGGAATATGACACTAGGTGTAGTTTGAGCATAGGAGATCTCAAAGCCCACCCCATAGTGACACTTCCTCCAATAA
Source organism: Cricetiscus sungorus (assembly GCA_030556225.1). NCBI lineage: Eukaryota > Metazoa > Chordata > Mammalia > Rodentia > Cricetidae > Cricetiscus > Cricetiscus sungorus. The sequence goes on from JANBXA010000372.1 coordinate 40,298,936, forward strand.
GGTCCTATCTATTATAACAAAGCCACACCTCCTAATAGTGCCCATGAATTTATAGGGGCCAATTATACTCAAATTATCACAGTAATACAGGGTTACTGTTGTTTTTGAGACAGAGTCTCTCTTCATTTACCAGGCTGGGTCTGTCTGAACTGATGATCCTCGAGCCTCAGCCTCCTGAATGTTTGCATATTTAGTAATAGAGTTTTGTTTTGCTTTTCTTTGTTATATTTTAAGAAAAGATCTCATTCCATAGCCCAGACTGGCCTAGAGTTCACTATGTATTTCAGGCTGGACTAGAACTCACTATGTAGCCCATGCTGGTTTCGATCTCTAAGTGGTCCTCTTGATTCTGTTTCTCAAGTGCTAATATTGTAGACATGAGCCACCATGACTGATATATTGTATTCTTAAAGTCCTTCAATTTATAGCCACTGATAAAGCATAAGAAAGCTGAACTAACTTAGGAAGTAGGGAAGTTTGTCTATAGAAGCCATCTCTTCATTGCCCAACAACTATGTACCTCTGAAAAGTTAATTCAGGTGTTAAAGTTGCCTGAATTTTCCTCCATTCCTATCAGCCAAATGCCTTTGCAAAAAGACTTCCATGTACTTTAATTTTCTTGTCTTTAAAAATGAGCAGCTGGTCAACTGAGCCATTGTGCCTCTTCTAGCTATATCTCTAGGCTCTGCACCTAACTGTAAATTTGACAATCTGAGAACTCATAGATGTCAAAAGGACTTAAACACGATACTATTTAACACTTAAGAATTTTACATGCATTGATTGATTTAATGTCCTTAATAACTCCATGAAGTAGATATTACAGTTATGACCTCGACATTTTAGATGAGGAAAAGGGCACAGAGACTGAGTTATGACCTGTGTCATATGGAGGTGGAGTTGGACTATGTACGTCTAATTATCAAATACATCCAATACAGGGTAATTAACATATTCTGGGATTAAGCTCTTGACATTTGCAAACTCAGAAGGCAAAAGAATTGTGTCAGACTCAGTTTACCAACCAGAGGACAGTATCTGCTGTGAATCACAACCAAGACTACAGTTGCCCCCTCTCCTCTTAGCAAATTCACTCACAGTATTCAGGGCACAACAGAACCATGGAGAAACACACATTCTTTGGAGAAATGGTACAGACTGGGATGGCTTGAGTACAAAGATAATATGATCAGTTTGGGGTGTCTGTCACCTACCGATTCATCTGTATACTGAGGTGCTCTGAGGCGGGAAATACTCAAATAAACTGGATGAGGGAATATACCAGACCAGGATGAGAGAATGAACAAGAAGTTATCTGAAAAAGAGTGGTCTCCAGGGGTTTCTCGGTGCAGCCATTGTTCTGACTGCCAACCTGGGTATTCTAGAAGCAAGTACCTTTCACTGAGCCTGATCCAGCAGAGCAGGATCTTGGCAGAGGAAGAACACCAACCACCCTTGCTCATTGTAAAACCAGGCCAATCAAGAATCTGCAAAGCAAACACATCTCTGTTTGGAAAGTGACTTGCTAGGCCTTTCAAAAGAGTAATGATGAGAAGTTGTAATGCTGTCTTGATTCTGAGTCCATGACAGTGATGACCACACTCTGAATGGGACTTTTGTTCTCTCTTTCCTTCCTTCCTTCCTTCCTTCCTTCCTTCCTTCCTTCCTTCCTTCCTTCCCTCCCTCCCTCCCTCCCTCCCTCTCTCTCTCTCTCTCTCTCTCTCTCTCTCTCTCTCTCTCTCTCTCTCTTTCTCTCTCTCCCTCCTTCCCTCCCTCCCTCCCTCTCTTTCCCTTCCTTTCTTTTTTCTTTTTTCATTCTCATATTATCATTGAGAAGTTTTGTAGAAACAATGTTCAGTGTCATTCAGTTCTGTACCCTTGGGCTTTTTCATCATTAATCCTTTGGCATCAGGGTGGAGCTGCTGGGCATAACACCATATAAACTCGGGTTATTGCTGCCCTTATGCAACCTAGCACACCTCTAAGTCAACACCACTTTGGGGGAAAAAACAAGGCAGTGCCACTTGATATAGCCCAGGCTGCTGGTAGGCACTGTATCAACACGTACTGTTGATAACTCAGAAGGAATTTCAGATGTTAAGTTTTTCTTTGATTCTACCAACCCATATACTACTATACTGACTGAAATGCCATGTTTCTTGAATTAAAAGCACCCCATAAACTGCGCATTGTTTGCTACTATAGCATTGTTTTTCTGACTTTGCTTCAGAATCCAAAAGTTATGAATCATCCCTCCTAACTTCTGAGCCTAAAAAAACAGATTCTTTATATATATAATCTCCTCTTTATGTGGATTTATTCGTGCTGGAGCCGGATGCATTGGCAGGCCAGGTTTCTCTCTGAAGACTACATTCCCTTGCTGTTTGTAAACACTTCCTGTCTGCTGTCCTTTTTCTCAGCTTTGACCACAGCTGAGTCACTCTGGTCAGATTCTTAGCACTCAGCCTTCACAAGAAGCAAGAGGCCTATTTTCTTGCCTTTCTCCTTTCTCATGAACCAGTGGGCACTCCTAATGTTCTGCTTTCTCTTGCAGTAGAGTTTAAAAACAATGCCCATCCCAATTCTTGGCCATTTTAATACTGAGTAATGTCAGCAATTTCACTTAAACCCTGGTTTAGGAGCTACCACATTCCGGCACTTTATTGGGTGCCAGAGATGCTGAGTGAAGAATCTTGTATTTTCAGGAAGCTTACAACATGGTACATAAGAGAGGTTATCAGGATGGGAAAATGGCTCAGTTAGTGTGTTTTTGTCATGCAAGCATAAGGACCTGGATCTGAATCCCAGCACTCATATACAAGCCAGGCATGGCAATACATATCTGTAGTCACAGTGCTACAGGAGGTGGAGACAGATGGATTACTGAGTTCACTGGCCAGTCAGCCACCAAATGGGTAAGTTTCAGGTTCATTAGGACCCTCTTTAAATAAATAAGATGGCCGAAAAATTAGTGAAAGCAATTGAGGAAGACATCTGATGTTAACCTCTGACCTCCACATCCATAAACATTCACATGTATGCATGTATGCATATTTACACACAAGAAAGTGTGTATTCACAGGTGTACAACATAGACACAGACAGACACATACACACACACACACACACACACACACACACACACACACACACGCACACACACACGAGTTATGCTTAAACATAGCTAGAAGTGCTCTAAAGAAAGGTAAGCATGACAGTTAGTTATAGGAGCAGAGAAAAGTCTAGTCCCTCCAGAAAGATGTCAGAAAAAATACACCCTAAAGCCAAAAGGGGTCATAATTGGCCTGGACCTATATTCCAGTCCTGGGGCTGGAGCATAGGTGCAAACAATGGCTGGGTTAATGTGAGTGCAGATGGGGGGCACAAAAAAGAGTCAAAGCCAGGTCATGAAGGGTTTTGCCCTTTGGCTAGAGAAATTTGAAGTTTGTCTTAAAGTAGAAAAGAACAAGCCAAAGAGAGAAACTCCAGAGTTCTATCCTAGCATGGTGTGCTGGCTAATATTTGTCAACTTGATACAAATTATAGTCATCTGGGAAGAGGGCACTTCCATCATTATCCTATGGCTAAACATATATAGGGTGTGTCTTGATTATTGATTGATGTGGGAAGATCCAGTTATGGGGGGGCAGTACCATCTTTAGACAGGTAGTCCTAGAAGGCATAAGAAAGCAGGCTGAGCAATACATGAAGAACAGGTCAGTGGGCAGCACTCCTCCATGGCTTCTGTTTCCATTCTTGTTTTGAGTTCCTGTCCTGCCTTCTCTTCGTGGTGGACTGCAAACTGTAAAGTATACCTTTCCTTTCCCAAGTTGCTTTTGGTCATGGCATTTACATAGCAACCAAAAGCACACTAGAATGCATTGTATTGCCTGAAAAGGATCAAATCCCTGCACTAAAGGAAGATTGTGAGTCCCTGTTAGCACTATCTTGCATTACTTCTTGGCCTCAGTAGCAGCAGCCCAGTACTGGGAGAGTCTGAGCAGATAGGTTGAAATTTGATGCCAATTCATGGAGAAATTCAAGAGACAGCACTGACCTTCAAGCTCTCAAGGAACTATGCTAACCTGGCATGGTGGTACATGCCTGTAATTCCAGGACTTGGGAGAAGGAGGCAGGGGAATCAGAAGAGCAGGGTCAGTTTTGGCTACATAGCAAGTCTGAAGCCAGACTGGGGGGGCTCCATGAAATCCAGTCATGAGGAAAAGCAACAAGATCTGTGCTTGTTCTGTCCTGTCATCTACTGTTACAAGCACTTTCCCACCAGCCTGATCCCACAGCCATGTCAGCCCCAAATAACACAGAGAGACTTGTATTGATTATGAAACTGTTGGCTAGTGACTAGCGTTTCTAATTGGCTAGCTCTATCTTAAGTATTAACCCATAATTACTAATATATGTATTTCTACATAGTCTTATCTTACCGAGAACGCCAGACTCATGTGTCCGCTCCTCCCAAGATCACATCTCGACTCCTCCCTACTTCTTCCAGAAGCCACCACCTCTCCTAGTCTTACATATCTTGCTTCCCTATTGGCCAACAGGGATTTATTCATTAACTAGTAAGAGAAACATATGTATAGAAGTCTTCCCCCATCAATCTACAGGAGATCAAAGGGCAGTGTCCACTTTGGAAGTTTCCTGGGACAAGATCACTTGTGCAAGGTCATGGAATGAAGGACCCAGATGATGGAGAACACTGTAACTGATATTTGTAGATGGGAAGAGGCATGGGACAGATCAAATATAAGATACTAGGGATGATACAATGATCACTATACCTGTTCCATGACAGCATCATTGTACAGAGCATTATAGTATTTCTAAACAGAAGAAGTTGGAAAAAAAAAGATTCAACTGGCTAAGAATAACAGTGTCAACTTTATAAACCAATCACCAGCTTTTATTTTTTTCCTACCCCTTCTATATGCCCAAGAGTCATCATTAGACATTTTCCCTTTTAGATTCTGATGTCCCAAGTCAAGGATGCTTTTAAATGGAAATTCACTACAGAAAGAAAAGAAATGAAACCCCAATAACCTCAAGCCATGCTCTAATCACATCCTATTGTGACTTATAACTGCAGGGGAGCTCAGGGGCACCTGAATGTCTAAGGCTTATCATAGGCCATTACAATCACTTAGGCAGACAGCTAGATTCCCAGCAGTTCCCCATATATTCTTTTTATGTGTTCTTCCAACTGTTAGTCTCCTTATTTTTCCCTGAGAAATGTTAATTGACATTTATATAAGTAAATAAAGCAAATGTCAAATAAATAAAATAAAAAATGTCAAATTAATTAACAAAACAGAATTTAGGGTTGTGCTGTCCTTTCATCTGATGTCACAGCGCAGTAGCCTTCCTGCTCCCCAGCAACCTGTAATATTTTTCCTTACATACATATTTTATAATGGACTTTTTAGGAATTTAAAAGGAATTTAAATCTCTCACTCAAGTTAAGATACTTAAGTTTCATTAGTGACTTCACTAGTCAGGATGTAGTGAAGGGACCACAGAAGCAATTCCAAAATGACCAGCTCAGTCACACTGTCCAGGAACCTCTGAGCCTAAGGAGTTGTTTGCTTTGTTACTATATAACATATACTTTCCCTCTTTTCATTTGTGTGTATGTAGAGTGGTAGGTGTGTACTTGTTGCCAGAGGTCAACATTGGCTGTCCTCCTGTATTACTTATTCTTCATCATATTTTTGAGGTAGTTTCTTATTGAACTTGGAGCCCAATTCAGCTCCAAATGACTCCAGTGGGCCCTCAGAACCCTCTGGACTCCATTTCCCAGCTCTTGAATCACAAGTGTGTGTACAGCTATGCCCAGCTTTTTTTACATGAGTGCTGAAAAATTGAAATCAAGTCCTCACATTACTAACTGAATCATTTCCCCAGACCACGATTACACTCTCAGGATATCATTTAGCCCCAATACTCCCATGGAGCCACAGTTTCTATATTATGGTTAGAGACAGACTCGGGCTGCTATGTGTTGAATATAGGTCTAGTTTGCAGGTGCATTTCTGAAAACATCCAAGAGTATTCCTTTTTTGATACAGGGTCCATGTAGTCCTGGCTGTCCTAGAACTCTCTATGTAGAACATTGTCTCAAACCAATAGAGATCCACCTGCCTCCCTCTCAAATGCTGGTATCAAAGGCATGTGCCATCAAGCCAAACCCCATGAAAGAGGATTTTTTTAAAGCAACATTAAAAACTATCTAAAAGGTAGTCTCTAAGTAACTTTCTCTGGATATGTTTATAATGAAAATACTCTCTTGAAAAAAACAAAAACAATCATTATCCTAATTTCATATCTTCTTACTTTAGGTGGCCACATATTAATTTTAAATCATTAAAGAAGCCACCATTCTTTTTCATTTGTTGAACAAGCACCACACCAACAGAAAAGCCAATCATGCTTTACCCCTGAGCATTATTAAACAATGACATAAAAATGTGGGCTGCTGATAGAGAAAACTTTCCCCATGAGTCATTAACCAGCCTCAGCCAACAATCTCACAGTTCCAGCTAAGTAGCCTGAAGCCCTTCACATTCACTTCTGCTTCTTTGGTGGCCTCTGCCCCCAACTTCTGATTAGGAACTGAAATTGGATTAATTTTTTTGTTTTGTTTTAACTTCTGTAGGATAATAGTGGTGTTAACAAACACACCCTGTGCCAACCGCAATGAAACAGGGAGCTAAGTCCCAGGGTGTGCTACAAAGAACCCTTTTCAATATCAGTCCCTTTCCATTCTCTATCCCATTGTGTCCCAAAGAAGCCAATATGTGCAAACAAGACCAGAAGAAGAAAGAGCCTATCATGAATAGGCTCCTCCCTCTCCTCCCTCAAATTCTTTCAGTGCACTGTGGTGATCTAATGTGGCTAGATGTTCCTAAATGTGGTTGCCCAACATGACTCCCTGAAGAGTTTGGTTTTTGTTTTGAAAGGTAGCCATGTCTCACCTCAGACTTACTTCCAGAGGTGAGGCTCTGAATCTCTTTGTCAAAGAGAACAACACAGAAGCAAATGCTATGTTCTCTTTTCCCTAGCACCATGGGGAAGTTGGTGGTTAAAGTTATTACCAACAGTTAAATGACATGAATTTAGGATTAAGCAATCATACAAAAACAAATACTCAGAGTTCACATTTTAATCGTTTTGTATTACCTGTGTTCTTGAGCAGTTTTACATCTATTGGATCTTTGCTTGTATGCTAATACTAATTTATTTGCCTAGTTATACATTCAGTAATGCCATGTTGGGAGCTTGAAGCCAGACATTTACAATATGGGAATGAGCCAGTGGAGAGAGTACATCAGGGCTTGAAACGTTGATTGCCTCTGGACTTCAGAAAATGCAATAGAGGAGAGGCTACCTTAAATGCCTTTTCCTGATGAGACTGATGACTGACTACCTTATATGCCATCCTAGAGCCCTCATCCAGTAGCTGATGGAAGCAGAAGCAGACACTCACAACTAAACACTAAGCTGAAGTCCTGGAATTCAGTTGCAGACAGGGAGGAGTAATGAGCAAAGGGGTCAAGACCAGGTTGGAGAAACCCACAGAAACTGCTGACCTGAACAAGGGGGAGCTCATAGACCTCAGACTGATACCTGGGAAACCAGCATAGGATTGACACAGACCCCCTGAATGTGGGTGTTAGGAGGACTGGGAAGTCTATGGCACCTCTGACAGTGGAACTGAGATGTATCTCTGGTGCACAAACAGACTTCAGGAACCCATTCCTCATGGAGGGATACTCCCTTAGCTTAGAGACAGGGGGAAGGTCTAGGCCCTACCCCAAATGACTTGACAGATTTTGATGATGCCCCCATGGAAGGCCTCACTATCCCTGGGGAGAGGATGGGGAATGGGATATGGGGGTCAGTAGGAGGGATGGAGGATTGGAGGGAGAGGGAACTGGGATAGATATGTAAAATAAAAAAAATATTAAAAAGAAAGGAAAGAAAGAAAGAAAGAAGGAAGGAAGGAAGAAAGAAAGGAAATGATGAGGCCATCTGAACACCAGGCCCAGCTACTGGAGTCCAGTTGAAGAGAGGGAAGAGAAATTGTATGAGCAAGATCATGATGGGGAAACCCACTGAGACAGTGACCTGAACTTGTGGGAGTTCAAAGACTCTAGAGTGACAGCTGGGGAGCCTGCATAGGACTGAACCAAGCCCTCCGGATGTGTAGCCTGGTCTGTTTGTGGGACCCATGGCAGTGGGACCAGGATCTATCCCTAGTGCATGAGCTGGTTTTTTGAAGCCCATTCCATATAGTGTGTATGTGTGGGAATGAGGCACTTAGTCCTGCCTGAAAGTGCCAGGCTTTGTTGACTGCCCATAGGAGGCCTTACTCTTTCTGAGAAGTGGGTATAGATGGGTTGGGGTGGTTAGGGTAAGGGGAGGAAGGGGGAACTGTGGTTGGTATGTAACATGAAATATATATATATATATATATATATATATATATATATGTATGTATGTATGAAAGGAAGAACATGGTGAGTCAACTAAGCACCTCAGCTTAAACTTGAAGACGACATTTGAGGAAATTGTCTTCATTGTCTACTTTGGAAGAGTACTCTCTTCATTGATGAGGAGAAGTCTATCAATCTTTCCTGCTTCACATGAAGGCACTGACTAGCTGACATCCTTGGCAAGAAGGCAAACACCAGCAGATATTCCTGCCAGGAGCTACAGTCACTCAGCAGATAGAAGGCACCTAGACGGGCTGAGTTCTGAACATGAGTTCCATAAAACCACGGACAGAACCTGTGAGGGTGACCAATGCAAAACACCCAATAAAGAGAATTGCTCACTCTGTTATTTGTAAATTCCATTGTCAGCATCTTTCTTCCCTAGAAAGCTGCTTGCTACACACTTGGCACCAGACTGCTAAACCAAGAAGTGAAACAAGTCTCTGGCTGCCTCTACCCTAGATCTACACCCTCACCTCAACTCTCCACCAAGAAAAACACAAAACATGACATCAAAAGTCTGTTTTCCTTAAGACTCAGAGTAGACAACTTAATCTGCTAATCCAGCCCTCTTTACTGAGATTGTCTGTCAAGCAAAGGATGGCTTTGGGTTGGTCTGACTCCCCCCCACCCCCCCCACACGTGGGAAAAAAAAAAAGGATAGCTAATCCTAAGAGATGGTAGCCTCGGTGCCATAGTCCAGTGAATACCCTCGTCTGAATGTGCCCCCATTTGTGAGTGGAACCATTCCACAGGCTGGGGTCCTGGGCGGAACACAGAGAATGAAGCCAAGCACCCAGCATTCTGCTTCCTGACTACAGATGTGAGCTACTGCTTCCTGCTGCTGTGGCTGTGCCTTCTCACCAGAGCCTTAACACCATGAGCCCAAACAAAGCCTTCCAGCCAGCCCTAGGGGGCTTGGTCAGGTGTTTTGTTGCAGCAATGAGAAGAGCAATTTCTATTGAAAACTGATGCTGGCTGCTCAAGGACTGTGGAGTTGAGAAATCCACAAAGAGAACAAAGGAACTGGTATATCCCTGTCAAATCTTCAACTTGTTTCTGATTCAGAAAAGTGAACTCTTCACCTTCCAGTGGATGAAATGCAGGTTAGTATCAGTTTCCAGCATATTGTATTTTTATTTAAAAATATTTTAATTTACATGTATATGTTTGTATCTCTGTTCTAACGTTTGTATCTCTGAGAGCAGGTAACCTCTGGGGCCAGAACAGAGCATCCGATCCCCTGGAGCTGGAGTCACAGCTTGTTTCAAGATGCCCAGTGTGAGCATTCTTCCAGTCCCCACATTTATTTTAAAATCTCCATTACTTGTGATTTGAAGGTATTTTTGTAAAGGTAAATTAAAATCCTGTTACCTGTTTGCTAACTTTAGGCAAATGTCAATGAGCAGCCGTAACTACAGAAGAGGTCCCTGCAGCAGAGTAGCTAGCGCTGCCTCTAATCCACTGCTGACTCTTAGTTATTGTCCATGTGCCTCCTCAAATGTTTATATGTTCACGGTAACAGAAAATAAATTGCATGTTCAATATTTTTCAGGAGCATTTATCCATTTTGTGCACCTCATTTTCCTTCTTACTTTCTCCTTTGTAATCTGCGCCCTCCTCTTTTTAAGGGTAGGAGCTGAGGAGGTTACTCAGTGGGTGCTTACTGCACAAGCAGGAGGACCTGCCTTCAGATCACAGCCCTCGAGTAAAGTCCGAAACCCCAGCACTGGGGGTCTGGGGGCCAGGAAGACAGTCATTGGTCAAACCCTCCAGCTGAAACAGCAAGGGTCAGTGACTGACTGTCTCAAAAAGTAAAGTGGAGAGCAATGGAAGCTGCCTGATGTTGGCCTCTGGCCTTTGCATGTGCATAGCTGAGTACCTGCATACACAGGTCTGCAGGATATCTTGCTACTATCTGAGCATTAGTGTAGAAGCCTCTGATTAAAAAGTTACTCTTTGGCTAAAGGAAGCAAACATTTTCATTTATTAAAAACAAAATTGCTACAGATAAAAGGAGCCTGCTATGAAATTTTTAAAATAATATTACAAAAAAGACTTTTCTAGCCTCCCAGAAAGATATAAACTGATGTTACCACATTAAATATCCACATATCAATCCACCAGTAAAGAGAAACTAACCTAAAAAAAATACGGGTGTATAGTATTAGTCTACATTAGTGCTTTAACTTAAATATATATATACATGCTGGGAAGAATTGCTCCAAAAGAAGTCCCCCAGTCCTTAGAACAGGACTGTTTGATGAAGGTCAGCCTACAACATGGGTCCTGGGGTAGGGGAATCACAGCAAGCTAAGACGCCTGGAACACTGCCAAGAATGAACCTATTACTTATGTAAAGATCTATCAAGAAACTTGCAAAACAATTTGAGAAAGTGGAGATATATTTCTATCTATGAAGGTCTGATATTTTCATTAAAGTGTATACTTTCAACCACAAAGATATTTATTGTGCTATTATTATTATCATCATCACCATCATCATCAACACAAGATTTTATTGTGTAGCTCTGTCTGGCCTGGAATTCATTGTACAGATCAGGTTGGTCTCAAACTTACAGAGATCTATCTACCTCTGCCTTCCAAATGCTGAGATTAGAGGAGTGCACACAATGCCCAGTTTAGTTTTTTTTTTTTTTTTTAACATTTAGTTTAGTTTTTAAATGTTGTTATTTCTTTTTCTGTAGCATGTTTTTCCTCATCAATACTAAAACAAACAAACAAACAAACAAAAAAAACCCCAAAACCTCTTTGGCTACTGTCCAGCAATTTATCTCCTAAATAAAAACAGATGGTGCTTTTTTGTTTGACTCTAACCTTTATTTTGTTTTATATTTTATTTTTATTTACATTGGTGTTTTGCCTGTGTGTATGCCTGTGTGAGGGAGTTGTATCCCCTGGAACTGGAGTTACAAACAAGCATGAACTACCATGTGGGTCCTGGGAATTTAATCTGGGTCCTCTGAAAGAGCAGCTAGAGTGCTCTTAACCACTAGGCCATCTCTCCAGCTCAAACCCTAAACTTTAAATTTTTTTTTTTAAAATTATGAGTGTTTTGCCTATATGTATGTTTGTGTGTAAGTATTATACGCTAGACATATGTACCTTAAATGCCAGAGGAGGAAATAAGGTCCCCTGAAACTGAAATTACAAATGGTTGGAGCCATCATGTGGGTTCAGGGAAACAAACCTGCAACCTGTGTAGGATAAGAAAGTACTCTTACCCACTGAGCTATCTCTCCAGACCACTTAACAATTATTAACCCACACCAGCCATCTCCCTTTCAACTGTGAGAATGTTAAAGAAGCATATCATTCATTACTGCCAGAGGAGATACTACTGGGTAATTCAACATGCTGTTTCTACCCTATCAAGAGAGAAACATAGCCCTACTCATAAGACAATCTTGTTTACATGCTAGTCTAAATCCCAGAATTTTCCAACAGTTCTATGCTTTAAAAAGAGGAATCTGAGGCCTGGGCAGTCTACAGGACCTCTGACAGTGGAATCAGGATGTATCCCTGGTCCTCGAAAGAACTTTGGGAGCACATTCCCCATGGAGGGATATTCCCTTAGCCTAGAGAAAGAAGGGAGGGCCTAGACCCTAATCCAAATGACTTGGCAGATTTTGATGATCCCTCCTGGAAGGCCTCACCCTCCTGGTGGAGTGAGTGGGGAATGGGCTGGGAGAAGGAGTGGGAGGTGGATGGAAGGATGGGAGGGAGAGGGAACTGGGATCGATATGTAAAATAAAAAATAACAATAACAACAACAACAACAAAAGGAATCTGTTTTGAAGCTCTAGGGCCAGGCTATGGGTTCAAATCCTGCTATTGTAATGAAGGGCACAGACCCTCACCCAGCCGCCTGCTTTCACAGCCATGACAGGCTTCATAAAAAACCCAGGAAGTTAGGCCCCTAATTCAGCAGGATGTGCTGAGCCCCCTCCCCCCTTCAACCTTGCCCTAATTACTGGGAAGAAAGCGCCAGATACCCTGTAAGTGTTAAGAAACCAATCAGAAGTTAGCTGGTGGGTTTTGGATGTGCTTTACTGATAACAGTGGAATGCAGTAGATAGCAAAGGCCCTTGGATGGCTTCCAGGCATAGCAACCTTCCTGCAGCTGCAGCTGACCCATCAGTTCAGGACAGGTTCACTCAGTACAGAAGTGTATCAATCCTGAGACTGTTACATACAACTAGCAGACCCCCAGACACCCCCTTGCTTCACCCACTATATATATATGCCCTGTCCCACTGAAGCTTGGGGCCCCTCCTACTCCACCCTCTGTGTTGGACAGAGGCTGACTAGTTATTAAAAAGACTGTTTTTGCACAGTATCTGATCTCTTGGAGGTTTTGGGAGTCCAGACTTTGGGAACAACAGTAAGCTGTGGCATCTTGAACAAATTATTTTCTTTTGTGACACTCTGGTAGTAGGTAACACCTATGTTACTGGTTGTGGTGGATATCTATGAGTCAATAGTAAATCTACAGGGTTCACAGAAATGCTGTGAGCTCAGTAAGTCACCCATTAGTATTAAACTAGTATAGTTTAAAGCTAGCATATAACAGAGTGCAACTACACTCTATTAGTGCAATAACAGAGCTGCTTCTACGTAAGGAAAAGCAAGCAACTAGAGAGCTAGAAAAATTATAGTGAACAAACTGCTTAGAAGACAAAAAGTCCTGTAATTCCCCCAAATGGTACTTAAAAATTAACATTTGTCAGTTTTTCTACATTTAAGAATGTTTGGAAACTATTCTACTCAACATTTTCTGAAGTTGTGATGATTCCCTTGGGAAACGAGAAACGCAGTACCCAAACGCTGTGTTACTCCTCATCCCCAATACTGGGTTTCCATTTTACCCAGTTCATAGGCTCATGAGTCTGCAGCATGCAGTAATGACAACTTAGGCTGTCTTTGAAAAATGGCTGAAGCTGCAACGTTTAAGAGAATACAGCTTGCTCTCAGAAACAGGCACACATGTGCAACTTAAGATCTGTTTTCATTCTTTTGAAGTTGTAGCAAACCACAAATACTTGGAATGCATCATGTTTAGTGTTTAATAAGACAAAAATACATTCTTAATACCTTACCAATAATGATTTGGTTTCATGATGAAATATCCATGTACAGCATACTGACTTACAGCACAATGGAAAATAGCAGGATTTTTAGGCTTAGCTCCTCCCTACGAGGAGTGTGTTATGGAAACAGGAAGAGTACCAATAACAGCTTTGGGGCAAGAAATTCTGGCCAACAGCTTCAGGCTTGCTCAAGGTGCCTCTTGGGTCCACATGGGGCCCTACAATACCCTAAATAGTTTAGAGGTTGGAGAAAAGGCATAAGTGTGGAGAAAGTAAAAACACATTTCAATTAAACAAAGAATAAGCTACCTTTCTCTAGGACCCCAATTTGACCAAGACAATTTCATTGTAATTGGCAAGGCATAGAACATTTTTCCCCTGGAACTTAAGTTATTGAAGTTATTGAAGGTACTAAGATCTTAGAAAGCAAAATGGTACACTTGATTACTAAAATTACAGAAATAAGAACAAAGGAGGGGGTGAGGGTTATTGTAACCAATAATTTAAAAATCTGCCTCAAATGTCTCTTCCTCTATAAAATCTTCTCAGTTGCACACATGCCTTGATTATAGAACTTGCTAAATTATCTCCAGGAGCAAAATTGCCACTAACTGTTTAAGCTGACTGCAGGTAAGGGCTGTTAGCCAGGCACACAGATATTCACAGGTGCTGAATGAAGAATGTCAATATTCACATTTTACTTATCATTTGACAAATGTCAGGTCACACTGTATTGAAATAAATGACATTGATTTGTTTTGTCCCTAATAGTAGGTTGCCTTATTCTCTACTTGTTACTATAATAAAATACACTGACCAAAACAGTAGGGAGTAGTAGAGAGAAACCATGATCCCAGGTTATAGCCAGTCATGGCAGAAATGTCCTATCAGAGGTAGCTTTGAAGATGATGTCTTAGTTAGTTAGTGTCCCATGGCTGTGAAGAGATACCATGACCATGGCAACTCTTATAAGGAAAACATTTAATTGGAGCTGGCTTACAGTTTCAGAGGTTAAGTCCATTATCATCATGATGGGGAGCATGGCAGCATGCAGGTAGATATGGTGCTGGAGCTGAGTGTGCTACATCTTGACCAGAAGGCACCACCTGGAAATTGACTGAGTGGTATGCCAAGCAGAGAAAACCTCAAAGCCTGCCCCATGGTGACACACTTCCTCCAACAAGGTCATACCCACTCCAACAAAGTCATATCTCCTAATAGTACTACTACTACTTACAAGATTATGGGGGCCAGTTACATTCAAGCTACCAGAATCACCACGGTCAAGGCAGTTCTTATGAAAGAAAGCATTGAACTGGGGGCTTGTTTATAGTTTTAGACTGTCGTCTATCATTAATTGTGGGAGCAGGTAGCATGCAGGCAGGTGCTGGAGCCTACATGAGATCTACATCCTGATCTGTTGGCAGAGAGAGAGAGAGAGAGAGAGAGAGAGAGAGAGAGAGAGAGAGAGAGAGAGAGAGAGAGAGAGAATGAAAAAGGGAGGGAAGGAGGGAGAAAGGAAGGGAGGGAGGGTGAGAGGGAGGGAGGAAGAGAGGGAGAGAGAGAGAGACTGAACCTGGCTTGAGTTTTTGAGACTTTAAACCCCCCCCATCAATATACTTGAACAAGGTCACACCTCCTAATCCTTCCAATTGTAGCAAAGAGGTCAACACCCTGGTGACTAAGTTGTAAGAGCCTATGGGGACCATTCTCATTCAGATCACTACATATGATATCCACAGTTAAGAGCAAAGCATAGGAACTACTGCATGCTAATGATCAGCTTGCTTTTTCATTCAGGTTAGCACCCAGCTCATGAAAGGCCATACGCAGCCTACATTTAGAATAGGTCTTCCCACCTCAGTGAACCAACTACAAGGATCCTTCATAGGCATGCCCAAGGAACAACTAAATCTGAAGAAGCCCGCATTGAGACACCCTTCCCAGGCTGTTCTAGACTGTCTAAAGTTGACATTTAAAGTGAACCATCACATCTATAATGTCATAGATTTAAAATCATCTTACCATAATATCCTACTTACTCCAAATGAATGACATTTCACTTTTCTTTCCTATGCCGGTTACTATATCAATGTCTCTCAGTCCCAAATTTACACTTAAATTCTGCCTGCTTTACAAGTCTGAAGCATACTTTCTGGCATTTTTCCTTTACAATAAACCTGAAGCTAAAGTTCTCCAGAGAAAGACATCAGAAGGATGGCTGCAGGTTCCAGCTGCTGCATGGCTCATTAGTAGAGAAAGTGATACTGGCTCTGCAGGGCCCAAAATGGTAGCCCTATCTTGGCCTGGTGATCACCAACTGATGTTCTGCCCAGTACATATACCATGTGCTCCAGGACTCCTGCCCTCACTTGTGTCCTAGAGGATTGCTTACTTATTAGGTGGCTATTCACATATCTGGTCTGGGTAAGCGAATGAACTCTGTCATCAGCAAACCTTTGATTGGAGGCTCACAAACAGTTATTCATACTAAGGTAACTATTTTGGGTTTTGAACACAGACCAAATTAAAAACTAAGATGTTCTTACTGATTTTATTTTAAAATTGTTTTTCTTTTTGAATATAAAACAGGATAGTATTATAGGGCCCAAGTTGGCC
The DNA here is from genome assembly GCA_030556225.1 of Cricetiscus sungorus. Classification (NCBI taxonomy): domain Eukaryota; kingdom Metazoa; phylum Chordata; class Mammalia; order Rodentia; family Cricetidae; genus Cricetiscus; species Cricetiscus sungorus. The sequence goes on from JANBXA010000372.1 coordinate 40,315,176, forward strand.
TTCAAGTCATGATCCTCTTGCTGTCACTTCCCAAGCGCTGTGTGCTATTACACCTGGCTAAGTTCTTGCTTTCACTCTCATCTTGTTGCCCCACAGTCCATCCCCTATATCTATTTCCCCATGCCAAGGAGATCCATACATCCCCTACTCCCTAGAGTCCTCATTGTTACTTAGCCTGAGTCTGTGGATTTTAGTAAGATTATCCTTTACTTAACAGTTAATGTCCATTTATGAGTATATATCATGTTTTGACTTTCTGGATCTGGATTGCCTCACATTCTAGTGGGTTTTTTTTTTTTATTCATTCATTCATTCATTTTAGTTCTATTCATTTGCCTGCAAATTTCATGATGCTTTTTATTTATTTTTTTTAATAGTAAAATAGTACTTCATTGTGTAAATGAAGTACTTTATCCATTCTTTGGCTGAAGGACATCTAGTCTGGTTACTATGCATAACATAGCTGAAAAAGTGTCCATGTGGTAAAATGGAACATCCTTTGGGTATATGCCCAAGAGTAGAAGCCCTTAAAATTTTTAAGCTTTGTTTTTTTTTCTAAGGTTTTCATTGGGCATTATGCATAAGTCATGATACTTAATGCACTACTTCATAGATACATTTTATTGAAATATTTTATTGAAAACAAGACAAAAATATCCTTCAGTATCTGATGGGAGATGTTATTCTGTAAATATGTTTCTCATACTGGTTAATGAATAAAGCCCTGTGGGCCAATAAGAAAGCATGATAGACAGGACTAGGAGTCAAGGAGGAAAGAGGAAGGAGTAAGGAGGAGTCAACGTGGAGAGCCCAGAGAGGTAGCACACCAGCAGCTCTGGCCGGTATGATGAGCCACGTGGAAATACTTAGATAAGTAGAAATGGGTTAATCATTAAGACAGAGCTAGCCGATAAACAATGATAGTAACTAGCCAACAGGATTGTATCAAATACAGAGTCTCTGCATGTTATTGGGGGCTGGTGTGGTGGCAGGACCAGACCAGTGGCAGGGAAAAACCTACCTGTAACACAACTGATAAAAAAAAATGCTGCTGGATTAATTCAATATATATATATTTAAAAAGTGCTTTGACTCCAAAATTTAAGTTCAAGGACAAGTTACTGGGGAAAAGGATTTCTAATTTTGTTTCTACAGAAAATGAAGAGCTGTGGATTCCTTCCAGACTAACATGGTTTGATCAAGCCAGACCCCCTGAAATAGTGCCCCAGGTGATCCAACATTCAATGCAGTTAGGACAAAGCAGCCTTGCAGACTACAGCCAGGATTTCTGTCTTCTTAGGATTCCCCATGACAGCACCCCCTACCAGCAGGAAGTAGTTTGGAAAGAATGACGCCCAAATTCCCAAATATTGTTTATAAATGTTTGTTTTCATTTAAGTGGGCTTGGTTGTAAATGGTTAATGACCATAAGCAACCTTTTTAAAGGAAAAAAGGGGATTATGGTATAGATATGAATACTTTGTTTTGGAATGGATTTTCATTTATTGATACAATTTAAGGTCAACTTTGTGATTTGTATATTTCTCCTCTTGTTTAGGTATTGTGTTTATATATCTCATTTAGAAATGCAATGCATAATTTAGTACAGATTATAGGGAGTTACCTATGATAGTCAAAACTTGGAGTTAAGTTAGTTAGGATTTCTAGATATGCAGAGATGTATTTGAGATGAATAGGCATTCTTCAAACCTTTCAAAGTCCTACAGGATATGGCATTCAAAATGGTTTACAGATTTTCGTGACAATGAGACATAACTGCTCCTGGCAACACCACCTGTGTCAGAAAGGAAGATGGACATTGAAGAAACTCATTACGAAGTTTGCTTTCAATATGGCAAGACTAGCCATTTGAGCAAGGTACTGCTCTTGTCTAGACTGTTTGACTTTATGCTGTATAAACTGGACATGCAGGACCCACAGGAAAGTGACTGCTGAAACAAGATGGACAGTGCTACAGGATTCCTGCTTCATGAAAGAGTCTGCCAGACACACTATGGCCTATGGGCTGAAGATGGAACATTACAAAAGAACTTTGGGTGACTGACCAGGCAGTGAGTTGTCTCTGAAGATGGAACATTGCAGAAGAACTTTGGGTGACTGACCAGGCAGTGAGTTGTCTCTGTCATTTCTAGAGTTTATATATAATCCTTCTGTGGTCTTTGATAGAGTTGAAGACAGATAGCTATGGTTATAGTTTTCCTCAGTTAGGATTAAAGATAAGTTACATATAGGACGCTAGACTCACAAAGATAAGATAGATGATATTTTCTTTAAGTCTTACAAAATGTTAATGGACTAAATATTATTAACTGTGATTCTTATTTGATAACTGCTGTGTGATATATTTTGCTATGTTAAGGTTAAAACCCTTCTTTTTATTTTAGACAAAAAAGAGGAGATGATGGGAGATGTTATTCTGTAAATATGTTTCTCATACTGGTTAATGAATAAAGCCCTGTTGGCCAATGGGAAAGCAAGATAGGTGGGGCTAGAAGACAAGGAGGAAAGAGGAAGTAGGAGGGAGGAGTCAACATGGAGAGCCTGGAGAGGTAGCACGCCAGCCGCTCTGGCTGATAAGATGAGCCATGTGGAAATACTTAGAATAGTAGAAATGGGTTAATCATTAAGACAGAGCTAGCCAATAAGAAATGATAGTAACTGGCTAACAGCATTGTATCAAATACAGAGTCTCTGTGTGTTATTGGGGGCTGGCGTGGCAACGGGACCTGACTGGCAGGGAAAAACATGCCCGTAACAAGTATCTCTTGTGCAATCCTCCCCCACCCCCACAGACAGGGTTTCTCTGCAGTTTTGGAGCCTGTCTGGAACTCATTTTGTAGACAAGGCTGGCCTCAAACTCACAGAGATCTGCCTGCCTCTGCCTCCTGAGTGCTGGGCTCCTGTGCAATCTTACCAGGACACAGAAAGAACTACAAAGTATAGTGATACAGGAAGTACATGAAGTGATTCCTGAAGAGCTTCAGTAGAAGCAGCTCAGCCTATGTTAGAACTCAGGAGGTTGTGTAACATGTTAAGCTTTGTACCACACAAGCTCAATCTCTGGTGCAGCCTTGTCTGAGATCAGCTCTATGCAATCTCCAGTCTGTATGTACAATCTGTGACTGAAGGAAGCCTGCTGTAGAGCAGGATATACCTCCCACACAGAGTTGAAGAGATGACACAAGATAAGCATCTATCAGACAAATGAGTTTTCCTGCCCTCCATAGATAAGCGTTATTAGGGCACAGAATAAGCTTACTGCCAAAACTTTAGTAATTTCAAGCCAGGCTGAACCTAGGCTTAAAATACTCCTGATGCAAACACGCAAACTTGAATGACCACTTAGCATTGGGGAGGGTGGTCCATAGAGCTGAAGCTACAGCATTGAGAAGGGTGGTCCCACAGAGCTGAAGCTATGCAGTTGGGAAGGGTGACTATCAAGCTTCATTCTATAGCTTCCTGGCAAATAGCATTCTCTGCCAAGTAGACTGATAAGCCATGGAGAGAAAGTTAAGCGTGGGCCAGATGTTTGTGGCACATGCCTTTAAGCTCAGCAGAGGAAGGTGTATCTTTGTGAGTTCCAAGGTCAGCCTGGTCTACAAAGCAAATTCCAGAACAACTGAGCTATAGAGTAAGACCCTATACAAAGTTTAACATACAAGTAATACTTTAATAGCTTCTGTTCATACAATTTGTGATTTATAAAGGCAAGAGCTACCTGTCTGTGATAAGAACAAAGGAAGATATCATAAAAAAAGAAAAATTTAAAATATATTTTGAGGTGAAAATCTTGACTGATTGTGCTAGTATTTTCTCTTAACAGAAAGCAGCCTATATTTTCCTTAAATTTATGTCCTCTATGGTATCGTTTAAAGCTTTGACAATATTCACTTTCTCAGGAAGGAAAAGGTGGCTTGGACTCCCTTGAAAACCAACGAAATGACTTTAAAAAGTGAAAATGAACTATATGATAAAAAATAAAAATACAAGAAGCTAGTAACCCTCCAAAGCTCACCCCACATGACCTTTGTACATTTCAATTAAGGGTGCTTAAGAGATGGCTCAATGGTTAGGAGTATTGGCCTAGAACCCAGGTCAGCTCCCAGCCCTGACATAGCAGCTCACAATTGCCTCAAACTCCAGTTTCAGGTTATCTGACAGCCTTTTCTGGCTTCTGCAGGCACCAGACATGCATGCAGGTAGGGAACTCAGATGGCTGCAGGCAAATGGGTTCACTATTTTATAACTAACTAGATTGGCAACTGCTCCTGTTGCCAATTCCAAAACCAATGTAACCAGACAGAACTATTCAAAATAACTTTATTAGACTATTCTCTTCATTTATAAGCTTAAATGCGTCCTGAAACATACTACTTGTTGTACTGCTTATGAGCACCTCACTCCATTTCCTATGGCAATCGTAAACCACCAGGAACTGTGTCTTGGAAGGGGAATTCCACTCTGCTTATGGCACTGTCATGGGAAGGGTACACTTACATTGTGTTCCTAAAATACACAGCTGCCTGACGTGGTGCACACACCTCCTCTTCCCTCTTCTTAAAAACCCCGAGGTAAAGCTGATCCTGATTCAGTTATGCTTCAGTTAGCACAAACCTTGCAGCTGTTTCCTGCTACCTAGCATCCTCTGTTGTAACCTACGAGGAGGCATCATGGCCAGACTATCTTAAAGTCATTCTGTATCATTACTTTCTTCTTCAGAAATCTAGTGTTTCCCATTCATAGCACTGGTTAAAGTGGTATTTTTATCTGCATCAAACAGTTCATTCATTTTTTCACTATGCAAAGGGAACTCAAGCCCATCGTGATGCCACCTGGCATAAGAACAGAATTTGAAAGCTAACATATCGTAAACCAGACGAATTTGCCCCTACTTGAATGACAATATATTAACAGATAGCACCACCTACCTTTCAGAGAAAGGGGAGAAAGCAAGGCTTATTTCCAGAGTAGCCCATGTGTTTAACTTATGGGCTTTACCCATATACTTTACCTAATGGTAAAGTTAGGTACAAGGTGGAAAAAAAAAAAAAAAAACCAAAAACAAAAACAAAGAAAAAATTGAAGTTCCACTTGTTATTATGTAAACACTGTAACAGTGTTCATAAATTACTTGGAAATGCTTTATTCAAGTCTGGCCAGTAGTATCAAGATGATTTTAATGCAGCACAAAATAATGAACAAACTGTATTATCCCTAACTACTAAGCACAAACTACAATTAGAGAGAACAGCCCATTTTTACTAGTAGAAGTAAATATTCATTGATACTTTCTCAATTAAACATCAACTAAAATGGATGATTCCCCTCAGAATTTTTTCCATGGTTAGATTGTTTCCCTTGTTTAAACAGGAAAAAAAAAAAAAAAAAAAAACAAGTGACAAGGTACAAACTTTCTTATTTTTTATTTTTTTTTGCCTGTCAGTATACCTGTCTGTTTTAAACAGTAGTGTGGTATGGGAAGGGCTTGCTGACACACATATAGTTCAAACCATGTACACAAATTCCTTCAAGCCGAGATCACTCTTTGATCTCATGCTGTGATGGGATTCTTTCCATAAATGACAATTTTCTTACACGAGCCTAATCATCTCAGAGATACTGGGAAATTACTTTTGATCAAAAGGGGCAAGCATCTGCACCAGTTGTTACCTAATTATTAAAGGAGTCAAACCACAAGAGGCAACTAGGTTTGTGTTGTTGCCCTTGCACGGACATGGCTTTGGTTGAAACAGTCCCTCTGTGCACAGTAGGTGAGGATCAATGTCCTTTGTGTCTACAGGAAATGAAGGCACTATGCTAATGACACCGCCCACAGAAGACAGAATGCAAGTAAAGGGTTATTTATGGCTGCCTCATGCTTTAGTCCTCAGGTGTAAAAATTATAGAAGGGGGCTGAGGAGAGGGCCCAGAGGCTAAAGGATTTGCCATGCATGCCGAACAACCCAGGTTTGACTCCCCAGAACCCATGTGAAAGCCAGACACATTGACCCTACCTGTTTTCACATGGGGATGAGAGACAGAGACAAGAAAATTGCCAAGAGCTAGCATGTCAGCTAGCCTGGTGTACACAGCAGGGATAAGAGATCATGTATCAAACAAAGTGGAAAGCAAGAATCCACACCCAAGTCTGCTCTCTGCTTTCTACACATGCACCAGGAAACACATGTCCACACCCACACAACCAAGCACACACATAATATACCCACACATATTTAAAGAATTTCAGCCAAACTGACCTTGAAGGCAATGCAACTTATAAAAGTTATTTTGAAAATGGTATTTGGTAATAATATTAAATTAATTTGAGGAAAGTTTTGAAGAGTACATTTTAAAATGGCTTGTTAAAACTGAATAGCTGAATTAAGTATTTTCTTAGCAAGTGATATACTGGGGCACTAATTAGTTTTGAAGGTTCTTTTGTTAGGACTATAGTTCATCATGTCATACTTAATATAACTTGTACTGTATAGTCTTTCTTCTGGTGGATTTATGTCAGCTGACACTAAGGAGAGCCTGTCTGTGACTGGTGAATTAAATTACCATTCATTACCACCCAATTTAAATATTCTTATCTTGCCAGACTTGCCAACTGAGAGAAGCTGTTCTAACATTAATGATAATAAGGGACAATTTGGTTCAACAGATGGAATAAAAGAAGGCTATTTCCCCTCTGTTCTGCTTCCTAGGTCTTCTAGTCTTTTGAGACAAGGTATCACTATGTAGCTTAGGCTAGCCTTGAACTCAAGGGAATCCTCCTGCCTTGGTCTCCCAAGATTACAGGTATGAACCACCATGCTGAGCTTATCAGCTACTTTCTATTCCGCATGTTATATTAAAGTGAACTAGATTCTTTTTTTTATTTCCTCACATTTGATTATACATTACGAAGTTGATTACAATGCTTTAACAAACAACAATTTGCATTTAAAACAATACAAACTTACAATGTGCACAAAGAGAGAACACAACACATTTCATTTCCATTTATTTCAAGTCAGCAGGAAGAGCTCACTGCTAAAGTTTAGATTAACTGCAGGTTTTCATGCAAAAAAAAATTCTTCCAGTCCCCTCTGTGAGACGAGTCTCACTGTGCAGGCAAACTAGCCCGGAATTCAAAGCTCCCCCTCTTTTCTCAGTCTCTGAAATGTTGGAGACGACTGGTGTAAACCCAGGCAGTACCCCAACATTGATGAGGTAGGGTCTCTGAACAAACAACTCTTGTTCTTTTCCCTCTTTCTTCATTTTTATTTTATTTTTTAGAAGTTCACAGTGTCATAGATGTGAAAAATAAGACTGGAAATATATATATATAGCTAAGACACCTAGCTTTATATACACAAAAGTTAATAATGTTGTCACAACCCCTAGTAAAATGTAATCCTTATTTACTAATCTAGAATAAACTAACTGTACATATTAAATTTTTCAAGTATATCAAGAGCACTGCTTATAAAAAAAAAAAAAAAAGAGAGGTCCCAATACGGACAGACACCTCTTTGAAGCCCATTTATAACTTCAACACAATTAAGGTAGAGGTCTATATATTCTGTTTTAATTTTACAATATCATACATTCACTACAATTCCCAGATTTCAAATGAACCAAACATTGGATGTGATTTATATCAGTTTAATACCCTTCTATACAGCACCAGAGGTAAAAATGAATCTGACTGACCAAATGTTCTTTATTAGTCACAGTTTATCATCATACATTTTTACTTAAACATACAGGGAAAATGAAGACAGCTTAGGCGAAATATTTTCGCCTTATGTAAATAAGCAGTCCACCTACTTCATACTTATACTCAATTGCATACCTGGTTAACAACTACTCAGTAAACGTCTGGTATTTGAAGACTATGCAAGTCGCATGGGGTTCTCTAGGTTTTCTTTGAAAGTTTCAAGAAACCTGGTGGCCAGTTCGTCATCAACCACTCGGCTATCACTTGACATTGTGACAGTTATAAGCTGGTGCTGCCGCAGCTGGGGGTTCCCTTCTTCGTCCTCAGAGAGCTTTAGAACTGGTCGAAATCTCCCAACTGCCAAAATACATGCCTGAGGAGGGTTGATCACTGCAGCGAATTCATCAATGCCAAACATCCCCAAGTTGGAAATACTAGAGGGGGAAAAAAAAAAAACTGCAGCATGGTCCAATATACATAATATTTGTAATTTATTAAAAAGCTTTATTGTTCTACTGAACCTTAAAAATGCTACTTAAAGACAAAGAATATGTTTAGCAGCATACACACGAATATAACTATTTTCAAACAGTCAGTACTAACTAGAGGTCCTAATCAGTGATATACTGCAAGGAAATGAAATATAAGGTGTGGCTAGTGACAGAAGGAATTCAGGTGTTAGGATATACAGATGAACTGATAGTCTACACAGAAGAGCTAAAACTCAACACAGAAACACAATTAGTAAATGAATTTATATTGCCAGGCAAAAGGTCAATATCATTATATTATATGTAAGTTATTAACATTTAACTGTGAAACCTGAAAACAGTATCATTTAGCATAATGCCACAAGAGAGACATTGGATGTAACGGAGATCTATGACTTCTACAGAGAAAGATATAAAACAAATGAAAGAAACCAAAGCATGTAGACACACTCAATACTGGTTGAATCACCAAATTTAATGCAGAATCACAATCAAAATCTCAGCTAGGCATATGTTGTGTGTCTGTTTGAAAAGTGACAAAGGGACCCTAAAATTTGTTGGAATACGAGGAGCCAGAAAATATAATCACGGGTGTAAACAAAACTGGGCAGTTTCCTTACGAAACATATGATAGATGTGGCTGAGCAAGAGACAGACAAACAAGAAAACATGGAAGCTGAACAGGACAGTCAAGTCACCTTCCCAGTGCTAGTGCTATGGGGAGAAAACTTTCAGTACACAATCCTGGGCTGATTTCATGTGTTTATGGGAAAGAAAGATCTTTGTCTCCTACTTTAGACAGAATGAAACTCTAATTCCAGATGCACCATGATCTAGCTTCACATAAAAAGAAAATGGCAGTGTCTCCCAATGACAACCCAGAAGAGGTTCACTGGAAAGACCAGAGATCCTGCCAGAAGAAAAACATGGGCATGTAGGAATTCTTTAAAATAAAGAGGCTGTGTTCATGGAAACATCACCAGGAGAGCCAGAGGCATGGGAGGGATCTGAGGCCACCTGTACATGGATCCCATGGAAGTGGTGCATCCGCATGTGCTAAGTCCTACAGACTGGCTTTAAAAAGCAGATGCAAGACTTAACAATGACTTTATCTGATGAACTATAGATAAGCAAATAACAGATGAATAAAAAGGTGTTTATCACTATTCATTGGCATGCTCCTGACCACAAAAATTACCACCAATCACCCCTCTCAAGCAAAGGTAAAATGTAAAGCCTAACATTAAAATGCTGTCAAGAACACAAAGCACTCAGACTCCAGGCAAGGAGAACAGAAGTGCAAATCTATATAACCATTTTGGAGAACGCTTTGACAGAATCTAGCAAAGCTTATAATCTAGAAATTCTACTTTTAGGACCACGCAATAAAACTATGCACCATAAGACAACGGTAAGCATGTGTATGGTGTTATATTTGCAAGAGCACCAATCTGGAAAGAACTTTAATACCTATAAGGAATAAGACTGACATGGATACACTAACACAGAGGTTACCATATATGATATATGATAGCAATCACAGTGAAACTCTCATGAACACAACACCGAAAGGTTAGACAATAAAGATTACTGTATTTACACAAAGTATCATTTATATATCTTTTAATTATACAAAGATTAAGCACCAAAATGAAGCTATGCTCATTTTCACAATGACACTACCTTTGAAAGAGGTATGGCAGGTATTATAGCACTTTTAGAATTCGTCTAGCAGGCTTTCTGACTTTTGTCACACCCCTCATTCCCCCCCAAAAAGAAAGAGATGACATTAGGAAGGATAAAAAGTGGCATTTAGAATATGTTATGTAGCTGTTTTGTTTTTTTTTTTTTTTTTTTTTTTTGGTTGGGGGGAGGGATCTTATTCATATTACAAAATATATGCTCAGTATATTTTATGTTAGAGACACTTAAAATTGGTGTTGGTAATGAAATTATTTAGATGATAAAAATTAGTAATAAATCACAAGAAAGGAAATGGCTATGGTTTATAAATCTACTTTGCTTAGAAAGTAACTAAAATATAAAAATTTAAGAACTGGAGCATCATTTTATGATTGCTAACAGCTAATAAAAAGTGTTTATTTCACAACCAATAGGTCCCTCTAGCTGTGATAGAGCAATACTTTGAGCAACACTTCCACCTGTCCTGCTATTTAAAGAATATGATATTGAGCCTGAATTTTTAAAATGTCTTAAATAAATACACAAAAAAATGGCTGACATGGACTGAGTAAGTCTTATTTTATTTGCTTGATGCTACTGATAATGCCAAACTTAAATCTTACCTAAAAGATCCTCCTTGGTATTCCTCAGGTAACAATTTTCCATCTCTTGCTTTCTTTGACAGAACCTGAGAAAAGAACAGAGCACAACAACAAAATCATGTTCTAGTTAACTGTGTCACTGGAGATATTTATACAGGGTATACTCTCCTAGTTCAGAGCAAGTGTTAAATGTTTAAGCACTTGTTTAGTGCAATTACAGAAAGCTTGAGAACAGACAATCTGAGAAGTGAAAGCTCAACCAAGTTCCTTGAAAAGCTTTCGAGCTCTCAGTTTGTCATGTACCAATGCTGTGCAATGGTTCCTTGCCTTCTATACACAACATTTATAAGCTGCCTATAAAGCTTTTTCTTGTACCACAAAAATATTAAAGTAAACATTCTTGTCAATCCAGTAGGTTTTGGAGAAATTATAGTATTATACAAGCCTTGTTGATTATAAGGAAAAGCTTGCCTCTGCCTTTTGATAAAGAAATAAGCATAGGACCTAGGGTTTGCTACTATATATAAATATAATTACACATATAATAATACTAACTACATATAATATATATGCAACTCTCTGTAACTCTCTGTAAAATATATACAAATGGTGCAGTATACTCTGCACATGTGAATTTAGCTGAAACTTGACTTTAACCCCACAATGATATCTGAGGGATAACCTGAGGTCAAGAAGTAAGTAGTATAGGTTTACTTAGCCAGAGGTCCACAGATGGGTTTACAGGGATCCACAATCCTTGAAAAATTATCAGCAAGTTTTATTAAAAATACAAATTCATTGAACAACTAGTGCATTCCAAGCACTCTCCTAAAATTGGAACTATAGCCATGGACAGGATAGTTAACATCAGATAGCAGAGAACACAGAAAGGTCAACAAATGAACATGTTACTTTGCAACAGTGAGACAACAGGGTCATGGAACACAGGACAGGGAAATGTTGTTATTATAAGCTTTTCCTTATAATCAACAAGGCTTATATAATACTTTAATTTCTCCAAAACCTACTGGATTGACAAGAATGTTTACTTTAATATTTTTGTGGTACAAGAAAAAGCTTTATAGGCAGCTTATAAATGTTGTGTATAGAAGGCAAGGAACCATGGATGCTTCAGAAGGCCTGTGATGGTAGCACTGGAACGGATACAAACATTGAGAAAGAGCCAGCCACGTGAGGGTCCAGGAGAAGCTGTACATTGCCAGCCTGAGTCCTGGGCCAACCTGCCCAAGATCCAGGCCCCCCTCAAAAAGTGTTCCGGCCTTCCCAGGCAAAGAGTGCCAGTCTCCTCAGAGCCTAGCTGACTGAAGCCCCGATCTCGCATTCCTGCATGGCCTTTACTGTTTCTTTGTTGGATGACTGGTAACTCAGGCCTCTCTGTTCTTAACTTTCTGTCTCAGGATCTCAATCCTGAGCCACTAGATTGGTCTAACAGCCAGAACACTGTAGCTGCATGGTTGCATTCCTTTTCTTTTATGTAGCCAGTCAAGTCATTGCCATATGTGTGGTGTAACTTGATTCTTCAGGTATTTCCAGCTGTTCATTTTTTAAAATATGGAAATGTTTTTGTTTGTTTCTTTAAAAACTGTTATGATTTAGTGGAACAATGGTATCACCACTACCACCAAACAACTTAGTGGGAAGTGTAAAGCTTAGCTATTGTTAGCACAGGCTCTACTCTAGAGCCCAGCTGATGGGGTTAAACAAGAGACCACCATGTAACAGCACAGGGGCTTACACGAATTATTTAAATGTATTCCTTATCAGTTTCTCATATTATCTTGTCTTTAGGATGTCTTCAAAGAGAACTGAAGAGAAATACATACATACATACATATACATATATACATACATACATGGCTTGTAACAAAAGCTGACACACAGGCCTAGCATGGTGGGCTACAATTTTTCTTCCAGCACTTGGGAGGAAGGCAGAGGCAGGTGGATCTCAATGAGTCCAAAGCCAGCCTGGTCTACAAAGCAAGTTCCAAGACAGCCAGGGCTGCAGAGAGAGCCCCTTTCAAAACAAAAGGGGGGAGGGAAAGCTGATACACAGAATGCCAGCTGCTGTTATTACAGTCACTGTTATCACCTTTAGAATTCTACAACAAGATTGCAAAGCACTCATTTAAGAGATAGCCATATTACTCTATAAAGTCACAAAATGGCTTTACTTATAGAATGAAAATCATTCTAAATGATTTCTTTGGTTCAAACACAAAAGCATTGCATTTCCGAACAAGACACGGTATAAACTCTTCACATATAAATGGTAACTGTAAAGTGCCATTCTTACAGAACCGGAACTTGACTTGCTTACCTTTCCGGGGGTAAGGAGTCATAATCAACAGGAAAACACAGGCAAGTGATTACCAGAGTGCACTGATTACCAGAGAGCTACAGCTGAGTCCCCTTGAATGATGAGATTAGGCACAGCACCTAGTTCAGAGCCTGGCTAAACTAGAGTGGCATGAGGACCTGGGCTGAAGCAGCTGTTCCTTTAGGCAGAGCTCAGTAACCCTGAAAGGTGCTGGGATGACTTCCTCATCTCTTAAGCCAAGTTTCTTTCAAATGCAAGAACCAGGGAATGCTAGCATAGATAGTTTAATGATGTGGTATTATATAGTAGTAAAAATTGCCAAAGTGCTAAGAACCAACAAAACCTATAATAGTTAAAGTTTAATGCACACAAAGATGGGGGAATCCCAGGTCTATAGATCAATAATGTCTGCCTAGTATTTTAAAAATGTTATTTCAACACTTGATCTCATTTCACCTTCACAACCCTGAAGTACACGTTTCTCAATAGTGCTGAAAATCGTAGATGAATAAGGTTCATGAACAGTATTCCCCTTGCCCTGTAGCTTCACTTTGTGGATGGCACTTCAGTCACCCTGTGGTCAACCTATAGGCTGAAAACATTAAATGGAAAGTTCTAGATACAAATAGCAACTTTGAAGTTACATGCTGTTTTGAGTAGCACGATGAAAGAATGGAGCTATCCAAAGCATGTACTGCCTTCTCTGGTCCAGTGTTTCCATGATGTATATACTACCCGCCCATAAGACACTGAGCAGCCCTCTCCACCAGATCCATACTCACCACATGCTCATGTTCACCTAATTCATAGTGTACTTAAAAATGTTTCCAATAGGCAAGAATAATGGTGCTGGCAATTTTATTACATGATAGCATTATAACTGTTCTACTTTGGTGTTACTGTTAAGCTCATGCTGTGTTCTATTCATCAATTAAGCTCTGCATAGGTCTGTATGTACAGGAAAAGTACATAAAGATTGTTCTGGGGCATCGATGAGGAGGTCTTGGAATGCATCCTTTGTGAACAAGAAGAAACAACTTATGCTATATTCAAGAAAACCAGTCCATTAACTTTGACTTTTAAACTGGCCTAGCTAGTACAACCTTCAAATTAAGAAATATAGTTGTATTTTAATCCATATAGATATATGCTGCAAATCTTTTCAAAGAATAAAGAACTAAAAATGTTAGACCCATTAAATTCATCTTTAATTATGTACAATTCTAAAATTCTAAGAAATATCTTTTTTGTTTGTTTTTTTATGGCTTTATGCTTAAAAACAGCTAACTTACAATGTTGACTTTGGGCAAATGGAACGGTGAGCTCCCCAAAGAAGTCTTACCTCTGCCTTTTATATAATGTATAACTTGTTCTACCAATAAGAATAAAATACATCCTTACTACAGAAACAATGAAAACAATCAATCAAATGAGTATCCAAGTTTCAATGTGAACACTTCACATTGTTCCAAGAAATGCCCTTAGGAATTACAGTGGCTGTCAAAGTTTACCCGTATGCATCACTACTTTGTAATGTGATATGCTTTAGTGACAAAAATGTCTTCATATTGGAACTTCAACAGTTGCTTTTCAAGAGATTCAAGAAAGCTAAAGTATCTTTGCCTTGGCTTCAGTGGTCTTAATTTATAACTTTAAAATTTACCTGAAATAACATTGTTGTGCTGGCTAGTCTATGTCAACTTGACACACAAACTATAGTTATCTGAAAAGAAGGACCCTTAATTGAGAAAATGTCTCTATAAAACCTTGCTGTAAGGTATTTCCCATTGTGGATGGTGCCGCTCCTGGGCTGGTAGTTCTGGGTTCTTTGGGAAAGTAGAATGAGAAAGCCAGTGAAGAGCAAGTCAGTAAGCAGCACTCCTCCACGGATTCTACATCAGCTCCTATTTGCAGAATCCTTCCCTGTTTGAGTTCCTATCCCAACTCCCTTCAGTGATGAGCAGTGCAGTGCAAGTGTAAGACAAATAAATTCTTTCCTCCCCAACTTGCTTTTTGGTGTTTCGTCAAAGCAACAGAAACCCTAAGATAATCTTTAACACTGAATTTTGGACTTTGAAAAATTAAGGTTTTACTCAGAACATGAAATGAAGTTGACCTCTAATTTAGCTCTATTATTTTTAGATTTTTTGAACATTAAATTTCCTTAAAATAGGCAATAATTCCTTGATAAAAACTGAAAGCCTAAATATGTAAAAGAAACTTGAGATCACTCCTCCTCCTTCTCACAAAAACCACAGTGCAACCTAATCATGTCAAGAATCTCAGAGGGGGATTGAGAGATGGCTCTATGACTAAGAGTGTGTACTGCTCTTGTAGAGGACTTGGATTCATTTCCAAGCACCAACATTCATAACTATCTACAACTCCAGTTCCAGGGCATTTGGACACCTTCTTCTGGCCTAAGGGCATCTGTACTCACACATGGACATATCCTCACTAACAGATACACACATTAAAAACAAAAAGCCTCTCAGCAAGTGCCAAGATGAAAGTCTAGTCAAGTACACATCTGGACATACCTTCACAGAGTCAGCAATCTCCTGTACACCCTTAGCAGCTGCATCTTTTATGATTGGTGTAATTAAACCTTTATCAGTTGCCACAGCCACCGAAATGTCCACAGAGGGCAGCTGCTTTGGGCCTTCTCCATCCCAGCTGACATTAACCCCAGGCATTTGCTGCAAGTAGAAAAGAAACATGCTATGAAGAAAGCAGTTTAAGATTGAAGTAGTCAGAGAAATATGACTTATATTGTGCATGTGAACACAGCTGGATGGGAGGAACTACATAAGACTTTGCTTTGGGAAAAAATGGCTTAGATCACCATTGATCACTATTCATGTTTGGGAAGAACAAATACTTTTCAGCAGTATGACTGAGACAATTCTGATGATATACATGTTTTGAACTACATGACCAATATGAACTTGAGGGGGACAATGTAGCAGAATATAGTAGTGACATTCAATTATTTTCATTTCTCATGAAAGCTCATCTTTTTAGCACAACTCTAATACACATTAACAAGCCTTTAGTAAATGAGTCCTCTAAAAGAAATTTCCCAAGCATCACAAACAGAAGACATTACAGATGCACAGGTATAGATTTAACATTAAGAGAACTACCCTGAAGGATGAAAATAATATACAAAATGACTAAATGCCTGGAAGGTGTGTATTAATGTTGTCGAGTATCACAGGACAAAAGCAGGGCAGAGTACAGAAATTAAAAGCTTCTCTGCTTTCTTCAGAGTACGGCTGGTGTCCAGGGATGCCATTTAAAGGAAAGAGCAGCTTGCCTATGCTGTTTTCACTGCACATGTGCCTCTGCTAGGATGCATTTCTCACTTACATAGATTCTCGTTTTGCTCCTTTACACTGTAATTAGTCAGTCATTCTTAGAACTTCTCTGTACTGTCCATTCACAGCAATGTCACAATGTAAAATAGTAAAACAAAAAGTCCTAATCCCTCAAAAGATCCCAAATTCTTCAGATCATAAAAAATACAGAAAACAAGGTGCCAAAGAGATGGCTCAGGGCTTGATTCACAGTGTCCACATCAGTGGCTCATGTCACTTGTATCTCCAGCTTGAAGGGATCGATCTGAAGCCTTCTTCAGGACTCCATGGACATACACACGTGAACAAGCCCATATACAGAAACACACGCACGCACGCACGCACGCACGCACACACACACGCACGCACACAAGTAAAACCCCCAACATGGAAGACTATCTTGGAATGATATTTAATTAATAACTACACAATGAAGACCCACAGGATATGATCTAAATTGGGTTCAAAGCAATAATCATAACCTTAACCCTCTTAACAAATTACTAAAATGAATTCCACACTCAAGTTTTCCAACACAGATCAAATCAAATGAAGAAACATGTACCACAAAGTAAATGAAAACACAGGTCTGCAACAACACAAGAAAGGCACTTATTTGGAACATCTCAGACAACATCAACACTGAGGCATCACAGCAGACACTTCAGGCTAACACACGTGGGAAATTGTATGAGGACGGCAACTTTCTGGGAAAATACTTCAAAAATAAAGAGAAGACTAACAGTAACTATGAAGGTAAATGAGACAGCTCCAAGATCTCCCCAAAATCAACTTGATTCGGTGAATGCTATAAAATTATAAAAAGAAAAGCCCCTTTAATTACCCGAAACGAGTTCAGGTAAAGTTAAAGCAAAGAGCCAGAATTCATTTCATAAAGTCTCGACAGGGCTGGAGAGTGACACAACATGGGACAGAGCACCTGCATGGCATATTCAAGGTCCTGGGTGATCCAGTACCCAAACCAAAACAGAACTTCATAAAGTCACAACTGCAGAAACCATGAAGGCTTTTGTTTACACTGTCACTCATCGTCACTGCTAAGACTTACTCTTCACTTAGTACAACAGGGGATGAATTAGCATTTACTGAATAAATGGTCTTTATTGTGTTATAATTACTTTGGGAGTCCTTTTGATTTTCAGTTTCCTTACCTGTAAAGCAAGCAAAATTAAGTAACAGGATATTTTGTAGCAATAAAATTATATACATCTTAAGCCAAGAGACATTTAGAAGCCATAGTTATTTTGCTTTGGCCACTTACTTTAAGAGTAACAGCTGCTGCTCTAATGATAAAGTCATTCACCGAGACTTTAATGTCATCTGAAAGAAAAATAGACATATGATTTCAACTTGCAGATTATGGACAAGTCTGGTGCACAGTGATGAAAAAACACCAGATTGACTTTTGCTTCATGAAACAGGTCTCCTTGCTCCAGCAAAATGTGCATTATACGACGTCCTAACACAGTGGAAGTCACAGATGCAAAAGCTCACTATTCTAGGGACAGCCGCAGTAAGTAACCTGCGCTTCCTATGCTCAGAACCTTGCATTCCATTTTCAGTGCAATTCTTCCCATCAGAGTTCACCTCTGAGCCTTAATTACCATTTTGTGAAGTTATTCAGAAGTCATACACAAAAACTTTAAGAACACATAACTACAGTCAAATAAAAGGCCCCACTAGCATGCCACTCAAGAGCAAACAATCTCTGCATTTGTGCAGAATTTTTTCACTTCCAAATGTCTTTAGTCTATGCACATTTTATAACATATTGATTATACTAGGAGAGCAGTGTATGTAAGTACATCAAATAATCATTGTATTTATAAAGGGCACTTAAATTTCCTTTTTTACTAACCGAGTGTACAACAAAAAGAATTTAAGACAAGCACCTTTAAGCATTAAACAGGGGCTTAATGGAATCTGCTTTTTAACTCAATTCCAAAGATGAAATGATGCTGACACAGGTCCTAGTGCAAATGCTGAGGGCCTCTGTAAGTTCATGGTAAATCCATGTGGCTAAATTTCCTTGCAGTATACATAATACTTTAAGGACAAAGCTGGGTCCCTCCCTTTCCATGTCATTGATCATAACTGACATTTCCCTCTGCTACTGACACTGGGTATGATGGCACCTGAGAGGGTAAAGCACACCACTTTCTTCCAAAAATTTGTAGAAAGACTTAAGGTCATGATCCAGTGAATAATATATGAAAAGAAACATGTATCCTACTACTGCGGCATCATGGAATTCTCCATGAACAATAGCTCACTGCTAAAGTATAGAAAGATTTTAAACAGCTTAGAAAAACTGCACTGGCCAAACACTGCAAAACCACATAGTAAGCGTCAGCTGCATATCAGTCTTCTAGTCACACAGCCAGAAATATATAAACATCTGTCTGCTTTGTTTAAAATCTATCCTAGGAGTAGAAATCTAAGTGCATTTCCAGTATTTGGAGACATTATAAGGATAACCACAGGCTAACGATTTGGTCTGCAGAAATCCAAATATATGGTAGTCACACTAGGAACTCATTCTGTTGGCTTCACCTAGCCCTCTCAGCTGCTTCTATAGGCATACAGTGACAACCCACAGTCCTATGGCCATAAGCCCCAGACAGTGACACCACCTAAGTCCACAGCACTCACCTAGAATTCTATCCTCACTGTACTGCAGTCCTGCCTGCACATGACCACTGTCCTCACCTAGAACACTTGCACTTACTGGCTTCCTTGGTTGTCCAGACTCTCCTGGTCCTCCTCTCTGACTATTCACTTACTCTTAGTCCCCTCCTCCCACTGTTCATATGCTCCAGACAGGAACTTTCAGTTACATGGTTCTGGTGCGTTAACATGATGATAATTTCACCTAATTCCACTCCTAACTTTCATGTTCAGACTGTATATCCTGCTTGACATAAGATGCTTCTATTTCTAAGGCTACATGTTTCTCAGATCCAACGTGTGCAAAGGTGACTTCAACTATTTTTATTTTCAATTCCTTACTATGGGAAATTTCAAGCACTGATGATAGTTACTAAGCACATAGTTAAAAAACTGCATTTGGTAATGTTCACCTAGGGATATAGGGTGATCATATCTCTGTGGGCTACAAACAGAACTTACCTGAAAATACCAAACAAACCCCAAGTATCAGTTAAAATCCCTCTTAAACTGTATCAACATTAAAAAGAGAAACCTATTCTACAACACACTTCCATAAAGTAAAGGAGGAAGAAACATTTTCTAACGTTTCTACAAGATCTGAAAACAAACCTTGGAAACAAAAACAAACCAGAAAGCAGAGGGCAGTAGTTTTTTTTTTTTTTTTTTTTTAACCAGCACATGTATAATTATATAACAAATATAATTATATATACACAGATCAGTTTGGAACTTACAGTACTCTTATCCCAGCCTCCTGAGTCCACTGACACCCAGCCAATGGAAAGATTTTTAACAAAATGTTAATAAACTGAAACAGTACATGAAGAAGCTTTGTATGAGGAATACTGGGTTGATTTAACAATTAAATTTCAACCAATGTAATTTGGCATCTTAACCAAAAGGGAAAGGTTCTCTTAAAAGATGACCAAAACCTTTATGACAAAAAATTCAGCATCCATTCATGCTTAAAATTCTCAGAATACAGACTGGGAACTTCCTCAACCTGAAAAAGATCTATAAAAAAGACTTACTGTAAATGTTAATGAATGCTTCTCCCCACCCAAAACACAAGAACGTATGAAGAATATGTTTCTATACTACTGAAATTTGTCATGGTACCAAAAACCTTAGCCAGTGCAATAAGTAAATAAGAAGCAAATGGATTGGGAAGGTTGAAATAAAATCTTCATGCTAACAATCCACACCTCTCTGAAACTATTTTGAAATGTGTTTGGAGAGACAATTCAATTTAATGTCAGAAAACATGTTTTTAAAATATAATTAAAAATTGCATAAAGAAAGGTAGTACCCACATGATATGTAAAATGTACTAACCACCCAAGACACTCTTAAATCAGTTAAGGGTTTTGTTAAGATCGTTGTTTGTCTACCTAGCACTATTAAAAGGAATTCAAGATTAAGATAAACATTTAGCCTGAGCAAGTCATTCATCTGTCCTTACCAAAACAAAAAACACAAACAAACCAACCAACTAACCAAAAACCACCAAGTTAAAGGAAACAAATATATTAAGCTTATTTTTACTTATGAAAATAACCACCAGCCCATAAGTGACACCTTAATAGCATTGGCAGGGCTCTGTGTGCAGCAGAGTGTAGGGTGAGTGTGAACTGAACAACAGGATGGAAACATCACAAAGGAGATTTTGGAAAGAAAGCATGGAAGAATAGAAATCCTTATTGTACAAAGTAATAATCTGTGATTAATTCAATATTATGCACCCAATCTGTTTCATGTAGGAAAAAAAAATTACCTCCCCAACCCACCCCTGTGCTAAAACAAGCCAGAGTAGAGTACAGTCAGGTTATGAAATGATTAAAAGCGGCACAAGGTGCATTTTATAAAGGATTTGGTCATCAGATTACCATGCATTCTGCATTAAGCAAATTCAACTTTACTGACCTTTGACCAGATCTCGTCTAACTTTTAAAACTGCTCCAAGGTCACAGTCAGCAGTAGCATAGGCATGAGGCACAGTGCTTTTTGATTCAGTTAACCTCTTGGCAATAACTCTCCGAATGTTGCTGGCAGGAATTTCAGTGAATGTGCCCTACAAAGAAAAAAAAAAAAAAGCAATTTGTCCATTAAAACATAAGTAGAATGGAAGAAAAAAAAGATACAACTACCTATCTGAAATCCACTCTTACAGACCTAATAATTTATGACATAAAAGATTAATTTAAGAAAAGTATTATTTGAAATCTTTATATAAAGGGAGACTATAATAAATCTAAGTATCTGGCTTGTGTTTACACAACTATAGACAAAAATAGAAAAATTTAAATTTCAGTTATGAATCACACATCTTGTATTACCATGTTTAAGACAGCTAGAAATAAACAAACCCATCATCAACATGTACATATTCAATATGTACCATGTGTGTACATACAAGTATGTACAGGCATGTTGAGTATGGGAGGAACATAACACTATATACATATGTACAATGCAAATATGTGCACATGTTGAGTATGAGAATACGGAAAGAAATCTCTACCTATCCATCCAATCAGTCTGTAGTCAGTTTTTGTTACAAATGCTGACTATAGGTAAGTCTTATAAAAATGGTACTGTAGAAAAAGGCAACACATTACATAATGGATAATCTGTCACAGAACATGCATTTCTGTCATGTAAAAAAAATCATGAGTATCTTATTTCCTAGGAATTCAAAATATAAAGTATAAATGAGATAATAAAAATGTTTCTGTAATTTTAAATAAATTTTCTTGTCATGGCATGGGCATCCAATTACATTTAATCCCTTCCTCACCATTCTATTCTAGGATGGAATTATAGCCACCAAAGAATAATAATAATAATAATAGTAGTAGTAGTAGTAGTAGTAGTAGTAGTAGTAACAACAACAACAAAAACCAATAATTTATTTTTCTTTTACAAAGGATATTTTAAGGATACTTTCTGTTAAGAATACATGCTCTTCATATCCTGTGATTATTTGAAAGATTTATCTTCCTACTTTGTATAACCTACTACAGTCACCCTAAGGAAGATCTGACACCACCAAATTTTTATGCAGACAGTACAATGTTAATGTGCATTAAAAAAGTTGCCTGTGAAACTTAGTCCTTGGTTCTTTCCAAGCATGATAATGAACAATCTTTTCCATTAGTGGGAGTGCGTTTACTTCCCTGATTTTAAAGGGACACAGAGAAGAAAAACAGGATAAACTGAAGAAGAAAAACACAACAGCTGCGACAATGCTTGTCTCCGAGGAAGAAAGTGGACTGTGTCGTACAGTAAATTCTAAGTAGCTCTTCATTCCCTCAACAGAAAACAAGTATGCCCACAAAAGGAGCTAAGAGCTATATTTTACACTCAAGGAAAAATGTCATGGCTACAGCATACATGTACTGCCCTGAGGGGTTAGAATTCGTGGTAAAATGGAACAGAATCACAGTACTACTTAAAAGACAGTACCATACTAACAATTCCATGAAATCTACAAGAAAACCATTGGGGTACCCTCTACATTTACAACTTTAAGCTACTGTTAAAATGGATTGATTAAAAAGTACTTATACAAACTAAAAAGTACTTATAAAGCACATAGTACCTATTTTTATTTTCTTTCTCATGTATCTAAATCATAAAACCTTACTGAGAAGACCTTACCGCTGCATTAGGTTGCCCAGGAATGGACATTGGTGGGATCATTGGCCTTGGGTAAGATGGCCCAGCTGTGGCCTGAGGAGGCACAGATGCAGAGAGTGGGGGCGCTGGTCTGGATTCGGTAATCTTGCCCATCTGTTTCAGCTCAACTAACTTGAGTGCATCTCTGGAAATGAGAGGAATATAGACAGTTTTAGAAAACAGTGCTGAGGTGTGAGAGGAAGATAAACACTAAAAACAAATACTATGAAATCTAAGCAAATCTTTCCACTTGACCAGCAGTTCTCAGTCTATGGGTCTCGACCTCTTTGGGGCTGCATATCAGATATTACAATTCACAGCAGTAGCAAAATTACAGTTATGAAGTATCAACGAAACAATTTTATGGTTGGGGTCACCACAACATGAGGACTGTATTAAAGGGTCGAAGTATTAGGAAGGTTGAGAACCACTGGCCTCTTATGGTCTTCTGATTCTTTTTAGATATCCAATGGATAGTCATAAATTTTCAAAAGCCAATTAATAATTTGAATTTATAATAATTAGAACTCATTGGGCATATTTGAGATAATTCTTTCCCAAATAAAGCTTCTTGCTTAACTAGTAAGTATCTTATTCAACATGATGAGCAAAATTCTGTGATTGGTCTATCTATTTGATCCTAGAGTGTACCCCTCAGTATTGGGTAAAGATAGTAATTTTTATTAAAAAGTAAACTTATCTTTTATTGGGAGACAAGTGTCACTAGTTAGATGAGTTCATGTGAGAGTTTTTACATGGCATTCAGAAAGTGCCATGTTCATAATACCTATGGCTTTCATAAAAATACTTGCTAAATTATTATCACTTAGAATGAAAAATAAATGAACTATTTAAAGACCTGTGTTTCATACTACTTTGTAAACAAAAGTGCATTAGTTTACAATGGGAAATAATTAAGACTATAATAAGTCCTGAGTTTAGTTTGCTAGGTTATAGACAGCTGTCAACTTGACACAGCCTAGAGTCATCTGAGAAGGGAGTCTTAATTAAAGGACTGTCCAGGTTAGACTGGCCTGTGAGCATGTCTGTGGGGGACTATTTTGATTGTTAATTGATATGGGAAAACCCAACCCACCATGGGTGGCACCAGTCCCTGTACAGGCATTTTTGTGCAGGTGTTCTTAGAATATTTTAGATGAGAGGTCAAACTGACAAAGCAATTGAAATGCTTCATCATTCTGAATTCCTAAAGCTGAAAGAGTGGGGGAAGAGTAGGAAGGTGAGCCAACCAAGTGTCACATGTTATATAACTTACATCAGTTAGGTGGGAGAGGTATTACTCCTAATTTAGACACACGTGGCCTCAAAACAGTTAACTCAGTATCTAACTCAGTCTGTCTCAGCACCCACTCATTCCAGGTGCTGGGAGAAAATGTCGTTAGACAAGACTCTTCCCACCAAGTTTTATTCTACAGAGGAGTCATCCATCAGTCACATGAACAAACTAGAGCAATGGAAAGGCATCCTTAAAAAGGAATACAGCAGAGTAATGAGATGAGCAATGAGTGAGAAGACTGGTTATTTTAAAACAGAAAGCCTGGCCAGATTGGACGTTTACGAAGTATGGTGTAGTTAGGCAGGTTAAAGGGCTGGGAGAAGGGTGTACCTAGGCAGGAAACATGTGGCTTCCAAGAAGATGAGGTTTCTGAGAAGGAAGGCCAGAATAGAAATGTGGTGAGCAAGGTGGGGAGGAAGGCAGCTGAGTACAGCCAGGGCTGAGACCACTTGTGTATGCCCAGGTTCAGAGCCAGCAACAAAGCCTGTAATGGTTTCTACCTTTCGAAAAACAGTGGACATGCTATGCAAATTAAATAAAGTGAAAGCAGAGCTGTCTCCTAGGAAGAGACTAGCTAAGAATTAACCCACAATGAGCAGAATGCTAGGACTAAACAAGGAATTGGAATGTGCCTAATATAAAACTACCAGTAGGACCTTCTGATAAGGGCTCTTTACTCACCATACACAAAGTCACAGAATAGCTGTTGACAGCACTGCTTCTCATAATCTGGAGATGGTGACAGAGTGACAGAAAAAGTGAAGGGGACAGGTGTCCCAGGGAGTGATCTGTGGACCTTTAGGGTTTTTGTTTTTTAACCAGCCTACTTCTACTTGGAAATCAAATTTTACCCGTAATATTTATAACCTAAATCCAAATATGTCAAGGTCAATGACAGCTGACACAATTCCTGGAGACTGCTGTCATGAGCCCAAATGCCAGTTAGATGAAAATGTAAGCACCAACACAAACTAAAACCTACCGACTCAGAGCAACACCTCCCAGAAAGGAAATACCCTGTTTTAGAGTCCTTATAAGTTATAGTCCAACGTTATAGTCCCTTCCCATTTTATGACAAACAATTAAATACTATCTAGCAAAGTGCATTATCTCCAAATACTAGACACATTTTCTCACAGATTTTTAGCTTTCTCAGTCATCAGACGAAAGCATACTGTGTTAACTAGACACAGCCCAATCTCCTTGTTGGCGTGACTGCTTTATCAAGGAAGGTGTGATTTGGTTTTACTCCTGAAATAATTAAGATGACTGGGCAAAACAGTACTTGGTGAGGAATAAAAGTGAGGAGGAGCCATGAATCATAAAAAAGTAAGCAGAAAATAATTCTGACCAGTGATTGGTTTCAATAAGCTTTTATTATTGATCTTACTATTTCATATAGCTCATGCAGTGTAACTGTTAACTGTTGTTTAGTAACAGCCAACATTTTAGCTGCTATAATGCAGCAATGATTTTAATAATTTCTGCCCATTAAAACAATTAATCATATTAAACTGGAAGCACTGACTGGGCATTAAAGACTCTAAAAACGAAGAAAACAAATGAATTGCTTGGAAAACTAGCTCAAGTAGATCCTTTCTCACCCCTCAGAAGGTAGTTAACTCTGGTGCGTCATCAACTAATTTAAAGACTATTGCTTAAAATTAGACAACTGCCAACATGCCAAGTTTTGATGCTGTGGTTGACATAAACAAAAACATTAAGTCTAGTTCTGATTTAATAGTTAGGTGTACCAAAGATGAAATTCTAACTGTGCTCACGAGCTCCTGAGTGTAGCCTGGCACTTGTCATGAAACAGTCACACAGAAAGGTTAGCTGATGATTCTATGCTTCCTCACAACACATATTTGGAACACTGCCTTCATTTTAAGATGACATTAAAAGCCAGTTCTGAGCCTGTGTTTTTCTCTACAGACACAATGGCTCAGCAGTGCTGTTCAGTGGCCAGGACCACAGCCATAGAACTTGCCTTGCATCCTCAACTGAGGAGGAACAGATGGAAGATGGCACTCATCATTTCCAGGGCATGTGCTAAGGCATACTGTAAAGCCTCAGGCTTTACAACTGTTTCAGAAGAGGGCATTTGTGTTGAAGTCACTGGGGCGATGCCTCTCTAAACTTCACCTTAATGTCAAACAGCATACAAAAGCAAAACCCCTATACAGTACATGCACTAGGGATAGTTTTTTCTCATAAAATCTGTAAATGTTCATATTTAGAAGACTCAAATTGACTTCCTTCTTGTAGGAAGGAAAGGGGAAAGAACTGGGAAACAATGGGAGAAAGAAAGCAAAAGCATCCTAAGCATAGCTCTTAATGAACACTGTTTCCTTAGAGCATCAAGAAGATAACTGTACTAACACAATTTTAAACCAATTCTTAAAAGGAGCAGAAAGCCCCCTATCTTTGTTCTACAGCTGCCCTACCATGAAGCTGCTTTCCCAAAGGGTATGTAGTTACTAAGTTCAGGAAACTTTCCTCTGACCCTGTGTTCCTTGACTTGTGGACCATTCCCCAATACTCTACCACAGAAATTTAGTCTTCTAAATGATGCAACAGGTGCTGATCTCTAGACAACCACTGCTTCATGACCTACTCAAACTATCTCCTTCATCGTCATCATCTAGAAGGCTTCTCAGTGCTGACAATTAGCTTGGACATCAAGTTACTCTGCTAAGGTGAATGCTTCCTCAAACCCCTTATTCAATCTACGTCTGGAGCCAAGTTTTCCATTACCTAGACCAGGAACCCAGACACAAACTGTAGATGTCTCTTGCATGACTTCCAACCACGTGAAGGACAGTATTCATTATCTCCTTCCTGCATTACCTGATCAGCCTTACCTGAATTGATCCCCTTACATCTGAGGCTTTATCTACTGCAATTTATACTGCACAAACTTGCCATGCTGATCCTCCTCAGGAACAGCTATAATTATTTTGCATTTTTTAAAACCTTCAGTGGCTAATGAATTAAACAGACCCTTTATCCTATCCCTCAGATAACAGACAAGGAAAATCTGTGTTATGATTATTGTCTTAGTCCTTTTTTTTTTTTTCAATTTGGGTTTTTGAGACAGGATTTCTCTGTGTAGCTTTGGAGCCTGTCCTGGAACTCAATTGGTAGTAGACCAGGCTAGTCTGGAACTCACAGAGATCCACTTGCCTCTACCTCCCGAGTGCTGGGATTAAAGGCAGGTGCCACCACTTCCCAGCATCTGAGCCCATTTTTGCAGAGTTCTACTAAGGTACAGACTGGTAGGTGACTAACAAATTTATGATATAAACTAGTGAAAAAAAGGCAAGCTTCCTGGACCAGAAACACCACTTGATTTCTGTTTGTTCTAAATTTATAAAAATTCTAGCCAACACCATCATTTCCAATCAATATTCACTAATCTTAGAATAAACACAATTCTCAAAACCTGAACTCAGTCCCAAATATTCAGCAACTGCCAACAGCAAAGGTGCACACATTATTATGGTGGCTTTACATGTGGTTGCAGGCCCATTTGATTAGCCTTTGTGATACCTTTATTAGGCTAAGTCCCAGTAGAGACTTACAGAAGAGTCTGTATTAATAGACTCTTAATTAATAGACAATTTTAAACAAAGTTGCACCAATTTCTTGAGTGGAAAGTCACCCACATATAGATAAAGGTCAGGTCTTACTAAGCTAATTCAACACTTCCATAAATGATCATGTTCTCCCCTCAGCCCTCAGAACCCTAAGAACTTCTTTATATTCAGGAGGATATACCAATACAGCTACTTTGTTGAAAAAATGAACAAGGGAAATCTGATGTGTGTGTCAGATTATAAAGCATATGATGAACACTTATAATTAAATGGTATCAACTCACAGATCAATGAAAGAGAAAAGGGAATCCCCAGAGAGAGTTAATGCAGATGGAGACAACTCTAGAAAAGTGAACAGTCTCAAGAGTGAAGAATTAAATTCATTTAAAAGTATATTGTCATACCTGGGAAATTTAAATGGGATTGGTGATGATTTTATACAGTTGAAGTATGTTTCTCTGCTCTGTGCTCTAATTTTCTACACTATCACCGTTCTAAGGATGTGGCTTAGTTACTAAATAAGACCTAATTCTTAATAATGGTGCAATTATTGAGAAAACAATCCTTGCATAATCCACACTAACAAAAGCAATTAAAACCACAAAAGAACAGTGTACCTCATTTTAAATTTCAACACAGAATAAACTCTTCAAATCTTTTCAGAACAAGATGGTGAAGGGATTGATGATTACAAAAGCACACACATACTCTTTAGTGAAGATCCCTCGAGGGCCTGTGGCTGTGCCCTGGCTGGCATCCAATGAATGTTTTTCCAGAATGTTGCGGGCAGCTGGACTTAAGCGGAACCTAAGAATAAAAACATGAAGATGAATGAAACTAATTAATACTTAACATTGAGTCATATAGATCTAAATGTCAAGAGTTTTGCTAATAATAGGAAAAAGAAATCTTAACACTGAAGCTAAAGTGACTCTCAAAGATGGCCAGCCACAGTCATATAAATTAATCTGTATCAATCTATTTTATTTTCAACACACTTTTGTAAAGCAGTAAGTAGCTACCGATTCAAATAATCTTTAAATAAGGGTAAACGTTCACTAGGAGAAAGAGCATCCAATTTGACTGATTACATGTCATATGGTTCTGCATCACGGACACCAAGAGGGAATCAACCATGGGCTCCTTCATACACTTAGCATAGTACATCGATAAGCTAACTTACTACTCCTAGCACTTTTTAGTATGCAATGTAGCAGCTCTAAGTGCAAGGATGCTGCTGTGCAGGCACCATGGCCAACTACTGCCCAGTGGAAAACTCCACTGATTTTACAGGCAAAGAGCTGAAGTGCACATGGTCCTGGTCCTACAGCTGAAATGTAGACTCTCTTATCAAGACCTTTAAGCGAACTAACCACAGTAAATGTCTATGTACTCAGACAAAGGAAGTAAAATAAGCTGGGTCAGATGGTTTAAAAGGAGAAAATAGAGGGGGTCAACTGTGATGCTCCCTAGAATTTTGAAGAAGTAGACACACACGAAAGGGTCTTACATTACCAAGTCTTTATTATTTCGATTTTTCAGGACTCTGAATAAAACTGATTGATTGCAAAGCAATTTTGAAAAGTCAGAGCATGGTCAATACTGTGTAGTTCCAAGAGTGTCTAATCATGACTAGTTTTAACCAGACAGAGCACACCCAGTGTTATCTCTGCAATGAAGAGAGGGCTGTGAAGTACAACACAGGCGACATGGCTTCTGACTGTTACAGGTCAGAGAGGTGAAAACACATGGAGCCTGGGCATGGAAATCAGAACTACTCTGTGGTAAAGGCAATTGAAAAATCATTAGTGATTACCCAGATCCGATCATTACACACTGTTCTTTTTGCTCAAATCATCACAGTATGCTTTGTAAGCAGTAATGCTGGAGCTGGGGCATGAGCACCTCAGTTTGGATCTCCAGTACCCACATCAAAGCCCAGTGTAGAGGTGCATATTTTGCACCACTGGCATTGGTGAGGTGGGGTCAATGTTCACAAATACCTGTTCTATCACAGAATGGTTGGGAAAAATCTACTCATCAGGATCTCAAATGCAGAGCTGTTTGAACAGGAACACATGCCAAAATGACAACTCCATCACATATCAATTATACTCCAGAGACTAGCATTCACATTTTAGTAATCAGAATTCTGTGAATGGGAACAAACAAAATGACTCTTGGTCTCAAGAGTGTTATTCTGAAATCTTATTCAATATTGGGCAAGCAAGGCTTTCAGAGGGCCCAAACAAAACAGGTATTCACTAACATTTATCAAATGAAGAAGGATGTAAAGTAATCATTGATAGGCTTCATTGTCCTAAGAGGAAAAAGTGCAAGGCCAGCAAATCCCAATGAGAATGCTTGGACAGTGTACTGATTTCCAACCTCAAAATAATCATAACAATTTTTAAATGATAATAATCATGTTTGATTGAACATACATGCAAACTCACCGTGGTGTCCCTACTGTGTGTTCCTTCCTGGCAGGGCTCGAAATCTGTGGCTGTGGAGAGGGCTGAGAAGGCACTGCTGGCTTTGAAACCGGAGGTGGAACACCCACATCTTTGGGAATTTCCACGTGTTTCCAATCTTCTCCTTCTTCAACCATCAAGCCAATGAGTGAACCCAGCTTTATGTTTTTAGCTCCTTCTTCAACCTATTTAAAAAGATAAATAATGGTCAGAAATGGAAAGACCCAGGATCACAGAAAGTCACTAATTGTGACTTGTGGGAAAGACTGAGTAAGACAGGGGTTCCTCTTCCAACTGCCACCTTCTGCCCCCTGCACCCTCTCATTCCTCCTCCTCTTCCAGTACTAATGCTGCCTTGGGAAACGAGCAAGACCCAGGCCCTTTGCTTACATCCTTCAAAACCAAAGCTTCCCTTACTACTTACTACTTCATGGAGGCTGTGGTTAGAGATGGCAGTTACTTGTCTTCACTAGTTTCTACAATAGTTTTGGAATTTTAAAAGCTCATAAGTACTCCTATCTACTAGAATATAATTTTAAGTAAACCTTTCCCAGTACATTTAGTCTGTGGGGAGAAAGTATCCTATTACACAGATAAAGCTAGTTAACAATTCTGGTTAATTTAAGGATAGGTTATGTCTTTCCCTATAACTTAAGTCTTTCCTGGAATATCTACTTAAAAACCCAGAAAATATCTCATCTGAGTGCATCAGTGACAGTGATGTCCTAACGAATGAGACAATTTTCAGACAGTAAAAATCTAAGTTAGATAAAGACTTCTTTATTTAAGACAAAAATATTCTAAACATGTCAACAGCAATTAATTTATTACAAGATGACAACATTGAGTAGTTTTGGTAGTGGGAGACAATGACATTCCTTCAAGATTTCTGCCTTGTCCCTCTCCACTACTAATATTCATTACAGGTTAGTTTCATGAATAGTATGATAGGCTGAAAGATGTTCATGGATGTAACAAATACCATGACTTGTGGAATATGTGACATTTCAAAGTAACACTAATTTTGATCCATGGGTTAGGAAGCTTCCTAAGCTTAGTAATTACCAGTGGAGAAATAGGAACAAAAATTTAATGAAGGTTTTCATATATGTGTAAGACTGGAGCAAAAAAATAAACAAATAAGGAAGTATTTATAAGCTTTGGAAATACTAATTTTTTAAAATTTAGTTGCTTAGCTATTTGTCATAAACTAAAATATTTCACTTCTATTTATTATTAATTTTCCTTATAGCACTTTTTATTTTTTAAGATTTATTTATACTAGTTTATGTGTTTGAGTGTTTTGCCTGCAAGTACGGCTTGCCTGGTACCCATGGAAGTCAGAAGAGGATGTTGGATTCTGATGGGGATGTCCTTCTGTATGCTGTGAATATGTATTTCTCTTATTGGTTTAATAAAACACTGATTGGCCCATAGCCAGTCAGGAAATATAGGTAGGACTACCAGACCAGGAGAATGCTGGGAAGAGGAAGGCAGTGAGTGAGTCGCCATATAGCCACCAGGAAGGTAGGATGCCTGGGCATTCTCCAGTAAACCAAGGCCATGCAGCGATACATAGATTTATAGAAATGAGTTAATGATTAAGAGAGAACAAGTCAATAAGAAGCCTGAGCCATCAGCCACACAGCTTATAATTATATTATCATTAGTGTGTTTATTTGGGATTAAAGGGCTGTAGTACCAGGCAGGACAGAAACTTTGATTACAGGGTTCATTGCAACTGCAATTATGGATGGCTGAAAGCCACCATGTTTGTGTGCTGGGAACTGAACTTGGGTCCTCTGCAAGAGCAACAAGTACTTACCTGGGGAGCCATATCTCCAGCCCTACCTTTTCTTTTTCAAAAGATGAGTAAAAGCTATAATGGGTTTGTATCTTTTCTTTTCCTATCTGCTGATGAACTGTTAACTGAACACCAGAAAGTAACAAATAAAAAGGACAACAAAATAAGCAGTGTTATGAAGTATACTTCCTTTCAAAACTGAACCAGATAAAATCAATGTCTACTTATGCCACACCCCCAAAACAACCAAAATTTCTACCCCCTCACCAAGGAACCTCACAAAACAAAAAAGCTAAGATTCAAATAAAGAATGTTTTGGGGGGAAACTTCCACTTTGAGAATATAAGTAGATTTCTGAAAGTTGACTTGGACAACATCCTAACCCTGAAACTGACACCTCACCTTTTGCTTCACTTACTACAAAGCATAAAAAGTGCTCCACACGCACCCTACCACAATGACAGGGACATGTTCACAGTCGGTTAGTAGCCAACTATATCAAAATATTGAATAAAATTTACAGTATTCACATTTTTCCTCATTTAAAGAAATGACAACATGAAACATATAATGGAAAAGGACAGACATTATGCCACTTTACAAGAAAAGAATGGTAATAACAGTTCCACTTAATGCTGTTAAAATCTTGAGATAAACTTTAGACGTCCCTATTCCCTTAATGCAGTAAGAAGTCTTCTCCAGGCATGCCATTTTGGTGCATTTACTTCTGTTGCAGTTAGCAAAAAGTTAAAGCTGGTTCAGACACAGTAACAGAAGCATAAACAACATTCTGCAAAAATCATACTAGCTTGTTGCTCTAGCAAAGCATTCAAAGTCTGAGCACAATAAGCACCCAAGATGTTCTTACTGTCTTACTCAATCAATGCTCTTATGCCAATGTGTTTTTAATAATAAGTGAAGTATTTTTACTCTCTGTTCTACTTTCAGCTGATAAATAAGATCCCAAATCTTGAGTCTGTTCAGGTCAACGGTCTTCCCTCCCATGTACATAGCCTCCTGGGCTTCAACACTGGCTCTACTACAACAGCTAGTAACAACTGGCTATGTGAGCATAGTAATAATTATTTCACCATGCCTGTTTCTTGATCTGACAAGTGAAAACAGCAACAGGAGCTATTCCACAGGTTTCTTAGGAGGGATAAGAAGTTCCAGATATAAGGGATTTAGAACAGTGCCTATCATTTCACATAAACAGCTAAAATATATTTATAATTTCTGTTTACCTTCAAGTTATTAATTTTTAAAACAAATATACCCATCAAGGATCAATATTAGACTGCAAAGTACATTTGGTAAGGATTGGAAAATCATGCCTAATAGGTCAGCCCATACTCAGGGATATAATAAGAGATAAACTGCCCCCTGATAAAATTCAAATAGAGGTTGAATTGCATCCCCCAGCCTTGGCTAGCTCAGTACAGGCTTTTTCTTTCTTTCTTCCTCCCTTTCTCTCCCCCCTCCCTCTTTCTTTCTTTCAACCAGAGACACTACTTAAGCTGATACTAAGTATGGCAAATATACTAAACCCAGCTCAGATAGGCTTCTAACAGAATCAAAGGACAGGATGCTGAGATTAAGATGTAAAGTATTTACAACAGGACTCCCAGCTGAAAGAGTACTTTAGAGTCCACTTCATCAAAGCCACTAGGTAAAGGCAAGTGTGGTGGCACACCTGTAACCCAGCATTCCAGATATTCAGCTACACAGGGAGTCAGAGGGCAACCTGCGCTACTTGGGACCTTCTGTCACTTATAAAAAACAAGTACAACAAAAGCTAATGATAAATGCTATCTTTTTAATTTTGGCATTACAAAATGACCAGCACACCAACTAATTAAGCATTTTTATTCTTTTAAAACTGAACTGACTACTGAAGTTCAAACGGCAGTTACAGCAGAGGAGTTGAGTCACATAATGGCTATATTGGCTCAGGGTCTGTGCGGTTTTAAATAGCTCTTACTCTTTAGTATTATTACCTTCTTAGTTTATATACACACTAAACCCCAGCTCAAAAGGCCATAATATAAGAAGTACATCAACGACAGCTAAAACGTAGCTGAGACACTGAATCCTCCCCCGTGCCAGGCAAGGTTCTATTGATGCACTCAATGCACCTGAGAACCCAGGAGGTAAATTAGCTAAACAGACGGGAGCCTGAAGCCCAAGGTTACAACCTGCTCAGGGTGCCACAGCTAGGATTTAAATGAACTGACCATAGACTGCATGGTTTAGATCAGCACCATGTCCACACTTCCTGTCACCTCAAGTTGGTGCCAGTATCTACATAATGGACATAAGTGACTTAGTTTTTAACTAACAAAGGACACCCTCAAAATGTACCACTTACCAATTTCAATATGAAAAAGATTAGAACTGAGAATATCCTCCATTTGGCAGAATTTTCTCTGAGCTTTCAGAGGGCATTTTCATAATCTACAGGGATTAATCCAAGGTTACACAGGTTCAAATTCTAAGTATAAGCCTTCAGACTCTAATATGCATTTATGAAGGTAACTGTGGGCAATTTAATGAAAACAGGAGGGGGTAAAATAACAAAGTTGAACTGAAAAATACAGTCTTAGGAAAATGGCAATGTCATGGCTTTGGAGAAACAGCTGACACTGTAGAACACAAAAGTACGGAGAGTAACTGTTCAGTTCTTCTTAATATCCAAATGACCAAGTCTTTTTTTTTTTAGTTGCTTTACAGTTCATGGAACTTTGTTTTAACACAGTGTTTCATATAGCCCACCCACCCTGGCTTCTAACAAGCTATACAGGCAACTATGACCTTGAATGTCTGATTCTCCTGTGTCTGCCTCCCAAATGCTAGGAGTACAGCCATACACCATCACAACTGGTGGTAGTGCTGCTCCCCTCAGACTACATGGTATTTAATATACATACATACATTCTTAAATAAAGAGCTACTGCTATGGAAAACTATTAGTGGAATCAGTGAGATGGCTAAGTAGTGATACAACCAAGCTTGGATTCCCAGAGCCCACATGGCAGATGGAGACACCCAGCTTACACAAGTTATCCTTGACTGCCACGTGAGCATCACAGCAAGTGCTCATGCATGTACACACACAAGTATACTTACAGAATAAATATAAATTTTTAATTTTAAAATATTAGTAAGTGTAGTTACATATTTGGATTATATGCATATATGTTTGCCACTGGAAACTAAATATTGTGGAAGCAGGGTCAGAGAACTTCTAATAAATCCTCTTAATATGCCATTCTAATCCCAATCTGCTGAATACTAACCTGATGACTAAGCTGACAAATTGATTTACGTGTATAATAATTAAAATTTTCTGCACAACTTACTATGATTCAAAGTAAATTAAAAGTCCTTGTACTAAATGAAATAAATTGGAACTAGGCCACAAAATTATTCACACAACACTATTTATTCTTAATTAACATATTAGGAACATTTAAGTATCTTCTGGTTCTAATTAAAATGTAATAAACATTTTACATTTCAATGTAATTTAGATACAGAAACTATAACACTGCTTACAAAGATAAAATTGTGTGACAAAAGAAAACACAGAAATTTCCCAGCAACCAAGGAATTACATTACCAAGAGCAAACAAGTTATACGTTGTAATCTTGTCAAGACTGTGACTTCCAACTACACACTACTGCTTTTATGATAATAGTTGCAGGGTGTATTTAATAGCACCCCTACCTTTAATAAGCTCAACCATCTCCTAGAAAATCATTTTATTATGTTTACTAAGAAGAGGATTATTCCACAATGAAAAGCAAAGGCATAGTTTTTGCTTGGACAGAGAAGGATGGAAGGAAAATAAGACTGGAAATGGAAGTGGCTTTTGCTCCCATTTGCCTGGTAAAACTGCACACTGGCAGCAATATACTTTTACTATTCCTATTACTCAGAAAGCATTAGGACGCCACTAAAGTCACCTAAAATCTATGTACAATCCTGCCTCTGGTGGGAAAATAGCCGTCACTAAAGCAGCCGCCAACTGTATCCATTTCCCACCTCTTTTCAGGGCATTAGGACTAGAAAAACAGACACTACTGACCCATTGGAATGGCCAGCAATTTGAAATGCATTATTGAGCAGTTAAGTGGAAAGTGCTATTATCCTGGAAAACTTACACAGCCAAACAATCAAGAGCTGCAGCCAAGAACAGACTGCCAAAAGCACACACTGGAAAATGTAGTTGAGATTGAGGTATATGGTAAATCAAGCAATCTTTTTCTTTTGCAAAACACCATAAAATTATTAAGCAAATTACTTTCAGTATGGATTTTTCCAGTTATAAAGACAGAAAAATATTTACCCTTTAATTCACATTTTCTTAAAGTGCATTAACTGTATGTTTATTGGTGTGCTTTAATTGGTATACTAGTAACATACATGGCAAGAAATGAATGTTGGAAATACTACAGTGTTAAAGAATAAAACATCAAAGGCTAGGAAAACTAAGCACCAACAAGATCATTTTATAGTAGGAAACACAAAAAACAGAAAAAAGGTCTCTATCACACTAGAGTATAGAATCCTAAAGTACTGTGTATGCAGACAGAACAGACAAAAGCCAGGTTATACTCAAGCTTCACCTAGAGATGAGCTGGGGTCTCAAACCCAAACTCCCATCAATAAAGAATGGCCAACAGAGAGACAGCTGGCTTGTGAAATTCATGTGGTAGAGGGCAAAACGGATGCTCATTGCCAGTCACAGTCAACCAATATGACATGGGGCTAAGAGTTGCCAAGAACCAAGTAAACAGTAGCAGGGACAGATGCAGCAGTATTACTGGAATTCTGTAGTGAACATTTATGTATTTTCTTACTTAAATCTTCCCCACTTCCACCTTTTAAGAGAAAGACTCCAACAAAATGAATTTGCTACTTGTTATACGTCATGTAGAACTGGCAGCACCTTTCAGTTACTGTCAACTGGCAGTGACTGTGATGCCCATAGTCTCAGCTGCTACACCAACACCATGCTGTCTGCTGTAGGGACATGCTGATGGGCTCTACAGTGAGCACATGACACAGCTCAAAAGCCATGCTTTACTTACCACAGCTCTGGGCCGGTTATTTGCCTTTTTATAAATGATCTAAAATTCTATCCCCAAATCATCATATACATGACAAATGTATGTATGTATGTATGTATGTATATATGGGGAAAAGGCAAGTACTAAAATTTGCCACTAAAAAATTGTAAATGTGATTTTAAAATATATTATACAGTAAATAACATGGCAAACAGGAGGGACTTTATGCAGGGAATTTACATAAAGAAAGGCAAGTCACATCTTACCACTATTTTGGCTAAGATGCCATCATCGTTTGCATCTAAGGTGACCACAGCCTTGTCTGTCTCGATTTCACATAATGAGTCTCCAGCACTCACAGCTTCACCTAAAAAACAAAATCAGGTTTGTTCTGTTCTGATTTTTGAAAAAAATTAAAATTATATTTTATTTATTATTTATACATGCATGCAACCCACGGCTCATGTGGACATGTTGTGTCTTCTAAAGCTCTATACTAAGTATATTTGCTATAATAAAAATGATTACAAATATAGACCGAATATAAAAACTGAATTCCTACTAATAGAGATAATAGCAAATGCATTTCTTCTCTGGGATCAAAATTCCATGTCTCTTTATTTTTATTTTTTCTTTTTGAAATGAAGTCTTATGTCGTCTATGCTAAGCTTGAGTAGACGAGGATAGTCTTGATTCCTTATCCTTCTTCCTCTCAGGTGCACTTCCCTTTTTTTAAAAAACACAATTTGACTATTGCATTAAAAGAGAAGTTTTATTAATACAATACTTTTTGGTTAACACTTTAGGGCAAATTCAGAAACCCTGATAGCACTACATAGCACGAGTAAACAAAACATAAAAAGCATAAACATAAAATAAATACATTTCTATGCAATAGAAAAGAGATGAAACTCAAAATATAGCCAGGAGCCAACACTGCAGGTTTCTGGGCTGAGAAACATGGAAAGAGATGCTGTGGGGCTGCAGAATGAGCAATCAAGGCTTGTTGACAGACTATGACTTTCATCAGGAGCTGAAGGATAAGAAATGGGAGGACTGAAACATCTCTCAACAACATGAGCTATGGCAAACTACCCCAGAAGACAAAACATGAACAAAACCCAGAGTGTGGGGAACAGGCAGGAGGGAAGAGATGGAAACAACAAAAAACTGTCCCCTCAAAAGCAAATCACAAAACAAGGTTCTCAAGCACATTAAGAAATCTAATATAATGAAAACATGGTACACAGTAATTGGAACAGAAACCGAATTTTAGAAAAGATACTAGAGCAAATATTTTCATATAAATATTTTGAGGTAAAAATAGCCATTACAAACACTAGGGGGTTAAAAAAATTACAGAAATGAAACAAAACAGTGTCAAAAATAATAATTAAAATTGTGAAAAGAACTCAAGCCAGTGAACTAAGGCTCCACTGAGACACAGCAAAAGCATGGTGATGAAAGAGGCACTGGCGGCACTAACAAGGCAAATAGAACATTAAAGAAGGAGTAAGCAGGTGAGGGACGTCTGAGGCCGATGCTTTTCTCAGGAGTTTCAGGGAGAGTGGCTAGAGGACCATTGGGAAACAGGTGGGAAGAGGCCATTGCTGAGATGTTCCCAGTACTAGACTGCTGTAGGGTGAAGAATTCTGAATGGCTGTACTGACTAGAAGGGGTACATAAAGGAGTCTTGTGGCATGGATGGAGACTCTGAATAAGGGAATATGTATACATAAAAATGAAATGTTTCAATTTTATAAATGCTTTACTTTGATGAAATATCCAGCAGGAAACAAAAGTGTATTAGATTGTATAAACATGAATCCATATTTGATAACCAGAGAGACTGCACACTAGGAACAATAGAAAAAAAAAAAAACATTTTAAAAAGCTATCAGAGGAAAAAACAGATTACCTCAGTGTAATGACAGACTGAGAGCAAACTTCAGCAGCTGCATGGTCAGAGGACAAAGAAGTAACATTCACACTGAAGAAAAAATTGTCTGCAATCTTAGACGTAGCCAAACCATAAATTAAGAATGAACTATGAAGTATTTTTAGGGACAGAAAGTGTAGGAAAATTTACTAGTAGTGATAACTTACAAAATGTAGTTCAAGAAAAGCTGACACAAACAGGGCAGAAGGACGTGAGCAGGACAGATGGACACAAGAAACAAGGTTACCACTGAAGGCGTTAATACTCATTGTCCATTTAAAATGTAGCACTTGAGGATTTTAAAAAGTGAAAACAAACACCAAGAGATAACAGGATAGATAAGGGGAAGGTTCAGTGGGTGCTAATTGTGCTCACAACTTTGGTACAGTTAGAAGATAAACAACTCTAGATCCAACTGGCAAAATTTAAGGGTTTCAAATCTAAATAAAATCTACAGGGTTCAAAACTCAGGAAAAACAGAAAACAAAATGATTGCCTAATAGAAAGTGGGCATATAAGGAAAAATAAAAAGAGAATAAAACCAGAAATATCTAAAAAAAATTACAGCAATCAGCCCAGTATATAAGTAATCACAGTAAGTATAAATGAATTAAAGCCATCTGTTATAGGCAGATTATCAAAATGAGCACAAAACTCAAATCTTTATAAATGTGGCACATAAGAGAGAGAGCCAAACCAAAACTTAATGAAAAATACAGGGACAGAAAAACATGAGATATATAAACATACCTACTCACACATAGTCCCCAGCTGTATGCAGCAGAGATATTAACTGGCCAATACAGTAAGAGAATGAAAGGAAAACCTAAACCTAAATTAGTTATGAAAATTCAATGTATGGAAACTTAACTGTATTACCAGAATGAACAACCAGGCAGTTTGACCTCAGTCCCAGAAGCTCAGGACTACCAATAGTAAGCATTTTAATGAAGTAAACTTAGTTGTTAGATGGTATTTACTGAACACCTGAAAGGTCCCTACCTCATCTATCCTCAAAGGGAAGCTTCTGGACAACAAATATTTATTGAAAAACATGTTTATCCACTAAGGATGCTGTAGTGGGAAATGAGCAAGTTTGTGTTTTTGAGCTTCTTGCCCCAAGAAGCTCCCTGTGCACCTAGCAAAAACACAACCGGAGATGGCAGCTGGTAAGAAGTCTGAATGTCTCGAGAATATTCAGGAGGGCATCTAATTCAGTTTCTAGAAAGGATGAGAAGCTCCCTAGAATAAGAGGACGTCTCCTCGAGAGGATTAAGTGCAAAGGGCAGTGAGCCAGGCAAAATGGTACACACCCAGAGCCCTGGAAGAATGTGGCACTTCAGGCATCTAGCAAGCAGAACAAGGGAACATGTAGAGATCAGACTGGGGAAAGGCAGGAACAGACCAAAGAAACCTGTGTTTGTCAGCAGGGAGAGCTGCTCCAGCCTTCCCTGCTGCTCCAGCCATGTGCATCTTTTTTTCTTTTTTTTTTTTTAATCACTGATACTTTAAAAGAGTCAAAAATGCTCTACTTCCAGTGAGACTTTACCCCAATGTTTCTGTTGGAGCATGGGAGAAGTTACTAGACTAAGCAACTTTTCAAATACTTCTTAGATGCAGACAATAAATAAAATAATATACTATTTTCACACTCATTTAAATTCCAACAACCCTTTAAAGTAAATGTACAAATCTACTTTGGCATGTGAGTTTCTGAGTCACTCACTGACTCACCTCTGCTTTTCTGATCCTTTACTAATTTGAAGAGAATCACAGGCTACCCCAGAAAATGATTCACTGTAGCCGCTGATACTTTCTCCTAGTCACCAGTCACAAGCTTCTTCATAAACCCACCATTCCCCAAGTCTCAAGCAGTGCTCCCCCACTTAACCAGATAGAAATGCTTTAGGAAAAAAAAAAAAACCAAAAAACAAAAAACTGCAGTACTTCAGAAATCATTGGTTCCTCATAAGGAAACCATTAAATTGTTCTTTACATTTACTTGGGTATAACATCTGATTTGCAGCAAGTTTGTAACATCTGAAAAAGACATTTCTTTTCTTTCTTTGTGAAGCCACATCTCTATACACATAACAGACCAGGTCAATAATACGAGCATGCCGAGAGAGCCAAGAGAGCATGTGACCACAGAGCAAGACACAGAAAAGCCAAGCAGTTGTAGAACCACAGAGGAGTTTAAAATAATTACCACATGAGGAAGCACTGTCCATAATGATCATGAGACTAAAGCTCTAGCAACCATCACTGTGAACGCACGCAGGACATTTGAGACTGAGTAATGAGTCCCAAAGATCCAAACCCAGGGCTCCAGTACTGTTCAGCATGGAGCTGCTTGGCAGAGTCGAGGAGGAGCTTCTGCCAACCCTGCTCAAAGTTTCTTCCAACCCCAGGCCCTAATGGTCCCCACCAAGTTACACATCTCTCCAACTCAGGAAGATTCTGAATGTGTAGCTATGAAAAGCAAAATCATGAACCTGGGAGTTTTATATTAACAAACTCACACATACCTTTAAATAACATATGCAACATAGCCTGCTAAAAATAAAGATACAGACATATTGCTAGCTAATAAGCCACTAATAATAGAGAAGTAGCCTCCCTCACTCCATAGTCTGTCATTTAGACATATCATTCAGCAAACATTCATGTACAGTGTACATACAAGAATGGAAGGCACTAAGAAAGCACTGGCTACAACAAAAGGTTCAGTCTGTCCAGCAGTTTATGTTCTAGAGGATCATTCTTAGCTGAGGCTCACTGGTGGGTTCTCAGCACCACATGGTTGGTTGACTGTAGAAGATAGCAGCTCCTCTGCTTCCTGTACCATCTCCTCCTGGTCCATGACAATGTTGGAGGTGGAGCGGACCCGGAGCAAGAGTGCAGGCCCCAGGAGGGGCCAGAGGAGAGGCCTGTCCGGGAGCCGCTCCCCGGCACTGAAGCCAGCATCATCATCCAGGTCCTTTGTCCAGATCAGCAGCTGACAGAATTGAGGATGAGGTCCACAGAGACAACCCCCTCTCTTAAACACGTCTCAAACACTTTTAACAGTGATGTTTATTTTATATACAGCACAATCCCCTGCCTCCTACAAAACAATTTTGTTTTACCAAAGAATGAAGACTAGACATGTTCAAAGGTGTGTTTGGAGGACAGCCGGCTGTTTTCTGTAGAGCCAGTAAGTTAGATTTGTATGACGATCAAGGAGAATGTGCTCTTTAGTGATACAGTGAGTCATGGAGACCACCACTATAATAAAAGGAGCCAATC
This sequence comes from Cricetiscus sungorus, assembly GCA_030556225.1. Lineage (NCBI taxonomy): Eukaryota > Metazoa > Chordata > Mammalia > Rodentia > Cricetidae > Cricetiscus > Cricetiscus sungorus. The sequence goes on from JANBXA010000372.1 coordinate 40,357,218, forward strand.
AAAAAGCCTACTTTCTCCTATGTTCTAGAAGAAATGTTGAGAAAGGCAAAAGTTTAAAGACAGGACAGGCTGGCAAGAGCTGGGCTAGGAAGGAAGTGGTTGCATCAGACAGCAGGTGTGTGGGAAAATCGACTGTTGTTATGGGAGTGCAAACTACCTCCTTGATAGACTGTCAAGGCAGTGCTATACTGAACAACAGTCCCAAACTTTTCCACTTTAGCACTGCAAACAGAAGCCACGGCCTCTGCTACACTACCAACCATCCTGACGACTCTGGTGGCACCTACTCGGAGAATAAAGATTCCCTTCACACAGAGTCCTTCAGAACCCACTCCTGCTTCAGAATTTTACACAGTAGCATGACCAGTTCCAGATGTCAGTCACATGAGGAAAGGAAGGGCATGAGTGTGGATTCTGAAGAAACACATTCCCCACTTTGTCTGAGCCAACCAGCTACTCCTGATCTTTGCACCATTATCTCAGATTGGTTTTCTTCCACAGAACTTCACCTCAGAGCAGAAAACAGACTTTTACCCCAAGTGGGAACCAAGAATCTTTAAAATACACTTGATTTTTTGACAGAAGAAAAATAAACTATGCTCACTTTACACACACACACACACACACACAAAACAAAACAAAAAACAAAAAACAAAACCATTAAAATATATTCCCCAAATAGGAAACTTTGACTCCAGCTCAACTCCTCTTTCAATAGACTGGAAACTTGGATACAGCATAATATTTTCAAAGCACCGACTCTAATTTTATGGTATTTCTATTTCACTCTTACAGTGAAATTAAATATTATAATATAACATACAAAACCATTCTGACTCACTCATTTAAAAAGTGGAGCTAATGTATATGTTCTTATCTTACATTTTTTGTAACTTAGAAAATAAAATGAAGATGACTTCTGCTAGAACTCTGAAGCCAAGATTTCATTCAGTTAACTCATTCCCAGAGTGGACCACACAGTGAACAAGCATGAATCTTAGGGCAGGCTTCATCTGGCTGCATCCTCTAGCGTCTAACACATATGTAGTCAGACATGGCTCTAATTACAAAGTCTCAGACTTTAGGAACACTTATGAAGATTACACTCTGTTTAGAGGGTATCAGATCATTATCTAGTCTTTCCTTGCAATTTCAACCTTCTTATATGTTTTAAATACTAAAATAGTTATTTTAAATCATAGTGACTATTGTCAATAAAGGTCTTTCAGACAAAAACAGTGAATAAAAACCATTATGTCAGAATATAAATTTGTTTTCAACATAAAAGGATTTAATGAAGCTATTATAGATGTACTGCACTCAGCACATTAGATAATAGTGTCAACAATCTCTAAAGGATTCCTGAATTACCAAGAAACAAGGATTAAGAATGGTCTCAATTACTTCCAATATATTACTAAACAACACCCCCCTCACACCCAAGCTTAATACATGATTTTAAAAGCAACCAGCAGGGAAATATGTTTCAAAAGATTAAAATATATCATTGCCTGCCATACATGAAAGGAGTGCATTGTAGAAAAGCAGAACAGATGGCTGAACTGCACTCATCCTGCCTCTTGATCACACTGCCCAGCTCCATTGGGAGCACCTCATCAGACTGCCAGTGAGCCACGGCACTCACATCTACAGGTCTGTAAATCATCAGAGGGTGAAGGGACTCATCTTTCTGAATCATTGTGTAGGGGTACCAACTCCCTGCAGTAATGAATATGGAAACAGACAAGGTTCTACATCATGAGGGGAAGAAAGCTAAAATGGACTCCCAAAGATCACATTACTTGTAAACGTGGGACTTCCTTAGTCACTGATAATTAAACAATGGCAGTAGCCAGGCAGAGCCAGTCCCCCAAGTGCTTCAGAGAGGCACTGGCTTTGGTTTACATGGCTTGGAATTCTAGAAGGCACTACCAGATGTGTCTTTGTATGTTTTCTGTCTTGTCCTTTAGCCTTACTGGAAGTCATCTTAGCCTTCTCTTTCTAATCTCCCACTGCTATACCTCCTTGTGTGGCACAGAACTCCTTCTTCAGTTCACACATGTGTTCAGTTATGTGATCACACTTTCACCCAACCTTCAAACTCATTTTCCAGTTTCATGCTCAATACTATTCTTGACTAGAACTTCTCGCTGCTTGATGTTTTTGCATAATATGTTAATGTTGTCATTTTTAATTCCTTCTCTTACATGTTTAATAAATTCAAATTCACATCTTTTGAGTTTAGTAATTCCAGCTAGTGGCAGATGCTAGGGGTGTAGCCTCTGCTGTCTGTGCTTCTGAGTTTCACTCCTAGATGACAGCTTGTGAGCACATCAAGTTTGGGACTGAACCCTCAGCAAATGGGACTGGACCCTGGAATCCTACATGGATTATAGGCTGTGTCCCACCATGATGGCTTTGGCCAGATACTTCAAACGTATCCTTTGCTTCAGCCACTGAGTTTTCCCTCACAGGGTTCCATTTGTAAATTTGAACCCCAAGACCTCAAACGGTTAGCCCATGAGAGGAGACTTAAGGGAAGAGGCGTTCTTATTCCACATAGATTGCCAACCCAACAATTACTGTGTTGTCACACAGCACTGAATTCTACCCATATGTTAATGACTCAACTTCTGTGAGCAACCCACCCTTATGTTCTGTAACACACTGAGCATCCTGCCTTCGGAGTCTAACAAGGACCTCAAAACCATCCACACTCAAGCCTGAACTGGTTTCTGACTTCCCACCTCCCCACCAGCTCAAATCTGTTTCTTCCTCTGCAGTTCCAGAGCCACAGCTCAGGCCCAGTAGGGCACACCACTCTACTTTTCTGTTTCCCGCTCTGGGTGGACTCTTGGGGGTCGGTTGGTTGGTTGGTAGGTCTCTGTGTCTCTGTCTCTCTCTGTGTCCCTGTCCCTCTCTCTCTCTCTCTCTCTCTCTCTCTCTCTCTCTCTCTCTCTCTCTCTCTCTCTCTCTCAAGTTCATTTATCCTATAGGGACTAGCTCATGTTTAAAGCATTCAGAGATTTCTGTTACTTTCCAGGCTTTTGGCCCTACCCAAGTGCTCACTAATTAACTGCTTACAGCAGCTGCCCAAACTGCTCATAACCAGGGAAGAAAGCATACTAATGCAAAAATGCATTCCCCACAAAGAAAAAGAGCTAAGCAACGCTACCAGTCAGATGTAATATCCAAGACCCGTCAGCTATAATATACCATACCCCTTACCTCCATTCCAGTCTGATCTCAATGACCAAACTTCTGCTGTGAGGCCCATTCTGTCATGCATCTTCATGTCTTTCCTAGCACCCAGATTTTTTCAAAGAAAGGCAGTCCTGTCCTGAACCACCGAGTTCATTTAGCAAGCTCACTTCTGGTATGAACCACATGGCACCCATTGCTGCCTCAAAAGTTACAGATTTTCAACTTTGTGAATCAAATTCTGCAGTACCCCTTCACTTTCATTTGTAATGATTCTCACATGTGTTATGGGAGTTCTGTTACCATCCAGGCCCCACTGCTTGTAGCCCTGGCACGCGTGACAGGCAGTACACTGGCTCAGTTACACAGGTGCAAAGGTGCCTTTAAGAGACAAGCTCTGCCTACTTTCCCTCTCTCTTTCTCTGAGGAAGCAGCCCTCTCTGTATCTTTCTCTCTTCCTTTCCCCCAGTAAACTTTCCATGTAAGTCCCACCTGATGGCATACTTGTCTCTCACCTGCCACAGGGCTTCCTGCCAAGGTCCCACCTCAAGCCATATTCATAACAAGTTCTCTTATGCCTTTTCTTTGGAAAACTTTGTGTGGACTTTGAAGGATGAAATGCATACAATTTTGCCTTTTTCTTTTTCTTTTCTTTCTTTCTTTCTTCCTTTCTTTCTTTTAATGCCCATCCCCATACTTGGCAGCTTCTTTAAACAAAGTAATTCTTTGGAAAAAATCCCCACAACCATGGAACCACATATGATAATTCTGCCTACTCCCATATTATTTAACACCAAGCTGCTAGAAAATTTACATAAGATGCTTGATAAATAAAATATATTTGATAATCAAGATTTATAGACTTTCTAAGATCTAATCAGGTACATAGTAATATCTGTCTAGCCTTATATTTGCTCAATTTTAAGCTTTAGCTATTTGGATAAAATAAGCCATACCCTACCTCTCCAAAATGCAATATTCTATAATGAAGTGTCTGGTCCCCAAAGAAAGTCTTTTTCCCAAGGTCGCATATTTAGTCAAAAGTCCACATTCCCTTGAGGAAGGTTCTTGTGAAAAAAGGATTCATTCTCTTCTCTGGCAAAAGGAATTTATGTCTTTTCCATTAACAAATAACTGGTGCCTATTAACTTGTCAAGATCAATGTAGCTTCTTCAATTTCTGACCACATGCCACACCCCAGCTCACATGTCCCCTTTCGCCCATTTAATCCTTTTGCAATTATAGAGTATAAAAGGTGTAGCCTTTTATTTTTTCAAATAAAGGGGTAGCCATCCTGATTCTCAGATCGTATCAGTCTCCTTCTTCCCCTCACTGATTCTACACCTCCTCTTTAGGACTTGAACCCTGTTGGACTCTGGCATCTTTCTTAACTAAATACCTGCCCACTTTCTTCCTAGTCTCTACATTTGTCATCATGGCAGAAGTGGCATCATGAATGCTAGACCTCTGGGAGTCAGAATGTAACTGTAGAGTTGCAATCTTTGTCCACACCCTCAAAGCTGCATGTACTACTCAATAAACACTAGGTAAAACCATTGAACAGCAGCGTTTGCTTTAAAGACATTTGTGCTCACCCTCAAAGTCCTTGCCAGAGCTAGCCACTTTTGCTCTTCTCTCTTCTGTTCTCTTCCAACATTTGCTTGGCCAGCCCTCAAGACAAACTAGGAAGAGTCTGCCCAGTTGCCTAAAATTTCTCTGTATAGCTAGTGATTTTGAATACAGACTAAAGATCTGTCCTCTTTCCTCCAAATGTTGGAGCAGGAATAAAGAGGAGGAAAGGATAGCTAGACATGTTATAAGACACTTGCCAGTGGCCAATATCTGAAGGAATTACTCTTAACTACCAATGGAACAATGGCCAAAAGATGGAAAAAGGAAAGGGAAAAGCAGAGCCCAGAAAACAGGGTCTTTCCCAGCTTCCTTCACACCTATGGTACTCTTTTCCCTTGTCTGTCATAAGAGTCATAGCACAGTCTTTTTTTTTTTTTTCTAAGCACCATACTAGACACTAGAGGTCTGATAAGATTGCTACACACAGTAGATAAACACAACTTTAAAGACCACTTTGTATCAAGTATTCTTAATAACTTAGTAACACCAACAATCAAACTCATCTGACGCTTTAAAAAACTAAAGAGTGATTTCTCACTTTAGTGTACAGTCCATAAGTACAAAGTACAACTTCTAAAATATATGCATTATTACAAATGTTCAAACATACCCAAAAGTGGCAAGGAAAGTTCATAAAGTAACATCATCAAGAGGCTCATAAGCAGTCTTGTTTCACCCATTCCTGTTCCTGGCCTTGGAGCTCCCACCACTGTCATCTCAAAGCTAATCATAGTCATAACATCATTTCATACACAATTATTTCAAATCCTAGCTCCTGGAGAGAACTACTGCACCATTAATCTTCTAAAGCAAACGGTTCCTTCATAGCATTCAAAATCCAGTCAGCTTTAAAATGTCTCTTCTGTTTGCTTGGATCATAATCAAAATAAGGTCTACACACAGCCTTAGTCTCTTAAGTCTTTTATGGTTTAGGTCAGCCTCCCTGCATGCCACTCTTGAAATTTATTTGTTCAAGAAGTTGGCCTGTAGCATTCCCCAGTCTATGGCTTGCTGACCATTCCTCATGGTGTCATGAAACACGTTCCACTTCTCACTGGTATCCTGAACATGGCAGGCTTAAATTCAGTACATTCAGCTCATGACAGGTGGAGTTTATTAACACCAGGAAGCACAGACTACCTGGCTGCCTCTCTTATTGTAAGCTAGCAGCCACTGACGATCACTAGCTGCATCTACTATTTCACAACAGGCAGTAAAACAGTGACACACTGACATCAGAATGATTGTCTTTGGCTCCTGAAGTCTATACAATGTCCTCTTAGGTTTCTGATCATGTCCTTGCTTCCTGAACTAACAGGGTGTAGTGAGATAGTCACCTTGTCTGCACCTATGGCTTAGACCAGTGGAACCTGCTGGTGTTCATCTGTCTATGTTGTGAGTTATTTCTCCCTGAATAAACATCTATTTGGCCTATTTGTTTCTCCTGATCCTTATTAAACATCAATAACAGGGTATACTTCCTACTCTAGCAGTAGTCATGCTTCAAGGAGCTTCACTCACTCCAGTGGGAGCTGGGACTGAAGAGACTACAGCGGGATGCTTCATGGCAGTGCTCATGCCTTCTAGGCTGGTCCCTTGCTTCTACATATTTCCAAGACAGACCTTGAAAATTACTGTTATGGCGTCTTTCTTTAACCTCTGCTATTGTTCACCTGTTTTGTCTGTGGCCCACAGCAATGGGGATCCCAGATCCACAACCTCAACTACTCCTCTGATTTATTCTGTAAAATACATATATGAGCCTGACATTCACACCACCAATCCAACCATCACTCACCCTTAGGACTGTTTGTGGAGCTCCTTCAACTAGACTCTATTAGGCATTCATAGGCAAATTTACTGACACTTAAAATAGCCTTACCCACAATGAGATATATGATCAGGTTCACCTGATCAACTTGTCTCACCATTAGGGCTCTTCACATTTTTGTTTTGTTTTAAGATCATGCAAAATATGTACTTTTCCAAAGTCAAGGAGAAAAACAGAGCTGTATTCAGAGACATCCACCTTTCAGCCTTTCTGTCTCTCCCACTCTGTACTCTTCATCACAATCACTTGGTGTTTTTAAGCTTTTCTCTTAGCCTTACCCTGGTGCTGAATCCAGGGCCTCTCTCCTGCTGGAAGTGCTCTATCACTGACTCTACCCACAGTCCTCTGATGCTACAGCCTGGGCCCTGCCATTCTTCTTTCTGATAAATCACACTGCCCTCTTCTCTACCCTGCTATTTTTCACTGACCATCACTCCACAACAGGAGGTACTGTTCACTTCTTTATACCGTTATAGACATTATAAAAGTTAATCAATAGCTCTCATCCTGACCACCATTTGAGTTGCCTCCATTTTCTGTTATTGTAAACAGGGCTATAATAAATAGATTTACATGTGGTAAGTTTTGTCTTATTTTTACCAGTGTAACACCAAGGTAAGTCCCTGGAAATAGGGAGTAAATATAAACATAATCTTTCTAGACATTGTAGATTCTTGGCGTGTAGACTATTCTGTACTCAGTATTTGAGAGTACCCACTCACTTCCACCATTCCATCCAGAGATCAAATGTCACACTTCCACATTTCTTTATATAACAATGAAACATGGTATTTTAGTAGCACTTATTTGCTGACTTTATCAGTACACAGATTAAGCATCTCTTGATCCATATTTAAGAGTAATTTGGAATCATTTTTTTTGTAACCCACCTGTTCATTATATTGAATTTTTTAGGAACATTCATACTTCATGATACAAGCTACAAATATTCTTTTTTTTTCCTAATTTGTCACTAGATTATTTTTATGTGGTTTACCAGGTTTTCTGCTATGTAAACTTATTATTATCATTATTATTATTTTATATGTATGTGTGTTTTGTCTGCACATATGCATGTGTGTCACTTGTGTACCAGGTGAAGAAAGTGTTGGATTCCCTGGAACTAGAGTTACAGATAGTTGTGAGCTACCATGTGGGTGCTGGGACTCAAACATGAGTTCTTCCCCTCAAAGAACAGCCAGTGCTCTTAACTGCTAAGCATTTTCTCAAGCCTTACAAAATCATTTTTTCCCCTCCCAGAAAATTTAACACTTGCCTCTTTTTTTGCCTATGGATTACAAGAGGTAGGGAATTCACAACACTATAAGCTGTAGAGGAATCTATCAAGCTTTTTCACAGAACTTGCAACAAATGTTGTTATTTTTATATGTATCTGACTTATTTGTAATTTAGTTCTGACACAAAATAAACAATGAATCTAATATTGAGTGGTTTTCAAACCTGGAAACCTGTGAGTATTTATTGTCCAATTTTCTATTCTGTTCCACCAGTCTGTGTTTTGAAGCACTTATCACACACAGTTTACAGAGCTTAAGGGCCCAATAGCTAGCAAACCATACTCCTACCTATTGCTGTTGCTTCTTTTTAAGAGCTTCCTTACATTCTTATTTATTTGTTCTTTCTAATGAAAACCCTTCTCAACTTCCCTAGTTCAGGGAAAACAGGCAGACACAAACATACAAGAAGGTTACAAATTAAGCAGAATAAAAATGGTTTTGAAACCAAAGGCCACTAAAAGGACTAAATGTTGAAAGGGAAAGTCCTGAAATGTTCATCACCACTATGTGAAAGGAAAAAGACATGGTTTAACTCAGAAAACTCTGATACCCCAACATAGGAAGTTTTTATTTACATCAATTTATACTACCCAGCAAAGAAACACATCTTCTTCCTTTATATCACAAATTAAATCAAATCATGGTATAAAGGGAATAAAATGATCAAACAAGCAAGCTGGGAAGACACTGGCAAACACTGCTCACCTTCCTTTTTCAGCCATTTCACAATGTTCCCTTGTTCCATGGTAGGAGACAGTGATGGCATTAGGATCTTAATAGGATCAGCTGAAATTGAAAACAGGAAAGATTAACCAAGATACACACATTTATCATACACACATACACACGCTCACACAAAATGTACCTCATAGTCTATTGAGAAGTGACTATGGAAAAACGAAAATCTTAGGTTTTTGAATACTTAAATATTTAGAATACTTTCAGCTCCTTTTTTTTAATGACCAAAAGACATGAAAAAAAAATCAAGACAGAACTCTAATAGCCTATAAAATAATAACCGAGATCAGACATTATCTTAATTTCTTCTAGTCCTACGCTATTCAATCTGCAACTGTTGCAGCCAGTAGGTATGAGCAGGAACATGTGCCTTGTCAAGGGGGGTTGGGTAGGAAAACCTAAGGGGATAAGCAGACCTCAGATCACAACGGGTGATCTAAAAATGTGCCCTTGGCCCATGAGATCTCTCAGTGAAGCATAGCTAAGGAATTACTTTCTCCTTAGGCATCTAATGGAGGCACTACCTGATCACGCAGCACCCTTCCCAAGAGTCCTCACTGTTTAGGACCTCACTGGAAGACCATGTGAATTTTACATTGCAACTTATATGAAGGTTATTGCAGTAGAATACCAGAACATAGAACGTCCTCTGTCCCAATTAACTCTCAAACACTGCAGCACAGCCCCCACATTCCAAATGTGAGCTAGAATATGGTTTCCTTTTTTCTGTTGATGTTAGAGGGTTACAAGGAGAGGATTTAACATGAATGTTTAAGGGGATCAAAAATTTCCTTTTGGAGACCTAATTTGTTTTACTGTAGTTTCAAATGGAGAATGTCTACGGCTTCATGGTAAAGGCATTTTCAGTCCTTTCAAGTCACATGGACAGTGGAAAGCATAAGGAGCCACATCTTCATTTCTTTGAAGCTTTCTGGTTGTAGATAATATGTTTTCCTCTTGGGTCTTCAATAGGCTGGGTGGTAATCAATAATCTTTCAAGGACAGATCCATAGGCACATTTCTTTCTTCTCCAGTCACTGGGGTTCTGTGGGCTTGGGATAGCAATTCACACACAACTTCCTGCCCACAACCTAAAAACCCAAAGTCTAAATACAGGGCTATACTGCGAAGTTCAACACAGATGGCCTCAGATATTAATCCATTCCCTATTCCAACCAAGCCATCAGTGTTTAGACTCTACCTATCAATCTAATCTCCATTTACCTGACTTTTAACTGGTATCACAGTGTTAAAGAGCTAGAAAAGTAGAGTGACTCATAACAGCCCAACAGTCTCATTCCCTATTGACATTCCCATTTCCTTCCTTTCTTTCTTCTCCTTCCTTCCTTGCTTCCATTCCCTTCTTTCTTTCATTCCTTTTTTTCTTTTTACCCCTGGCTGTTCTGGAACTCATTGTGCTGTGTAGATCAGGCTGCTCCCAAACTCACGAGATTTGCCTGCTTCTGCTTCCTGGGTGCTGGGGTTAAAGGCATGCACAATCACCACCAGGGCAACATTCTCATTTTTAATGACAGAACTGCAGTTCATAGTGAATTTAGTCTTTCTGCCTAACTCAAGGCTAGCCCCCGCTATGCTACCTCAACTTTGGGTCTCTGTGTTCCTTAATGTCCCTTAAATTCAACTCATCATTTAGCCACTGGTTGTGAGTAGCCTAGACACCAAGAAGTCAACCACAGGAAAACAGACATATCCGTTCCACATGAGCAATCCTCATGAGTCTAACAAAATACCTAATATTCCCACTCCTTGAGCATAAAGAACTGCAGTACTAAGAAAGCACTTTCACAACTGATAAAGAGTATTTCAAATGCACCAGAGAACAGCTAATCTCAAATGTATTAGGACGGATATAATATGGGCTGCAGAGCTAGCTCAGTGGTCAAAAGAACTTGCTGTTCTTCCAGAGGACCTGGTTTTGCGTTCCAGAACCATCTATAACTCTATCTAGTTCCAGGGTATTTGATGACCTCTTCTGGCCTTGTGGCTCCAGGTATACATATGGATACAGACAGACGTTAAGAAAGTAAGAATATTAACAAAAAAATATGAGGGGGAAATAGATGTAATGGGTCTCCTACTCCAAATTTACTACTAAAGCATTGTTGTTTGGAAAGAGTCTGGAGTCAACTTCTGTCCACTCTAGCTTTCTTCACTATCACTGGCAATTTTATTTAATTCCCAACTGAACACTAGTTGAGATGCAAATTATAGCTACACAACAGCTCTAAAAGTCTTTTTCTTAGAAAAACAAACCCGTGTGCACTAAAAGCAGCACATTAGGGTTCTAGATAGGTAGAAATAATACAACTGTACCACCTCAATACTCTTGTTATCTTAAGAGGTCAGCAAAGTTTTAATTCAGCTGGAAGTAGGAATTTACTTAGAGAAAACACACATACATACCTGTATAGCATGCATGTTTTCCTCCAGCCCGCCTGCCACTGGTCTGGCGTGCCGGCCTCAAATAACACTCTGAGACTCTGTATTTGATACAATCCTGTTGGCCAGTTACCATTATTGTTTATGGGCTAGCTCTGTCTTAATTATTAACCCATTTCTACTTATCTAAGTATTTCCACGTGGTCATCTTATCGGGGAGCCACGGCCGGCGTCTTCCTTCCTCCCCGGACTACATCTTGACTCCTTCTAACTACTTCCTCTTTCCTCCTTGTCTCCTAGTCCCGCCTATCTTGCTTTCTCATTGGTCACAGTGCTTTATTAATTAACCAGTATGAGAAACATATTTACAGAATAACATCTCCCATCATACCTGCATGCATGTGAATGCTAACCTATTGAAGCATTAGTAATGTAAGTCTAATTCCAAATTTCAAAGATTGTACACTTGTAGTTATGAAAAGTTCAGCAAGTGTTCAAAACTTAATACATAAAACACATTTTTGAAGTAATGAGTTTTTAAATCTCGAATTATGTTGAGTATTGATTACCTTTTCACAGCTTGTTAAACAAATGAAGACATCTGCCTAAAGAATGTTTATCAAGCTCAACTTTCAACATTCATTTTTTTTTTTTTTTTCAGGGACAAATGTGCTTGTAAAATAAGAACACAAAGCCACCCTAATTTCTAAGTAGCACCATGGTTAACAAGCAAGTCACACTCTAAAAAATATAGCTTCAAAAATACAAACAAATAAACAACCCCCCCCCAATGTATCACTCTTATAACAAGTTCAAGCCTGGCATAATGGGACAGGATGTCATGATTATACAAATGTCAATCTGTTACTAGAATTCCACTTCAGAGAGATAAAATAAAAGGACACAGTGCTCCCACAATTGGATCATGACTTCTGATAAACATTAAATTAGTTCTCTCAAAATAGACTCTCCAGCATTTCTACACTTGGTTCAGACTCCATGATATGAACGACTCTTATTATGACCTCCTATGGTAATCTCTCACCCAAGAGACCTTCATATTCCCACTAGTCCTGATGTTAAAGATTATATTATGAAATGTCTGCATTTATTAAGCATTATTTTTCAAAGTACAACATCAAGAACTCCAAAATTCTTACTTTGAAAGTAAAAAAAAAAAAAAAAATACCATAACCATTCTTCACACAGTCACCCTTCATGGGTGAATTAGAATTGCTTCTCTGAAGGATGACAATAAAATGTAAAAATCCTGCAGTAGATCACTATCCTTATACTCTGTGAAGCTGACAAAAAGCAAACAAAGCTATTTTGGACATTGTCATTATTCAGTGCTGTCTCTTGACTGATTGTGCTGGCTACAGATGTGCCATATACTCGAATTCTAACCAACCTGTCTGTAGACTTTCTGGCTAGAAATGCCATTTTAAACCATGTACATTAACTTATTAACAAAAATACACATTCATCCTAATAGATTCTCTGTGGATTGGAACATTATACACTTCTTTCCCAGTTTTTTTCTTCTGATGGGGAAAAGTAAACATAAAATAATAAACCAGTCTCTAGGTGTCAGGACTAGACATACTACTATGTGCCCTTTGTGGCTGCTAGCAACACTATGAAAATAGTACAAGCTTCTTTAGCTCCCTGGAATGGGATTAACTTGCACCTATGCTATTTGATTTCCATTAGATAGTATTTACAGTCTCCTTCACCCCAGTAAATAGTAAATTTCATTGAGAAGGCTGTGAAATGTGCACCTACTATTTCCTACTAATTTCAACTTGCCTAACTATCAGTGAGAATAGAGGAAATATGAGGATAAAGGAAGTCAAGCTTAAACATCTTTAACAGTTTGCTAGAATTGAACTTTTTGTAGCAGTTCAATGCTTATTTCTCTTCATAAATAAGTTAGAATATTCCTAAATGGTTGGCAAGTGAAGCAATATACAAAAATTATAAAACACTAAAAATATTAAGACTATAGTATTGTATGTTTCTAGTATTTTATTTTGAAACAGTAATCTTATTTAAGAGTAAATGTCTCACCAACCATTAAAACTATTTTACTGTCTTTCTGTCTCATAAAAACAACACGATAAATGACAACTGCTTAGAATGCTGCTGCTTGATGTACAATATGAGCTATATGAACAATTTATCACCAAACTGAAGTAATTTCTTTAATTTCTCAAATCTGTTCTGTCAATTTTCCTACAGCTATATTCAGCTTTAATTTTAAATGTGGCATAATAATCTAATTCTAATTTCTCTTTCCTAATGTATATATTTATCCTGGCAGCAAAACTCATATTATCAATTATACTGAAGATTTAAATTCATGATAGATACAGGAATGATAAAAGGACATTTGATTAACAGTGAAATTACTATAACAAACTCTTAAAATACAAATTCAGAAGAAATTGCTTTGTAGTATTAATGTGAAGCAGATCTAAGCTCCATTACAATAATGAAATAATTAAGGACACTGGGCAGTTTACATATGGTATAGCCAAATGGCACACTCCACCCCATTTATTGAACGGTTACTTAAGCAAACAAAAACCTTGAAACGAATAGGCAAAAATAAATGGCTGAGTACTTTCTTAGCTCCAGCACAGGAACTCACTGATATAATGCATCTTCAAAATTGCTGTACAAATAAAGCAATCCTGCCATCTGCAGGCTGAATGGAATATAGCAGAATGAAGGGCATGTGATTTAAACCCAGCACCAGGGAACAGAAAGAACAGTAAAACTGCAGCAGTGCATGAACGCAATTTCAGTGTCACTTTAAAATAAATGACTGCTTGCCAGCTTTCTTTGTGCCTCATCATTTTGCTGTGGTGCTGGTAGAACAGACTGAGACATCTACACCCTGTGACAGAAACAAATATACAACAGTGTGTATGAAAACAGCTGCTACAGGGCTTGCCTGGCACTCTAACAAACACTCCAAAGACAATGGTAATACATGATATCCAGTTGCTACCTACTGTTCGCACATAAGCAAAGACTAAAACAATGTACTCTAAAATGACAACAGCTCTTCAGTTCTAGTCAGTAGTGTTATTATGGGTACTTTTAATTGTTCCTTTTAAAGTAAGTTTTGAAATAAATTGTGGTAGAATACTATTTTAAGGTGTGTGACTTGTTTATGCTGCATTTGTTTAACTCTGTGAGGCTGTGATTGTGCTTGTCTAAAACACCTGACGGTCTAATAAAGAGCTGAATGGCCAATAGAAAGGCAGGGGCAAGGATAGGCAGGGCTGACAGGCAGAGAGGATAAATAGAAGGAGAACCAAGGAGGGAGAGTAAGGAGAGAACAGGCAGAGAACATCGGGGCCAGCCACCCAGCTAGCCGAGGAGCAGGAGTGAAATGAAAATAAGATTTACAGAAGAGAGACATAAAAGCCTAGAAGAAAAGGTAGATGCATTAATTTAAGGTAAGAAAAGCTGGCTAGAAACAAGACAAGCTAAGGCCAGGTACTCATACGTAATAATAAGCCTCTGTGTGTAATTTACTTGGGAGCTGGGTGGGAGGGCCCCTCAAAAAGCCAATACATTTACAGAATTTCACTTCCTCCCCCAAAACTTACCTAACATTGAGGGAAAATGTCCTTATTTTTTGTCATTTTGAAAACAGAAACCAATTAAAAAAAATAATGGCATACAACTTTGAAAGTAGAGAAGTAACAGCTGCCTAAAAGAGAACTAAAAAGACCCTACAAAGCTGCATCTTGGGTCAGGGAGGAGACAGCAAACAGGGAGGAGTCGGGTGCCTACTTTCTCAGCCCAGAGCTAGGTAACAACCCCATCCTGGTTCAACAGCACACCACAGAGTCCTTTCTCTTGAGGGGATTTAGAAGGGGCCTTTGGAATTTAGGTTCAACCCACCTGGCTTGGGATATACAGAAATGAAAATTTAAAGTCAATCAAAACATTGACTGATGTACTTTTATGAAATCAGAAAATTTTGCAGGACAGCAGTTCCTACAGGAAATGTAGAACAAAGGTAACAAGCTTTAAAATATGGGCTGTATCATGGTCCTCAGGGGCACGTGGTCTATGTTTAGATCAAGCAGTGTCTATGAAATAAACTAAGAATACAAAATACACTGTGTATCGAAAAGAGAGGACTCTACTGACCAGAAATCATCCATAGACGATGTCTAAAATGCAAATAAGAGGATTGTCTAATGCCAGAGGAAGGCTTAGAGTCAAACCTGTGACTTTTAAGGAAGATGATTGGAGAAGTGGGAGACATGGGGCAGAGATATACTCTAGGGTTATAAGCCTCTATCAGTATTTGATATATGCATTAGTGAACTCATAATACTACTACCGTGTGAATTACTGTACTAAATGAAATGTTTTCTTATTTAACAAGTACATGCCTACTAATAAAATATTTAACTTTTAGAGACAAGAATAGAGAGTAGGACGGAACTACCTGAGTCAAAGTGCAGTTCCTTCACCTGGAAGTTGATTTATTATTCCGTACCTCAGTTTCCTCTTTTGTAAAATTACAATACAGATTTTTATGAAGAAATGAGGCAATGCATGTAAGTCTTTACACTGGGCCCTGCATTAGACTAACACAACTATGTATTATTGGCAGGCAGCATATTTTCAACAGGCACTTAGAAAATGTATTCACTTGGGCAATGAATTCCAAAGGTATCCCGATAGCTGACTAAGTGTACTAAAATGTCCTACAGTATTCCAGTATATCATTATTCCTTCCTGGAGTAAAGAGAGATGGAGTCACAGGTGCCTTTCTCGCTTCCCAGCCTAAACTCTCCCCATCATCCAGCCTTATTCTGTCAGCTAAGGTACATTAACTTCTGTATCTGTTCTATTTCCTCTCTATGCTAACTGCATCTCTCATTAAAATCATTGGAAAATGTTTTACCTTCAATGCTATCATAGTGCTGCATACCAGGGCTAAAACCCAAGTAGGAGTTTAACAAATGCCAATGGAGTAGTCTGTTTTGCCAGGCTAGACCTAAGCAAAACCAGAATTCTGACTTCAAAAGGACTATATGTACTTTAGATAGAAATGTAAATGCCCAAGTAATTGGGTATAGTAAAAAGTGTCAAGGGACCAGAGGACTATGACATCTGGGATTCATCAAAAAGCAAAACAACTAAAAATCCAGTGCCATTTAATATCAGTGCCATTAGGATGGGAACTGTAAAAAAAATTGGAAAACAAAAAAAACAAAAAAAAAAAACAAAAAAAAAAAGGTTGCCAGGCAGTGGTGGCAAATGCCTTTAATCTCAGCATCCAGGAGGCAGAAGCAGAGGCAGAGACAGAGACGGAGGCAGAGGCAGAAGGCTCTCTTTGAGTTCGAGGCCAGCCTGGTCTACACAGTGAATGTCAAGATAGCTAGGGCTGTTACAAAGAGAAACCCTGTCTATAAAGACAAACAAACAAACAAACATGAAAAAAAACAAAAAAAGTAAATGACAATGTAGAAAAATTAGATTCATGTAAAGTGTTAGAAAAAATGTAAAATAGTACAACCAGTGTGGAAAACAACATGGCGATCACTCAAAAAAGCACTCAAGGAATTACCACAGGATGCAGCAATCCCACTTTCAGCATCCAGACTAAAGACTGACTGTGGGGATGTGAACAGAATGTGTCTGCCCATACTCCTAGAAGTATTACTCAAGGTAGCTTCACAGAGAAAGAAAGTAGATGAGCCATTACCAGGGGTTGGAGAAAGCAGGGATAGGGACGACTGTGTAATGGGCAGTTTCAGAATGGGATGACAAATAAGTTCTAGGGACAAATGGTAATGACAGCTACATGACAATATCAATGCATCAAAACAGGACTTCAATAGTTAAAACAAAAAAATTTATGTTATATATACATGACAAACAACAACCCTATAAAACACCAAGCCTGTGGTCTGTATAAAAATACATATCAAGCTTAAACAAACTTTCCTCATCTGGGTTGACATCGCTCCCTCCAAGAGTTAAAGATCACTCACTACCTAACAAAAATTCAACACCAGGTATGAGAAGCCCTCTTTTGTTGTTTGTTGGTCAGGGTTCTTAGGAGACTGCCAAAACATTATAGATTTGCTTCCGCCTTTGGATCCCCTCACCCAGAGGTGGAAAGTAAGTCCCTCCCTATTGCTGAAGACAGCATGTACTTTGAAAATAGCCCAGAGGCCTCTGAGCTGGAAAGCTTCCTCCCTGACGACTAGCATTCATAATACCAGAAGGTGCCATGCAAGCTTCCAAAGGAGGAAGCAACCAATAGTCCTCTCTCTCAGCTATATGGCACCTATGAACCACAGCAATAACCAGTATGGCACAATAACCCTAAGGGTGCAGTACAGGCATGCATACCTTAGCAGTCA
This sequence comes from Cricetiscus sungorus, assembly GCA_030556225.1. NCBI lineage: Eukaryota > Metazoa > Chordata > Mammalia > Rodentia > Cricetidae > Cricetiscus > Cricetiscus sungorus. The sequence continues at coordinate 40,374,725 of JANBXA010000372.1, forward strand.
GCGGCTTTCTAATTTAGACTTAAGACCCACTGAATAAGAGGGAAATCATATCTAATACTGGAAACCTATTACTCAGGGCTAGTGAAGTCATGGGTCTAGGAGAACCTACAAGTACCTAAAGGTACAGTGGTTCACTTGAGCATGTGGCTCTGGCAGGCCCTGCCCCTCTCCCCATTCCTTGTCTTGCTAAAAACCATTAGATTCCATTCCTAAAGCTAGTCCCCATGGTCCATTCCCTTATTTGGCCAACCCCTCTCCTGACATTGACTACCAAGGTCCAGCTATCAAAGTATTGAAATCCAGCAATAAAAAGCCCCCTTTGGCTCATCTAATTAATATTCACAATTAAAATTAAACACCTCATCCTGACACAAGGTTTCTCCCTGTACCTTTATGAACTGCCTTTTCCAGGTCTATCTCCTTTCTATCCAGGGGCAGTCCTTTTGCCTCTGGAGCAAGTACTCCTTCTTTCCTTTCCCCTGTTCCCTTCTCACTCTCCCTCTATCCCCTGTCTTTGTCCCCTATTCCTACCCTCTGTCCCTCTGGGGCAAATAAATCTCCTGTGTGCTGATAACCTGGTCTTGAGGGTCCTAAGCCAATATTTTTCCTTTCAAAATGTACTTGTTCCCATCAGTCATCAAGGACACTTCTCTTTGCATCTGACTAAAACCATTACAGGAACTCACCACCAATCAAAAGGCAGAGATTTGGAACCCAGTCCCAGTGCATACATCTACAAAACAACTCCCAACCTAAGGCTCAGAGAACATTTCAGAAGAGGGGTTAGAAAGATTTTAAGAGCCAGGGTGTTTTGTTATGAGATGTATCTCCTGGTAATGTCAGAAGTCCCGCACATGACTGCCTAAATAGGAGCCGAACAAGGACAGCAAACGTGCCAAAGTGAATGGAGGAAAGACCACGCGGCTTCAACCATGTAGGAAGGCCTACAGACAACTAAGAAATGCTGAGGTGAGGGAATTATCTGCCTCTGAAGAGAACATATCGATTGCTTATCCAATACCAAACGGTCAGCCTTGAAAACATACATACGAATAACATTAAACAGTCTAAGCATGTTATATTTAGGAATGAATATATATACATATATATACATATACATTATATACACACATATTTATATATACACACACATATGAACCTAACAACAAATAATGAAAAAAACCCAGCATCTGTTAAAGAGCAAAGAGTATATGGAGAATTTGAAGGTAGGAAAGGGAAGGAGAAAACAAAACTATACCAAAAGTAAAAGAAATAATAATAATAAAAAAACAAAAACAAGAGTCAGGTGCTGTAATGGAATATTTAACTGTGTAAAGGCATGTTACATTTGTTTCTGTTGCCTGTTAAACAATGTAAGAGTATGTTATATTTGTTTAATTATGAAAAGATGTGTTGCTGTTTTACCTTGACTGCCTAAGGCACCTGATTGGTCTAATAAAAGCTGAAGAACCAATAGCTAGGCAGAGAAAGGATAGATAGAGCCAGTGGGCAGCTGCTAGCCAGTAGACACAGAGTTGGACATACACAAAGAAAGGTAAAAAGCCCCGAGACAAGTCGGACGGTGGTGGCGCATGTATTTAATCCCAGCACTTGGGAGGTAGAGGCAGGCGATCTCTGTGAGTTAAAGACTAGCCTGGTCTACAAGAGCTAGTTCCAGGACAGCCTCCCAAGCCACAGAGAAACCCTATTTCAAAAACAAACAAACAACAACAACAACAAAAGAAAAGAAAGCCCTAAGACAGAAGGAAACCTAAGAAACCTAAAGCATTTCTTGTGCTTTTAGAATCTTGTGCAAGCAAATAATAATAATAATAATAATAATAATAATAATAATAATAAATATAACAATAATAATGATGTCCTGAAATAGTTCAACTCTTTTTCTTCTTGAACTGGTTTTTTGGAACCTATGCTGGATTGCCTTGTCCACCCTTGATGCAGGGGGAGGAGTTTGACTGCCTGAACTTGATGTGACATGCTTTGTTGACTTCCATGGGAGGCCTGCCCCTTTCCAAACAAAGAAGGAGGAGGAATAAATGAAAAGGGAGTAGATTGAAGTTGGGGGTAGGGAACAGTAAGAAAGGAGGGAGGTAGGGGAAACTGTGGTCAGTATGTAAAATAAATTAAAAAATTTTTAATTAAAAAAAAAAATACACACAGGTGACATCAAAGCCTACTGGCCGTGGCTTCGATCGTGGATCTTTGAGTCGCTGGCTGCTACTTTTAATGGCTTAACCTACTACAAACTTGGAAACCAGCCTATCCTATCCAGTGTTAAGAGAAGTGAACATGGAGAACAACAAAACCTCAATTAAAAATTCTAAAGTAAAGACCATACTTTGAAGCAAATCAAAGGACTCTGGAATATATCTGGACAATAGTTACAAAATGGATTATCCTGAAACGGGTGTGTGCATAATAATTAATAATAGGAACTTTAATAAAAGCACTGGAATGACACCTCGCTCTGGCACTGATGTTGATGCATCCAACCTCAGGAAGACACTCATGGGCCTGAAATATGAAGTCCGGAACAAGAACGATCTTACTCGTGAAGAAATTGTGGAATTGCTGAAAAATGTTTCTAAAGAAGATCACAGCAGAAGGAGCAGTTTTGTTTGTGTGATTCTAAGCCATGGAGATGAAGGAGTAATTTTTGGAACAAATGGGCCTATTGACCTGAGAAAACTAACTAGTTATTTCAGAGGGGACTATTGCCGAAGTCTGAAGGGAAAGCCCAAACTGTTCATCATCCAGGCCTGCCCCAGCATGGAGCTGGACTGTGGCATTGAGACGTACAGCGGAACTGAGGATAACAAAAGATACCAGTGGAAGCCGACTTCCTGTTACTACTCCTGGAGAAATTCAAAGGATGGGTCCTGGTTCATCTAATCACTGTGCGCCATACTGAAACTGTATGCACACAAGCTTGAGTTTATGCACATTCTCAAGTTAACCGGAACGAAGCGACAGAATTTGAGTCCTTTTCCCTTGACTCTACTTTTCATGCAAAGAAACAGATTCCATGTATTGTGTCCATGCTCACAAAAGAACTGTACTTTTATCATTAAGGAAATGATTGGGGGCTTTGTTTCTCTTTGTTGTTTGTTTTGAATGCCAATGAGGAAATGGTGTCAGGGAGACTTGATTTCCCTCTCATTTAAATCAAATCTGAAGTTTCAAATGGTACCACTGCCCTAGCAATGCAACCACAATGCAGCTACCTCAAGTTCAACGTCAGGTAATTGAAACAAAAATTAATTAGAAACAAATAAATGTCAATGTTGGTACTATCATTATAGAGGAAATTATAAATGTACTCTTTCTTATTAGCAAGATTTGGTAATACTACATTTTGAAATACTTATGAAGAAGTTAAACTTTCAGGTGTAAATTTATACTCCCTACACACATTAAGAATGTCATTCTACCTTTTATTAAACTATAGAAATGATGGTGTCAAATGATATGTCTTAGAACTTGAATCCGTGGGCAGAGTCAAAGGCTTAACCCTTTATTTTGGAAGTGATGTATGGAAATGAAGTGTTGGACCACCAGTAGCATTCATAGTAGCTACTGGCTTTGTGATGTTTGCCCTAAGCATGTATTTGTGTTTATAAAAAAAATCATGTTTTACGATTGAAAACACTTGAGTGTGGGAGGAAGACATGTGCGAAATTGGTTGACTCTTTGAAGCCAGACATGATGCCAAGGTGCTAAATCTACCAGCGTTTGTTTCTTACTTCTTCTTATACAAATCAGCTTAATTTTACAGACCAGCAAAATACCTAAAAGATGGTTATGTCACAGCCTCAAATTGTTGGTTAGTAGAATGAAATAAAGAAATTATGTAGGAACATACTAAAAACACCAGCTGTAAAATAGAAGGTGTGTGTGGGCAGGGGAATGAATCTCCTATAATTGGAGAGATGTGGCTGGCAGTCATGGGCACAGCTCCAGAAAGGACTACCAGCTGCACCCACCTCATGAGTACTCGTTTGTGTGGAGATGTTCCCAAGGTCCAAGTCATCATGTGAGAAAGTGAGCCAGATCAGAAACTTCTGAAAGGGGGCTTCCCAACTGAAAGGGGGCTTCCCAAAGTGGAGAGAGTCATCTCCAGAAAGATCCCTGAACTCCATGTCCAGAGTCTGTAAGCATGCTGACTTTTCTGTTGAAGTTTACAATAAAAGAAAAGCATCGGTGATATTTGCATTGTCACCAGAGATTAAAGTCCTGGCACACAGGACTTGGGGAACATGCACAATGGGAAGCTGCACAATGGAGTCCAGCCCCATCAGAGAGGCTGTGCTCCAGGCTTCCTGGAGGTGCAGAGCCAATGCTGGCTGTCCTGATGTGTCCCTCATTTCACAGAAGCTTCCTTTTTGCTCAGACAGAGGAAGGAACTTACATTTATAACTGGTAGGTTCTTGTTTTAGACTGGATCTATTAACTCTAAGTAAATGTAGCATGTGGTGATATTTTAAAGTGTGTACCCATGTGTCAATTTTATGAGAGTTTGTTGCATTTTTATTTCAAAACATAAATTCAGATTTAAAATGAAACACACACACACACACACACACACACACACACACACACACACACACACACAAAGCCCCAAGACAAAACATAGATGGAGGAAAACAGGATAATTTAAGTTATATTAGCTAAGATAAGGACAAACATTCATAACTAATAAGCCTCCATGTCTTGATTTGGGGGCTGGTTGGTGCTCCTCCTCCCCACTAAGCCTGGTACAAGATGCTATTGCACATGTTTGTGACCCCAGAAATAGAGATATGGGAAAGAGGCATTTCCCTGAAAGGCCACTCCAACTGATGTAGTCTATTCAAAATTCCAGGCCAGTAAGACCCTGTTTCAAACATAAAAGTATCCTGAAGAATGACTGAGATTATCCTCCGCCCTCCACATGTTCAAGTACTCATAAATACACACAATTATTAAGAAATTTATTTTAAAGTATGTACATAATTTTATCATTTATTAAAAGCAGAAGCAAAGTATCACAGAAGATGAATGTGCTTGCTTACTTTTACATAGAGAATAAATCAGTTCAAGGCTAGCCACAGCTGGCAGAGTTAAATCCTGTCTGTTACTGTTCTGCAGATACAATCCACAGAAGCTATACTTGACGTCTCCAAGAATGGACATTATATTTGGATTATTCTACTCTTAAACATGGAAACTTTTATACATACATCTTCATATAGTGGTTTCTAGTCTAAATACTAAAATGATGGGAGAAATGAAGTGTAACAGCTGAGGGGAAGAAGTCAGTGATATGGGGGCTGTCTCTCATTTTTCTTTGTCCACACTACACTGAGTGGATTACATGAACTGCCTTCTTTGCACTTGACCTCCTATTGGGTTCAGCCAATGGGCGTTACAGTCAGGAAACTGAAGGAAGACAAGAGTAAAGTTGGTACAGCTCTTCTATAGTACCAAGTCCCGTAGGGTCACCAAGGGGCTGGCTGCATCCTCTAGTCTACAACATAGATAGCACTTCAGAGGTCTTCCCAACCAGCTCCTTTAGGCAGTAGGGACAAGCATCTTGTTCTAAATAGCATCTTGAATTCATAAAAATGTCACTTACTAAATCATCCTCCAAATACCTTTCAGAAAGCACTGTTTCCTGTCTGGATGTTTTGGGAGAGGCATTTAAATGATGAGGGAAGAGTCTGAGCAAATTTATGTTTAGGGAGAAGTGGTCTCATGATCCTAGATGCATGAGTGACCTTAAGCCACATCTAGATCTGAGGCAAGACTTCCAATTACTGCCTTACATACATGTTTATAATTGAAATTTCTATATTAAAAAACATCTTTCTTGTTCTCAGATTTATTTAGTATGTTTGCAAAGCAGCACAAATACTTTCTATAGGAAATAGCCAAGTTGTCCTTGGAAACAGGCTAGGTGGTACTTATTGGGTAAATTGTGGTGGGATCCAGGACCCTTTGAAATACAAAATTTTGCAAATGTGCGTTTTTTTTTTTTTTTTCTGAAAATGGAGGGGGGTAGCTTTGTATCAGTGTTCAAAATGATATGTGCCTCTCTCAAAATCAGTACTAGTAAATTTCCCCAAAGCCTGTCTTGAATGCTTGCTTGCCAGTGTCAGTTCTACCCTAGATATGTTTCTGTAATGGAAGAAAGTTCTTATGCAGTTATAAGTTATAGAAATGTAGTGAGCAGATAGCAGACATGGTAAATATACAGCTCATTTCCTTTAGGCAATCTATTGATATCCCCAGCACCATCCCACAGTACAGAGAACTATACCCAGGGCTGTTGGTTATTCATCCCGTCCCCTGGTTTTTGAGAGAGACTCTCTATGTACTCCAGGCTGGCTTCCAACTCCATCCTCCTGCCTCCACCACCAACTTACTGTTACACATACTTTCAGGAAGTAGTCAATGAATATTTCAAAGAAGGCTGCTAGAAAGGTCATAGTTTCATAGAGTAGAATCTATGTTCTCACTGAATACTCCAAAGGCTCTGGAAGAGCTCTGTGCTGGACCACTTGACATTAAACCAGAAAGTAAAAGTTTACATGGATCCCCATTTATTTTCAAGACTGCAACATGAACAAAAAGAAATCATCATTCCACTTACTTTAGCAAAATAAATGGACATGTGTGTCATAGTCAAGGGGTCTATATGTTTTTCTTTCAAAAGCAAGTAAGGCTTAAGGGAACACTAAGAAGTAATTTTGCTACTACTCATGTAGTCTAGAATTGCATTTATCCAAAATTAAGCTAAATGGTAGTTACATCAGGACTGTTGCTAAACTACCATTTCACAGTATTGCTATTAAAGTATATCTCCCAATACAAAGAAAATGTGCAAGTGTTTACTTAGGATAGACACACAGTGAATAAAATGTCAGCATGTTGCTAGATCTACTCTGCTGTCTATGACCCAGCAGTCCCTTGATAGGTAGCTTTGATGTCGGTCAGATGCTGAAACTGATTACCATAAAGCATATACCATGGGCCTGTGAACACCTCAGGAGTTAATTCATGCTAACTATTGAAAAGACTGTACAATGTAAGGAAAGTTCTCAATAAATAATATATTACTTCTGAACCCACTTCCTAAGCTTTGATATCCAAGGCTTATTTTCAAAACACATTTTGTATTAATATTTTGAGAATTTTAAACATGCATATAATGTATTTTGAACATAGTCACCCCCTATTATTCTCTCTTAACTCCCCCACTGTCTTCCCCTCCCAACATCAGGTACACTTTTTTCTTTAAATCCATGGAGTAGAATTGGTTCTGCCCATGTACACATGGGTGTGGTGATATTCACTGGATTGAGGTCAACCTACCAAGGACTAAATCCTAAAAGGACTCCCTCCGACTAGCAGTAATCAACTGTCAATAGCTTCACCTCCATGCTGAAAGGTTGAATGGCTTGATCTTGTATGGATCCTATGCAGGGAACCTCAGTTGCTAAGGATTCAGGAAATGGTCCCCTCATGCCCAGAAGACAGTTTTATCCCACTCCTTCCTGATCTCTGGCTCTTACAGTCCTTTGCTTACATCCCCAAGAAGGCTCATTTTTGTTTTTGGAGAAAAAGAAAGAGCTCAAAGTTGGTGACTGATTTATGAACTAGATTTCCCGATACAATACAAGAGGATTTGATATAGCATGCTAGCTTGGATTTGGTATAGTGCTAGCTTAGATTTCGCATAACATGGTAGCTTGGGTTGGAGATTGACGTTCTCTTTTTAAGATACTGATGCCATCCATTATGGGGGCACTACTCTTCCGGTGCCACCCAATTCTAACCCTCTCCAGGGATTCTACCCAAAATATCATTACCAAGTGGATTTGTGTGTTTGGTTCCCAACTTCACTGCAGTGAAATGCAGTGTACCTCAAGAGAACAAGTAGAGGTGATTGCAAAACACACGCAACATTTCGCCTTGATGCTTGAGGTAATATCTTAGTAATCCCAAGTCTCTGGCAAAAGAGATGGCTCAATAGGTAAAGAAGCTTTCAGCAAAATATGATGACCTGAGTTCAGTCCCTAGAGCCCACACGATGGAAGGAAAGAACAGACTCCCACAAGTTGTCCTCTAACCTCCACACATGTTCTGTGGCACTCCTAGCCCTACCTAAATAAATAAATAAATATAATAATAATAGTAATAGTAGTAATAATAATAATAATAATAACCTAACACAAATCCCATCCAGTCTAAAAAGGTAGAAACAGAGAAACTCCAAATGCTGTGTCATTCTGTAACTACTATATGTAGCTTCTGGGGGTTTCTGCTGTGCCTTCACCTGGAAGGACTGCCACTTCTTCCTCTAGGAACTCCTTAGTTCATCATCATAAACTTACTTCTTAGGGCTCACTACATATACCACTGAAATCCTTCCGGTCTTCATTGTTTATCTTTCCCAATTAGCCTATAAAACTATAAAAATAAGAATATCAAACAAATTCAGGATTGCATGTTCAAAAATTAATATTACTGAATGGGCCAGGTGGCAGAATTCCAAGAATGAGTTCTACTCAGCAGATCACACTCTGGAAGTAGGGCTGCCACGTGCCCATTACCTGATAGACATTTGCTCCTTTATGCAATCAGGCAAGTAACAAGTAACACTGAATTCTCAGAAAGCATTTCAGTTGAAAGAATGAAAGGATCAGTTAAACATAGATACACAGAACATGTATAGTTCACTTACAGTTCAGCTGCATGACTTTTTTTTTCTAGGCTTTTGTAGTTTTACACAAATAGCAATAATGTTAGAGTTTTAGATTAGGAAAGTTAATCAATTCTAAGATGAACTAACTAAGCACGCAGCACGTAGCTCACAAAGGCAGCCAACAAATACCTTTTAGGGAAAACAGAACAAGAGTACTTCCAAATTTACAGATTTTAAAATCCTGTATAAGTGTGTTAAAGAGAAATGGGTTCTATAAATGTACCTAACTCATGGAGTCTTTGATTATCCACAAAGCAGTTTAGTTATATTAAAGTACAATTTTTACTCATGGAGAAACTTGGAGATATACCCACTGTCCATCCACTGTTTAACATGTATACAAAATGGCAGGCCTTTCTTACATGTGTTGAGTATGGCTGGAGTTTAGGATGGGGGCAGAGAAAACATTTTTAGGAATCATTAGACATTTAAGTCATCATTTTTGGTACTAACTCTTAGAGAAACTCCTTATATATAATGATGAAAAGACAACCCTGTAATTTCATGTTTCCTAAAAATCAGTTCAAAAACTTATAGAAGAGCTGGTAGATAATTTTGGCTCTACGTATAGCATAATATCCCCATCAGAGGTCTCTGTCATAATTTCTAAAACCTATGAGAATGTTACATATATAACAAGAATTATGATGTATTTGGAACTAAGGTCGTCCTCAACTTAGAGACAGGGAAAACATCCAATATCCAGGTGGACACAACATAGTAACAAGACTTCTTCATCCCCCTGATGGAAGGAAGGCAGGAGAGGAAGTGGCAAGAGAGATAGACTAGCCATTACTGAGCTGGAAGGTAGACAAGAATTAGGAGCCCAGGAATCTAAGAAGCTGGGGGAAAACAAAAACAAACAAGGAAAACAGATTGTCTGTCTACTCGAACCTCCAAAGAAGACAACCTCCAAAGGACAACTTGATGTTAGCCTGGTGACATCTATTTTATGCTTCTGATTCTAAGAACAATAAAATGATGAATTTGCACTTCAAGTTGATAGTGGCAGCGATGAAAGAAACTACTCATTCAGTACCATCTTCTTTACAGATGATGCATAGAGACTAGTTGTTCAAGGTGTCTTTCTGGAGGTAGAGGGTGAGGAACAGACAAAATGTCAAGATTTATCAGATGGAAACTGCCTATGGGAATTTCTAAAGGCAGAAGCAATTGTAAGGAAATCTTGGAAACTGCCCGTTTTCTTTTTACATAGAGTTAGGGCATTCAGACTCTGAAAAAGATCTCACAAGCATGGGCAAGACCTTTTGATGGGAGATGTTATTCTGTATATATGTTTCTCATACTGGTTAATAAAGCACTGTGGCCAATAGAAAACTACATAGGCGGGGCTAGGAGACTAGGAGGAAAAAAGAGGAAGTAGAAGGCAGAGTCAAGATGTAGCCCGGGGAAGGAGCAGGATGCCAGCCGCGGCTCCCCGATAAGACGACCACGTGGAAATACTTAGATAAGTAGAAATGGGTTAATAATTAAGGCAGAGCTAGCCCATAAACAGTAATGGTAATTGGCCAACAGGATTGTATCAAAATCAGAGTCTCTGAGTGTTATTTGGGGCTCACGTGGTTGCAGGACAATGGCGGCAGAACCAGCGGCAGCCGGCGGGGAAACCTACCGCAACAACCTTTCACAGGTACTTCCCCCAATTCTAAACTTTTAACATTCCATGTTTTGAGGCAGGGAGTCTCAAAAATGTGGTCCATCAAAACTTACAAAGTGTAAGGAACAGACCCCTAAGCAGCACCTGAGTCATTGTTTCTGCTAAGGGTAGGAAGATTCAATTTTAACAGAGGAGGATGAGGGCAGGGCAGAGAAAATATTATATACTACAATGTTAAAGACCACTACTGAGGGGTCATTTATTACACAATCTTCCAAAAATGACTTACATATTGTCCCCATTATCCACTCTTTTAGGAGCCACAAAGCACCCACTTTGCTATATAAGATGTGTTTTCGGTTTTTTGTTTGTTTTCTGGGCCTCAGACAGCTTAGAAAGTGTGAACATTGTCTAATGATTCCAAAAAATGTCGTCTCTGTCCCTCTAAACCCAAGCCCATACTCACACATGTAAGAAAGGTCTGCCATTTGATGTACTGAATGAAAAATAAAGGAAGGGCAGTGAGTAGATTTCCGAATCCAATACCATTGCTTAAGATCAATTTTATGTAAGAGACTGTATGAATCTCATGCTACATGTTTTACTTAAAACATTTTGGTCATGTCTGTGATTCTGTATTTCTAAATCAAGTCTTGTATGTTGCAAAGGATCCATTAAATGGAGTTAAGCTTTAAGGTTTCCCAGTAAAGCCAGGCCCTTTGAATGAATTAGGATGGGTAACAGTGTATGTTCATCTTTAATACGTTAGAGATGAATGATAAAACTAAAGCCATCTGACATGTGACTGAAAAGGATCTAAAACAGGGGATTCAAAACAGATCCCGTCTCGGTAATATCTAAATTACTCAAATTCCAAAGCAAGGTCACAGAAAAAGCCATATAGCCTTTGTGGCCAGGGACCGAGTCAAGCTCTCCCAAATCTGAAGACGGTCCTTTGCCGCAAGCCATAGGCTAAGTCAGAAGACCCGTTCCTCCAGGAGGTTGAAGGAAACGGGGAGACTTGGCACCTACACTCACAAAAGCGGGTCCCCAAACAAAACACCCCTGATCCAGGCCCATTGCTCAGCTAAACAGAGAAGTTCAACGAGCGACAGCCACTCACCCTGCAGCAGCTGAGTGCCATGAAACCACCTCCAGCTCGCTGCACGGCCTACAGGCCACGCTGCAGCACCCTGAGCCAGGCCCAGGCTTCGACGGCTGCCGAAGCCCAGGAGGCAACGTAGCAGCGGCAGGTCACAGCGTAGCCTCCAGGAGGCCGCCATCTTCCCGGCCTTCTCAGGGACTGCTCGCAGCGCGGACAGACCGGCGGCCTCAAGGCCCGCCCAGGCCCCGCCTTGCACGGAATAGCCCCGCCCACAGTGCGCGCTCCGCACCTTAGGACTCGAGGACCAGCCCTTCTAGCACCGCCCCTAACCTTCATGGGCGCGCTCACTGGCTGGTCTGCGCCGGCGCAGTTCTCCCAATGGGCGAGCCCCTCTCAGATCCCGCCTCTCGCTCTTGCTCCGCTCCTAGTCTTCCCACTCCGCGGCGTAATAGCGTTCTTGCGCGGCGCTAGGCCTGCAAGAGCGCGCGGCGGATAACCGAGCTCAGGTCGGAAAGAACCATGTCTGGCTGTCACGCTCAAGGAGACTGTTGCTCGCGGCCATGCGGCGCGCAGGTAAGGACAGCGATCTACGACACGCAGGGTGGGGCTTCGGTCGGGCTCTCTTGGAGCCTGATCCCCAGCCCAGTCCGCGCCAGTCCGGTGGGGCTGCTCAACCTGAACTGTCCAGGTGCCTGGAAGACAGCAGCCTTTTTTGAGCAGTTGTCGTTGCCTGCCTTACTTGACATTATGAGGAGGGACATCATGGAAGTGATTCCTCTTTAAGGCAAATGGGCCCTCGGTGTGCATGGGTTTTTCTTCTAAACATGCCACAGTCTTACCGAATGCCTTCTATATGCTAAGGCAGTGGTTAACACGAGAACTAAAGCCCTGCGGAAGACTAAGGGAAAATGCACGAAATTATCTCCTTTTGTTAGCCTGTCTTCAGGCCTAGGTTCTCAATTAAAAATAAAACACGGAAATGTTTAGTGCAAAGCATTTGTCAACCATTATTGTCGTTGAATAAATGGATTTCCCCAGATTCATAAAGAAAACCTTGGCTTGGCGATGGTGGCGCTTTCCTTTAGTCCCAGCAGACGGCAGGAGGCAGAGGCAGGTGGGTCTCTGTGAGTTCAAGGCCAGCCTGGTCTACAGAGCTTGTTCCATGACAGGTTCCAAAGCTACAGAGAAACCCTGTCTTGAAAAAAAGGAGGAAGGAAGGGAAGGAGGGAGAGAGGGAGGGAGAGAGGGAGGGAGGGAGGGAGGGAGGGAGGGAGGGAGGGAGGGAGGGAGGGAGGGAGGGAGGGAAGAAAGACAGGAAGGAAATAAAGAAAACCTTGAAGTTAGTCAAGATTGAGAGGGAGATTTTGCATATAGGACACAATCATTATGGCCATCCCTAAGCAGGTGTATGAGGAAACTAAAAGCAATATGTAAGAATCATTGCTAAGATGTCTTGATAGCAGAAGTGTTTGAGTCTGCTGATTAGTAAATCTTGGTGAAGGTCATCGTAGACATACAGATTTTTATTTTCATCCTAAATATTGTGCCAGGTTGGTAAGTGTGAATGAATTAATGAATTTGCCAAGACAAAAAGTAGCCACACACAATAAAGAAGCTGAAGTTATTTTTCATAGAAGAAGAGGAAGGTAGTTTCAGATAGTGATTCATGAAAAACTTTATGAATACCTAGCATTTTAGAATGATCCAGATTTTGAGGAAACGCAAAACAAAACTCTAAGGCCACCTTGACTGAAGATCCTATTACATGTCTCTAGCTTTTTCTTGCAGTATGTGGGTAATGGATTCAACATTAAATTCTGCGGTTCTTTTTTTTTTTTTTTTTTTTGAGTGAAACTAGGAAGTCACATTTTGTGTGAAATCTCTGACTAAAAGTGTTTCCTTGGGTTCTAAGTATTGTACAGATCAAATAAACTACTTGTGAGTCTGATTGGGCTCATGTCCTAGTTAGAGTCACTATCACTGTGATGAAACATCATAACCAAAGCAACTTGGGAAGGAAAGTGTTTATTTGGCTTACACTTCATATCACTGTTCATCATTAGAGAAAGGCAGGAACTCTTAACAGGGCAGGAACCTGGAGGTAGGAGCTGATGCAGAGGCCACAGAGGGGTGCTACTTATTCGCTTGCCCCTCGTTGCTTGCCTAGCCTGCTTTCTTATAGAACACAGGACCATCAGTTCAAGGATGGCACCACTCATAATGGACTGAGCCCTCCCCATCAATTGCTGAGAAAATGCCCTACAGGCTTGCCTACAGCCTGATCTTATGGAGGCATTTTTTCACGGGAATTCTCTCCTTTCAGGTGACTATAGCTTGTGCCAGCACAAACACCTAACTACTTTTTCTCTTGGTTAGATTAGAGGTCAGTCCCAAGAGATACAGCAGGATTCCCCCTCTTAGGGGGTTCTGAAAAACAGAGAGAAGACCCATGTGAGTAGTAGATATTTGCAGTAAATTTGCCTCTGATTCCCTGGACCGAGGACAGGGAAAACATTTGGCCCTTTATAACTTCACAGTCACAGCAGAGTGCTTGTCATTTCCCTGTGGCCATGAGATTGATGGCTTCACTGTAGGGTGCCAGCTGGCAACTATGCGGTGGAGGCAGAGGCAGCTTCAGGTGGACAGAGACCCTGGTTCTTTCTGTACTAATACCACAACCAAAGGCCATCAAAATTCCTGCCTCCTGTTTTCTTTGATCTCAGCATTCTGCCAACCTTTACCTCCCTTCACTCGGCTCCCCCAACTCCCAGCCATATCTGCCCTGACCAATCCCTATCTGTTCATCACACATACTTTTTTTTTTTTCTATTTTTGCCCCTTTGCATCCTCATCTGAGTACCCTTTACACTGTATGGCAACTAGTGCCTTTTCTTGAGTTTTTCTTCCCCAACCTGCTAAGAACTCATAAGAGGGAAGGATAGCTCTGCTCTATGAATCAGTGAGTCTACACGCATCATCGTGTCCTGCCTTGTGTGCTGCCCCTCTGGGGAGCTACCTTCCATGCTGTTTTAGGTGGCTATTCCAAAACCTTACTATCTCTCTTCATCTCATGCCCCAAGCCTGTTGCCCTGAAATTGCAATGACAGGAAAGTCTGTTAGATAGAAACTTTTTAACTTCTTCCTGTTTCCATCTATAGTAAGTACAATTTAAAAGTAAAGGAGTGTGTATCTATGTCCATATTGCCCAGATTCAAACCTTGGCTCTGCTGTTAGCATCTGGTGATCTTAGACAAGGTCATCTTTTAGTATAATAGGGTCAATGTAAGGATAAAGTAGTCTATACATTTCTAACAGTCACAGGACAAGCACCTGATGAATGTTGGCAATTCCTATAGTTGGTAGTGTCATATATTTACCTGCATCCTCATTCTTCCCCTGATTGAAGGCAATTACATCCCTGTTCTCTTTATCTCTGTTTCTCTTTCCCCACATAAGAGTACCTATCAGGCCATAGCTCTCCTATGCCTTCAGTCTCTTCTTGACCTCTAACTCTGCCTCTTTAGCATATGCTATCATTTGGATGTTGAATGTCCCCAAATACCTATATGGTAAAGGCTTATTCTCTAAGTGTGCACTATTTGGAGGTCAAAGCACCTGTACAAGATGGGGACTATCTAAAGATCCTATGTCATTGGGCATGTGACCCCAAAGGGCATGGTACACCCTATGTACTTTCTTTCTCTTTTGTACCCTGGCCATTCAGTGAGCCATTTGTGTCACTGTGTGTGAATTACCATGGTAACCCTGTACCACACCGAAGTCCTAAAAGTAACAGACCCTGCTAATCATGGACTAGAACCTATAAAACTGAGCCAGAATAAACCTTTTCTCGTGATAATTACCTCAGGTAGTTTGTTACAGTGTCTGAAAAGCAATTACTACTACATATTATAGGACATTGTTTGTATTGACTTATTCAGTCTGTTTCCTTACCTAGGACTCCTTGCCATAGCAACATTACTGAAACAGTCTTTAGGATTTTACGCCTGCAGATTTCATTTACTTCTAAATGACATGAGTGAAACCTACTTTGGCCTGGCTGACAAATCCAGTTCTTCAAAGTATTTGTTTCTTAGGGGGCCAGTGAGATGGCTCAGTGGGGGAAGTGCTTTCTGCCAAGCCTGACAACCTGAATTCTGTCCCTAGGGCACACATGGTAAGATAGATATTCTTTAAATGTTACTTATGGTGATGAAGGCTGACTTACAGACACCCTCAGCCAGAAGCCTGCTGTGCTTCCTCCAAGGAGGAGCTGAAAGTTGTTAGGGAATGTGCTACAGCTGTGCTTAGTCTCACTTCATCCTGGTTACTCCACCCTCCCAAGGGTCCCCAACACTGCCAGCAGCACTTTTGTTTTCCCCAGCGGTCCCAAGTCTCTAGTGTCTCCCTCCCCACAGTGACTACTGTTTACCTTCATATGCTGTTCCTAATGCTTAAGGTCAGGATCAGATACTTCCGGGTTCTTCACTTCTTCAAGCAATTGAAATAAAAGTCCACACTGATTTGCAAAAATAGCAAGGAAATGCTAAAACAAAGCAATAGGAAAGATCAGAACACACTACCTTGGAGTGATGTTCATATGCACGAAGATACTCCAGGACCTTGATTATCAGTTTTTTTTTCCAGAGTTCAAGGGGAGATTGGTTACTAAGGGGCATAATGAGGGTGGCTCATATGATTGATAAATTAGATGATGTCACTTTTCTTTTTGTTTAATTATTTTTATTTAATTTATTTAATGCTTTACCTGCACGTGTGAGGGTGTCAGATCTTGTAGTTACAGATAGTTGTCAGCTGCCATGTGGGTGTTGGGAATTGAACCACGGTGCTCTGGAAGAGATGTCAGTGCTTTTAAGTGCAGAGCCATCTCTCCAGCCCCTGATGTCATTTTTCTACTGTGCATGCCCTTTAGCATTCTCATTCTTAAGTTCTTAAATCTTCCAAATCCATTGCCATTATCACTCTTACGGTTTCACTTCTGAAATATTTCACTGGCCTTCTTACTGGTCTGGTCCTGCTGTCATGTTCACTACCCTTCAGTGTCTTTTCTCCACTGCTGTAATCAGGTATCTGAAAGCAGCATATGAGGGTTGGGGAGATAGTTCAGTGAGCTCGGTAGACACTGCAGTATGCCTGCCTAATTTGGATCCTCAGCATCCACGTAGAAGTTGCATGTGGTGGCATATTCCTGTAATGCTAGCCCTGGGATGGATGAAGATGAGAGAATCTCAGGACCTGCTGGCCAGTTAGGCTAGCTGAAACTGTAGCCTGCAGGTTCAGAAAGAGAGACCCTGTCTCAAAAGTAGGAAGACGACTCAGTGAGTGGTTCAAAGCACTGGCTACTCTTACTGAGTGCCATTCCTTGGCAACCACATGTTGTTCCTTAATAAAACTACCCATGGCCTGTGAGCTGAGTCAGTGGGTAAAGCAATTTTTCATAAGTCGGTTGACGTGAGTTCATTCTCCACATAGAGGGAGGAGAGAGCTGACCCCATGAGGTGCTGCTTTGACCTCCACATATGTGCCCTAACCCCAACTAATAAAACCAGTGTTGAAATTCAGAAGTCTAGGAATCACTGATCCATATAAGAAAACCAACACCCAGAAAGCATCCCTGGGTCACATCTGGATCCTTGCTTATGCTAATAAACATATGCTTTACTATCAAATGTCACCCCTCACCTGACAGTTTACGTTTGTATCAGCGTCTCCCAGGAAATCCTGGGTCCAGGTACATGCTGGTGTTTTAAGGTGAAAGAAAAGCAAGGGAAGGAAATAAATGGAGCCCGTTAGGCATACGTAGGTATTTTTGTGATAGTCAAGGCTGAAATTTCTTCCAAGTAGAATGAAAGCTTCCTACATTGTAATGTCTATAATATATTCTGAATGTCACGGAGTCTGTGTCTGCTGCACCAGAGCTGTGCTTTTGTAAATACTTCATCATGGTGGGTCTTTAGCTTCGTGTCTTATATTATGCTCACTGAAAGCCAGCTCTGACAACAGCTGACAGGTACTTTTGGCATCCGGGAGAGCGGTGGACAGCAGCTAAGCCATCCCTTCTTGCCAGTTCCGAAGATAGCATTTCCATTCTCACACTCTTGGGCTGCACAGGTTAAGTGACTGCACCTTCAGCAAATGTGTCTCTTCGAGGGCTCCATTACTTCCCTGTAATTGTATCTTGCTGCTCTGAATGACTGAGGGAGATGCAGTAACTGAGCTGCCCTGTCATTGATACACGCTGTAGCAGGAAGCTGGCTAATTGCTCTAATACTTCAGTACTGGGCAAAGACAAAAGGGAAGGGGGATCTATAATAATAGACCATTTTCTGTAATGTTTGCAATTTGTTGTGCAAATTTGGTCTTAATGATTGGAACACTGCAGGAGTCTTCCCATTAGCTGTATTTAATATGTAATTAAAATGTCATTTATGCTTCCCCTACCCCCCAAAAAAGAAATAGCAAATTATATGGGGCATAGAAATTTTTGGCTAGTTTCCTTGTGAAAAGTTAAGAAATCTGTTTTATTATTAACTTAAGTAATTAGTGTTCAAGAACTTTAACTCTTTAAAATGGGAATGAGTATTGTGCCGCACTGTTCGGCACCAAGTGTTTTAAATTTTATGTTTAAATATATATATATGTGTGTAGCTCTAGTGTGGTATGTGCACATGAGTACAGGTGCCCAAGGGCTCCAGCAAAGGGTGCTGTTAAAGTGTGTGTGTTTGTGTGTGTGTGTGTGTAGGTAGGTAGGTACACATGCAGGTGCCTGAGAAGGCCAGAGGCTTCAGTACCTTCTGTAGCTGATGTTTGATGTGGGTGCTGGGAACTGAACTCTGCTCTTCTGCAAGATCAATACATGTGCTTAACTGCCGAGCCATCTCTTCAGCTTTGTGCTACGTGTTTTATCTTCATTTTATCTCATTTTATTCCTCAAAGTGTTCTCGTTTAATGGCTGAGTAAAAGAAAGGCTCGGTGCCTTAGTTAAGGTTTCTGTTGCTATGATAAAACACTGAAAACAAGCAGCATGAGGAGGAAAGGGTTTATTTTAGCTTACAACTTATTGTCGACCATTCGGAGAAGTCAGGGCAGGAATACCAGGCAAGAACCTGGAGGCAGGAGCTAAAGCAGAGACTGAAGGAGTGCTGCTTCCTGGTTTGCTCCTCATACTTTATATAACCAGCATCATGGGTCCAGGGGCAGCCTTGTCCACAGTGAGCTGGGCCCACTCCAATAAGAAAATGTGCCACGGTCTTGCCTGCACACCAGTGTGGCTGGGACATTTTCTCAGTTGAGGTTCCTTCTTCTAGCCTGTGTCAAGTTGACATAAAAACTAACAGGTACACTCAGCATTGTATAAACAATGCATTAGTTATAATATAGTGTGTAAGTTCTGCTAACTGTTAAATCTGTGTTGATCTGAGCTTTACAAAATCCCTGGCTTTCTCCCATGCTCTCAGTTTTATGTTTTGAAGACTACTTCATCAACAGTCATTCATAATACCTAAAACTATATCTATCTATCTATCTATCTATCTATCTATCTATCTATCTATCTATCTATCTACAGATATATCTATAGCTAGATAGATGGACAGTGAGACATGGAGAGAGGGGAAGAATGAGAAGCAAATTTGGGAAAGCACAATTTCAGCTGCTTGAGGATCCAGTCTTTTGAAATGATTTTTCTCTGTCCTTGAGAATGATTTTACCCCTTACCAAGAGCTAGTTCAGTAATTTGCTGTGCATTCCTCCATAGCAAGGGATTCCTGATTGCCTTTTCCCTGAGAATGCAGCCCACCGAGTCTTGGGTTTATATGGGAATTTTCTGTGTGGTACAAGTCTGCAGTTTATCTCGGATTTCTAATTCTTGTCCAGTTATTACAGTAGAAGCTTGGGGTCATCTTGAAGAGAATGCTAGCTTTAAGGTTCCCTGATCCCAAAATGTCCCATTTGTCGGAAGCTGTCTTTGTGGGGCTGCAATCGAAACTAGCTGAGCGGCCCCTGAGTGGGGGACTGTGGATGAGGAAAAGAAGTTTGTACCTGAGTGGGGGAGTGTGGATCGCTAGCTATAGATGATAAAGAAAAGACAGAGACGGAATAAAAGTCAGGAGGGCAGATCAGTCAATACTGAAATGCCACAAGTTTATTTTTCACCACCCTTACATACCTTATCCAAAACGGGAAATACAGTAGCATGAATACGGAACAGACTTTTCTTCCTCACTTATTCTGAGGGTTCAGTTACCACACCTTAGCTTCAGCTTCTTGTTCCCTAGCCTTGAGGGTCAAGAGTAGTCACACCTCAGACTCAACTTCTCATTCCCTAGCTGTGAGAGTCAGGAGTAGCCAGCCACACATCAGATTCAGATCTGTTATTTAGAATAAGACAGCCAAACATCCTTCTGTAGCCACACCTTTGACCTTTAGGTCTTATGACTTGCTGAGGACAGCTTTGAACTATCTGTCCTTGTGCCAAGATGGAGTGCAGCCATCTTTATGGGCACTGACACCCATTCTCTTTTCTTTTATCACTCCTGTGATGTCTTACTGGAAAGCAATTTTGAAATATTTACATATAACTTAATCATTCATTTAAACTACTAGGAAAAAAGCAGAGGGAAATAAATGACATAGTTTTGTTATTGTTATTTTGTTTTTCAAGACAGGGTTTCTCTGAGTAACAGCCCTGGCTATCCTGGAACTCTCTCTGTAGACCCGGCTGGCCTCAAACTCACAGAGATCTGCCTGCCTCTGCCTCCCAAGTGCTGGTATTAAAGGTGTATGCCACCACCACCCGACCAACATAGTTTTTCCAAAGAGGTTAACTATTGGAGTTACAGATATACAGAAAGCTTGATGGTTACCTAGCCTTTATTTATATGCTCCTTTAAACAATATGCCCTCGTAGAAAAGAATCATGGTGCTTTTGAGTAGGATTTGCTTATTGCTATTGATTTTAGTTTTCATAGTGAGCGTTTATTATAATTGTAATAAGAGAAGATATTAACATCACTTTGGGAAACAACATTTTTAAGATAAAAATGAAGCTGAGCCAACACAGACTATGTTGGGCAGGTAAACTCTAATGTCTAATGTATGGTGTTCTAGTTGTGTTTTGTAACTTTCCTGTGTGGCCAGAAGCATGTCCTTTTTTAGCACTAGGTTCCACTGTCTTTCTGCTGACACTGTGTCATAGACCCCTGGCATTTCCCTGCCTGTTCTCACAGCCTGTTCCATAAACTATAGGCCCCTATATTGACCAATCCCAGGTTGCCAAATAATTAAGTAAATCCATTTCTAAATATTAGGAATAGACTGTGTTTGTTTCCTTAACTACCTCTTTTCTTAGGTAGATTTCTTTGAATGTCCTTAAGTTGGTTCCTTGTTAGAAATGCCAGCTGGAATACACAATTTAAAAAGAGTCTGTTTAAAAAATCATGTCTTCTGTTTAAGGACAAGGAACATCCCAGATTCCTGATCCCAGAACTTTGCAAACAGTTTTACCATCTGGGCTGGGTCACCGGCACTGGAGGAGGAATTAGCTTGAAGCATGGGTAAGTTTCTGGTTGATTTCAGCTCTGGAGTTGCCCATTTCATCAAGCCACCGTGGGTGTGTCCAAACCCAGCTGATAGTCAGTGTACTGTGATATTGAAGCTGTTTACTTTCTAAATGATTGATGGGTGTTTGCATAACCCAACGGAACCAAGGAGCAGAAGCAAAAGGCACAATGAACACTGAAGGCTTTTGGTTCCCAGTTGCTAATTGGGATAATTTGGTTCTCTCTCTTTGGAATACTGAAGGTGGGTAACAGTTCAGCAAGTAGGTTCATGTACCAGGACTATTACAGGATCTTTTCTAGATAGTCAAAGATTTACTTCAAAAGTTCAGAGACATATTTTGAAGTCACTTAAATACAGATTATTAGTCATTAAAAATTTAAGAATCCATGTTTACTAAGTTCAAAAACAGGCCATATGCTATTCTACACAGAGATATCATGATTAGTGGGCATAGCATTAATATTTACTCCTTTGAGGCAATAGGTTTAAAGCAGAAAGAAGGAATCGTTTTCTATTGCTCATTGGATTCAGGGACTGTCTTGTCTTTGAGCAGATGAGGAATAGCACAGCACTGGCAATGACTCTCAGGGTGACACCTCATTCTCCCGAGGCTTTCTGAAGTAGGATTAATGTTTCCTTCCTGAAATATATGAATATTGTTGTCTGGAGGCAGAGTATTAAACTGAGTGATGGTGCTTTATTTCTGTATTCCAGGTTACCATTTTCTTTAGCAAAATTAGGCTATTAAGACATTTATATGTTGAGTATGTATATTACCTGATATGTATGTGTATGTGTACACACATATACACATATAACATATGTACATATACACATATAACACACACACATAGATAGATAGATAGATAGATAGATAGATAGATAGATAGATAGATAGATAGATTCCCAAGGAGTCTGCATTTCATAATAGCAAATGGATTGTAAAATAAAATAAGAACATTTTAAACGAAAGGAATTTTATTACATATCCTACAAGATGATGATTTTGTAATTTCATCTGCTTCAAATTACAATGTAATTCATGAAATATTAATTCAATAGTGGGAAGTACAAAAGTGTCTTAGTCAACAGCCTGTACAGTGGTGAATGTAAGGATTCTCTAAGTACAGATACAGTGGTCCCTGATGGGTCTGTACATCCATCTGCCCCCTTTCCATCAGTCACTCCAGCTCTAATGTGTCAGTTCAGAGTTGTGCAGACATCCAGGGTGTTTTGCCAAATTTTCTGGTTGTCTTGTTCGCAACATACACAAAATTATTAATAATTTGTTCCTGTTTTACTTTTCTATTTAAAAGTTGAATGTCTGCAATTTAATTTCCCTGATGATGATTTATAATAAATCATGTTCTAAAAGTGTTAACATATTTATTTTTATGTGCAGAGAGTGGTTTTTGTACATAATAGAGCTCCTACCAAACTACGCTAAAATAGTCATTTCTGGATATATGTTAAAAAGAGTAGAATGAAAACTCAAAAAAAGAATTTTTTAAAGCAAGAAAGAAATTGTAAAGAACTTTTCTTTCTAGAAGAACTGTACTAGTCTACATACTGATTGTGTGTGGCCAACATAAACCATTTATTGGCACATCTCTTAATATGCAATGGCTTTTATAGCACTACAATCAATTTATAGGAAAGTTGCATCATATGTAGTTTTTCCTTATATTTAATGGGCAAGGAGCTCCCCCTAGAGGCCACAAGAGGGAAGAAGCAGAGTTTTAAGGCATTGTTTGGCTTGGAGTTTGTGCTTTACAGACTAAAATGGGTATTTTTAGTAAAATGTTGAATGTTATCTCTAATATTTAAATGAATTTATGAGCCCCTATTACTCATTTTCATGTTTCTTATAATAATTTTGTCTTCTGTGTCTGACTTTTGGTGCAAATAGATTTGAAAAGACATATAAGTATAGTAGGTAATGTCCTAGAATCATACACACAGTGAAGTCTTTGGGGTATAGAAATACTGACAGATTTCAGGGTTTGGCTAACACCGCTCCAGCTTACATGACTAATGTATGATACCAGGGTGTGTGTGTGTGTGTGTGTGTGTGTGTGTGTGTGTGTGTATAAACATATATACACATACACATACGTACACACACATACACATAAACACATATGTATATGATATTGAGGACACACATAGACATTGAAGGTAAGGACACACATAGAGTCATCAAAGACATTCCATGACACTCAGCAGCCATTGCCTTTACTATTTCCTATTTTCATCACTATGTGCTAGCCACACTAAGCTTGTTGCATGTTGCATACTGTTAGAGTCATATTTGATAAGCACATATTGTAGATGAGCTATTGAGACATATCTCAGTGGTCTTTAATGACCAGAGTTTAAGTAAAAGTAGACATACCTGAACACAGATGTAGTATGAACTCTTGTTTTTCTGCCCTTTTATTTACCATAGAGTGAAAGAGCAGGGAGTACAGAGAAATAAACTCCAGAATTCATTCCCTGGAACTTCCAAGTTCTTTTTATTTATGGCTTATAGAACCAAGCAAACATTTTCCTTCGGTCTTTTTTGTGTGTTATCTCCTAAAACAAAAGCTGTCACTTTTGTATTCTTCCCATATTTCTCTTTCTGTGTTGGTATTGCTATGTCAAAAACTTACTTATCTTTGAATTGCTCAAAGTAAGTTAAAGTGTAAATTAGCTCCCACTTACAAAGACAACAATACAAATAGATTTAGCTCAGCTAGAACACCATCTCTGATCACAAAGGTGGCAAGTACATCCCTGGGACTTCCAGATCTGGAGGAAGGACTGCCACACTGTTGCCCCATGCATCAGAGAATGAGCACTGTAGTGGCTTCAGGAAACCTAGTTACGGACAAGTCCATTGCTTCCTGGATTCTGCTCACCTACCAGGCGTTTATCTAGACCTGTAGAGTTTACCAGGAAACTCTCATTTCACTGACATACCCGTCAGTCCCAAGTCTGTTTGTTCTGTAGTAATCTCTTTGACAGCTTCATGTAGGCCATCTTTGTTGTCACTTTGAAGCCACTGATATTTGTCTACTGTGCATTTCTGTCTCCATGGCAAAAGCTTTAGTCCCAGGTGCTCATGTTCCCTCCATTTCCGTTTTTGTGGTAGCTCATTAATGTGCTCTAGCATCTGAAACTGGGAAGTGAGAAAAAGGACCATTCTATGTGTGGAAAGAATGGGGAAGATTTGAAAATTATGTTGCAAATCAAATTTGACAGCACTATAGAGGGCCTTGTGGGAAGGTATAGGTCTCAGCTAACACTCATAACAAAAAGCATCTCTCCCTGCCTCCCTCTCTCCCTCCCTCCTTCCCCTTCCCTTCCTCCCCCTCCCTCCCTCTCTCCCTCCCTCCCTCTCTCCCTCCCTCTCTCCCTCCCTCCCTCCCTCCCTTCCTTCTCTCTCTCTCTCTCTCTCTCTCTCTCTCCCTCCTCTCTCTCTCTCTCTCTCTCTCTCTCTCTCTCTCTCTCTCTCTCTCTCTCTCTCTCTCTCTCTCTTTCTCTGTATGTGTTATTTTGCTTCAGATATTTACTCACTGCATTTCCCTCACTGGTCTTGAACTCACGATCTTCTCTGCTCGGCCTCCTAAGTGCTATGATTATAGGAATATGCAACCACACTCAATATCCTACTTTGATTTCTTTTGTGATTGCTTTATTACCAAATAATTTCCAAGATTTGCATGCATGTCATAGAGGAAATTCTAGTTACCCACTGTTCATGCTGTAATTTAGCAAACTGTCCACCAGAGGGCTCTGTGCTTCATGACTTCACGCAATAAATTAGAGCCTCATTGTTTACAGTGCAAAAATGTTCTCAATCACCCATACATTTTGCATGATTTTAGAATTAACTATTAACTCTATTTTACAAAGGGTACTGAAATTCTGTTCATTCATTTCAAAAGTGCTAAATAATTAATGTGTTCAAATTTACCTTTCCTCTAGATAGTGATCTGGCAACCACTAATTTTTTTTTTTCCTTTTTTTCCCCATGAAAAGAAATACATATATGTGAAAGTAGGAAAGACACAAGCAACTACCTTGAGTTTTCTTAAGCCACTATTGTTTCAAAGCAGCTTAGAACTCACTCTGTGCACTCTGACTCCTTCACTCAATCAAGCAGCCGTTTGGGCTTGGTGTATAAAGGACATTAATTGTTACACTACAAGGATACACTTTATTTGTTCAAACCATAAATTTAGCTAAACAAAAACCAATTTCTATATTTTGTGTTACCAGCAATGAAATCTACATTGCTCCCTCAGGCGTGCAAAAGGAACGCATTCAGGTATGCTAAAGGATCCTTCATACGCCCTCTGTCCCCTGTTTGTAACTGCTGTTCCATGAAGTAGAATTGCTTCTAAAAGGTTATATTAGTTTTGAAGGGTGGTTCTGTTGTAATAATTTAAATAACTAATCAATAAACATTTGCTAAGTAACTATTAAATATTTGTTGAGTAATTATGAAATGGTTTTTAAGGTGGTGAGTATCTTCCGTGTATCCAGCATGGGTTTTAAACTCCGGTCAGGGCTGCAGAGAAGGCTCACTGTTAGAGCATTTACTGCTTTTTCAGAGGACCTGGGTTCGGTTCTCAGTTCTCACCCACACAGTGGCTCACAGCTGCCTGTAACTCCAGTTGCAAGGGATCTAAAGCCCCTCTTCTGATTTCTGAGATTATCAGGTATACACTTGGTGTACATGCATACATGCAAAGCATAAACATAAGTCTTCAAAATCTCATTGAGAAGATGTAGCAGACAGCAGTGAATAGCACAGCCTCATCCCACTGTTATCAGACTAGTGAGCTGGCCCTACTGCTAGCCTCAGGTCACACAAGCCAATCCATATTTCCAATCGCAAAGCTGTTCCAATGTAAAGTAGAGGGATTTTGTCTCAAAATTTGGAGAATTGGCATTCTATATCAATGCTAGAATAACACCCCACATCTAACCAAATGCATAAAACTTTGACCAATGGCAAGAAAAAAGAAAAGTGGCTCTCTTAATGAAAGTTTATATTGTAGTCTTTGGGAGGCCCTGATGTTTGGAAGTTGCAAATCAGAACTATGCAGGCATCACTGAGAAAAAGCTAGGTCAACACACCTGAAAACTTGAAGAATAACATCATTACTATGTTTCTCGGGGAGTAAGAAAGTTCTAACACACATCTGGGCGTGCTGATTTCTTTATATGTTTCCCAGAAATGTAGTCGTGAAATGGCAGTCTGTGAACTGACAGCAGCATCATTACATACATGGTTGTTTCTACATCTGATTTTATCCTTCAAATTTTAAAATAAAGTAATTTTTAACTCTCAAGTTTTTGATAGTATAAAACTTTATCTTTTTAATTTTATTAAAATTAAATATCAGTATTTTGCCTGTATGTATATCTGTATACTGTGTGCATGCAGTTCCTGTGGAAGCCAGAAGAGGGTGTCATGACCCCTGGGACTGGAGTTCGATGTTTGAGAGCCACCATATGAGTGCTGGGTATCAAACCCAAGTCCTTTGGACGAACTGTCAGTCCTCTTAACCAATGAGCCATCACTGTAATCATAGTATAAAACTTAAAAATTCTCGGTACTCAAATTTTGGGGACTCAAAACATGAATGTTTAATTTGAATGTTAAACATGTTATACTGTATAAGTACACCAAATAGAGACATTTTAATTGTTATTTTTTAAGGCCTTCTTTTCTTTTTCTCTCTCTATAAATAGCCAGAAGATATGTTTGTTTGTGACATCAATGAACAGGACATAAGTGGGCCTCCAGCATCTAAAAAGCTCAAAAAGAGCCAGTGTACTCCTCTTTTCATGAATGCTTACACCATGAGAGGTAATTGGTCTAAAGAACACTTGCAGCATTGGACTCACTAAATAATAGTCATTATGACTTTACTTAACAGCTCTCGGGTATCTAACTTGTACAAGCATTTTATTTCCCCTCATTCCATTTTCTTATCAGCCTCTGAAGAAGATCCATTGTTACTCCTCTTTTCCAACAGTTAGTTCCCATCAACTGGACACAAGCTGAGGTTTCCTGGAAAGTGGAACTGCAGCTGAGGAATTACCTCCATCAGACTGGCCTGTAGGCAAGTCTGTGGGCACATTTTCTTGCTTAGTGACTGATGCGGGAGGGCGCAGCCCACTGTGGATAGTACCACAGTGGCTGGTCCTAGATTGTATAAGTAAGTAGGCTAAGCAAGCCACGAGAGCCAGGCAGTCAAGAACATTCCTCCATGGCCTCTGCTTCAGTCCAACCTCCAGGTTCCTGCCTTGAGTCCCTGTCCTGACTTCCCTCAGTGGTAGACTGTAATCCAGGACATAGAAGCCACATAAACCCTTTCCTTTCCCAGGTTGGCTCTGATCAACATTTTATCTCAGCAACAGAATCCAACTAGGACACCATTGTACCCATTACCAGTTTTTCCTATAATTAAACATATACATACATAAAATGCATAGGTACAGGTGTTGATTTTCTCTTTAAGTCTAAGTTCTCTTCACTGAGCAGCCGACTCTTCATCCCACAGGAGCAGGCGCCGTGATTCATACCCACTCTAAGGCTGCTGTCATGGCCACCCTTCTGTTCCCAGGACAGGAGTTTAAAATTACACATCAAGAGATGATCAAAGGAATAAAGAAATGTACCTCAGGAGGGTATTACAGGTATAATTTCATTATTAAATTATTTGGCATGCATTCTTCCTTCTCTTTGGTAAGTTGGGCCATGATCCTGTTATGCATATAATGACATGCAGTGAGATCTGTGTTTAGTAATACCCCACTTAACAATATGCTTTGAGATGTGTTCTCAGCTACACAGACTCCTCCTCTGTTCCCCTGCCATGGTGAATTATTAGCAACATGAATAATGGAATGTTTGCTTCATCAACATGAACAGAAGTCTTGGCTGGAATTTCTATCGAGATGAATGAGGGCAGCCCCTTTTTAGCACTAAGAAAGAAAGATTTCCTCACCACTATGTCTTCAGGAATCTTGAAGTTGGACTACCAGTGGAGTTTGTTGATCTAATGTGTTTCTAGAATATGCTCCTGATTATATAAAAAAATTCTATTCATTTTAATTAGACAAATGACTATATTTCAGAATTTGTGATGTGGGTGGCATAAAAGTATAGAACAATGACCTAACTAAATCTAACCAGCCTGCAAAACATATAGCCATTATTCATAAATCTATACTTGAATGGCTTGATGAAACAGGTTCCCAGTGTCCAGGTACAAGCTGAGCCTTGCATTTAGTTGGTAGCATTTTTCTTAACGTTTGTCCTTCCTAATTTCTGGGGCCTGGTTCTCCCTTCCCTTCGTTGGGAAGTGTTCCATGTTACTAAAGATACCACTGCAGTGTCTCACTATGACTGCAGAGAACAGGCTAGATGTGTTTAAACCGGTGTGCTGAAAATTCATCTTATTTGATTTTCTTATCTATTTATTGCGTGCCTAAATTCTTCCTCGGCACTGTAAAAATGATGTAGAAAAGATAAAAGTTAAAGCATGGGAGCATATGCTGAGCACTCACCAGGCCCTGGGTTCAGTCCTCAGCAACAGAGCTAAGCAAAACAAAGCCAGTATTAAACACCCTTTGTTTCCAGGTAAGGTGAGCATGCATTACTGTAGCTGCTGTCCATTTTGGAAGCCACATGCCTCTGCTAGAGTGCAGATAATACTGACATTCAGAGGATGCTAGAGTGCAGAGGATACTGACAGTCAATCAGAGGATGCTAGAGTACAAAGGATACTAGCAGTCATTCAGAAGATGATAGAGTACAAAGGATACAGACAGTCAGTCAGCGAACTTCCATGGCTCTATTTCGTATTTAACTTGTGAGAATCAGTATCTTGTTGGTGAAATGAGGGATTGGTTTGAAATCGTTTTCTGGTTTCACTGTGCTTTGAAATTATTTTGCATCTGGAAATATTTCTGACTGTGGTGAATGCTATAGGAAAATATGCCTGTCACTCTTCTGGCTAGCTTCAGGAAAGATGTGAGAACAGCAATTCACTCCTTTACACTATGGAATTATATAATTATTCCTATCTCAACTACAGTGGAGGCACGGGCAAGTCTATACTACTACGATAATGGATGCCCAAATTAATAGGCACATGACAACTGCTTAGTCTATGCCTGTTTGAAAGAGGTCACTTCTGATAACACTGAGCATTTTTGTTGTTAAGTGTATTCACTGCTTTGTGAAAAGGCAGATGTGAGAAGAAACCATGTATAATGGAACACTTGACTGAGTTGTCATTGGTTACAAGTGACATCAAGAATGGACTTAGTGTATGAGCTGGCATTTTGAAGCCTGTTGCATATGGTGAGATGCCTTGCTCAGCCTTGATGGAGGGTGGGGGGGAGGCTAGGTCCTGTCTCACCTGACTGTGCCAGGCTTTGTTGACTCCCCATGGGAGGCCTTACTCTTTCTGAGGAGTGCATAGGGAAGAAGAGGGGAGGGAGAACTGTGGTTGGTATGTAAAATGAATAAAAAAATAAATAAATGAAAACAGAACGGACCTAGTTTTACTTGTAGAGAAGTCGCTGCTTGAACATTATTACATTCTGACTTCATCTCATGAATTTACTGAGAAAAAAAGGTGGAAACCTTCTAATGCAGCAGGTTTTTATCATAACCTTGGTAATTGTTTCTAGATGATTCTTTCCATCCCAGTACCACAAAACACACCTACATTGATTAGTTTGCCTGTGAAGACATTTTGATATTCTGCCAAGATGATTTTTATATCTGGGAATATTCCAACTATGTATTATATGGTTCCGTGTTTCATCTCATGTTTAAAGTGCTCTGGTTATTCTTGCTTCAAGGAGATG
This sequence comes from Cricetiscus sungorus, assembly GCA_030556225.1. Classification (NCBI taxonomy): domain Eukaryota; kingdom Metazoa; phylum Chordata; class Mammalia; order Rodentia; family Cricetidae; genus Cricetiscus; species Cricetiscus sungorus. The sequence continues at coordinate 40,404,680 of JANBXA010000372.1, forward strand.
CTTGTATGATCTTGATTTCTTTGTTAGGTTCTGTTACACTGTACAGATTTATGCCATTTAAACTTGGGGCTGCTTACTAAATCCCAATGGTGTCTTTTTGTATAGATGGTGTCTTTTTATACAATATGTACAAAGTGAGTTGTAATATCTTGTTTCGAAGTTGGAGACATTGAGTGCTATTTAGATATAAAGAGTATCTGACTAGTTACTAACAGGAAAACTTACAAATAGAATATTGATGTTTTAATGTGAGTATCTTGTTCTGTTTATAGATATAATGACATGTTAGTGGTACCCATTATTGAGAACACTCCTGAAGAGAAGGACCTCAAGGAACGAATGGCTCTTGCAATGAATGAATACCCAGACTCATGTGCAGTGCTCGTCAGGCGTCACGGGGTGTACGTGTGGGGAGAGACATGGGAGAAAGCAAAAACCATGTAAGACTGAATTTGAGGATATTTGGTACAAATCACACTCCGAATGTGGAAATTAACTCAACACGTTTTAGGATTTAGAATTAAATATGAGTTTTCCACATGCTTGTTGGTCAACTGGTTTCATCTTAAGTGATCTGTCATTGTTATTTGTAGAGACGTGATTTTTACCTTGTTGGATCATCAAGACATATTGATTAGGTCAGCTCTGATTTAGGACTCTGTGAAGTTTGCTACAGAGAAAGAGAACCACAGATCTTAAATAATATAAAATTTTATTTAAAAAAATATAGCACACAATAAAAAATATAACTTTGTGTGAGTAGTATGTCTCCTGAGAAGTAAATGATATAGTTACACCATTCAGTGTGATTCCTTTGCATGTTTGAAAACTGTTGGGGTCAAAGTTGGAAACTTTTGGTATGAACTCAGTAGCAGATGTAGCAACAAAGCAAAGCTAATGTTGGGAGACATGGCAGTGAGGACTGGAGAACTTTCACCTGATACACATTCAGTCCTTTTGTCTTCTTTTCTGCAGGTGTGAATGTTATGACTACCTGTTTGACATTGCAGTCTCCATGAAGAAGATGGGAATGGATCCAGCACAGCTTCCAGTGGGAGAAAATGGAATTGTATGAGCCAAATGGATGCCTAAGTATCTTCAAGGAGAAAACAAACTTAATTATGCCTTAAATAAAACTTGACTGCTTTTAAATGAGTTGGAAATTTTCTTGATACTACTAATTTGTCACTAAATATTACCAATGGGCACATTTAATCTCCTCTACACTAAATATTTGCTTATATTCATACTGTTTTAGGTGGCAGAGCTGGAATAAACCTTTTTTTGACTTGGTATTTGTTTATTTTAAAGCATGTAACAGTGAAGTGTTTGCCTTTAAGTTAATTTCTTTTGTATGCACTCTTAGAGAATTCTTTTTCATCTTTAAAACACTGTTAGTAGAATTCACTGAGTATTTTCCACTTAATTGTGTAATGAAGGAATGAACACTTTTTTACTTTAATTTGATCATAAAATTTATATGAAACATCATAACTAGTATATCCTCCACACTTAATGTAAAAATACTTGTATAGATTTCCCTTATAAGCTGTAGTGCTTCCTTGTACAGGCTAAGTACCTATAATCGAAAAACTCCAGAGTCCAAAACTTAGAGTGTAGACATGGTGTCATAGCCAGAACCTACACTCACTACATATGGCATGTCGTAGTAAAGGAACAGATGCATTAAAAAATGTTGTATAAAATTCCCTCCTGTCTAAGTTGTTTGTGAAACAAATGAAGTCTGTGTTTATCCTTCATTTCCATTCCCAAGATATCTCATTGTATTGTATGCATATATGCAAATATCCCCAAATTAAATACTGCTAGTCCCAAGCAAGAAATGAAAGACAATCAATCTATAACATGATATAAGGCAGGATTATTGCTATCAGCTATAAGATTCAAATTAAATGATATCCAATGCAGGGTTTCCCATGAACTGGACAAGTACTCTACTGCTGAGGTACACTTCAGCCCTATGTATAATGAGAGAAGAGATGGTCACCACCATTACGATACCTCTCAGGTCATCATCTTCCACCTCTTGAGCTTATTTACCCCAGATCATTTCCTTTATCCATTCATTCACTTTACCCAGACATCCAGACTCTGTCTCTATCCATTCTTCCTTTATATCCTAGCTTCAAAATAGATAGATAGACAGACAGACAGACAGACAGATAGATAGATAAGTAAATAAAGAGTGCATGAACCAGTACTTTTACTACTTCACGATAAGCATCCTAACCCCTTGACCTCAATCCGATTCCCTTGGGAAAGATCTTACTCTTGGTTAAGCTACTTACATGGCATCTGACCTAAGCAGCAAGGCCTTGTGGGAACAAGTTAACTACCATGTTGGTGATATCATCATTATGACCACCTATCTCAGGTGAGCACTGGATATTGACAAAACAGGCCACTTGCAAGTTCCTAGCCTTGTTCCAACCTCCTTACTGTTATCCTTGCTCACTCTTCTCATTTGTTAGATCTCCAACATTACCAACTCTCACCTCACTCCAAGAGAGAGCAAGTAGATTAGTCCATGAGAGAAATATCTGGTGATTCCGCTTCCCAGGCCAGTCAGCCCCTGTGGCTGTAGCCAACTTTACCGCTTCTTTCAACTGAGTGATATAAGTCTCATCTTCCCACTATGTCTTGGACCTGTCATTGGCATCCTCCAACCTTCCCATAGCTGTTGCTTTTTCCAGCATTCGTAAAACACATACACCACACACTGGCCAAGTGCTTGCTACCTTGCCTTCAGCCTTCATCCAGTCGAGCATCTATCCGCTGCTCAGCTTAACAGGTCTCACCAAGAATAGCCAGATCTCCTTGTGTGCTCCCTCCCGAAATGTTGTTTTGCCTTCCATGCTGTAAATAAAACCAGTCTCTCTCTGAAGATACTTTCTCTTGAAGCTGCAATGATGCTTCCTTCTGCTTCCTCTCATCACTGGGCTTAGGAATAAGATGAATGAATTCCTTGAATGTCAAACCTCTGTTTCTTTTTCTTGTTCCCACAAACTTTCACTAATAGCTCCAGTCATCCTCTGTGCATCTTAGCAAGGCAGAAGAAACACTGCTATGTTACTGTCAAGTGGGCCTTGGGTGGTGCCAGGGAATTTTATCCTCATCCATTCACTACCCCCTTCCAGACAGCTGTTTGTTTGCAAAATTCAAGCATTTCCCTGTATACTCATTCTGCTAATGACCTTGACCGCTGGTTCACTACAAAGGTAAGACACAATCAAGAGAGAGCATCCATGGGCTTTCCACCCCTACATGTTCCAAACAGTACAGGTAAGCTGACCCTGCTGCCCACAGAGACCATATCTCCCTTTGCTGTGTTCATCACTGAGCTATTTCTTGTCTTCTGTATCATCAGTTTTGCTCTCTCTACTAATTCTTTACCTTTATTGCATGAGGTGGCTGTTAGTTAGGGCTTATGAATGCCTCATACCCAACTGCACTTGGGATACTGCCCTGCTCCTCTGCTTTCTGCTTTAGAGTTTCTGGTGCTCTCACTGACTAGTCCCACTTCTCTCCCAGGCTTGAGTTTGGCTGGCCTTTGTCTATATCACTCGACTGGAAGTGGAGGAATAGACAACCTCCCATGGTGATTGCACAGCTCCACACAGTGCTGGTCCCTCTTCAGTTCTGTAGTCTCAGCTGGTCCACTGTAGCATCCCTTGAACAGCTTTTCTCAAAACTCACTGATCTCATCTATTTGTGTGTGTGTGTGTGTGTGTGTGTGTGTGTGTGTGTGTGTGTGTGTGTGTGGATTTAAACCACAGTTGCACCCAGCAGATCACACATTTGTATCTTCAGTCATCCATTTTTTCTATCTCCAAAACCTTACCTGGCTTCTGATGTTGCCATGGCAATGTCTTTATATATCCTAATAGATCCAAAACTAGTTCCCAATTCCCTGAAGTTTACCCCCAGTTCCTTCGAGTTGCTCGGGCTGTGACTGATGGTGGAATGACAAGTCTCATACAATGTTTAGTTGATCAACACATCTCACCAGCTTCACACTCAAGAAGTATTTGCAGTCAAATCTTCCACCGCTTCACCTTTGCCGCGTGGCTCAGCACCCACTTTTTTTCTCTCAATCCAATGTACTGGAGATGTTCCATAACAGAGCTCCTTGCTCCAGCCCTTGTCCTATCCCTTATCCCAAAATTCTAATAATCAACACTAGCTCCCATCATCCCACTATCATGGAAGTCAGCTAGGATCTCTGCTCCAAATGCTATCTATGGACAACAGCTACAGACACTTTTCCCATTCCCCTCCAAGCCCATTTTTTGGTGAACCTTTTCATGTACTCTGTTCCAGTCACTGGAAACACTTGAATTTTCAAGGCACTTACATATTCTCTCCCCTCCTTGAAGTACATCTATTCCACACATATACTTAGCCCCTCTACTCATTTATGTCTTAATGTCACCTGGCCTCCGTATTTGGAACTGTATCATATCCCTCCCCACATAGAGTTCTACTTCCTGCTTTTTGGTTTTTGTTTGTTTGTTTGTTGTTGTTTTTAATTTTTTTTATACTGTCTCAGTTTGTAGTCCATGATGGTCTAGAAAACACTAGCCCAGGCCAGTCTCAAACTCACAATCCTCCTGTCTCAACCTCCCCAGTGTTGATATAAGTATGAGCTACCACCTAGCATTCCTTCCTTGCTTCAGTTTTCTGTGAAGTGCTTATAACCGGCAACTATGCTATAATTAAGTTCTGTGGTGTTTTTCCTTCCTCTGGAATCTTTACTTTTGTTCCATGGTATATCCCTACTCACTCAAGCAATATTTAATAAAGAGTTGATAATAAATATTTGTGGAATAAAACCAACTGCCTTTCCACCAGAACTTGAAGTTGTTGCTTTGTATTTTACACCTCAACAGAATTACTAGTGGTGGCTTCTTCTTGGAGATGTTTCTCTAGCCTTCTACTACACCAGATACCTATGGTTCCCTACCTACTTCTTGAGTAAATTCTTTAGGCTGAGGTATTGTCTCTCCCCCATTGCCCATAGACTTCTGTTCTTAATCATGCCTCTCTTCTATTCTTTTCTCGTAGACAACCCTTCTGTGAATAGCTTTAAACAGTGCCTATCTGTTGAACATGTGCTATTTCATCAATAGCCTCAATCCCTCCTTTACACTCCAGATAGTTATCATCTAACCTTGTTCATCATCATCCTTTGGCTAGCTAATACTAGCATTTAACCCTACCTACTATGACCCCACCAGTGGCATTGATTTTTCTTCCCTATACTCCATCACCTCACTTCATCTTCAGACATTTTTCTGGAAACTTGTGGCAATATTTTTTTGAGGTATAATACATTTTATTCACTATAAACAAGAAAATGCCTGCCATGTCATAATTACTCACTAAATATTTACTGAATTCTTTTGGTTTAGTTCTGTATTTTGAGACAGGGTTTCCCTGTGTAGCCCTGGCTGTCCTGAGACTCCTTCTGTAGACCAGGCCAGTCCCAAACTGCCTCCCCAGTACTGGGACTAAAGGCATGCACCACCATTGTCCAGCTGTTTTCTAAATTATTGGTGGAGATTTCGTCACTGGGGATCATGGCTTAGATCGCTACTGCCTAATCTCACTTGTCTTATTTTTAAAGTGGGACTAAGGATGAGATAACATACATGACTTAATACATAGTAGGTGTTCTATTAATTGCCTTCCTTTCTGTAAATCCCAATTGATACAAGACGAGTTTATTTTTTAGACTAGTTTATGAAGAGTTTGGGCTCATAATATTTCAAGATAGAAATTCTTCTGTTTTTAGGTGAAATTGAAGCTTAGGAAATAAATATACGGGATTTCAGCAAAGCAATGTATATAGACATCTTAGCACATTACCTATCAGCTATATGGTTTGCACTTCAAATACTAGCTTCCTTCCCAGGAAACCCAAGCCTAGCTTTTCTCAAAGTCATTGGCTTTCAGATAAACCATGGCCCCTTCAGTGCATCAGCACACCTCCAGTACAACTGGTCTGGGATTGAAGAACTGGTCCATCACTTTAGCCTTTCTCTTTGAAATAGTAGGACCAATGTTTGAATTGAATGAAGTTACAGCCCAGAAAGGCTGATTCCCAGTGTTTGGCATGGCAGTGTTCAGTGATTTGTGGAGGCAATAGGCATTCTTCCTCTTGACATTCTTCATGTCCTTGAGTTCTTGTTCTCCCTACAACTTCCTCAAATAGGATGAGTGAAAGATTAAGCTGACAAGAGCTCTAAAGCAAACCAAGTTTTATTAAATGAAGTGTAGTGCATGCATTCACCTTCCAACTGAGTAAGAAATAAACATTTTAGTCAAAAGATTATCATGTGTTTCTCAAATTATTTTTAAAGGTCTTTAATTCCAATAGAACTATTTTGAATCTCAGGAAATGCCTTGCCTTATGTTTAATTTAGTCAAATATTTTCCTTTCAAGACAGAAAACCACCAGGGTCTCATCAGCATCTCTGGTCAAAGTAGGCTGACAGGATATTTGTATCACTTCAAGATGTAATTAAAGTTTTCTCATCGAACTTCTTTTAAAATGAAACAATAAGAGAAAGAGCTCCCCCAAAGGAGCTCCTGTCTTAAGGGCTTGGCCCCCAGTGCAGGTAGTGTTAAGACATGAGCCTCAGGGATGTAAGTTATTGGATCAATAAATCCTTGGTTGAGACAGAATTAGGGGGGGAGATTATAAATAAATCAATAAAATATTATAAGTCAAACAAAGAAATTTGGAGGAATATGATTATAAAACATTATTGACCCAATAAATTGGTGGACTCAAAATTTGATGAACTATGTTGGCCCTAAGAAACCTAACATTCACCAAAACTGACTACTTCAAGAACTGTCTATTAAGGCACATTGGGTTTTCATTTATTATTCAGCTGTGTGACTGATTGTAACCTGTTTAATGTAACTATAGTGGTGTCTTATCTCTATTTTTACATGTGTTTTCTAATGACTGTCTACTTCATCCTACTTTCTATATCTTTTTTCAATAAAGATCTATCATTTCAAATGAAATTCTCTTCCTCTCTTCTCTCCAACTCTTTTCTTCTGTTTTTTCTTTTTCCATTGTGTGTCTGAATCTGTGGATGTTTATGTGGGTGTACATATGTGAGCAGGTGTGTATGACATGGTGGCCAGAGGTCAGCCTTAGATATTGTCTCTTAGGAACCACCCATCTTGATTTATTTGAGACTAGGTATCTCTTTGGCCTAAAGTTCACTGAATTGGCCAGCAAGTTCTAACTGTCTCTTTCTCCCCAGTGCTGAGATTAAAAACATGTACAGTGGCTTTACCTGGGTTCTGTGATCAAATTTAAGCCCTGTGTGTGTGGTAAGTACTTTACTAACAGAGCCATTCTTCATACTTCCTTCTTTTCTTTGGATTTCTTCCTTTCTCTTTCTTCTTTCTCCTTTCTTCCTTCATTTCTTTCTTCCTCCCTCCCTTTCTTCCTTTTGTAAGTGGGATCTTGCTGTGTATCCCAGGCTACTCTCAAATGTCATATTTCTCCTGCTTTAGCTTCACAAGTGGTTATAAGCATGAGCTGCTTATAGATGGCCTTGTATACTTTCTTGAAGACGTTTATCAAGCCACCACCATCATTTGCCTATTTAATGTGTTTTTAAATAATACACAAATTTCCCAATTCATGTCACAAATACTCATGGTTTCAAGGTTAATTCTATCCACTGTTTACAATACATATACAGCAAAGGGGATACTGTCCCAGTATACAATCCCTTTGCATAAATATTAAGTGATTCAATACTATACTTGATACTTATTAGCTGACTTATTACCCTTCTCTTTCTTCGTGCAGAAACTTTCCTGTTCATAGTCATTTCTCCTGCAGCTTTGAATGTAAAACTGATTGTATATGTATATAAATTTTGCTCATTTGTGCTTGAGTTATTTTCTAACAACAAATAAGTTAAAGTACTCTATAACAAAAAAAATGCAACATATAAATCAAAGCTAATGTCAAATGAAAGGTCCAGTCCAAAGCCTTGATGACCCTCTGTAAGCTCATCTGTCTATGATGAATGCAACTGACCTAAAAATACCCACAGAAGAGAACAACAGGAAAGAGAATGGCAATAGACATTCTCAGCACTTAATGTTCCTGCCCAAGCCTTGGAAATGACATTATTGTGAACTTGGTAAACTTACATCACTTTTCCCAAGAATCAAATACCAATCAATAGAGAATAGATGACTCTTGGCCTTCCAGAAATATTAAAAAGGAAGAATCAAATGAAATGTCAACCTCCCAATTCTACTGTGAGAGAATTGAGCTTAGGGAAAAATGCATGTCATGTTAACTTTTATGATTACAAAATGAAATATTGTCACTGTAGATGATGACAAAATTGGTCATTGTGGTTAATGGAATAGGTTGAAAAGTCTTTAATCCTTGGTTTGGACAGAATTAGGAGGGAGATTATAAATAAATCAATAAAATATTACCAGTAAAATGAAAAAAATTGGAGGGATAGAGTTATAAAATCTTATTGACCCAATAAAGCTTATCTGATATCTTTGTTAGATGTCTTTAATTTTTATGAGTCCTCTCATTAGCCATCATGAATCACTTAGTACAATAATAACTATAATAATGATTACAAAAAAATCATGCAGTTTAGCTAGCACTTTGACTTCTCAGGTCATCTTTTTAAGAATCATGTGATCCAGAGTCTGAACCAACAACCAGGGAGCCTGCATGTGTGTGACAGTTGTGTAGCTTGTTTTATCCGTGGGACTCCTGGCAATGGGACAAGGAGATCTTAGTAACTGTGCCTCATGCTGAATTATCTTGCCCAGCCTGAGTGCAGAGTGAGTTGCTTGGTGTAAAGGCAGCGTGATATGCCATACTTTGCTGAAGCCCATGGGAGGCCTGCCTCCTTTTGAGTGATTACTATTGAAGAGGGATGGATTGGGGGACGGAGAAGGCAGAAGGAGTGGGAGGAGAGGAGGGAGGAGAGACTGCAGTCAGTATGTAAAATAAATAAATTTATTTTAAAAAGTCCAGCTTAACATCAACAAAGAAAGAATGGTGTGGTTTAGGTGGCACCACTATCCTCCAATGAACACAAACTTCTGTGAGTTGGAGCTGTGTCCTATCTGTTTCCATACCTGAGTCTATCCATTGTTGACTATTAAAACTATTTTGTTTTTACCTAAGTACTTATGTTACAAAGGGTTGGAAGGGTTAATTTCTTGAAACTTGTAAGCCATGGGCCTGGGAATTTGTTTTAAGCTTCCAAACTCCCTGGCATTTGCTCAGCCTGAGTAAACAAATCTCAACCAATGCTCAGGAATTTTATTAGTGATCTTTAAAAATGATTAAAGATAGCATACATGTAGAGACATATTCAGGTTGACTTACCTCTCCTCATTACTTATGTAAAGTTCAGGCATACTCTCTGTGGCATTTCAGTATAAGTGATATTCATAAAGACGATTAATATGACAATATTAGAACTCTAAGATCCTATCAAATGAACAACTATTTCCCTATCTCCCTCTACGGGTTTTGTGTGTTTGCTCACTATTGTGACCAGGCTGGCCTCAAACTCTCAGAGAATTGCCTGCCTCTGCCTCTAGGGTTAAAGATGTGTGCCACCACACCTGGCTTTCCCTCTACCATTCTTGCACATATGTATACACATGTATGCCCTACACACACACACACACACACACACACACACACACACACACACACACACACACCCCAAAACCTGTTTCCAAATCTTTACTCTTCTTTTTGTGCTTCTCTTTGTGTGTTGGCTCAATTATCTTTGGCCACAGTCAAATTTTCTATCTCTGGAAGGAAAGAGGGAGCCTGGTAGCTCTAAGTCGGAAACCTAATATTTGGAAAAATCTCCAAGGCCAGAGAAAGGGATGTTATAATCTGCAGGCCTGGGTCCCATGTTTACATCTGAATCCAGAGATTATGCAGGACACTCATGAGATAGGGGATGGAGTAGAGGCCACCTGGCTGGTCACTAACAGTAGGTTACCATAGCACACATCAATTCCCAAGCACCTAAGAAGTGCCGAGTATTAGAGAAGATGAGCTGAAATGAGTGGGCAAAGACCCCTAGAAAATGCCAGTCAAAATGTGCAAGAAAGTGAAGTGATTCAGCTCAAGGTCATTGTAAAAGTATTAAAAATATTTACATTTACTGAGAAACAAGGTAACAAGAAATAAAAGTTCATACAGAACAATAAAAGATTTTAAAACAAGAGGCGAGAATTTAAAGCTTTTTCTTAAAAAAGAGAAAAAGGAAAAAGAAGATAATATGGCAATGAATACAATTTCCCTTATTAAATATAAATGGGAGGAGGAAATTAGGAACAAGGAAAAGTAGTAGGGACTTGAGTCTCAGGATGATAGCATTAAGAGTGATTTATTATAGGTTTGTTTTAAAGTAAATCATCTTGTTTCATATCAGAACTATTGGTAGTAATTTGCTTCTTAAGTAAGAAGAGTGCTTGAAGTGAGTGGCATTGACTCTTTAAAGGTTAACAGCAGCAGCTAAAACAATTATTTCAAATCACACTTTTTGTGTGATGAGCCAGAGTCACTACCTATGCTAAGTGGCATTCCCATCAAACTATCTGAAGCAAAGTAATATGCTTTCAAATGTTATCACCAACACAGCAAGGCATGCCATTTCTGGTGCTGAAGGGCAATCAACAACTCAAAGTGGAAGTTTAATTCTGATTTCTGAGGGGAAAGGCGGCAAAGTAGAAAATCAAAATAGGCCATGAAATTTAGAAAGAGGAGAGGAGTTCTTTGGGATATTTCTAGGAGACATATTGATTGCTGGTGGATGGCATTGATTAATGCTTATTGAAATGAGTTAATTGACACTATTGTGTGATAAGATCACCAGTGAATGCTGGCATAGAATTAAATGCATTAATTGCGAGAGAGAGAGAGAGAGAGAGAGAGAGAGAGAGAGAGAGAGAGCATTTAAAGGATATTATTTTGAAAGTGTGTGAGAGAGAGTATGTGTGGGAGCCAGAGGACAATCTCCTGTGCTTATTCAAATGCCTTATTTTGAGACAGGAACTGAAACTTACTGAATATGCTAGGCTGACTGGCCAGCATGCTCCAGGGATCTGCCTATCTCCACCTCCCTAGTCCTGGGATTCCAAGCACACCACAAAATGTGGGTTCTTGACAAGCACTTTACTGACAGTAGGAAATAGAGTTTTAACTACATTATGTGAGGATTTGGATTCAGAATCTCTTTAGATCTGCCTTCACTGTCTCTTAAGGCAGCAGTGGTGTTCAAGTTCACTTCCTTTCCAAACTTGTTTTGAGATGGCTTCTTTCATAAAAGGACTCCACTTTTCATGGTCACCAACATTCTCATAACTGCTGTGACAGAATTAGTTAATGCCTAATTAACTATTATGGAACATTGACTAATGTGGTGCTTGGTCATATGGCAAACCAAATGCCATGCAATTATATGAAATAAAAGCCTCCCTCACCTTCCTGTCATAGAGAATGGCCTTTTGTATGCATTATGTACAGAACTGTGAACAGACAAATGATGTTGGTAAGCTGGTGTGACATGGACCTTAAGTTGCTCATAGGCAATTTTGTTTGGCACATTGCTTTGAAGAAATTGGAATATGATTTCTTGTAGCTAACAAGACAGAATTAGAAATATATGAAAAACTTTCAGTGAAAAAAGTCTGTATGCATCTATTCTTTATAGCAAAGAAGAAATGCAGATTCCATAGCTTCCTCTGTTAACTTCCTAGGGTATGCAGAAGACACCTGCCCCAGAATGAAGACTCCAAGAAGGCTATGGACATGGCCACATTTTAAAATCTGGTGAAAGTAGAGCCTTTTAGAAGCAAAAACTCTCTCACACCTACATCTTAAAGGAGTAAGTTCCTTCTTGAGGAATGATGAGGAAGGCAATGATTGACAGTAGAGAAAACTAGGTAGCCCTTCTCGTATCTTTACTAGTGTTCTGGTTACATGGGTCTATAAAGATTTTCCCTAACCTTGTCTATCCCATTTGCTTTATAATTATCAGATATGTTTTTATTATACACGAATATTTCAGAAATATATGACATTAGAGTATTTATATCACATTCATATGTGCATGTATTAGTCCCCTAAAGGATTGGGAGCCATTTAAATTTTTTTTTACAATACAATGTGAAGAAACAGAAATACAGATATTGAAGTTGAAAGGTAAGACTAAGAAAGACATAAAATGAATGATGGAAAACTGTTGGTAAACAGACATATCTGGACCTTATATGAAATAAGATGGCAAATCTCATTAAAAGTTGACTTATTGATGTTCCTATTCAATTCATACAGTTTAAACTGAAAAGAAAGGCAACAAATTCAGCAGAATTAAATATTGTTACCTATCGCATTGCAGGGCTGCAGGAAGTTATGGGTAGGGTGTCTAGAGGCAGCCTCTATGTGACCTGGTGAAGAAGTATCTGGACATGCAGCCAGAACAGAAACTCAGAAGGACAACAAGCTAAGAAGAAGAAAGTCCATCACAACACAGCTGTAGCCACTCGCTTTGGCATCCAACCCATATGGCAAGCCCACCGTTCCCACAAGCATCAAATCAGCATCAAATGGCAAGCATCAAATGGTCTTGATGAAACAGTTAATTGTCAGATGTGTGGGTCAACCATGGGGAGGAGTTCCTTTGTGTCAGACGGTTGTGACTGCTTCTATCTTGAGAGGGAATCTCACATTTAAAAAACTCTGCTATATTGTGCGCCTGAGAACAGGCGACTAACATAAAGTCGGAGTCTGGATTCAATCTCATACAACCTAGGGTGGAAGACAGCCCTGGGAGTCAGTTCTGGAGAATGCGAGAGCTAGACACTAACAAGACAAAGAATGTAGGTGACAGGAGGCTTGGGCCAGCACAGATTATGTGGGGAAAGATAGATCCACCACCCTTGGGACCCAAGAGTCAATGTCTTCCCTAAGCATGAGGTCAGCAGGTGGCCCACTCATCTTTGGAGCTATCGGTCTCCACAGAGTTCATTGGTGTAGAGTCTGGAAACACTGATGGTCCAGTGGACTACTTGAAACCCACACCTCTCCAGCAGGGTGATTAATGTTGGGATGAACTGGGTTGACTTCGGAGAGTGGAAAAACATTCCTAGCTCACACCAAAAAGCAAAATGGGCCTGGTTTGCAAAAGGGGAAGCCACTGAAGTGAAGACATCTCTGCAAATCTCAGAATCTGTCCCTCCTCAGGCTCAGCAGCATCAACATCTCACACACAAACCATAGCAGCCCCAGTTAAGCTTACACTCTGGTCTCCAGTACATCCTGGAAGTCTTCAAGTTTCAAAAGCTAGAGGAACACACATGCACACACGCACGTGCCTACCCCTTCCATTTCCTCTGTATGTTTAGTAGCATTTTCCTTTACCTTTCATATGTTTATTTAATACAGTTTATGCATTTCTTCTTCATTGGCCAGCCCAGCCCTTTGCCTTTTCAGTGTCCCCTCTTTTTTTTTTTTTTTTTGGTACCTGTTCATGTTTCCAGTGATATTCTGGTTTTTATTTTACTCTTAAAAAAAAAAAAGCTTTATTTTTAGAAATTCTTCTTACATTCATCTAATTTGAGGTATTTTGTCATTTTGAGGGGTGGTTATTTTTTAGGGTGATTGGCTTTAGTCTTCAGAGTTTCAATATACAAAAGATGGGTTTCCTTGTGACAGCTTCATGTGTGTGTTGTTTGACTTGGTTTTCCTTGCTCCACCTCCTCCTCTCCTGCTCCCCATCAACCCACTTCCTGCTGGTTCTCTCCCCCTACCTCAAATGATCCTCCCTTCTGCTTTTATGTCACATGAATTCTATCACCCTCCACCCCTCATTAGATCATGCCCCCTCCTCTCCTTAAATCAAGATTACTTGTATGAGGGAAATAGATGGCATTTGTCTGAGTCTGGAATATTTCACTTATTTCCAGGTTCACCCATTTCTTTTCTTTCTTTCTTTCTTTTTTGCAAATGTTATGATTTCATTTTTCTGAATTAAGTATATTTCATATTTGGTGACCCTGATCTGGTCTATATATTGAGTATCTTAATAGTCAAATGGCTTTCAGTAGGACTTGGAGCAAGAACGTTCTGTAATAGTTCCCTGACATTAGAGATGAATGCCTAGAAGGTCCTATAACATTTGAGAGTATAAAAAATGGGAAAACATGTGATCTATAGCTTATGACATCTAAGTGGTAGTCATAAGGCTTCTGATCAAGACCATACTGTTTTCATGAGATAATTACCTGTCTTTTGAAAACTCTAGTGTTGGACCCTAGCAGAAAAAACTTGCCTAAGAGACACCAAGGGAGCATTGGTGGTCAGATGTTTGGTCAAACATCAGTGTAGATGTTACTCTAAAAGTATATATCTGATTACTATTTAAATCAAAAGACTTTGAGTAAAGCAAATGAGACTTAAAGAAAAAGACCAAAATCCTTTGAGGATGAAGGACATCTGCTTCCACCCTGCCTTTGGACCACAGATTGAAGCATCAACTTTCCTAGTCTCCAGCTGTCCTGATGCCTGCAAATTGTGGGTGTGCCAAACTCTGCAGTGGTATGGACCAATTCACTAAAAATTTCTCTCTCTCATTCTCTCCATTTCTCTACTTCTATCTTTCCTTACCCTTTCCCTCTCTTTCCTTGTGTGTATATATGTATACAGAGATGTTCCTTAACTTGTGATGAGACTGTGCCTGATAAATCCATCATAAAAACAAAAATATTTCAGTTTGAAAAAATTCACTAAATACCCATACCTTGCTGAACATCATATATCAGCCTAGCCTAACCTGTATGCGTTGAAAACACTTTCATTGACCTATAGCTGGGCAAAATCAACTAACAGAATGACTTTACTAAAGTACTGAATATCTTATACAGCTTATCAAATGCAGTATAGCATATAATTTAGTATTCATTATTTTTATCCTCATGATTATGCAGGTTTCTGGGAGCTGTGGTTCAGTGCCACTGCCTTGAGTCAAGAAGGCATCAGACAATTTAGCAACACTCTAAGATCAAAATGTGAAGTATGGTTGCTGATAAATGCATATCCACTTTCATACCAACATAGTCAGTCATTAAGTAGAGCCGTCGTAAGTACCACCTGCATACATTAAGATACTTATCTAATTATTGTTAATCTGTTTCTCTGGTGTATCCTAATACACAAAATGCCCATACATCCAAAATACTCATTGCTAAGAGTTGAGTTTTATCAGACCTGCCAAGTGGTGGATCATTTAGGTACCCACCCAGAAATGGATACATGGTGTCAATTATGAGCTAACCCAGAGGTCACAAGCAACCTGAAAAAGCAGATATCCCAGGGTTCCACATCATTTGTCACTGTTACACCAAGCCTGGGTTTTGTTTATGGAAGGGGCAATTTGATTTAGGCATGCAAGCCAAAAGTGAACTGAAGCTGTACTATGTTCTCTCTTAAGAAAACTGATACCAAACCAGCCTGCCATAAGCATGAAGAACAAATACATCCATAAACACAGTGACCATCCAAGTGCCCTGTGGTAATACCCACCACAGGGCACACTACAGAACAGGTATGAAGCAATTAGGAGGACAGGATGAATCAGCCAGGAGATGCCATCCAGACTCTAAACCTCTCTCTCCGATAATCCTGCCTTTGATTAATTATTTCAAGCCACACAAATCCTCAATGGACCACACCCCTAGGAACTAAAGACAGCCTCCAACTTTGACATTCACAGCCAGGTTTTATGGGCATATAAAGAATTTGCTGGAGCAGCAAGAGGAGGCAACAAGGAGACAGATCTGGAAGCCTTGATAGCATTAGACTGCATGGCTACGAGCTCATTACTCTCCCGTGTCTAAACTTGACCTGGAATTACATCTCTCTTCAGTGAATACACAGACACATTTGCCCAAATGAATGTGGTGATAGTGTCACCTCAAATGAGCAACTAGTTGTTTCAGATGTGATTATTATCCTCCTTTGATGTCTGCTTAGCAAATATGTCACATAGCTTGCTTCTTTGGGACCTCCCTTCCTGTCAACAGATATGGTATCTATATCATTGGAAGAAATCAAACTGCTATTCCTCAGGAAGAAGTCCATAACTCAACTTGCTAATCCAGTACACAAAGAGGGCCTAACTAATGTTGCCACCCAGAAAACTAATGAAAACTTCAATATTCTACTAAACTCTTAGTACCACTTCACAGCAATTGTAGGATGCTAAAGTAGAACTGCCTAATAACTTCTAGAAGTAGAGTATGAATGTTGGGGCAAGAGTAAGACGTCTCAGAGCACCAGTGATTCACTTGCCTACTTGTTCGTTCAATAGTATTTATTGAACATATCCCAGGCACTTTTTGAGATATTAGAGTTTTTTCAGAATGAAAGAGATATTGGGTGTCTAGAATTTCGAATGTGGTGGGATGATGAAAGAGATGACTGGGGCCATGAGTGGGGATGATTTTTCTAAGGATATAAAACAATAGACCTTAGCCTTCCTAGTTCTTTAGCCCTTTAATACAGTTCCTCATGTTGTGGTGACTCCCCAACCATAAAATTATTTTCATTGCTATTCATAACTATAATTCTGCTAGTGTTGTGAATCATAATGTAAACATCTGTGTTTTCTGATGGTCTTAGGAGGCCCCTGTGAAAGGGTCATTAGACCCTCCCAAAGGGATTGCAACCCACAGCTCGAAAACCACTGATATAGAGAACCCTAACTTAGCACATGTGGTGGGGAGCATAAGAGAGAGAAAAGGAATCAGTTATAGAAATGGAGAAAGAGGACTTGTAAGAGCTTAGTATAGTGTTTAGTAAGATATGAAGATCTCTAGGGCTGGAGAGGTGGTTCAATGGTTAAGAGCATTTTCTGCTCTTGCAAAGGACCACAGTCCCACCTCCAGTATCCACATCTGGTGACTCACATCCATCTGTAGCTCCAAAGGTACTGACTCCCTCTTCTGGATTCCATTGGCACTTTCACACATTAGGCATATACATACAGATTCTCACAGGAGCACATAAACTAAAAAAAAAATAGAAACAAATCTTTAATATATGAGAATTTCAAAAGGTAGAAGGTTGAACATCATAACCCACTAAATAATCAAGAATATGAGGTAAAGAAAGAAAAACCCAATAATTGCTAAAGGTCACTTGTATAAATTCTGGAAACTTTAAAATCTAACATGTGCTGTCTTACAGAATATTCCAGTGCCTGTACAACCCCACCGCAACAGTCTTCCACTCTGTGCCCTCTGATAAGAAGTGGGAGAGGGGTAATAGAAGGGGCTTTCCTGATAAGTATTTAAGGCCTTGATTGTTGATGTTTAGATGTTACAGCCTGTTAGCTGAGCAGTGTGGTCAGCAACACAAACAGATTTTTTCATTTTCTTTTTTAAATTTAATTTAATTTTTTATTTTACATATCGATCCCAGTTTCCTCTCCCTCCCACCCTCCCATACCCCCTACAAATATCTCCCAACCCATCCCCATCCATTCCCCAGGGAGGGTAAGGCATTCCAGGAGGAGCATCAAAATCTGTCAAGTCATTTGGGGTAGGGCCCCCATGTCTCTAGATTAAGGGAGTATCCTTCCATGGGGAATGTGATCCTAAAGTCCTTTCATGCACCAGGAATACATCCTGGTTCCACTGTCAGAGGTCCCTTAGACTTCCCAGGCCTTCTAACTGAGACCCATGTTCAGGGGGTCTGAATCCATCCAATGCTGGTTTCTCAGCTATCAGTCTGGGGTCCATGAGCTCCCCCTTGTTCAAATCAGCTCTCTCTGTGGGTTTCTGTAGCCTAGTCTTGACCCCTTTGCTCATCACTTCTCCCTCTCTGCAACTGGATTCCAGGAGTTCAGCTTAGTGTTTAGCTGTGGGTGTCTGCTTCTGTTTCTATCAGCTACTGGATGAAAGCTCTAGGATGGCATATAAGGTAATTATCAATCTCATTATCAGGGAAGGTAGCCTTCCCTTAAGGTAGCCTCTCCGCTATTGCTCAGATTTTTAGTTGGGGTCATCTTTGTAGAGCAAGAAAAGAGAACATAATAGAAGGAGCCATTATAGGTTTGAAGAGAAATCTGGCACTAGGGAAATGTCCAGAGACATACAGACATTTAAATCAACTATACATCTCAGTTCTTGAGACTCTGAACTTGACAGTGTAGTGTAAGAACAGTGTTTCATCTCAAGTTAAAAGGCTACAAACTCAATTCCTTCTGCCTTTACTTGAACTGTGGCAATGTGGACAGCAGAGAGCCATTTGGAAAACAGTAGGCACCATTGTAGAAACTCAGACCCAGCAGGGGAGAGGACCTGATGTCAGAGGACTAAGATGATACCACCTTAAAGAATATGCCTAGGCCACTCCTTGAAGAAGTGTGTCATGAAACTTTCTGGCTATGCACCACCAACTCAAGCTTAGCTTAGACCATTTATTTAAATTACATCCCTGTTTGATGAGCTGGATTACCAAGCAAGCAATCAACTTCAGCTGTTTCCCAGGACCTGGTTTTCTCTTGTGCCCTAAGCAGAGCATCTCGATCTCCATGCATTGTCAGTGGGACAGACTGCTCTTTGAAGCACACCCTACCTGTAGATAATGATCTTTGCTAAACAGCAGAGAGCAGTTGAAGTGTCAGGTCATCCTGTCCTGGTCCCAGGTGTAGAAAAAGCACTCTGTGCATTCATTAGCTTATGCAAATACAGAAGTCACTAAAAGTCACAGTCTCTGCAAAGATATGGAGCATGATGTCAGGACATGCTCTGGGATGCAGGTGAGGAGGCCTCTGGAATAACCTTTGTAAAGTTAGCCTTTATGTTAACTTTAGGGTCAACTCAATTCCTCTGAAATAAAAACACATCAGTGACAGTAGATACAGTCTCTAGTTTGGCTCAAAAATCTTGATATTCTTAATCTGTCCTACCATGCCCTCTACTGTGCCCAGCTAGTCCCAGGTCTCACCCAACCTATACAAACACATTATACAAAATATTGAACTGATCCATGAACTGATCTCATAGAAGCCTGCCTCTAACTCCTGTACCTATTGCTTAAGAAAAAGCCCCCATCACCCAGTGTCCATATGCCTGGTCCACAGGTTCTCCCTTCCTGTGTGTACTAACCAGAGAGGTAAGAGGTTGTCAGAGGATTTGCCCTGGCAGCCAGAAAGCTCATTATTTACATGTTAACAATGCAATGTTGCTGATGGATTTTAAAGACCTCCCTTCCCCTATGATAAAGCTTGATATACATATTCAAGTTAATCTACATACTAGCTTTACAACCATACGAAGAAATTTTAAGAACTCTTGGCACTCTTGGAAACAATTCTATTTTGTATAGGTTATTGGCTGGCTCCCCTAAAAGCAATAAAATTAAGTTTCTTCTTCATGCCTCTACTTGAATTTGAACGTACAGAAAGTATGCCTACATTGGCTTTTCTAAGTGAGGAACATAGAGATTCATAGGTATTGTATTTTGTTCTGAGTCTGGTGTTCATTCATTTGTTTGACATGTTTGTTGAGTGCCTACTATATGGTAAACACTACTAAGAGCTCAAGGTGCAGTACAAGGGAAAAAAATGCATGGTACTTAAAGGACAACACCCATGATACACAAGCTTATTCTCTGACCACACACACACACACACACACACACACACACACACACACTAGGTAGAACCCTGAGAAACTGATAACGCTATTCAGATTTTGGCTACAAGAAAGCAGCAATTTTATATTTCACAGGTTGTCTGTCTAGTTTTATGATAAAGAAACTAAAGTGTTGGTGCTCAAGAACAGATGACCTCAAGTTGTAAAATAAAGAATAGGAAGGTATTATTGTTATTATTATTAATTATTTGCTTGCTTACTTGAATGACTGCCTTAGTCAAGTTATTTAACTTCACCCATATTTCATTTACCAATCTGTAAAGTAAACACAAGATAGCATCTTATATTAAATGTAATAACATTTGTAAAGGGTTTATTATAGTTCAACTGTAGAGCATTCACCCAGTATAGCTAAGACCTTGAGTTGATCCCAGTATTCAACAAGAACGGCACTAATAAGCAAACTGCATATGGAAGTATGTAGAATAAATAGTCCATGTCTCTTGTTCAGAATGCGGTAAACATTATTTTTTAGGATTGCCAATCCAGCTTGAATTTTATATTCTAGAGTATATATTGCACTTCAGAGATGCAAGAATTAAGTAGAAAACTAAAGCATCTGAAAAGTAATTGACATAACTATCAACTAAAACAAATGAAAATTATTGAGTATTTTTATCTTCCCCCTTTCTTAAAAGCATTGTAGTTTTACCAGACACACTTTCAGTGCCAAGGAGCTGACTCCAAAGGATTAGAAAGGAAAGTCTTTCTGAGGTCCAGCTTGGCTGGTGACAAGCATCAGCTTTGCTGTGCTGAGTGACATGACCAAGTGCAGGCAGCCAAAGCATTGCACCTCCCAGCAGAAGGGCAAGCAGCAACCACAAGGGGCTTAGGCCTGCAGAGGGATTGCCTGCAAGTGAGGTCATGCATGATTCAGGGGTTCGACAGTCAACAGTGCTGACAAAGGCACACTGTTTCCCTGACGGTACAGAATCATATTACTGTACACACAAGTGTCCCACACCTGAGAGAGATGAAATTACACAGCTTAATCCCAGAACCAGATCAGCAAGAATCACTCTGACATTTCAGATAGGAGTTGTCTTCTGGCAGAGAAAACATGGTAGCAACTGGGCAGTTTTCACTGATGAGAAGGGCCTGGCATTGTCAGTTGAAATGGTCTTTGACCCTTGGCTTCCTTTATTAGTTGTGACTGATAGCTCAGGCATTTTATGTGACTCTTGGTTGTTTTGTACTCACCACTATAGTTCTCATTGAGGTGGCCTATGCATCTTAAATCAAAGCAGACTGTTATCATCAGATACTTGCCAAAATTCATCCCTTTCAGCAAGCCCTAACTTCACACTGACGAAGGTCAATGAAAAAATTACTTCTGTCCTGGAATGTGTCAAGAAACACACAAATAGGACTGTCACCCAAACTGAAGCCAGGCAGAAGTTTCACAGCCTTCATCTTTGAGTTTAAAGTGCTAAGACAGCCAGTGCATAAACAAAAGTCCACTCAGTAGCTCTGCTGAGCAACTTGCCTGAGACACACTGTGTCTGTTACCTGCCTGTGCCATAGGAAGGCCAGAGACACAGAAAACCACCAGGCAGTAGACAAAAGCAGCCATTCCCCAAAGCCAGCTTCTGCTTTTAACTGCAGACTGTTTTCAAGCTCTTTGGCCTTCTCCCTCTCGTGGGAAGCTAGCTTTGCTGAGAGTTTTGTAAAAAGTTAAATCCATGAGACATAGATTACCTGCCTACCAAATAAAGAACAATGAAATGAGGGTGAGCCAACATTTTAAAACTTACAGATTTCAATCCAGATCATGTATCAAAAAAGAAAAAAGGTACTGAAGATAGATAATATGCATTAAATAAAAATCTAAAATGGAAAAAAAAAAACAAGCTTGAATTACACAGTAAGTCGATGTTCTCTATCCTTCTCTGTTCCGTGACAAGGTATCTGCCCGTAGAGGCCACTTGCATTTTGGTTTTTGTTTAATGAGTCTTCCAGAATTATTTAATGATTTATTTATTTATGCATTTGTGCGTGTGTTTGTTTGTTTTACAGTGCTTCCTACAAACCAGGCAAGCATACGCCCTCTGAGCTGCCACCCTAGCCTTTGTTTTCCCTTTTCTGAAAATAGATTCTTTTCTCACACAATATATCCTGATTAAACTTCCCCTCCCTCTCCCCCTCCCAGTTCCTCCCCACCTCCTCTCCCACCTGGCTCCTCTCCCTTTCTGTCCCTGGTGCAAAACCATGCGTGCAGTGCAGGCCCTGTGCATGCTGCCTTGGTCTCTGTGAGTTCATATGAACTTTGATCATGTTGCTTTAGAGGATTTTATTTTCTTAGTGTCCTCCATCCCCTCTGGCTTTTACATTTTTCCTGCCTCCTCTTCTGCAGGGGTCCTAGCCGATTTAATACAGTTTAGCTCAGTGGTTCTCTCCATTCTAATGCTATTTCATAATTATGATTTTGTTACTGTTATGAATCATAATGTAAGTGTCTGATATACAGGAGATCTGATATGCAACCTCCAAAGGGATTGTGACCCACAGGCTGAGAATCACTTCAGCCCATTTTTTTTTTTTATCATTTTTTGGAGAGCCAACTGGTCTGAAGTACATAAAACAGACTTGTCTTTTCTGAGACAGTAAAGAATTTCAAGATACACTGCAGAGGGCCTGCACCAGTTCTCCAGAAGGGATTTTAGGGGCCCAGAGAGATGATTCAGTGTTTCAGAGCATGTTCTCTGCTTACAGAGGATGCAAGGTCACTTCCGGCACCCATGTCACACACTTCACAATTGCCTGTAACTCCACTTTCAGGTAGGTCCAATAACTCTGTGAGTCTCTGCACTCATATACAGATAGCCCACACATTTGCATAATTAAAGATAGACTAAATATTAAAAACAATGTTTTAAAAGGGCACTTTTGGATTTCCTTTCAATCTTGCACTATAATGCTGTAATGTGATATCTTTGTAACTACACAGACACCTCCATATTTGAATACACCTGGGGTGGGATTGCTAGATTAGAAACATGCATGCTTTTGACAGCAAATGCTTTCATGGGAGCTATTCTAATTACTCTCGGTATAGCAAGGTTGGAGAGGGGCTAGTTCCCCAAACACTGTCCAGGCCAGTGTGTTCTGAGCTCTTTGAACTTTGCAAAACCTAGGGTGTTCATGATCTCTCACTTTAATGTTTGTATCTGTATTTCTCCCATAAGGATATAACACTTCCTGTAAATTGAATCTCATTTTTAAAAGTTTTTGTTTCATTATTTATTTGTTCACATAGCTGCATTTATCAAGATATTCTTAATTCTCGTGTAGAAATTGAGAGACAGAGAGAGAGAGAGAGAGAGAGAGAGAGAGAGAGAGAGAGAGAGAGAGAGAGAGAATCAACAGCCTACCAAAGTCAAAACTGATCAAAAGCCAAACACCTCATCATGATCAACAGCATTCTCTTTTTCTTGGTTCCCTTTCAAGTCCTATCTCTGTTAATCCTCTCCAAGGAAACCAAGGTCCAATCATATAATGAGTTGCATCTCCTAGAACAAATCACAGAATCTGCTTGACCTACACAGATGATGACACAGGATATTCTTTGTGCCTGGAATACCTTTTCAGTGTTAAGCCTGAAACATGTCTGTTGAGCAAGTTTGTATTTTAGGCAAAGCAATTGATCCAGCCCCTCTTTGGGAGGCTTTTCTGCTTGTCACCCTCCCTGACCCTAATCAGCTATGCAGCATTTCCCTCCAATCTCTATGGTTCAAGTCACACTCTACAGGTCAGGCCAACCAGGTTCAAATATTTGTTTCTGTTATTTCTGTATCTTGTAACTAACCTGGGACTTCAGGATCCTCAGCTGTAAAATGGGTTAACAGGAATGCCCAGGAGGACTGCTCTTAAAATTAAATGAGCTAATATTTGTAAAAGCATTAATCAGTGCCTGTGCTAAAACAGTGTCGAACACAGGGCACATAGAATGTTCTTATAAACTAAGTATAAACGTGTTGATCCCAGTGCCAGGCTCAGCAACAAAGTCCCCCTTCAGGAGGCAGTCCAACCCAGTTTAGCTGTCACTCTGCTTCTCTATTTTTTTTAGCCCTTAGATATCTTAGACTTCCTTTTTAAGGCCATCATTTTAGTTGAAATATAACATAAATGTGTAAAATAGAATTAAGAAAGGTCTTCAAAACAAAAAAGAAAGTAAGAATATATGTTATCTATAACATAAGCAAATACAAAGTCTGATTGTTAAAGAAATACTGAGGGAGATAAGCAGAGTAGATTTCTTTAATTCTTGGGAGGATTTCTACTACAGACCTCAGATAGAGAAAGAATGTAGATAGTAGAAATCACACAAGAGAATATTCCAGAAAGGGCCCACCAGAGGCCCCTTGGAGATCCCTGAATCTTAGGGAGATTCACCTGCAATCTTACCAAACATACTGGAATGTACTCACAGCCAACATAACTCTGGGGCAAAGTATTTTCTAATTTGGATTTTGAAATTATTCTTATGTTAGTAACTCTTTTGATTCATAATTGATTACAATTTTTATATAATTATATTTCCAAATAATGAAATTATTTTAATTATTTTATAATTGGCTAATGATTGCTTTCAGCAATCACTAGGTACCCTTGAGAAATTTTAAGTAAAAAAACCCCAACTCATCCACAAATTGTTTTTACTATAATGAGATGTTTGTGAATATTAAGTTTAATAACTAATGAAGTTGATGTCTCCACATATTTTAAGTTCATATATCACAATGTTCAAGGAAACTAAGCATTTCTTTTTTTCCTGTCCCCCTGGGTCTTGAAACACTCTTGGCCCTTTATGTAGGCACTATTCCCGTAGAGCCATGATCACAGGTAAGGCAGGCCTGCTTGCTCAAAGGCCTGGAGGCAAGTGCAATCAAGTTTTACGCTGAATATGGCAAACTCATTGTCTTTGCTGAAGCCAAGAATCTATGTGGAGGATTAGTTGGATACATACTTCTTAAGGAAACCAGCCATCTTTATAATAAGTAAAGGCCTATACAAGAACAAACAAACCTATTTAGGCTGGGGAGTGTGGGGGACACATTACCTGTTCTCATCACTTGCCAAGAACACCATGCCCTCATTTCATCTCGGCTCCAGACACCAAGGCTGGGAGCTAAAATACTATTTTCTAGCTGGGAACAGTGGTGGATATCTGTCATCCCAGCAATTGAGGGACCGAGAAAGAAAATTCTGAATCTAATGCCTGCCTAGCCTCCACAGCAAGACTCAGTTTCAAGAAACAACAACAAATAAATACATATTAAATATAACATGTATATGATCATAAAGCTAGTGCTCACACCTTCTACAAGATAACCATTCTAGCATTTTGAAATCCCTTAATGCCTTTGTTCTTTTTCCCCTCATTATCACATTGTTTATGAGACATTGCTTGTCATTGTCATTATCCTTGGGACTGAGGCTGAAAAAATATTCTTCTCAGGGTCTGGTAAAAGAAATATCTGCATGGACTATTTAACATGGACATAGTCATCAGTTTTGGTATGAACATATACATATATATGTATATATATACATACATACATACATACATACATACATGTTCTTATGATGGGGGAATCAAGTAGATGTTTTACCCACCTCTAGGGGAAGACATTGAGCATACATTTGTATGGTAGTCACTGGAATTCTCAAAACCTGGGAAACTGAAGCCATGCTTATATTCTTCTCATTTCCAGAGAATGAGAAAATTGCCCAGGTGAGAAGAAAACAATAACATGCTCTACCAACCCACAGGTAAGCCGCAGTCTAAAACCTACAATTGATTTCATGCCCAATTCTTGCTACACCTAAGATTTGCATAACCCAGTGCTAGGGAGTTTTGGGGGGAAAACCAGAATTCCATCCCTGAAGCCAAGCCAAGCTTCCAATGAGTAGAGACTGGGAAAGCTGCCTTTCCCAATGCAATCTAGCTTCTGTTTCCCAATGGCATGTGAAGGACAGACATGTTCTGTTCTGTTCTTAAGTCCTGGAACCTGCTCTTAGTGATTAAGCCATTACGTGTAAGGACTATAGAAGGGCTAACAGGAGTTTAGCTCACCATAAATATGGTGTGGTTTGTATAATGAAACATAGCCCCTTCTTTAATTACTTACCTCACCTATTGTGAGTATTCTCAGGTCAATGGTTTTGCTTAGGTGCACATCTATCAGATTGATATTGCTATGAAACAATTTCGAAGACCTCTTGCCCACACCTAAACAGCAACTCGCTAAAAACAATGAAAGGCATTTCACAATCAGAGTGGATGTACTTTACCTAACCAATATGTAAATAAAGGAGTGGCTTAGTGAGACCAGAGGGACCTCAAGAAAACCCTATGTCCTGGGACACTGTGTGTGGAACACAAGGTGCTTAGAAAGACAAGGGACTCTTCTCTTTCTGGTGGTCACCCATGTCCACCAGATGGGACATCTGAATTGAATGTGGGACTTTGCAGATGATTCTGAACCACACACACACACACACACACACACACACACACACACACACACACACACACACACGAGCACATGTGCACACACATGCACAGGCAAACTGCCCCAGAAATTGAGAGAAGACAAATGTTGCACTGGTTCATATGTCTTCCTTTCTGGCTCACCTTTCTAGTGTCAAAGCTCAGTAAATCAGCATGGCCTCAGGAAGCAGAACCACAGACCCGATGAGACAAAAGGAAAACAGGAACCTGGTGAGAGGAGATAGAGAATGATTATAAACAATTCAACTGTCAGCAGTTAGCACCAGGCTGGTTTACTTTAAAATGGGAATTCCACCCTGGCAAAGTCTGCCTACCCTGCAAGGCTTTCTACAAGTGCCTAGATGATGTCCCATAAGGCTTTGCAAGTGGCCCTGGTGTTTTGCAGTTCACCCTCTCTGTTGCTGTCCCATGGCTGAGATTCCTCTGCCTTCTCTGACAATTCCAGAATCTGGGCCAAGGTTGAGTTTCTCTTTACTGGCAGATTTGCTAACTCAAAAGGAACCCAATTAACACTGTCTTCCTAATCGGGCATCATGTCCTTGAGCAAGTGACTTAAGCTTGTTTTTTGGCCTGATCTCCTCAATTGCCAAATGGAGACAATAATAGGACTTTGCTTCTAGGGAGTTTAGAATTCCCTGAAAGCATCCACTTATTTCTCTCTTGTATAAAATACTTTACCAAGGATTTGTTCTAGATGGTAGGGATATAGCTTAGAAAAAAAGACACAAAGCTTTGACTACACAGAACTTAAATTCCAGTGGGTAAGGCAGACAGAATGGAGTAATGCTGGGTGGTGACAAATTCTAAAATGCATAAAGCCTGATGAGGGCACAAAGGATAACAGGGAACTTATTTGCAATAGGATAATTATAAAAGTCATCTTTGAGCAGGTGGCATCTAAGCAAAGATCTGATTGCCTAGTCACTGGGACATCTATGTTACTTTCTAGATTCTTAAGTTCAAGACGCTAATGGGTGCTTACAACTATGGGAGGTACTTTATTTTATCCCTCAAATGTATCTCTAAGCAACATTCTGTTTATTTTTACATTTTAAATTTACATTTTTATTAATTGATTGATTGTGTGCATGGGGTGTGTTGGTATGGGCAATTGCCACAGCATGAATGTGGAGGTCAGAGGATGACTATGGACATCAGGTTTTTCATTCTTCCCTTCCACCATGTGGGTCCTGGGGACCAAACTCCATTGTTCAGGATAGGCTGCAATTGCCTTTGCCTGCTGAGGCATCTTGCCAGCCACAATTAAATAAGATTTTTGTTTGTTTTTGTTTTTCAAGACAGGGTTTCTCTGTGTCACAGCCCTGGCTGTCCTGGAACTCACTCTGTAAACCCAGCTGGCCTCAAACTCACATAGCCCTGCCTGCCTCTGCCTCCCTCAGTGCTGGGATTAAAGGTGTGAGCCTCCACTGCCTGGCTTAAGTGACATTTAAAAGCATCATCTCAGGTCAAACATAAGCAGTTTCCTTTTAATTATTATATCTTATTAACACAACTCAAAGGAATGTCTAAAATTGGATCTTCTGATTGTTGGTCTGTGAAGTTCACAATTAACCTGTTAGTACCTCAGAGGAGTGCAGTCACTCTTTTCTGGAATAATCCAGTAAGGAAGTAATAAGGAGGGATAGGGAAAGTATTTAGTAAATGTCACCTCAAATCACTCAGCAGTGCAAGTCTCCCACTGATGATAGGCAAGCATAGATAGTATCAGAGAGTTATCACAAACTACTCATGAATTATTGAATCTGCACGGAAGCAGTTTACTGTAAGGATAATTCTTCCAAAGCATTTCTTTTACACCTTGATTCCATATTCAAAATCTTGGGAAAACACTGTGAACTGAATTCCTTAGTAAATTTGCAGCCTTAGTAACCAGTTAGAGTAAAAGTTCTGAGAAACTCTGCAACCGAGAAATCTATGGAGGCTTATCACCCCAAAGTTTCTTGACTATAGAATCCCTCTCTTCTTTGATACTGAACCTTTCAAAATGCTACAAGAAAGGAAGGCAGAAAAACTGAATGAAATAAGCAAACAGGGAGTGAATGACCTGTCCTGTAGTTAGCTTACACCTAAAAGTGTTCTTGTGTCAAGTATCACAGAGACACTGATGTTATAAAAAGATTTCAGAATCCCTTCATGAGGAACTTATTTAGAAGTAATTCTTCCAAAGGACATGTAAACTACATGTTCTAAACCATGTCAAGATATGCCCATTGTAAGCTTTGCTCAAAGTTAATCTAAAAAAGTACATTCAACTATGGCCCATTTGAGCAGTGCTTAAACAAATCAGTACAGCATTTGGGAGACTTACTATGTCATCCCACATTTATCCTCTGCACACCAGTATCTTTTCTTGGCTGAGAGGGAGAGGTGGGGTTATTGATTGCCTGCTGGGAGTTGTACGTACCATGCAGCCTCTCTTCTGAGTGCCAAGGTGCACACCCTTGGAAGTGTGTCATGTGTGTAAATCTTATCTGTCATGTCTGTTATCTGATGGGAGAAGGTTAAGAAGTGCTGAACCAACATAAACCCCATGTTTTACACTTGAGAACATGGGGCCTCAGAGAGGTAACAGAACATGCTTAGATCTCTTGGGTGAAAGAAACTCAGAGTTAAGATCCCTGTCCTATCCTCTGACTAAGAACAGCCTGAACCTCTTCTGAGGTACATGTCTTGGGTCACCGTCCCTAGAAGCAGAGTCTAATAAAAAAAATGATAACTTAGATTTAATGGAGTGAATATTAGATTTCTGTCCATCTAGTATTCTTCTATGTCAGTCAATAAAATGGCAATGTTCCAGCATGGGTTATTGTGCTTGTTAAACCCAAAGACGTCTACCAAACATTGTGTCTTCCTTTTCTTTCTAATTTCATTTTAGTTGAATTTTTTTAGGAATATCTTTTATTATTTAACAATCTCATGTGTATATACAATACATCTTGATCATATCCTCCCCCTCTTCCTTCACTCTCTCCCCTGCTACTACCTGCTTGTGCACCCTCCCATCTTTTTCCTGTTCTTACATAACCCATTGAGTGCAATCAGTGCTGCCCATTGGCACGTCAGCAGATGTTGCTGGTTTGATGCTGGGCATGTGACAACAGTTGTAGTGGGGTTTGTGAGTGTGGTTGTCATGTCAGGTCCAGAAGACATGATTTGACAGCATTCCTCTTCATTTTCCAGATCTTATATTTTTTTGCACTGCCTCTTCCAAAATGAATCCTGATCCTTGGCCAGGGAATTTATATGGATATTCCATTTGGAGGTCAGCACTCCACAGTCCATTATGTTTATATCTTAGTTGCATAAGATACGAGTACAACAACTTCTTAAAACAATTTTATAAGTCCCAGTTGACTGGACTCCTTAGGACTTCACAATGCAGTTCATCGGGTGTTATCTCCTACTCCTTGAGGCATGTGTGCCTTGCCAAAGTATTCAGAAATATACCACTTTGTCATGTGGCCTCTTTAGCAGGTAGTGGATCAGTGCAATGGTCTACTACCATCACTATGTAGGTTACACAGAAGGGGGGAAACAAATGCATCCCTGAGACAAAACTTCAAATGTGGTAAGTTGTTGTTTATCACATAGGCTGCACGTCAACACTTCCAATTCCTTCTGAGGTTTTGTTATTTTGTTTGTTATTTTGTTTGGTTGTTTTTGTGATTTTTTTTTTGGTTTTTATTTGTTTGTTGTATGGTACAAATCCAGCCTAGGCAAGTGTTTTCTCTCTCTCTCTCTCTCTCTCTCTCTCTCTCTCTCTCTCTCTCTCTCTCTCTCTCTCTCTCTCTCTCTCCCTCTCTCTCTCTCTCTCCCTCCCTCCCTCCCTTCATCCCCCCCCTCTCTCTCTCATGTGTGTGTTTATTTTCTTTAGTGAAAACCAGCTATATAGGTGGGGGTACTACTTTGTTAAATTTACAGTAGCATATGGACCCTCCTAAACATTTAGCTTTCCATGAGCCACTCTGAGAAACTCTATGAGGATGTTTTGAGTGTGACCTCCCCTACATAATATATATGTACAAAGCAATCTTCCATTGTCTATTACAGTCTTTTGCTCTTCTGTGTTGAACAATGAGTGCAGGAGGATTTCCTTTCACCCTTCCAACCATAATTGTGGCAATCTGTGGATTCAATACAGCTCTAAGACATCCTCAGAACTCCACTTTCTAGCTGGTGGCATTCTCACAGATCAGGACAATCTTGGATCCAATAATACTTGGAAGAATGGAGATTCCTCTTTCCTTAGGATATAGTTATCTTTGCAAATACCTATGACTTCTGTCGATGCAGAACTGGATGAGTCATGGCAAGACACTTGCCGTGGTGCTTCAGTATTTTATTAAATGGGATGAGCCAACACCTTTGTCTTCACTGGATTCTGAACCTAAGGTCTGACTCAGATCTGGAAACAGCAAGAGATCCTAATTTCCTGTTGTAATGGCTATTCCCTGCATTCTGTTCCTCCATTCTCAATCTTATTTGATCTTATACAGAGGGACATTCTGTGTGTACATGTATATGTGTGTTCATGTATGTGTGATGTATAGGTAATGTGAAGATCAGACTTCATGTTAAGTATTGTCTTAGTTACAGTTTCTACTGCTACAGTGAGACACCATGAACAAAAATAAGTTGGGAAAGGATTTTTTTTTCAACTTGTGCTTCTACATTGCTGTTCATCACCAAAGGAAGTCAGGACAAGAACTCAAGTAGGGCAGGATCCTGAAAGCAGGAGCTGATACAGAGTGCTGCTCACTGGCTGACTACACATGGCTTGCTCAATATTTGTCCTTCCTTCCTTCCTTCCTTCCTTCCTTCCTTCCTTCCTTCCTTCTTTCCTTCCTTCATCCCTCCCTCCCACCCTCCTTTCCCCTTTCTTATTTCTCTCTCTCTCTTCCTCCTTCTCTCCTCTCTTCCTCCCTTCCTCTCTATTCCTTCCCTCCCTCCCGCCCTTTCTTCCTTTCTTTTGAGGGAGTGTTTTGGTTTTTCAAGATAGGGCTTCTCTGAGTTCTCTGAGTCCTGGTTGTTCTGGAATTCACTTTGTAGACCAGGCTGGCCTCCAACTCACAGAGATCAGGCTGACTCTGTCTCCTGAGTGCTGGGATTAAAGACAAATACCACAACTTCAGGCTTCAGGCTTCAGCCTGGCTTTCTTATAGAACCCAGAACCACCAGCCTAGGGATGGCACCGCTCACATGGACTGGGTCCTCCTCCATCAATCACTAAGAAAATGCCTTAGAGCTGGAGCTTATGGAGACATTTTCTCATTTGAGGCTCTGTTTTCACTGATTATCTGGCATATATTAAGTTGACATAAAACCAGACAGTATAAGTGTCTCCCTCAATTTCTCTCCACTTTATTATTTACTTTTATATTTAATTTTTTGAGACAGGTTCTCAGTGGACCAGATGTTCACCAATTTGGCTACACTAGGAAGTCAACAAACCCTTCAGAGAGCCTCATGTTTTCTACTTCCCAACATTGAGATTGTAGGCATGTTCTACCATACCCACATTTTTACATGAGTGCCATGAGTCAAAATTCAAGTCTTCATGCTTGTATGCCAAGCATTTGACTAGTATAAATAATTTTATTGGCCACAGTCTTTCTTCTTAGAAACCTCATGTCTCATTAGGTGTTTTCATTAATTCATTAGGTCAGATTTTCCTGGATAACAACGCTGCTGACAGTGTTCACATGAAAATGGTCTCTGATGTTAGAGTGTTTTCACCTGGCCTCTACTGTACAGTACTCTATTAGTCTCACTGATACTGGGATCCAGTTTCCAGAACCATATCTTCTATTGTCATCCCCTGCCGAAAGACAACAGCCTTTGCAAAGCTGTTCAGCAGTTCTAGTACCCACCCTTAACCCTTCCCAGAATATTTCTTTACACCTTGGTAAATGGAGGAACAGTCATCTGGTGGGTTTTCCAGTCTTATGCAACTGACACATTATGGCACACTCATTTTTTTTTGACTCTTACTCCCTTCCCCTGAAGCAGATCTACAAGCTCCCAAACAGATTGACATCTCCATCACATTTAACACAACTAATCACTGTCCTAGTAACAGACTAGCTTAATAGAAGCCTTTAGCTAACTAGATCTTGACAACTGTTCTCTTACCCGTTTGTTGAGCATCCTCATGTCCCACTCCTTATGTTCCTGCTGGAATGTACTAATGCAATGGCCAGTTCTTGTACCTCTTTTGGCCTATAGTGCCTCCCCTCCCTTTACAGGTTTAGTACTTCCCCAGTAAGCTGATATTTGGTTCTAATTATAGGGCTGGTGGCTAGAAGGGAATATAGTTAGCTGATCCAAGAACAACAAGCATTATATCAAAAGACTTCTGTGTATTATTTTTGAGAAATAGAGGGAGGGTTATCCTCTAGCATATAAGGGGTCATTTATGTTGACTAAGAATGTTCAGGTAAATCTGAAATCTGGGATTCAAGGTCTTCCTGTGCATTCCAAGTATGAGGGTTTTGTGCTTTTCTTATTAGGGTCCTGCCTTTGACATGGGGTATTTGCTTAAACTAAGGGCTGTCTGATTTGGAGTTCCGCATTGTTAATAACTAGGCTTTATGCTTTTTGGTTCTATCTGCTGCTTAGCTGCAGGAGACACAAGCTTTAAATGACATCAAAGGGATTCTCTGCTTTAAATTGCTGAGTAACTTGAACCTTGCATTTTCTTCCTTGCATGAATCGATGACACTTGACAGAAGTCTCCCCATATTATCCTTTAAAAGTGATTGTCCCACCTCTCAAATGTCAGAGATGTGGCTTTAGCTAATATTAGCATAACCTACCTGCAGGTTGGCCCATCCCAGCTGAAACTCACACTGCTGCAGCATGCCAAATACAGTGACCACTTCAACCAATGCCACAGGAGTCCTTATTTTCATCCACCAGTGAGTGAACTACCTCCAGGATCCCATATTTACAGATCATCTTTTATGGCTACCATCAATGCCATTTTAGATGGTGCTTCCCAGAAGCAGAAACTGAGCTGTGAATCTTTGGAGAGCAGTCTACTTTACTGTCAGGAGAAGGAAAAAGAAGCAGAATAGAACATAGGGTTGGAGAACCTAAGTAAGACTAAGACTTGGACGAAGACCAGCAGAAGTCTGGTGGCACAGAAAACTCTGCAGCCAGCACAAATTGCACCAAAAGACTAGGCATCCTTTGGGGAAAGATGTAGATGTCAATCTCTTGAATCTTCATGTCAGTCATTGGCTGCTGGTTGTCTTTAGGATGTTCAGGGTGCTGTCCTATGAGTGAGGTCATTTTTTTTTATCACATAGAGCCTCTGACAGTTACAGGTGACTTATTTATTGCACTTAGGCATGGGTGTCATCCAGGTAAGCTGGAATCAAGGCAGGGAATTGATGGAATACACTATGAAGAGCTTCTGTAAAAAATGCTCTGAGTAAGCAGTATCAGTAGATAGCCAAAACAACATTTAGATGCAACTTGGCAAACAAGGTCAATGAGGAATATTGACTTTTATCTTCAAAACCACTAATCATATTTCAACATTGATAAAAAATTCTGTACAAAGAATTTCCTAGTTTCCCATATGGCATATAAACTATTTTGTATGATGTAGAGACAAGCAAATATTTTTTTACAGATTTGCTATCTAATATATTCACACACACACAAAAAAAACAAAAACAGGATACAATGTGTTAATCGGCTTCCTGTTACTTTAAAAAATACATGACATGACAAGAGGTCACTTTTAGCTCACAGTTTTGACAGGCCATGGCCGCTTGGCTTATGGCAGGGCAGTACATCATGGCAGAGAGCAAGATATGACAGAGAAGAGCTTACAATTTCATTTGAGAGCACACAGCTTCCAACACGCAAGCCTCCTACAATACTCTACCTCTAAAATGTCCCATTGTCTTCTAGTATCAAGATGAGAACTAAGCCTTTGACACAAAAATCTTTGGGATCCAGTACAAATACAAAATGTAGCAAAAAGAATGCATGTAATATTACCTATCCATGTTTTAAGATTGGATACGGTCATGAAAAAAAATTATGCTGTAATTTAAAACAATGGTTCTCGAATAGTTTGTTCTGAGGACCATTTTATATTCTAGAAGTTATTGAGAATCAGCAAGTACATTTTTCTTTGTGAGCTACAGTTATTAATATTTACTGCATTCAAAATTAACATCAGAAAATGTAGAAATTAGGTTGCACAAGTACACAGTCTGATGGAATTCTGATGTTATCATAATACATAGCTTCTAGAAGACATTTTGTACAGTCATGATGGAGTAAGAGTCAGCAGACAATGGGTTGATGTTATAAAATGATTTTTGGTCCTGTGGGCCACCTGAAAGACCTTAAAAATCACACACACTGAGGATACTATAATAAACCACTAATTGCTATTTTAAATATTTCTATGTTTTCTCTTGGCTGTCTTTTATGTTTTCAACCTTTCTACAATATGCACCTTTGGTTTCATGATTATGAAAATGAAAGGAAAATTTAGAAGGAGTGCATTCAGTTGGAGTGCATTCCTTGAGCTATATTTTGAGATTTGCAAAAATTCAAGAATAACGTGTTTTATGTTCCTGAGCTTGTTTTAGATGCTTTACACAAACCAAACCATGAATGAAAGAAAACCTCTAGGGACTTCCTGGAAGAAGGCAGGCTCCAGTGGGGTAGCCTTTTCCTAGAGTATTTCCCCATCCAACTGCAGGGCTATTGCCTCTAAGTAGTATAGTCATTGATTTGAGGACACCATCCATCCACATCATCTCTCATTGTAAAATGATCACATGAACACAACCCATGGTCATCTTGACTATGTCTGTGACTGTGCTCTCTCAACTGACATATCACATCAATTCACCACTTGACAAATGAAGGTAAATGCCAGTGAGCAGAGCCTACAAGCTGACCAGGGTGGATAGCTAGCGGGTCCTGCTAAGAGGATGAGATCTTTAAATTCAGAGTTTAGTGTTGATCTTATCACCTCTGCTCTGTTGGAACTGAGTCTAATACAGCCCATGCTGGCCTTGAATTCACTGTGTGGCCAAGAAAACCTTGAACATCTGTGATTGTCTCTATTCTCCCTTTAGTTCCTAACTAGATATGGATTATACTACTGAGATTCTATAATATAACATGCTGTGTATCTTTATTAAAAATAAAATGACTTCATCTTCCTAGCTAATCTGATGTTCCTGGAGGGGTTGAATTTATTATTATATTATAAAACCCATGTCATTGTGTCTCCAAATATGCACTACCCATATACCAATACCACTGACTAAACAATGCCCTTAGCAAGGCAACTCTTCCAGGTTAAAGGATACCCTCTAAGAATTAGTAGCAGGTTCTAGTCTTGCTTTACCACATTTTAAATCTGTAGCCTTGGGGAGCCACTTAGTCTCTCTGAGCCTTAGTTTCCTCATGTGTAACATGGAGCTAAAATCCTCCATCTCACAAGGCTGTTGTGAGGATTTAGTGACTCAATTTAAGTCCCTGGTGCAGTTCCCAATACCCAGTGGTTGTCTAATAACTACTGCTTCCTTTTTCCTTTAGTCATCATTTACAGTATTCGCTTTCAGAAGGGCTCCTAGGCTGGGTAAACAATGTTTTGCCTTTAAAAAGAATACAGTCGACTCTCCTCTAGTTACATGAGTAACTTGGGCCACCCTAGTGCCCAGTGCTTAACTCGCAGCAGTTCACCATGTCCCCTGAGGCAGGAAGTGAGGGATCCTTCCCTAAGATAAGGTAAGACACACACACCCTTTCTGGAGCAGTCACATACCAAGCCAGGGTAACAAGAGAAATTTTGGGTTAAAAAAAAATATTTCAAAGTACAATAGCTTCCTTGTAAAATAAGAGTGCCTGTAGGAAGGAAGTAACTTTTACTGCCATCTGGCTGTCTGAAAGGCACCATAGGTATCTGAATATGCTGGTGATCTGGCTCACCTAGGCTCCTCCCCTGAGACCCAGCCCTTCCAGGGCCTCTATCATTTCAGCCAGATGAGGCAAACTGAACATTGGAATCTAAAGGGAGTCCAGGCTAAGTCAGTGTAAGGAGAGGGGAAGGGTTGTCAAGGAAGAGGATGTAGAAGGACTTGGGAGCCCATTATCCTCAGGATTGTGAATTTAGTTCTCCTGGAGGGTGTCCATTCTCAGACCCATTGCAGACTCCACACAATGAGCTCTGGAGATCAAGCTACCAGCTGCTGGCCAGGGAAAGAACAGTCCCAGTCATGTTTCTGATTGATGTCAAGGCAGTCCATGGTGAACCATCCCTTCCTGACCCCCCTAAATCAACAGCAAAGCCAGGACATTGTTAGACTGCTGCCTGCTCTCCACTACCCCCATCTCCTTCATCAGCAATAGAACCCCTCCATAGTTTAGCTCAATATTTGGTTGCCCTGGATGCAGACTACATTTCCCAACTTTCCTTTCAGCTAAACTTGGTTACAAGACTAAATCCTGGTATATAAGATGGAAATGGAAACAGATGTGCAAATTTCATAAAATGTTAAAGGTAGAGTAACTGCCTCTTCCACCCAGTAAGTTGCAATTTGTATGTTCTGCCTGGACTAGCACAGTTACACTGATCCATGAGATGGAATCTTGATGTTGTAGATAACAGAGCATAAATCTAGTAGGATTCTGGGGCTTTGAAGACTGTGGCTTTGCATTAACAGCTGGCAACACATAACAAGCTACTCTGGAGCAGGTTCAAAAGCTTGAGTTTTCTAGTTCTTTGAGAAAAAAGTCATGTAGCCTAATGGTGTTGAGTAATATCTTCTAAGTGTCTTCCTGTGTCTTGGGTCTGTCTGAGGCACTGTACATGCATTAGTTCACTTAATCCTCACACCAATCCCATGAAGCAAGTGTTGTGCTACTCTTGTTCTGTAGATGAGGAAACTAGAGTGAGGCAAACCAGCAAGCTTACTCAAGTTCACATGAGCGGACAGTAGAAGTATATCTGATCCCGGATCACCAGGCTCTAAGCCCACTCCTAGACACCTATGACTGGAATGCAGTGGTGTCAGAAGAGCACAGCAGATTAGTTCGGGTGGTTTCTGCTCTTATCTCCTCTCATCCAGAATTTGCTTTTTCTTTCACTAACTGCAAGATGGACTCTGTTACTTTCTATAGCAGCCTAGAGGACCATTTGTGTGTGTTGTGGGGGGGGGGGGGGGGATAGGGGATGCATGGAGCATCATTGTTCTAAACCAAAAATCCATTATGAAACTAGAAGTCTGGAGTAAAGGATCTTCTTTTTTAAAGCGGGGTATCATAGTCTAAGCTGATCACCATGGACTTGGTTCTATCAGCCTAACATTGAGGGGCATTCAATCTCTGAGACGTGGGCATGGGTGTGTGTGGCATTCAACATGTTTTATCATTGTTTTTCCAAAAAGTCAAAGATGAAGTCAAACTCTGCGTCCACCTTGTGCATGGCTGTGTGTGACATCTAATACTCTCTGGCACATAGTAGAGGCTCATATATAAAGAGAAGGGTAGAATTCATCACATATACAGATATTTGAGAATAGACAGTCCTGGACTTTTTGAACCTTGCACTTCAGAGCAGATACTCAGAGCAATAGCACAGAGATAGCATATCAAACTGAGGTAAGCACCTTGAAGGAAAGAAAGGATGTGCTGAGAATGTGGCGTAGCGTATGGTGCATTTGGCTGGTAGAGGTGGGGATGGCAGGGAGGCACATCAGAGCCCACCTCCCCAGAAGAAATGATGCTTGAGCTCAGGTTGGATCTGGAACAATTTTTAAATATAGTACTATGGGTCATTTGGGTATCCATCCTTTGTGGCTGGGTGACAGTGCCAGGTAAGAAGCAATACTCTGCATACTGTACTCTTGTGACTCTGTCTTGACCTTCTACCCACTAGATGTCAGTAGTTCCACCATCTGAGCTCTACTTGTGACAATTGAAATTCGTGCAAACATTGTCAAAGATCCCCCATGGGGCAAAATCCCATGGAACTTCAATAGAGCTGAGGAAGAGGCAATGTGACTGAGTAGACAAGTGTGGGGATGAGAAGAGGAAGTAAGATGTATTAGCAGAGGCCATGGGTAGGAAAGCTGTATTCCTGGAGCTTCCAGATTGCCTGGGCAAGGACTTCCAGTGATAGAAAGGGCCAGACCCCAAGGCTGAGAAAGAAGGAAGGGAATTGTCTGCTTCCTGGAAAAGAAAACAGAATATACAGGATGGGGGTGCAAATCTGCAAGGCTAATGACAGGATCTCCTGGCTAGAAACACTGGAATCCAGAGAATGAAAAGGTTTCCATAAATTCAGAGCCCAGAAACAATGTCAGTGGACCTGGGTGGTTACATGCAGCCCATATATACAGCCTGGTTCCCAGGACTGATGAGGGGGTGATACATAAACCTCTGTGGGCTTCATTCCATAAATCAGCAGACACTCCCCAGTGTTTGCATTGTTAATGGCAGTACCTAGCCCTCCGGTGTTGCTGCAGAGACTTGTCCTGAAGCTGCCTCCCCTCCTGGAACTGCCCAAGCCAGTTGGCAAAGGGGAGCAGGATGCTGGGTGATTAGGTCTGAAACTCATTTTAAAATCAGAAAGAAAAAACAAGGCCTGTCAGCAGAGATGTAGGATTGGTATGTTGATGAGATCCTCCAAACAGGTGAGGGTGTCACAGAGCCTTGGAGGTAGAGCTGACCTGGGGAGGGACCCCAGAGCCTCCAGCTTCTAATCCCTCATTCCCTGCCAGAAAGTTCCCAGCTATCCCTGCACTGGGTCATTGTAAAACAAGAGAGGTCCCCAAAGTCAACCCCTGTGGTACTCAGCTTCCTCTACTACCTAATACATGTTGATATAGTTCTACGTTAGTGATAAAATTGGGAGGCTAGTATCAAACCATCTAGAGAACATCTTCAGTATAGATACCCCAGCTCATGCTCCTAATAGCCACACAGACTCTCCAGGGTTTATGATGGTTCTGAGTCCCTGTGTTTTCCTTTTGCCTGAGGCTCTATTAACTATCTGCTAAGACATTGACCCTGGTAGTCTTAATCTAAGATGTTTATGTGTTTCTTTGTGAACTTCTTTTTGCATTAATTTTTATCGTTTTAAAGTTCCGTGTTTAGGTTGGAGTTATAGCTGAGAGGTAGAATGCTTGCCTAGCCTGTGCAATGATTTGGGTTGGATCTCCAGCAGGGTACATACATACATATGTAAATATATAATCATTCAGATATCTATCTTGGTGACTGCATTTTTTTAGTGCCACTTAAACTTCATTTTGTTCTGAATTGTGATTTAAAAAAAAACACACAGAACACACAAATTGTCATCTTAACCATCTTTAAGTGTATCATTCAGGCATTAGGTACATTTTCATTGTGACATAGCCATTGTCATAACTCATCTTCAAAACTCTCCTCAAAAGGAAACCCTATGCTCATTAAATAACTTCCCATTTCCTACTCTGATTCTAGCAAACCACCCTTCTGTTTTCTGTCTCCATGAATGTGGCAACTCTCAAGTACCTCACATAGGCAGACTTCTGTGATATTTTTATGGCTGGCTTATTTTAGTTAACATTATATCCTCAAGGGTTATCCACATTGTATTGTGTCAGAACTTACTTCCCTTTTAATAACGAATAACATTTGTGTAAGTTTGCGTGTGTGCATTTGTGCATGTATGTGTGTGTGTTTTCTGTGTACCTATTGTTTCTGGGTATGTGTGTTTGTGTGCATACTTCCATCTCCCCTCTTTCTCTTTATCCACTCAGGGATATATGCTTCCATCATTCAGCAATAGTGGAATCCTGTTTTTAATTCTTTTTTTTTTTTCTATATCCAGAAGAGGAATTGCTAGATTTTTGATTTCTTGAGGAACTGTCAATTGTTTTTTCATCACAACTGCACCATTTTACATTCTCACCAACAGTGAGCAAAGATTCCCATTTCCCCACCTACCAAAATGTGTTACTTTCTTTTTCCCTTCCTTTAATCTATTTTTTGTATTAGCCATCCTAATGAGTGTGAGGGGGTACTGTCCTTTCATCACTGCAGCAGAGGAGGGTCTCACTTGATGCCCTGGAGTCCCAGTCTGGCTCACTGGTACAAATCATCCCCTACTGAGCTCTGGTCCTGTTACTTGAGGTGATGTAAAAGAAACAACTGTGATTCAGAGTAAGAACATGGGTCTGCCACATTGGAAAAGACAAGTGACCTGTGCTTCCTGATCCTAAGAAAGAAGGTAACATCTCTCCTTACCTGAGAGTTGTCCTGAAGAGTAAATGGATTAACACATAGGGGCAATTCTTAGACATCATAAGCCCCATATCTGTGATAGCTAAGTTATAGCTACTGTTACTGTTGACTTTATCTGCAGATATAACTTTTGTTTTTAAATAAACATTATATTGGAAAGATTGAGATTTGTAAAAATTTGCAAAGATCAAACAATATGTTCCCATACACCCTTCACCTAACTTCCTCTAATATTACTGTCTTGCACAAGCATGTATGTTTGTCAATACAAAGGAATTAACATTGGCACGTTGTTACTAGCTAAGTTTCTGTCTTTATTTACAGTTCATTGATTGTGCCATTAGTGTCATTTAGTTTTTAAATTCTGTGACCCAAACCGGTTACCACATTGCATCTAGGCTGAGCTATTCCCATTTGTTTTACTTCCTATTTGTTATTTGCCTGACCGATGTTTTTTTTTGGAATTTGAATGTCTTTAGACATTCTCTTCATCTGCTAGACTCTTCAAGCCGGCTCTGTCATCAAGAGGCTGTTTCAGACTCCTACATTTACCTGCTTGGAAATGTGTGGATCTGTGACACCCCTAGGCCCCCAAGACCAGAGACAGTCTGTCCCATCCCCCTTCTCAGAGGCTCTAACTGGATGAGCAGTTCTAGGTCTCCAAAAGACACCCTATTGAAATGTATATGCTCTTAAAGAGTTGGTCTACATGAGCAAAAGCCTTGGTAGGAAATCTTGATTCTTTCTCCTAGGCTCTGGGTGTCCATACCCAAAGGGGCTGCTTGCATCATGGGACTCTGAGCCTAGAGAAGCCTACCACGTATCTAGTCTTCAGTCTTTCCCTTCATTCCTTGGCCCTCCCCTCCCTTTGCAGAATATAATTAAGAACCTTAGTGACCAATGGGGGATAAAAAGGTCTAAGAAACACCCAGCTACCTCAAACAGTTCATTGCTGTGTTTACCCCAAGCAAAGTGCTAAACAGTGCACTAAATGACAACAGCTGTAGGATTTTTTTTTTTTTTTTTTTTTTTTTGCATTTGACTTTGAGACAGACCACAGACTATTAGCAGCCAATCAGCTTACTGTCTTCATATCTTCACACATTCAGATGTGCACACACAGAGTTTCACATTAGCTATCTTTTGTGCATGGACATTTAGAGACATTCACTATTGGCCAATACTACTGATAATAATGACAAAAGTTTTGATTAAACAAACAAACAAAAAGGCCCAAGACTGTTCTCTTCAATTCTCGTTCTTACTTGTGGGCAGAGCTTACCAGATGCCTCCAATTTCAGCCATACAATTATCTCAGCACCTCTCTTAGAGCTACCTACCTTGTAGTTGGGCAACAGAATGGATCAGAAAGGCCACATTGTGAGTAGCAGCTTTACAGTCCCTGACTGGCTGTGTGAACTTGGGCAAGTTACTCAACCCCTTTGGGCCTCACCTTCACCTGTCAAATGGGGATAATTGTAGCACCTGCCTCCCAAGGTTGTTGTGAGGTTAAGTGAAAAGCAGGTGAAGCAACTCATGGGAAATGCTTAGTGCAGCACCTTGCAAGAAATACGTTCTTCAGACATTTAGCCTTTGTTGTTTAGAGGAATCTGGAAAAGGCAACATAAGTTTGGAAGCAAGGTAAGAGGTCTGAGAAGAAAGTAAAAGGAAAGCTCTTGGGTATGGGCTGGCTTCTCATTGGCCTGAGCAGCCTTCATACCGAGTGGCACACTGCTTTGGGGCTCCATTTTCCAGATGAGAAGGGTTAAGTTTAGAGGGTCCATCAAATGTGGCACTGACCACTTGGAAAGAGAGGTCATATAGTTGACCTTGAAATAGAAGCAAGGTATAGTTAGGAATGTAAACTTCAGTGTCAGATGTCCAAGAGAATTTATCTGTGTGCCACCACAGCTAGCCATGTATGGAGGTGGGTATGCCCTGTGCCTGCCTCACTTACGTCATGTATAACTGTGCCTGGCTTGTAGTCTTTGTTATGGCAGTTCCAGAAAACAAACACAAGTGAGGACACTGGTTATTGGGGGATCCTGCAGCAGTAGTTTTAGAAGTCTTTAAGAAAACAACAGGAAAATACAACCCTAGAACAAAGATTCCCCCAAGTCTGTATCTCTTGCTGTGTGTGTAGCCAAAAGCCTCCTGTAGCTTCTGTGTTACAGGTGAGAAGGATAACACATGGAACGGAAAGGTGAAGGTTGGCTTTGTTTGTGTGTTTTCATTTCTGATATTAAATTAAGGGGAAGTTTTGTTTTTAAAAAGCACTTGGCATAGAAGTGTGCAGAGACACAACAGCAGAGTGAAATGGACTTGAAGCTAGACAGAGCATCCACAGGAATCTGAAGAGTGAGAAGGTTAGCAAAACAGTGACCTCACTGCTGGAAGATAACTGGAAAGTGCCAAGCCATGTGGTCAAATACCTCAGAGGCCCCCGCCGTAGTCCTTGCCCACAATCTGACTCCACACAAGTGTGGATTCTCTTAACTTCTGCTCAGTCACCCTGGGGAAGAGAGCCCCTTGACAGGATTAATTCTGAGGTTCCCTTCTTTCTAACTGGCTCTCTGCCTAGTCTCTAACCTTTGCCATCCATTCCTGGGAAGACAAATGAAGTTAGATGTTCAGGGGGGCTGACTACAAATATTCCTGTCCTGAAGGAAGGCTGTGGTTAGGAAATCAGCACGTACCCATCCCATGTTCCGGTCTATTCCTTCTATTCCAGACACTGGTCAAGCTGTTGTATCTGGTTTGAGCAGGTACAGTCAGTGACCTGCAAAATGGCAACAAGTCAGAGGGGGGCAGGATAAGACAGGTAAGAAAGCTTAGGGACAGGAGAAGCTGCCATGGGAGGGGAGAGGAACATGGCTCCAAGGTTTGTTATCTTTGGCCCCTTGAACACTTCTCCGCCTTAGTGAAGCAACCTCCCTAAGTGGCTGACCTACCCATACCCCCCACATGAAGTGTGCAGAACAAGTTCACCTCCTCACTCCCCTCCCCTGAGGATGAGGTCACCTCCTGAGTTCTTTCCTGTGTTTCTGAGTGTAGCTGGCAAGCTGTTTGATCTCCTGTCTCCTTCTGTAGGTGACCCCTGAGTGGCCTCTGGTGGAAGCTGACAGGACAGGGACTCATGGGTAAAGTGCACAGTGTCTGAGAGCTAACCTCAGCAAGTTCCAGACTGGATTATCCCCGCTGGTCCTCACTTTATTGCTTCATCCCTCTCAAGAAAGGTAGTCCATGAAAACACTGCACATTGCTGATCGATGGTTTCATGTGATGGGGAGCATCATTTCCCCTGAAACAGACATCAACTCCAGGGCTCTAAAACACAGTCCCTTACCCTCATAAAACACAGTCCCTTACCCTCATGGACACTTAGGATTCATAATACAGATAGGAAAGTACAGTAGACCAGAAAAAAAGACAGTAGTCGTTGCTGGAACAAAAGTTTCAGAGACCTGCTTCGTTTTGTGTATGAATATACAGGTGCACTGGTGTATGCCAGTGCATATGCACATGTGTGCACCTGTATGTAAAGTTCAGAGGACAAACTCTGATATAATTCCTGAGGTGCCATATGCCTTTCCTTGGAGAATGAATCTCTCACTGACCTGGAATTCACCAAATAACTCTTGGTCTTCTTAGAGCTGGGATTACATGGTATGAATTACCATGCCCCATCATTTTTATTTTGATCTATTTTATCACTTTGTTTATGTGTATCAGTGTTTTGCCTGCATGTATGTCTGGGCCCTATTTGCACACTTGCTACCTGAGGAGGCCAGACAAGAGCATTGGATCCCCTAGAACTGAAA
Organism: Cricetiscus sungorus; assembly: GCA_030556225.1. Lineage (NCBI taxonomy): Eukaryota > Metazoa > Chordata > Mammalia > Rodentia > Cricetidae > Cricetiscus > Cricetiscus sungorus. The sequence continues at coordinate 40,449,092 of JANBXA010000372.1, forward strand.
CTACAAACAATTTTGAGCCACCATGTGGGTGCTAAGAGTTGAACCTTGGTCCTCTGCAAGAGGAACAGGTCCTCCTAACATCTCTCAGTGCCCTCCCCCACCATATTTTTGTTTGTTTTTTTCTTTTCTCACATCTTCATTTTGCATAGTTAAGAACTTTACTGAGTTATCCGACCCCCTCAGTCCTCCTGTTTTAGTTTTATCACTAAACATTTCAGTTTTGTTTCTTGGAGGAAAAACACTGTTTCTAGTGAAGTTTCATACCTACATAAATGCACATAGGTGAGTCCGCACTGTGATTGAAATGTAATAGTACATTCCCAGCCTTCCAGATTTTCCATGTGCCTTTTATGTGTTGAATTGTATCCCCCCAAATTCACGTGTTCTAGATCTCAGAACCATCAAAGATGATTTTGTTTGGATTCTATACAGGGGTAATAAAATTTTTAAAAGGTCATTAGGGTTTGCCTAACTTCAGTCCTACAGTTGACCTTCTAAAAGGAGGGAAACAGAGTATACATGTCTGTATTCCAAGCCCTTAGGAAGCAGATGCAGGAAGAGTGCAAGTTCGAGGCTATTGTGAGCTATACAATACTACCCTATCAGGAGAGAATAAGTAAAGTTTGTAGACAGACATGTGAAGGAAGAAGTTAGTGCAAATGTGAACTTGGTGATCTGCAAGCTAAGGAGAAAGCCCTAAAAAGGCCCTTCCCTTATAGTTCACAGTCCAAGATATTGAACATGGACTCCTAGATTCCAGGTCTGTGGTATAATGAATCCCTGTTGCCTCACTGCGTCATTTGTGGTGCTCTGTTACAACAGCCCAAGAAACTGGCAACTAATACCTTTATCACCAGTCACATCCTTTGACAGCAGCCTGGGAACTAGTCTGTGTTTTTTACTCTATAGTTTCGCATGGTTCAGAATGAAATCACAGACATATTGTATATAGCCTGAATTTAGCTTCCTCCGTACAGCACAATCCTTTTGAGATTCACCCACACATCTTTTTCAATGATTTTCATTGCTAAGAAGTACCCCATTGTATGGATACAGAGTTTGTTTATCCATTCACCGGTTGAAGGACATTTGGATCATGTCCAGGTTTTGGTTATTGTAACTAATGCTTCTGTAAATGCTCATGTATGCAATTTTTGGGTGTGAGTCCATGTTTTGATTTCTGTTGGGCAAATATATAGGGGTGGGATCCCCAGATCATATGATAAGTGTATGTGGAAATTTGTAAGGAACTATCAAGCCATTTGCAAAGCTACCATTCCATTCTTGTGTTTCCACCAGTAATGGGTGAACACTTACCTGGTATATATCTTCATGGCACTCAGTGATAGGGTTGTTTGCTTGGGGTTTGCAAATCCACCAGGCATGCCCAGCTATCACTTTGTGGTTTTAGATTTCACTTTATTAACAGCTAATGACATCTTTTTTACATGTTTATTTTCCATCCCTATAACTTCTTTTGTGAAGTATCTAGTTAAGTATTTTCCTCACTTTTGATTGGGTCACTGACCTTTTTATTATTGAGTTTTAAGAAGATAAAAGTCCTTTTATCAAATATGTTTTGATATTTTTTTCGACCAGTCTTCACTTTGCCTTTTCTTAGCATTGAAGAACAAGCTTTAACTTAAAAAAATTAAGTTAGCATAAAAGTAATGTGTTTCATTAATGCACATTCATGCATTTATAACACTATACTGTAGTTTGACTCTTTCTACTACACGCCAATCATCATGCCCTACATTTCTTTAAGGTTGGTTGAAAATTATTACATCTTAGAATACTTTCAGTTTTGATGAAGATCAAGTTATCAATTTTTAAAAAATGAGTCTCCTTAAGGAATTTTGCCCAAAGTCCCAAAAGTTTTCAGAGCTTCTGCTTTCATCCTGAGTGGGCAGCTGGTTTCACCCTAGTGAGGTCATCTTCTGTGAAGTGTGCACACCAAAGTAGATAAGTGATTTTCAAATATTTTGGGATTTTGCTTCCTTTTGTTTGTCTGTCTAGGTTTTGAAACATGGTCTTATCATGTAGCCCTGGCTGGCCTAGAACTCATAGAGATCTGCCTGTATATGCTTCCCAAGGGCTAGGATTAGAGATAGGTGTGCATCGTGCCCACTAGTGCCACTGTAGACTGTGATAAAAAAAATCATTGCTATACAAGACCTTATTGTGTTACATCAGAAATACAAAGTGCCAAAAAGAGTATGGGAAAGGGGGGAAGGTTGTTTCATATAACTAAATGCTGAAGTTGGTTTGGTTTCAAGTGCAGTCAGATGTAGGTGTTTGGATAAGGTCTATCTATATGAATCTCAGAAGATTCCTCTTCTATATTCCCTCCCAGGTTCCTTACATGCCAAGGCAAGGAGGTCACTAGTTGGTCTAGTATTACATTTCTTTGGCTTAACCCCTCCAACAGAAATACAGCCCCCTTTTCCCAATCATTTTTTTTTGGTGGAAGACCTACATTTGAGTTCATTAGCTTAGCTCACAGGCCAGTGCCTACTCATGTGACAGTGACTCTGGTCAGCATGAGTAGCAGATGCTGTGACTTGATGGATTGGGCCCAGATGATACCTTGAGCTCAAGAGGGAAGTCAATCTCACTGCATCAAAATGAGAAGTGTGAAATGATTCACTGGAATCATTAGGAATCTATATGCACAAAAGGCTATTTTTTATTGTTGTATTTAAAAAAATAAAAAAGGAAAAAAAACAACAAAAAACAAAACAAAACAAAACAAAAAACCAGGAAAACAGAATCTTTGACTTGGACCACCCAGAAAACTCTACTGTGGTGGCTTTGATATCACAGTCCCTTGTTCAGAGTCAGCCTCCCTTGGTCTTTTGGGCCTCCCTTTCACTCTTCTAGCGTGGCCCTCTCACCTCCAAACATACAACTACCATCCTGCCTTTCCCAATCAGATAACCCCACTCACAGGCCAATGCTTGTGACTTCTATTAGTACTATCCCAGTGTTATGTGGATCCCAGGTGACAACTGCCATGAAAGCAAAGGTAATGCTATACACGTGGCATTTTGGGCACTGAGGGTTTTTATTCCTCCCAAGAGAAGAGGGTCTTTTTGCTCTTGTGAAATCATCCCACTGGTTTCACTGACCCACAGTCATAGCCAAGGTCACAGCCAACTAGCCCTGAGCAATCCCTTCTGTATGGAGGCGGCAATAGAAACAGGTGGCACCACAGCTGGGCTGATTAAAGGCATCCTCCGGACTGTCTTGGGAAGTGCCTCTCAAGAGGCGTGCAGGTGGCAAACCTTGCTTAATTATCGATGTGAAAGGCCTGTAAACTGAGACCTGGGGAGGGGAAGGGGAACATTCCTGCTTTGTCTCTGGCAGGCAGAAGGGGCTGGTTGGGACCTGAGAGCCATTAACATCAGCCATCCAGCAGGTGAGTGGTTAGAGGCACCCCAATGGGTAAATCTGCAGACAGGCCTGCACGATGCCCCAGCAAGAGGAGGATGGCCCTAGGAACGAAAGAACCAGTTCTAGCCAGAGGCAGGAACAGCAGTTGTGGGACCTGGTTGATGTTCTGCAATGTCAGGTTAGGCTGATAGGGTATTTTATTGAATGGCATGAATTCCAGCTCCAGTAACAGTACCCCAGTGTCAATAGTGAATGTAAATAGATTATCTTATAAAACAAGAAAATATGTGCACAGTGTCCCCACCTCCCCCTTCTGAGCCCATGAGCCATGAGACCACACTTGGCACCTGCAGGATCCTCTCCCTTTCTCCCCCAGCACACACAATAGCACCCTTTATGCGCTGCCTGCCAGGCTCCATGGGAAGGGCATGCTGTGTGTGCAGTTGGACTGCAGCAGAACTGTGCACGGTAATCATTAACCCGAAATGGCATTTATGATGATGAGGTGGTAGTGCGTGCTGCGCTGCCTTCATCCCTCCAGCAAACAGAATGTACTGACTTGAAACAGGTAGGACCAGTTACTGCCAGGCCCTCAGAGACACAGTGTTCTCCAGTGGAGTGAGCCATGCATAATGGGCCCATTGACTAGGGTGGCAGGTGCTTGCTTTCTGGACTGCTCCAATGCAGGCATTGGGCTTAGAATTCATGGGTGTGAGTTTCTATCCTTTTCTTTATTTTTAGACAAGGTCTCCCTATATAACCCAAGCTGGTCTGGAATTCCTTATGCAGTCCAAAGTAGCCTCCAAGTTGCAGTCCTTCTACCTCAGTTTCCAAAGTGCTAAGGTCACAGGTACATACCACACCTGACTACATTAGAGTTCCTAAGCGGGGTTTTGTTCATTCCCAGAGAAAGAAATAGCCCAAGCTGAGCACACACCTCTTTGAAGGGAGCTGAAAGCTTCTAAGGGAATCCATGAGGGGGCAATGGCTGGGCAGTACCACCAGTGGCTATTTAACAGGAACAAAGTGCTGTGGCCTTTGCACAAATAGCCTGGGAAATGGAAGCTAGTTAGTCTTTAAGAGTATCTGGGGAGGAAGAGAATAAAGCAAGGGAGGAGTTAGGCAGTTTCTGAATAATCACTCAGCCCACCTTGGCAGGAACAGGGAGAAAGTATGGCTTCCTGCTTCTTGGGTCCTGGCCTCTTTGAGAGCTTAAGCAACAAGGGCCTGCGTTTGGTGGCTCACTGTTGAACGAGACCTCTCACATTCCAAGTCCAGACACTGAGCCTTCCTTGGGCCCCTCACTTCTTACTTGGATAGGGAAGAAACTGGATTGACAAATGGAATTCAAGAGAGAGGGTCTCAGCCCAGCTCAGAGGCCCTCGGTGTAATGATAGACAGATCCTTGACTATTCTTGAGCCTCACCTGCAAAGGGCTAAGGGCAATAGTTGCCACAGTACTTACATTCAGCAGACAGATCTCTCAGTTGCCCCAGTGTCCCCCCACCCAGCATCCTGTGATGAATGGGTCAGGAGAGAAGACATCAAGTGAATCAGGAAGCACTGAAAAGCACAATAGGGTGGACCTTGTATTTCCCTCCTGAAAAGCAAAAAGTGGCCATTGGGGTCTTCAGTCCATTTCACATAACTCTTTGTAGTTGTATCCTGCATTTCCAGATCTGATGACTTGCCCAGGATTGCAGGAAGAATTGATGGCAGGTCTGTGTCCTGCCTGTATCTCATTTCCCAGAGCACAGGCTCACTTTGCTCGTAGTTGTCAATTTGAGTACCCCTCCATCAGGAGTAGTAGTCCCAGCAGCAAGAAAAGGAAACACCTTCATTCCATGGACAGGCAGGGTATACTGGCTGGGCCCAGACGGTTGCCCTGTTCATTATCTACATCAACTAACAGAGTTATTTTAAATGTCATACCTACAACAGATATCCTCCAAGCTCCACATCAAAACTGAGAGTTATATTCCTCAAGGTTCAAGGTTTCAAATCTGACCTCTAGCAGTGTGCTTACAGACTCTACCACCTAGTCAATACAGCACACTCCCTGCTGGGGATGGGGAGGAGATATGGACCTGTTTCTCTGTGTTGACTACTTTTCTTTCTGCTGTGCCAAAATACCCAACAAAAAGCAACTTAAGGAAGGAAATTTCTTTTAGCTTTCAGTTTAATGGTACAGCTTTTCATGGTAGGGAAATCATGGCTGCTGGATCAGGAAACAGGTGGTCACATTGCATCTGTAAACAGGAAGCAAAGGGAGCTAGTCTGCTTGGCTTGCTTTCTGCTTAGTCTGGTACCCCAGCACTCCGGATGGTACCATGCATATTCATGGTGGGCTTTTTCCTTAGTTAAACATTTCCAGAAATCATTTCAAAGGTGCACCCGGAGGGATTTCCACAGTGGCTCCAAATCCAGCCCAGTTAACAATGAAGATTAACAATCTCTGATCCAGGCTCAATGTATGATATGTTTTGTTTTGTGTGATCTCAGAATACCAGAAAGCAGAGGAGGAGAAGAAGGAGGAGGAGGAGAGATAGGAGAAAGAGGAACAAAGAAGAAAGAGGAAGAAGAAGGCAAGGGAGAGGAAGAAGGGGAAAGAAGAAGAAGGAAGAGGGAGAAGAAAAGGAGGAGGAGGAGGAGCAGGAAGAAAAGGAGAGGGTAGCAGTAGAGGTATCCAGGAACATACTCCAGTGACCCACTTCTTCCTTTGGAGCACCAGCTTTCACAGCCTCCACAATCTCCCAATAGTCCATACAACGTGAGTCCACGTCAGAGCCTTTGTGGTCAAATCACTTCTCAATGGCTGGATTTACCCTCTGGGTACCAAGCCTTCCACATGTAACCCTTTGAGAGCATTTCATATCCAAACCACAACAAAGGGAAATACATATAGTTCCTACTTTCTATTGTTTAAATAATGGTGGTACCCCCTTAAGGTTCCTATGTTAAAGACTTGGTTGCTGGGGTGACACTATTGGGAGACCTTGTGAACCTTTTAAGGATGGGATCAGACCAAGCAGGAAGCTCTAGTGTAATGTACTGGGCACATGTCTCCAAAGGGGATTGTAGGACTCTAGAACATCCTCCCCCTCTGTCTTGTGGCTCATGATATGAATGGTTTACTAAGATCCATACTTTGCACCTTCACTAGAGCTCTAAAGCAGTAATTCTACCAGATGATGGTCTTCAAAACCATGGTTCAACTAAACCCTTTTCTTTATAAGTTAGTTGCTTTGGGCATTTCAGTGTAGTAACTTCTCTTGGGTCACACTATGTGGTTCCAATTCTTCTATGGAATATTCTCCATGTATAGCTGCAGTCCATTTACCCTACTTCATTTCTACTCCCATGACTCTAGGTGAAGTGTTTCCTGCTTGGAATTCACAAGTCTCTCCATCACTCCCTTTCTTCTAATGCCCCTTTACATCCAAGAACTTCAGTGATTGTTTTAAAATGTGTGTCACAGTGTGCCATTTTCTGCTTACAGCCCTTGTGTGGTATCTGGGATATAACAACACATGTTCCTGTCCAAGACCAACAAGCTCATGTTGTGTGATTTTCTTCCTCCCCCTCTAAGCTCCTATGTGTTCTTGCTTTCACTAGCTGCACTCCACCCATGCTGACTTTACTTTTGTAGCTGTTGTTCAAACATTGCAAGTTTGCAGTTTCTTCTGCCTGTAACACTTTCTGGCAGATCCGACATCCCCTGTTCCAACACTGCCACCTCCTCAACCAATATGGACCATCATGGATGAAGTAGCTTTCCCACAGTCCAGCCACTCTCCACCAGAGTTTATCTACTTGGGTAACTACATGGAAATTACCTTATTGTTTTCTTGTAAGTTTTCTCCCAAGTTACACTGTAATATGTGTGATACAAAAGTTGATATTTTTCATGGAGTGCATTATGTGTTTATCTCTGAAGCCATTCCCTCATATGATTTATTAGTTTGTTAGATGAATTAGAATTAGTACTCACTTTTATTTGGGTGGAAGCCATGTTACTGACTTGCTCCTGAAGGCAGTACTAAAGAGAAACACACATTAAGCATCCTGGAGTATAGGTGGTATGATAGCTCAATAGATGAAGACATTTGTAGTCGACCCTGGCAACCTGAATTCCAGAATCTCCATGATGGAAGGAGGGAAGTAACTCTAGCAAATTTCCACCACAGTGTGTTCACGAGTGTGTGCATGCATACATGCATGCCTGTACACACACACACACACACACACACACACACACACACACACACACACACACACACACAGAGCAATGTTTTATTTTTAAATCCCAGAATATTTGCTTATAAAAAAGGACACTTGAATAGGCCAGACATTCCCCTAATTGGTCAACCTTAGAGTCACTAGAAATTTCCTGGAAACTAGCCATATCTACTGGATCAGAACATCCAGGGATGGGCCAGAAAGCTTCTGGCTATTGGCAAAATATAGACCAGTGTGGAAAACCACTGGGAGCCAAGATTTCTAGCCAACTACCTATCTTTACCTTTGCCCTTGCATCTGAACTTAAGGAAATTAGTCCCGATCATAGAAAAAATACTTTGCATATAATAATATTTATCTTCTCTTGTTTATAAAAAATGTAAAATACCCTAATTCTCCAAAAGTAGGAGAAATGATTAAGGAAACCATAATGTGGTCACTTGATGGACATTGGAACAAAGGTTGTTGATGTGCCTCTGTGTGCAAAGGATTTCATGTAGAGTATAAAGTTTGAAAGTATGATAACAGTTAAATGCACAGCCTGACTGGGGGTAAGGCTCATTCCAGCCTTAGTTATATTCAGTGAAGTCCATGACATGCAGCACACTGAGAAATGAGGTCTGAGCAAATGACTGAGTAGATTCAACAGCCAAAGGGTTGTTTAGCCAGAGGGAAGAGCTGGAGCAATATGCCTGGAATGTTAAGGAAGACCAGCTGAGTGGAATGAGGAAAGGCCAGAACAGTAGAAGCAAGTGTGTGAAGAGAAAGGCAGAGCTTGCAAAGGGCTCTGTGTGTGTGTGTGTGTGTGTGTGTGTGTGTGTGTGTGTGTGTGTAAGGCAGAGGTTGGTGTTGTGTATTTCCTGATCACTCTTCCTTTATTTATGAGACAAGGTCTCTCTCTAGACTCAGAGCTCTATTCTGCTAGTCTAGCTAGTAGTCATTTTGCCCCAGCGCTCCCTACCCTCTGTGTCCCGGATCGCCAGGATTGCAGACAGACTGCCATGCCCACTTGACCACTTGACTTTAATGTAGGAACTGAGGACCTGAACTCTGCTCCTCATGTTCACCTAGCAAGCATTTTGGTACTGAGCCACCTCCCCAGGTCCTAGTGCTTTTGATTGATTTACCTAAAAACAAACAAACAAAACCCCAAAGATATAGGTGAGGAATAGCACATAAAATAAATATATAGCTCAGTGAAATACTCAGGCAGCACAGTCTTCAAAGCCTTTCCACATCAATAGTTAAAAATTTCAGGTTCCCTAGAGCTCTGTACATAGACTATGTCCTATCAGCCCCCTCTCTCCCTGTCCACAGGCGATGTTAGGCAATTGTTTCCTTGTTTTCTGAATGTTCTGTTGCTATCCCTTTTCTCATCTCCAGTCATCAGCTTAGCCTTGATATGTCTTCTAACTCTTTTTTTATCAATTCCTTCCCTTTCTTTTCTTACAATTTATTGCTTGCTGCATTTTGTTATGTGTCACATGGCTCTAAAGAGAAAAGTAACATGACCATTTGTCAGACTCTGAAAGGATCCTGGTGAATACATGTTGAGGTTGTATAAGGACAAAATAAGTGCAAAGACAGCCCTTGGGGACACTGCAGAAATTCAGGGAGACTGCATGTCTTAGACTAGGGAGTGAAAGTGTAAGGAACAAGAGGCCGTTAAAATCGGGTTACATTTCAAAAGTATCTAAGCCAGGAAGGTTCCCTTACATATCGCATATTCCATGTAAAAGGAAAAATGAAGCCAATAATGGCTCCAAGCAGATGGGGTGGCCTAGATCCATGATCTCAGCACTTGGAAAACTGAGGCAGGAGAAGCAAGTTCAAAGCCAGCCTGAGCTACAAAGTGCAAAAGAATACATGGTGAGTCTGACTTTTTAATTGCTTTAAGTTCAACATACAAACCACGCAACTTATCTAAGTGTAAGGTTACACTTCAGAATTGTGCAGCCATCACCACAGCCAAACATCCTCATGGAGGAGACACTTTCAGAACACACCCTCCCAACCTTCCTGCTTCTGGGACCTGGTGGCCACGATGTCCACTCTGCTATAGATTTGCCTGTTTTGGGATATTTCCCATGGTTCTTTGTGACTTTCACAGAGCATATTTGAAGCTCATTCAACTGGCAACACTTATTGCTGCTTCTTTCCTCCTTATTGTCAAATTGTGTTCCATTTTCCAGATCTGCCATGTCTTGTTTACTCATTCATCAGCTAATGGATAATGGGCCCCTTCCACTTTGGAATATGAATGGCACTGATGTGAATGTTTGCATGTAAACTTTTGTACATTGTTTTCAGTTCTCTTGGGACTGTATCTGAGACTGTCCTGTTGTATCCTTGGAAACTATCTGTCATTGTGATTATAGCAATACTAGTGGTGAATGACATTTCATTATAGTTTTTATTTTAATTTAGTCAATGTTTAGTGACTTTGAATCTTTCACCTGCTTAGTAGTCATTCAACGCTACTCAAAACCACCCTCCCCCACCCGTTTTGTTTTTGAGATAGTGTCTTGCTATGATGCCTGAACATTTTTTCCATGATATTTTCATGATATGTTATTGTATTTCTCTATTCATTTTGATTTTAGTAGAGCATGAGGGCATTTTTTCTTAAGTTAGCAATGGGCAGCTAGACAGTGTATGGTCAATATCTGTAGACCAGAATGCGTAGTGATGACAACAGGAAATAAAACACAATTCTTGACTCCAAAATGTATATGATCTAATTAGGGAGAAGAGAGAACCCCTAATTTTAAAAAAATAGAAAGACTATATTTGAGCATTACAATAGATTACATTGTTTTATAGATTGAACGCTATAATCAAAGATTTACATTGAAACAGAAACTGGGAATTTAATTAGCTATAAAGAACAGGTGTGACGTACTCGAGTCCTCTGGGCACTCTACATGAAAGCCTCATGGTGAAAGAGAACCAGGCATGTTTCCAATAGGAAGAAACAGATCTTGAAGTATGAAGTCCTCTACTGGGAAACAATGGGAAATGAGAATAATTGGGAACATCATAATGGACTCAAGAGCTCAAGTGTCCCATTAAATGGATCTTTCTCTCACTCATAGTGCAAAAGGGTGACTTTTCCCTAGTCATTTGTTTGGCGATGTCAGTGTTTCATTTCTCTGTTGCCATTTCTTACTCTTACTTGTGAAGGTTGAGTTGCAGGAAACACACACACACACACACACACACACACACACACACACACACACACACACACACATCCCTTGTCAGCACTATGATTTGCAAACACTGAAACACTGTTTGTGTACTTGCTTGGTAGTATCCTTTAACACATAGACAGGTTTAACTTAAACCAAATTCAATTTTGTTTATGATTTCTTTTACTGTTAGTGTTTTTGCTGTTATTTCTCAAAAACAAACCACAATAGATATAATTTAAAACATTCAAATGAAATGAGGAAATTAGAGAAAACTTTAATAACTTGGACATAAGAAATAAACCCCAGTAGATAATGTGATCACTCATACAGATAACCCTAAAGAATTAATTTTACAAAGATAATAGGATTAATAGATGAGTTTAACAAGACTTTAAGGTAGGTCAATACATAAAATCAATGGAGATGGCTTAGAGCTAAGCACACTTGCTGCCCTTACCAAGGTTTCTTTCCCAGAACTCACATAAGTTGGTTCATGTCTGCCTGTAACTCTGGTTCCAGAGGATCTGACCCCCTCTTCTGAACTCTGTGATCACCTGCACTCACATGCACATATCCACTCAGAGACACAAATATACATAATTTTAAAAATTAATTTTAGTTTTTCTATGCCAGGAAAGAAATGAAAATTAAAACAAATAGACAATACTATTTGTAATAACATTTTAAAAAGTGGAACTGCATTGAACAAGATATGTATAAAACTTTCATGCTGCAAATCTTAAAACACTTTAGAATTTAATACTAAATAAAAACAGAGTCTACTAAGTTTGGCACTTGGAAGGCTTGTTATTAATATGATACTGATTCTGTCTGTTTTGATTTATAGGTTTGGTACACTCCTAGTGAGACTACACAGAATAACAATCAAATTCTGAAGTTTACAGTGAATAATGAAAGACCTATAATGGCTACAACAAAAATTTAAAAACAACCCAGAGGACTCGCATTACCTGAGTGAGTACTTTATTATTCTATAAAGGTGTAGGAATTAGAGCTGGTGAGACACTGAGTGGGTAAAGATGCTTGCCACCAAGCCTGATGATCTGGGTCTGATATCATGCAACCACATACTAGAAGTAGAGGACTAATTCACCCAAGCTGTCCTCTGACTTTCACACACACACAATGGCATGCATTTGCATGCATGTGCGCATGCCTACCCTTCTCAAGTATTGAAATGACAGATCCATGCCACCATGCCTTGCTGTGTGTTCATGACATAAAGATAGACAGATGGAAAATAGACCATAAGGCCAGACATAAGTTTTCATTTCTTTTCTGGCATAGAAAAAATAAAATTGATTTTTTAATTATATATTTTTAAATTTATGAAAATTGATTTTGAAAAAAGGTACCAAAGTAGTCTGAGGGAAAAGAATAGAACTATCATCACATGGGGCAGTAACTGTTGAATATCCACATAGAAAAGCATTGACCCCCTCATTCACCTTATACCATGGTTAAACAATCAAACTTAGGAGGGATTATAGACATTAGTATCAGATTTAAAACCACACAAGTTCCAAAGTAAAACACTTTTTGTGATGTTGAATCATACAAACACCTTTTATTGTGATACAATTCCTGCAAGTCTTTGTGCATTTTATTTTTTATTTTATTCATAATCACCCAACAGGATACAGCCCAAATACTTATTATAGTGTCCATACTTAGATGCAGTTCAGCAATACAAAGGAACAAGCCAGCAATGCATGAATCCATTTATATGACATTTGGGAAGAGACAAAAACACACAGTGATAGATATCAAATATGTGATCGCTTGAGAGAGAGTGAGAGGAAGACTAAGTTGGATAGTCCCAAAGGAACTCTTTGAGGTGGTAGGGTATGCTACTAGTTTATCATGATAGCTACACAACAATGCATTTTCCAAAATGTATGGAAATGTATGATTTAGAAGATGAATCTTGTTTATACGCCATACTTTATTTACACTAAGCAAATGGTTAAGAAACTGATTGCAGTCATCAGAAATAAACAACTGCCTCGAAAGTGAGAGCAAGGAAGTGCACATGGCTGGTGGGGAGGTCTGGATAATGGGGAGGAGGTAATAGTGTTACCATTTGTTTTGCAATTCTCTGATAATAGAAGCAGGGGCAATAAATTTGTTGTTGACAGGAGCCATGCAGTGCTGAGAGAAAAAGATCATTAGAACAATATCCCCAAGTCAGTGGGAAAGGTTGGAACCTAGAGTGGGAGCTCTGGCAGAGCGTAGATAATCCTTCAGTTGTAGCTGGGAGAAGGCGTGGCATGCAGGTCAAGATGATAGCTATGGAATCTGGGGACTCTTCCCCCGTTCTTTTCATTTTCTCCACGAAGAAGAAAGCAAAGACATCTGGTGAGAGAGATGCTTTATTCTTAAATGGCTACTCGACCTGTACCTGGCTACTTTCTGCAGTTTCCATGAGAATAAACCTTACACATGGTTGAGTCACCAAGGTACACTTCAAGAGCAACCAGGACACCAGCAAATAGGACCACACAATCTCTCTCTGTTCAAGCTTTTTGCTCCTGCACTATGTCTCCACCATGGCTTACAAGATTCTGTCTGACCCAAATTTTCCTGGTGTTCATACCTGCCCTCTTCCCCCTGGATGGCTACACTAATCTTTCATTTCTGTCAACTTGCCACAAAGCTGTCTAGCTCACAGGACTTTCTTGAGCCATTTCCCTGAACTGTTCTTTCTTCTGTTTCCCAAAGGCTTGCCTCATCTCATCTTTAGAGCACCTGCATAGCTTATACCTCCTCAAACCTTTCTTCCCTGGATGCAATATCTGAAGATTTTCCTAACCCAATTGTCAGGCTTCCCATAAACACCTAATCTCTTTTATTTTGCGTATGTCCTCCATAACATTTTGAAACCCTGCTTGCTACTGGACAGGACAGTCATATATACAAAAGATATACATATCTACATATGGAATCCTGACAGCATGGCAGCATTCTCAAGAAATCAGTTTTTATCTATAATAAGCAATCCAGGAAGCCAGCCTACTAAAAGTTAAACTTGCAGGAAGGCAGACTTTGATCTCCAGTGACAATGTAGGAGGCCAAGCAACAACTTTCATGGCAATTGCCCCTATATGACTAGCACGTGATTAATAATGGAAAGTTTCCCTGATTTTTGACCCTGAGGAACAATCAGACAAAATCAAATATTGTTCCCTAATGAATCCCACAGGTGCTTAACTCTAGTATCTCAGCTAATTCAGTCCATCCATGCCAGTAGTTTCCAGTCAGGGATACTTGATGCTGTATCCTTTTTCCAAATTGAATTTCCTACCCTTCCAGATTTACAAAACATAATAGTGGCTGATAGTCCTGCCTTGAGTCTCCCTGGCAAGTTCAGGGCAAGTGGCTTCTGCTTCTCATATGGCTGAATGTTTATTTCTTTCTGTAAGAATACAGATGAGAATGAAACATGTTTTGCTTGTAATTGTATCACCAAATAGCGAATCCTTTTGCACCCTGGCTTCACATTCATTCTTCACTATCAACTCTGCAAACACACTTTTCTCAACTAACCCCTTGCCTGTGCTCATCATACTTTCCCTGTATAACACAGCTAAGATCCTTTCTTCTGATAAAACTAGTTTCCACCTGCTCTAACTCTCACCCACTTTCCCCTCTCTAGTGTGGGCATCACATTCCACCTCATTTTGTGTTTAATTTCTTGCCCTTCACTAATTTCTACATTTCTGGGTTGACAGCTGACTTGTATGGACCATTTATGTTATCCAACACCTGCTACAATAGTTGACTGTCACCACAACCCCAAGGATGTATCTTACAGATGAGGAAACTATGAAACAAAGGCATGGAGAAGAATTCTTGCCCAAAGTAATAAATTCACAAGAGCTAGAGCAGAGGTCTGAATTCAATTCTGCCTGACATACATGAAATGTGATCAAAGTTGTGTACTCTTCATGACACTTAACCTACTTTCCAATGCTGCACCCATGAAACCATTTGTTTCATGAACAAAGAGAGAAGGAAATGGATTCTTTGGAAGAGACTCCCGTGATTAAATGAGTTAAATTCCCAACCCCAAATCCTAACCTGAGTGTGCTTTGACAGTAGGGTGAATATTTTTGTCTTCCTATGCCCCATTTTCCATTGATTCTTTGATCTGCTTTTAGGCTAGTTTCTAAGCTGGTTCCTAAGCTGAAATCAAACCGTGGCTGGGGAGTATACAGTGAAAAAAAGGTTCTTTCCTTATCTATACATATTCACCAATACACACTGGCCCAAGTATTATTTAACAGTGTCTTATTGGAAACTAACTCCAGGGCCTTTTGTGTGCTAGGGAAGTGCTCTACCACCAAATTACACCACTAGCCTGCCCTTTTCAGGTGTGGTGCTGTGTGTTAAGGAGATGTCAACACCAATCACACACATGGCATTTCCTTAGAATTTGTAAATAAACAACCATGAAATACCAACCCAATGAAGACATGGGCCTGCATACCTATGTTTCTTCATATTAAGCTAGAATTAAGCAGTTTCATGTAACGTAGGCTTCTATATATTTTTTTAAAGATTTATTTATTTATTTATTTATTTATTTATTTATTATGTATACAGTGTTCTGTCTGCATGTGTCCCTGTATGCCAGAAGTGGGCACCAGATCTCATTATAGATGGTTATGAGTTACCATGTGGTTGCTGGGAATTGAACTCAGGACCTCTAGAAGAGCAGTCAGTGCTTTTAACCTCTGAGCCACCTCACCAGCTCAGCTTCTATATATATATATATATATATATATATATATATATATATATATATATATATATATTTTTTTCAAATGTATCCTGGGTATACCAAAGCTGAAAAATCTTTTGACTTTCTAAACGTGAGATGTATTAACACTTACAAGGTTGTATTACTAGTTACTAAGCAAGGCAGAGAGGCAGGCATCATTAGAAGAAAACTCTTAAAATATCCTTTCACATCCCCCACTGGGAAAATATTTAGAGAAAACTAAGAATTGCCAGACTTTACTATCAACCATCTTTATGATACAATCTGAGCATGCTCAAATGTGTTCCCATCTCCATGTTAATTGTTTTGAATAAGACCTTATGACCTTGAGCTAGGAATGCTCCCAGATATGCCCACTATCAACACTTCCTGGGCAGCGACCTAAAATTGAGTATGTTCATCAATATGCTCCTTTACCAAGTGTATTCAGAATGTGCCTGTCCCTAAAGTGTTTTCCTATATGAATAAGTATAGCACCCCCTCCCATAAAAGCCCCTTGGTTTACTTTTTCACCAATGTGTTGCTTTGGAAATAGTTCTTTTGTTCTTATGTACTACAGGTAAAACAAAACAACAACAACAAACTCTTTCTCTACTCTTTTAAAGGTAAGTATTTCTCTAATTTCTGGCACATGATTAATTTCAGATATTTTTCAGATTTTTATTCGTAAATATATTTAAGTCTGGTTATGAAATCTGAAAAATTATCAAAAAATTCTGAAATCTCTGAGAGGGAGAAGTTGCATGAAGGATACCAGTGTAGTGTTCATTGAAGAACACTTTTTGGAAGAGGTGTAGGTAGCATCATTCTGTCCTGAAGCATGGAAAATTATCATGTGTGGTAATTATAATCCCATTAACTATTGCAATGGAGTCTAAACTACCAGAGCACCTGGCACAGGAAATCCCCCAGGGTCACACTCTGACAGCACTCCTCCCTTCAGTGCTAATGTGTCAACAAGACTTGCTTCGTGACATGTTCCAAAAGAGATAAATGGTTGTATCATTTAATTCCTGAGCATTGTACCCCAGAATGACTTTAACTACTTAAAACGTGAATATGTAACAACATAGCATGAGCTTGTATATACTTCAACTAGCAATGAAGAAATTCAGAATTCTGGAGACATTAAATTTTCTTTCAGCATATTATTTTCTTTTACTCTTATAGTATTTTTGAATGCATACAATTTGTTTTTAAAATCAGGAAAAATTCATTCCACTTAGGCTGGGGCTATTGATCCCAGGCCTTCAAGGCCCTGGCTGACAGGAAGATGTCTATGTCCTGCATGGCACCTTGTGGCACCAGGCAGGTGGATCCCATTATGATGAGCAAGTATGTGTTGGAGAACTGGGAGAGAAAGAGAAGCAGAATGGTTCAAGTGCTGTGGAGAGAGGAAGAAAGGAAGAAATGGAGGCAGTAAGGAGTAGGCTGATGTTGGAGGCCTGCTTGCCACCTGGGGCCATGGTGAAGATGATGAGGTTTAGGATGATGTGGGAAGTCCCTTGCTATCCAGGGCCATGGTGATGTCCAGGTAGGGACCCTGAGGACATGGAATAGGGGAGCTACTCCACCCCCTCACCTGAGGCAGGTGGCCCCAGTGGCCAGGACTAACCAACTTAGCTAACTCTGAGGTCCACACTGGGATTTAGGTTGGCCCACACTAACATTTACCCCATCTAGGACCTGCTGGAGTCTGTGAAGGGACTGGGCTTGTGGAACAATACCGGAAGAATCTCCGTGACTTGTGGCAACCAAGGGATATCCCAGAGGAGTTCCGGTGAGGATCCAGTGATGAAGGTGTGCCAGAAATCAGAGGCCTTGCACCAGACCAGTGACTAGTAGCAGTGAACATTTTCTGGTAAAGCTGATTGGACAATGGGGTATACTGTATGACACACAAGGCTCCCAATGCCACTAGGACAAATGAAGAGGTGCTGAAGAGGCAGGGAAGGAGACGCCAAGATATATTTGTTTTGTTTGTTTGCTTGCTTTGCTTTGTTTTGGTTTGATTTTCTTTTGTGGAGGGGTGTTTCAGGGGTGAGGGGAGGATGTGGGGGGGACTAGAAGGTGGGCAGAATCAGGCTGCATGATGTGTAATTCCCCTGTGAATCAATAAAGAAGTTAAAAAATAAATAAATAACTACAATGTTATCTTACAAAAAAATCAGGAAAATTTGCTTACAATATTAAAATACATTGTCACAAAGGGAAAAAATTCCTCTAAGAGTAATTTCTGAAGAAATACTCTTTTTCAAAAGGATTTTAAAATTTGTAGATTTAAAATGTGTTTTTGCATTCAATACCTGGCCAGTAGTGCCCAGCTGAAGCTATTGTTGGAAACTTGACAGTATTTCCTATTAAAACACTGTGGAAAGTTGCCACTTATATCTGGAAAATGCTCTCACTGGGTTTGGCAGTACAGATCAATATCTCCATGTGTTTGTCAGTTTCTATGTGTGGTTACAAGTTTCTCTCTTACTACTGGGAAGAGGTGGGGACGAAGGGCCAGGAAGGACCTTAAAAAAAAAAAAAAGTAAAAGAAGAAGAAAGAGAAGGGGGAAAGGATAAAAGGAAAGAAGGAGGAGGAGGGATGTTTTTAAAGTAAATGTGCCCCCACCCTAATCTAGATAATGTAGAAAAGGCCAAATAGAGGACCGGGGTAAACATCATTGGGAAGGACTTCTGGTATTTATCTGTCCTAAAGTCGAAACATTTTGTCTGTTAGATACCAAAAGTTGTGTTAGCTAGGGAGAATTTTAGCCCATCCCCTGGAGTGAAAGCTACTAATATCAAAAAGCAATTTTTGAAAGCATCCATTATACTTTTTTAAGACTTACAGGGAAATATCCATTCCAAATATTTTATTTATAAAAGAGTAAGGAGAAAGAAAGCCCAAAAAATTTGTATTTGGAGTCACACAACTGATTTTCATCACACTGTTTCTGGCACCACACTTCTGTGCAAATCACTTTTTACCACACAATACTGTCTACCGTCCCCAACCTACTGTCTCTGACATCACAGATGTAATCATAAATAATCTTTCTATTAACATTTATTCATATCCAGCAATGACTGGTTTAGTAACAGCAGCCCTCTGTATTTCTGTGGGAAAGAGATCCCAATGGAAAACTGATTGTGATAATCTGCATATGGCAGCACTGATGTATGAATCACAAGGTACCGTGAAGGAAGGTACATAATGCCATCTAGAATGAGTTCACTCAAGCCGAAGCCGTCCAATGTTGATCCTAACTATTGATTAAAAAAGTCATTTAAAATTCAAATTTCAGTCTTATTATCATCATAAACAGATTTAATCCTGATGTTCAGGGTTTGGGGAAAGGAGTCAATGTTTCGTTTCGCATGCGATTGAGAGTTGAGGCGGGGAGAGTTTTGTTTTCTTTGGCAGAAATTAAGAGATGATGCCTGTCTCTGGAGTTCAATGGCAAGGGCTTGAGTTGTTGTCTCATCTGAGGAAAACCTGATGGTTCTAGTGCTTTTAATTTGACTTTTTGCTGAGATTAACACTGACACAATTCTATACTGGCCAAACTAGAGCAAGAAGTGGTAGGAAGGAAGAGAGTAAAGTGATATATATATATATATATATATATATATATATATATATATATATATATATGTGTGTGTGTGTGTGTGTGTGTGTGTGTGTGTGTGTGTGTGTGTGTGTGTGCGCATATGTGAGTAGTAATAAGAGTTGGGTATGGTGACTTTAGATTTTTTTTCCATTTTTCCATGATGCCTTTTCTCTTGAGTATCATGGTACATTGCCAAGTCAGGTTTGGCAAATTTTCCTTTATTCTTTTGGTGCGATGAAAACAGGAAAAAAATCATTTCCTGTTGGTTTGGCTCTGAAAATGTGAACAGTCCTGGTAGAAACCTAGTGTAATTCTTGGAATCCTGGGCACCAAGGTACTTAGTGAACATCTTTGCCATACCATGTGGCTACTGATTAGATTTGGCAGTGAGGAAGAAGAACTTGGTGGACTAAGCTTTGCTATTGGTTAGTTTCATGCATCTTGGTAATATGAGACCAAGTGTTTCTTTGATCCAAGAAGTGTCTTAGATTTCCTAAAATTTGCTTGATTTTTAGATGTACTTTTCTACTTGTTTGGACACAAAGGTAATCCTAGAATGCCTTATTATAAGGAAAATAAATAGTGATTATTATAATACAGTTAAAGTTAAAAATTTATCTATTTGGCACCAAAAAGTTCACATGTAACTTTCCTAGCATAGAAGTACTTTCTATATTTCTCCTGTTAACTTGGGTACAACAATTTAGCACTGTAATACTGTGAATCAAGTTATGAGCAAGCCATTCTCAGAAATCAAACCCAAAAGTGATTTGACATTAGCTTTGGAAAGGGACTGGTGGCTAATTGACTAATGAGAACAGTCTGGGCTGAGGCTAATAGGCATCGATGATCCAGCTTTGGTCACCTGATTTTTCAGAACAAACCAAGAGTTGATCTCCAATTTTAGCATTTGGTTACCAAAAGACCCCAACACAGAGGTATGGAGAAGATACCAACATCATTAACATAATGTAAAGAGTCAGATAGTTGCTCAATATTTCCAGGTTGACCAGATGCCTGTTTTACTGCCTGGGCTTGTTTGTTAGTCAATGACATTGAGGCTCTTCTACAAAACAGGGCAATTCAAGTAGATCAATTAAATGTGAAGACATCAAAAAATCGTTCTGGAGAAATACAGTAAAATCAAATCATTCAGTCACTCACCACAAGTTCCATCATGCCATGCTTATCTGTGTTTTTCCTTGTGGCAAATGTTATTGTATTTCCAAACACAGCCTTTTCTTGGTGGGAGAGCTAGTTGAAGTGGTGGAATTGGTTAGCTGTTAGAAAGTGCTTATGAGGTCAATGTCTTACAGGAATATGGCACAGATGATAGGATCATCTCTTACCATGGAGAACCTCTTCAAGAAGGTAGCTGGAGAGATGCACGCATGATCCAAGGATCTGTGGGAAATGGCGGTCCTCTTTGAGACTCTTTGTATAGGAGTACAAATCCAGTACATGGAGCAGAGCTTCAGCAACTAGCACAAACTAAGCCACAGATTTTACCATGCCACACACATGTAGTAGTCAAAGAACAACAATGTTAAAAGAAAAAACAAGTTTTTAGAAAGAAGATATCCTTAATCTGGAATAAACTACAAAGAAGTCTGTATTGAATTATTAGTTCAGAATTTTCATTTAGTCGTTCTAGTGGGTTTTTCTTCAAAGCAATTACCAAATTTTAGCTCTTCAGCAGTGATAGTTCTGGGGTTTGGTGTCTTTATCTTAAAAGTGAGATTAATATAGTTTCTTTATGATGAGAACATGGTAAGGAGAAAGAGAATGTCTCAAGTCTATAATGAATACAAACTAAACATTATTCTAACATTATTTGTTTAGTTGTTATTCATGAATAACAACTAAACTTTATCCTACAGGCGTTCTGTCCTAATACTCTTTTGCATGAAATGGTAGGAAGAATAGTTTCCTAGATGGAAAAATAAATAATAATAACAAAATCTACCATCTGCATGCTCCCTAGGGGCCACTTTGAATGAATTCCTAATCCATTTTAACCATTCACTGTTAAGACCTTCATATTGCAACCAGGAAAACTGAAGTCCAGCCTGCTAAACAATGGACTGCCAGATCATTAACCACAGGGCTATGTTGCAGACAAGACATTAGCACAGTGTTGTTAATCACTGACTTCTAATAATCACTACATATCACTCAACAAATCATGATAGGTACAGCTACTTAATATTTGATTAGCTGAATATTTATATTTTGTGGCTATAAAATACTGTATTGATGATCCCCTAGCATTGCTATATCTACCATCCTTTTGGCTATAAAGAGTACTAGCTTTTGCAAAGAAATGCTCACTATGACATTCATAATTAGATAATATCATGCATACTTGCTAGCCATGGAAATTCAAATACTTTTTTGGTAAATATATGCAAATACCATGAGAGTATTATATATGCAAATTTGCTTAATTCTATTTTGTTATAATGTCTATACATTATAAATTCATAAATATATTTTGGCTCACAGAGTTATAAACATGAAATCAAGCGCATGGGACTTTAGGGGGATGTTGGTGGGTATTTTCAAAGGAAATTAATTTTAGCCTCTGTATTATCTATGTCCCAACTTCTGTAGAAGGCAAGAATCTCTTTGATATATTACATGCATATCAGTCATGAATAGGAGAGTGACAAGAGCCAATGGCAACCTCTTCCCATTGTTTGTAGAGAGTACTTACTTAATTCTCACTGTGTACCAGGAAACATGTTAAGTACAGAGCATGGATAATCACATTTAATACTCACAAAAGGCCTGTCATACAGCTGCATTGAAAAACCATCTTCCTTTTTACAGATTAGCAGAGGGAGGCATGAAGTGGTTGCACATTGAAGTGGCACAGGTGAGATTCAAGTGCAGGTAGTACAGAGCCCCAGGAAATGAACCTCTACCCACTCAACCAGCTCCCCACTCTACATTTTAATCAACACATGGTGGTTTCTCTAAAATTTAGTTAAGGAGACACATGTGTTGACTCTCCAGGTCTCAACACCCTTCACTGTATTAGCAAATGCTACAATACTCTATATGAAGAAAGTGTGTTAAGAGAATGAGAGAAGCCATCCCTGAAAGCTTCTTATTCTGTAGGTACATACTTTAACTCCTTTCTGAAGACTCTAAGGTGGATAGTTATTAACATTGTTTCGTAGGGAAGAAAATGGAGACTTACAGGGCTAGGTAACTTGCCCAGGGTCACAGAGATGCTTATACAGGAGGGAGGCAAAACCAGAGCATAGAGTGAATGATCATTATGCCACACAACCCTCTGACTGTGGGGGGAACTAGCTTTCTGCAAGAATATGTACTCCTAGCAGCATTAGTGATCCAGGGAATACAAGAGGCTTTGACTTTATCAAGTTAACAGATCAATGTTAACCTGATCACCATCTGTCTGTCTCCTGGTCTGTCTGTTAGCTGGAGCCATAGGTGGTGTGGGGCTATGTATGGAGGGGCTTAAGACGATCATCATAAAAATTATAAATTGTTTTGGTCTTCCTAAAATAAAAGGTGCAAGTTAAACTGGCTGATTTTGGCCTTGGTCCTAGTTCAAGCCATCAATTTGCTTAAAGCCCTGGACGTTGCCACACAGTGATTAGCTGGCTTCATTTATGCTGTCCTACAAGGCTGGGTTGCTTTCTTCTCAAAAGAGACATGAATCAGGGCTGGGAATGCATTTCAGTTGTAAAGTGCTACCTAGTATGTTCAAAGTCCTGGACTTGATCAACACTACAAACATCAAAACAAAACCACCATGGGCAGACAGAGAAATGGGAAATTGTTCTTTCATTATCAACAGAAAGTTCTGACTGGTTACAAAAGCCAGAACACAAAAGCCCCTCTTTATTCATTACCCATTTCTTCTGTTCATCAATAAGTATTCTACCTATAGACCACCTATACCTTTCCACTGAGTACTATCTTATCCCAAAAGACTCCATTGTGTCTTTGCCTATAGGTTGACTCGAGTTGCATGTTTTAGTATTGCTTTTAGAATTTTAGAACCCCATAGTTGTAGGCAAGCTAGAATAGTTGGCCATCCCAGGGCCTAGTGTTTCCTTAGTAACATCCTAACACTTCTCCAAGCTTTCATCTTTGCTATTTGTATTTTTAACCCAGTAGTCCACAGAACATGTTTTTTTTTTTTAAGTAATCATAGACTGTGTCCTATTTGATGTCTTTAAAATCCTGCCCCCAGATGGAAATACAAACTGAATGGCTTCCAGATTCTGCATGATGTGGGTCTTTGCGTGTCTCTAATCTCTTCACTCCTCCTTCAATATGCTGTCAGTGTCAGGCTCTTCCTCCCATAGGGAACTCTCTCCTGACTCTCCACTTTGCATGGAATGACCTTCCTCCACCCCTTCACACGTAGAAACTACTGACCATGCACATGTATGATTCTTTAATGTCCACCTCTGAGGACCGAAGCTCATAGACTCCTTAGTTATCATTTAATCACTAGTGTTCAACATAGTAGCTGACACCTAATAAAGCCCCATGAAATATTTCCTGAATGAATCAATGACTGTATGAAAGTGAGGATGAAGGGATATAAACTTGCTCATGAAATCACTATTCTAGTTCCATGATCTGAAAAGGTGGGTCTCCAGGATTCAAGAAGCAAAGCCCACAGAGTTGGATGAGCAGCAAGAGGTCGAAGTACAAAATACTTCATAGGTCATGACAATGAGTTGGAACTTTTTCCAGAGGACAATAGGAATCTATGAGAGAGATTTTGACTTAGTGGATGACATACATCTATTTTCAGTCTGGAAAAGGAGGTTGGAAAGATAAATAGGGTCCCACTTGGCAAATGGTACCTTCAACCCTGAGCAGAGGCAGGAATTAGGGTGTGTGTTTGCAATGTGTCTTGTAGAGCCAACAGGGTATTGTTGCTCCCTTGGTCAACTTTTTGGAAACAATCAGCCAATTATGAATCAAAGGCCTGCATAGCTGCTCATAACTAATTGTATTTTTAAAATGTGTTTAATCACAAGCTAGAGATTATATGAAGGCCTTAATTGATGTCAGGACTGGCTTCAAATGAGAGTAAGTCAGCAGTGCCATTTGCCCAGAGTTGAGTTTTATGGCATATATCACTAGACTCACACTGGGAGAAGCACACTTTTACCCACTCTGAGCACTTGCAACTAGAGTTCATGACATCAAGGAAACTTGAAAAGGTGACTTCAAGGAGCGAGCAAGTGTTAACTACAGTAAATATGGAAGTATTGGAATGCCACCATAGAAATAACATTGGAATAGAGATAAAAGCTACCTAGGTCAGGACACCAGAGTTATGATAAAATAGCTCCAGGTTTTCAGAAAAAAGATAGCTATACAGGTGGCACAAATTCTCTGATACTTATTGTCCTTACCTGTAAAATGAAAAGGTGGTTCTATGATCTGGTTGCACACCATCTCTTTCTTCGTGATTTTGAAAATTTAATTCATAGTTATCAGTCTTTTCAGTTACCAAGTCTGAATTCCTCCATACTGCATATCATAATGTCTTTAACATACTGTGTGACTAACAATTATCCCCTGGCATCTAATTCAGGGTTCTACAAGTCTATAATTATACTAATACTACCCAAATTGAGGAGTAGAAATCCTATAGGGTTTCAGAAGTTTGTAAATTCTAATGAACCTATTGGCATGGTTTCCATCTGAACTATGGGGTCTTCTTTGAGGATACCTGAAGCTCCTTTTCCAACCAGGCTGAGCTGAGAGTTCCCTTCTGGGATCCTACAGGATGATCTGTTGTCTTTGTTGTCGCTCAAACCATATTACATTGGATATACATTGATGTATCTGACTATACTGCTAGGTTGTAGCTTCAGTGAGGAGGGCTTGGCTTGGTATGTTATAAGCATCCAACGCACATGGTTTGGATGACTCCTATGTGACCTGATGCTTGACATTAGCTTGGTGAGCTACAAACCTATAGGATAATTATTTCAGAGACTGAAATTTATTCCTTAATCAAGAGAACATTCAGAGGAACTTCATCCTCTTTTCTGTCTCTTTGCTGAGTGTCATACTTTCTTTGTCCCAGTCAGAGTTCCTAAACCCACATGGTATCCATCTCCTTTCCCTTTGAAACCCACTGCTCACTTTCCTAAAGACACTGCTACTGAAATACATTGTTTTCAAAATCTGTCTAATTTAAAAACAGCACCCTGCACCCAAGTAGTCACTAAGATGCTTGAAGTCCATCCCAGTAATGACTTATTAGTTGTGGCTTTTCTCTTCTCACTGTTCTGGCCCAGATTTATGCCTGTGATTAATATTTTATACTGTGGAAAACTTCAAATGTACATAAACAAACAGAATAATAAAATGCCCTCTCACTCAGCTTCTAGAATTACTAATATCATATCATGCTTCATCCCTTGTGAAACTCCAGCAAGTTTTTTTCCCATACACCAGCAATTTACTTCTTAATACTGTTGAATAATACTCCACCATATTAACAATCCATCATCTGCTTTTCCATTTTCCTACTGACAGAAATTTATTTGGGGTTGATTGTATATGCAGTCCCCCTCTTAGAACTTTATGATGTTCTGATTTCTATTTTATAAACCCCCAAAGCACAATCATTGTACCACAGAATGAGTTTGCATCTGGATTGATGCATAATCTTCTAGCCTTCTTTTTCTTTCATCTGGTATCAGCTTCCAAAATCTGAGCACCTCCCATGTTGTGTCAAAAAAAAAAATACTGTTCATATAAAAAAATCTACCTTGGAAGTTCCAGTGATCTCCTGTTGTCTATGAAATGGAGACAAGCCTGCCTGATTTGACATTCCTGATCACCTATCATTTAACATTAATGTTAATTGCCCATGTTAACATCCTAACTCTGTATATCCTGGGAGCTGGTGGTTCAGCCTCTTTGACCTTAAGACCTCTGCATACAGAGTGCCATCTAACTCAATTCTATGTCCTATGGCAGCACTTTGGTCCCTGTGGCACTTGTTGTGATCTCAAAGGCTAGGCAGCTGGGATGGTGCACATCTCATGTCTCTAAATAAAGATACAGGGGAACACCTGTGAAGTCCCTTGCCCTCATTCCAGCCTTCCAGAAACAAGGAGTCTAACCCCTTTCTTTGGATGCTGAATTTTTTTTGTGAATTTTGCTATATTCGCTTGGTTCAGAAATTGCATGTGGTTTATGCCATGGACAGCCTGTGACAGGAGCATAGATGGGACATCAGCAAGAGCACAGATACAGATGAGTTGTTTGAAGTTCCTAGTCTCCTTCTATCATTTGGTGTGTACCCTTGGGCCAGCTCAAGCCTGGGTCTCTGCTGCCTCTTTTAGACACCAGAGAGTTGATCTACCGCAATGTATTTGCCTAAATACACAAATTTGCCTAAGGTTGGATTCTCCATGGGTTCTAGAATACCCATCTAGAACATAGTGGTTTCAACTGTGTGCCAGAATGGAGATATATTTTTCTACAGAGGAATTATAATTTCTGGCCCTAACTGAAAGGGACTTCTTTAATTCTTTGGCTCTACTTGCTTACCTGAAAAATAGGAGTGATAAAATGTTTATTTTATAGACTTTAAGAAAATAAAATAATAAATTCAAAACATTTAGAGTAGTATCCGGTGTGCTAGAAGAACACAATGAATATTAGAATGTCATCCCCATGAATACTGTTGTCTGAATTCTGGGGAACTCAAAAGAATTGAGAGACATGTGAATCCCACACTGTGCTGTGCAAATGTTTTAACTTCCTCACACTGAAAAACATGATTAAAATGAAGCTGTGTGTCTGTGAATGTGTAGAGTTTGTTCTGTTTTCCTAAAAATGGGAATTTTAAGGTAAAAAGCTCATGTCTTTTATTATTCCAGCAGGTAGGTTCCACCCATGAAGTTCTCTACAGGTGACAGCAGAAATGGGCAGTAGGCATTTCTTACCATGTGGGGAAGATGGGATTAAACCAGCAATGTCTTGGGACTCTGGAGCCTGACACTGTTGTGAATGCCCTTCATGACAAGTGAAGAAGAGAATCCAGAAGCAAGAGAGGCTACAAACAAAAGCAGGGATTGTTCAAGAAATGGACCCTTTTCAGAAGCCTTCAAAGCCACCCTTTCACAAAGTCTGGCAGGGATACAGTATCGAGCCTGGGTAGGAGCCAAGCATGGCTTTAATTTATTATTGCCAAATTGTTTGTTGTCTTTATTTGCCAAGACTTACTAATTGAACTTTTGTTGGTCTGGCTGCCCCTCCAGAGAATCGACCTTTGTCACCTGCTCTCCAAGTCTTTCTGAAAGATGTGCCAAAAAGTGACCCTACAAGTAGTTAATTTCCCTTCTGGGTTCAGGTTCTTCCACCCCACCCCCCACCAAGCATGTTATTGCTTTTGTATTTTACTTTTTTCTCAATTTCTCCCCAGTAAGTATTTAGACAGAGTCAGAATGAAGTTCATTGACCCAAGCAAGATTCTTGTTTGAGTGGCAGAAAAGCCTTCCAAAAGAATTGCATGGAGGTTCACTACCTCAACCTTCCCATCATGCTTCAGCAACAGATGACCATCAGCTTCTACTGTGCCAGGAAGGGAAGTGCTAGAGCAGCAGTTCAAACTGTGATCCAAGAAAACCAGAGTTGGCATTTGTTTAAAAATGCACCTTCTTGGGCCTTGCTCCAGAGCTACCAGAGCTGTGATATGTTTCACCAAGGCTTCTGGGTGGTTCTAACAAAGGTTCTGTGTCACTGTTTCTCAATCTTAGCTCAGTTTGTATGTTGGAATGGATGAATCTTTGTGATGGGGGTGGCTCTGTACACTGTATGATGTTCAACAGCATCTTTGACTTGCATCCCTAGATGCCAGTAGCTTTCCTTCCATATCCCAACATGTAAACCAAAATGTCTCCAGTCATCACCAAATGTCTCAGGTTAAAGGAAAAGTCACCCCTACCCCTTGCTAAATTAATGAGCCAAGTACACATTATTCCTCCATTCTCTGGGTTTTTGTCTGAGCCACACTGACAAACAACTGCCAGGTCCTCCAAGTGACTCCTTAGCCAGTGATAATAGAGTCCAGGAAAATGAACCAAAAAGGCAGCTTCCTATAAACACATAAAGTTTTGATCTCAATAAATCTTTCCTTTGAACCCAGCCTCAGACAAGTGCACATTGCTTTGGTTTTAAGAGCTAGATTGTTTGCTAAATTGCTTGATATATTCAAATCAAAACAAAAACTATAGAAGTGTAGCCTCCTCCCATCATTTTATTTCCTTGCTATCTGCAGGGAAGAGACAGGGGCACTGAGTCCATGGTGGGTGCTTGAAACATGCTGAGATGGGAAAGCTGCCCCTGTTAGCTTGACCTCTCACCAGCATAGAAGGTTTCTCTGAGCATTTCCTTCTGTGGAATGTTCTTACTGGTCATTCTCATTACATTTGAATTTGTAGAGTACCCAAGACAGGCCGTCAGCTACCAGACATTACCTGTGGTGATATTTTGTTTATGATCTAACAAATAAAGCTTGCCTGAAGATCAGAGTACAAAGCTAGATCAGAGTACATTAGCTAGCCATAGAGGCCAAGAAGTAGTGGTGCACATCTTTAATCACAATGCTTGGCAGGCAGAGGCATAGAGATCTCTGTTAGTTCAAGGCCACTTTGAGCTACACAAAATTGATCCAGTCTAAAAAAAAAAAAAAAAAAAAAAAAACAGAGCTCACACAAAGGTGATCTCAGCACTTGGAATCCCATGTCTTTAATCCCAACACTAGAGAGGAATATAAGGCAGGAGGAGATAGGAGCTCAGTGCAGTCTGAGGAGAAATTCAGTCTGAGCAGTCTAAGGTTTAGTGGATCACCCCTTGTGTCTGAGCATTAGTAGAGGTGAGGATGCTCTAGTGGCTGGCTGCTTTGTTTCTCTGATCTTGGGCTCTAACCCTAATATCTGTCTCTGGGATTTTTTTGTTTTGAGTTACAATTACTTTTGCTGTATTTTGACCATTGCACTCTCTTCAGGAAGTTGAACTATGCAAAGGTCAATTTGGATAAACTCAACCAAATCTAAAGGTAGCTGGCCATATCCACACCAATGTAAAGTCACAATTCACTTAATTATTGGGTTGCAATTTATTGAGCACCTACTTTGTACCAGCACCATGCTGGATCAGAAGAATATGAAGGAACCAGGCAGTCTCTGTTCCAGGCTTATCTTCAGAAGAACATAGGAGCCATTTCCAGGATGAAAAACCCCTGATAGAAGAGCAAACCACCATCGCTGTGGGACTATGCTTCACCATGGAAATCTCTGTGTGTTTGGCACATCCTAAGGACTTAGAATTTGTTGAGTGACTCTTACCAGAAAATCATCATGCTGTACAATAAAAGAAAATTTCAGCCAATGTAAGTGATATTTTCATTTTTTAACGAAAAGGCAAGAGGGAAGAGTGGAAAAGCAACTGCAGACAGAGAAAGTAGATGTAAGGAACAGAGAGATGGGAATATGAGCAATAGCCCTGAATGGGATTTAGGAAGATCTGAAAGACTTGTTAGAAAAAAATGGCTGCCTTCTTGTCTGTTGCTGTATTAAAATAGACCTCCAAAACTGTTTATTTTTTTTATTAGAATTTTGTGCTTAAGGAATGTGTAAGAGCTTGGATGGGTTGGTTCATCTCTCATTCATCTGGTGTCAACTGGTGTGCTGGGACTGAACGTTCATTTTCAAGATGGCTTCTTCATGGATACTCTGGTGCCTTGGTATTCATTGACTTCTCTCCCTCACCAGAATTTGCTCTTTAGGGCTTTTCCACATGACTTAAATTTTCTATAATATGACAATAATTGGACTTCTTATATGGCACCCAGTATCCCCAGAGCACATATTTCAAAGAGAATATTCCAAGGGGCTCAGGTAGAAGTTAACAAGTTTCTTACATTCTAGAGATGGAAGGCTTTGAACATCTTCTGGATCTTAATAATCAAGAAGCTAGCCACAGCTAGCCCAGATCTGGAGAAATAGGAGAAATAACCTCTTCCATTACTAGAAGAATGGTTTCTAAACAGAAGGAATGAAGGGATTTAATGGCAACTTCCTTGGTCAAGTCAGTTCCACGGGTTGAGAAAGTAGAATCAAGACTGAAAGACTTAGGGTAGCAAGCTTAGGAGTTAGCACAATTCCCTGGAGGGAGAAGGTTTAATCCAGGGGTGAGAGCAATGGGGCTAGTCTATTGACTTCACTTTAGAATTGCCGAGATGCATCTTGGACAGCTATGGGGAGTCTGAGAAGATAGAATGACACTGGAGACAAGGATGTTTTATGGTCCGAAAGAGAAAAAATACCAGAAGATGCTGAAGGCTGGACAGTGGAAGGAGGCACTTCAAGGGGAGATGATGAGGAAAATTCAGGATGCCGGAAGGTTCCAAAAACCTCTCCCAACTCAATCATTTTTTATTTCAGAGAGAAGAAAGGCCTTATTTCTTTTCTGGGCACTTGATGGGGGTGGAGCAAAAGGCAGCTGGCAACTAAGTTTGCCCTCTGAGGCTTAATAGCCATACTTCTTCAGGTTTGTTAGGAGAACCCCCGAGGAAAACAAACAGGATTGGTGTGAAGACCATTCTAAAAGGCTCCCAGGACAAAGACTCCATTTGGCAGCTGTTGCTCAGAGCTGAGTGAAAGAAACAAAAGAGTTTGTTGAGCAAACATGAAAGGAGCCTAATTGATGCAATTAAGGTGAAACTAAATAAAGGAAGGTTTTTAGCCCCTAAGTTCATGGAAAACTTTTCACAGGGGTGTCACTGGGTAGCATTTGGTGCTTTTAAGTAAAGGGAAGCACGGGGTGTGGGAAATTGAACTATTTGAGCATTCGAGTAGGTCAGCTGTGATGATGTGGAAGACATTGGGCAATTGTTGGGCCCTGGCTGCCTAGCCTTGGATTGGGCACAATGGAGAATTGGATATGATGGAGGTCTACAGCAGACACTTGGAAAGAACAGCAACAAGAATCCAAGCTCCCAATAACCTGCCATTCTGCTTTGTTCTCCTCATTTTAGTGTCTGAGATGACCTGGTTCATTATAGGGTAAGTGGTACTGCTCATCTATCCCACTCCAACACCCAACCCACACACACACACACACACACACACACACACACACGTTCATATTCACACCCATGCATGAACCAAGCCACATGCTATTATCTGAGTCTCCTTGGAGTAAAGCTTCTGAAGTGCCTGTCTATATTGAGATATCCCTAAAACAGGAAACAAACATATGTATATGTGTCCAAGCACTTCCCAGACATCTCAGAACTATAAAAGTAATGTCTGAAACCAACCTGAATGTTTATTTAACATGCAATTTACTCATGTTTAAGGTAAGAGCAAAACTTCCTTCCAGCCTGGTATCTACCTATGTCTGCTTTGGAAAGAGGCGTGCATAGTGAAAAAAAAAGGAGTCTTGAAGCATCCTTGTTTATGTAGCAGAATTCACATAGTACGGGGAAATCACAAGCCAACCAATAAGACATGGATTCGTGGGTTGCAATATCGGCTCAGAAGAGAGAGGGTAAAGCCTGTTTAACACAGAGAACAGAACTTCTTTTTATTGTTTTCTACTGTGCCCTGAGGTCTGTAAACTTCTGAAGACACAAACAATATCTGGAGCCTTCCTCCTTATCAAAATGTTTTTATAGGCCACCGATTTTCATCTTCAGCCTTCATAAGCAGAATACGTCATCATTGCCTATCTGGAAGTTCTCCATCTGCTTACTTAGAAGTTCTCTGGTGACAGTATGCAGCAGAGTTCAAGGCCAAGATAGGTGTGAGCATCAGAAAGTGGTAGGGATCGAGCCTCTGCCTTAGCTTCAAGCTATCATATAAAGAAAGTTCCATTTTCTGAATTTTAACTTTAAAACCCCAGAATACATCTTTCTACTTTGTTAAAGTTCAATAACTAAAATTTTTGAGTGTTAAATATATGTTCGACACTTTCCTAAACTCTACATGTATAAATTAATTTCATTCATTATTTCAGAAATATCTCTTGACTGGGGGTTAAATAACAAAGAAAGTCTCTATAAAGGAAAAGCAATACATATTTGGGATGAGCAAGCAAAACTGCCATACTGGACATGCCTGTCATGGAAACTGGAGTTGACTTCAAAAAGGACAGGGCAAAGGGAACCTTTGCGAGGCACAGTGAGGGGGACATATACATTAATTTGCATCAATACGCAATGGTGTTTAAGATCAGTAAAAATGCAGGCACCAGTCTGAGGTTAGGCAGACTTACTGAAAAGGTGTTCCTATAGAAGTATCATCTGTATCAGGTTGCAATTGGTTTTGTACAGTGGCGTACCTCAGTATAAAGAGATAGTTCTTGCTGTAACATAAGTGGACATGATTCCTTCCTTCATAAACTGCTGACCTTAGTATGATCCTCTTAGGTGACTCCATTTTGACTATGACAGTGATCATGGAAACTGGGCGTCATTCTAAATCCCAGAGGTATAGTCAAGAGCAGAGTTCCTGAACCCTTTGTGGACTTATGCGTGGACTTATCCTCCTTTCTGTTTGTCAGTTAACAGACAAGAATATTAGGGCAAATGTTAGAAGGCAGAGTCAATACAGCTGAGACAAATAAAGCGAGGTGTATGGACAGAGGTGTGGGATCTGGGGAGGTGCTGCAACCTTCAGTCAGGCATTCAGTGAGCACTTCCCTACCAAAGCTTGGAAAAGAGAAAGACCAAACCCAGCTAATGCTTCTGTTAGCTTTAATACTGAAGCTTGAGCCAATGCTCTAACCACTAGCTTTGAAGGATGATTGAGCCAGAGCCAGCTCTAAACAAGCCAGGCATGAAGTCATCCCATAGTCGCTGGCACTTCTCAGTGGTGGGTGTTAGACCCACCACTAGTTGATTCTTCTGACTGAGGAAGTGGAGGTGTTCCTCAGAGGGCAGTGTTTGTGTTGTCAGCTTTGAGAAGGATCTTGTCTAGTCCCTTCACCCTCAGATAGGTCACAGGATACTCTTTATGTCCTGTAATTACCCTGTTCCTATTCAGTCTTTGCTCGTGTAGAAAAACAGTAAGGAGTGAAGTGACCAGAAGTTCCAGATGCACTCAAGGGTCCCGTTCTCCATGCTAGGAACCTGGAAACCACTCAAGTCTTTATTTCTACCACTTTAGCCTGAGATGCTCTTTTCTAAGTCTTTTCCTTCTCCTCCTCCCTCTCTTAAACCTCTTCCTCCTCTGTCTCCCATCTCCCCTCTCCTTTGTCCTCTTCCTCCCTCTCCCCTCCCTCGTGCCTTTCTTCCCCTCCTCTTCCTCTTCCTTTTTGAACCAAGTTCTCACTGTGTAGTCTAGGTACCCAGACTTGCCTCAAACTTGGGGCAGTCTTCTTGTCTTAGCCTCTTAAGCGCTGAAGTTATAGATGTACATGACCATACCCAGCACTTTCCAAGTCCACCCAAGCTCAAGCTCCTTCCTCAAGTCTCATGGCTCCATCTTCTCCACTTCACTAGCCTGTCCCAAGTCAAACAACTATGAAAGGCATGATATTATTTAGCCATGGATATCTTAAATATCAATCTAAGAGTCCTTATCCCTGGGAGTTAATTGAATGGTAGCATTCACTTCTAACTAAAAGGAATTTCAAGGATCAAATAGTTATGTACCAAAAAGTTATTTGGAATAAATTACTCTTGGAAACATCTTTCATGAAGGAGATCCCATCAATCTTTCTTCTTCTTCTTCTTCTTCTTCTTCTTCTTCTTCTTCTTCTTCTTCTTCTTCTTCTTCTCCTCCTCCTCCTCCTCCTCCTCCTCCTCCTCCTCCTCCTTCTTTTTCTTCTTCTCTTCTTCCTCCTCCTTCTTCTCCTCCTTCTTCTCCTCCTCCTTCTCCTCCTCCTTCTTCTCCTCCTCCTCCTTCTTTATCTTCTCCTTCTCCTTCTTCTCCTTCTCCTTCTTCTCCTTCTCCTTCTCCTTTTTCTTCTTCTCTTCCTCCTCCTCCTCCTATTCTCCTCCTTCTCCTCCTCCTCCTTCTTCTTCCTTCTTCCTCTTCTCCTCCTACTTCATCCTCTTCCTTTTATTTTTATCTGTGTGATTATATGCTATGTGCATGTGGGTGCCCTCTAAATTCTGAAGTCAGAAGAAGGCACCTGATCACCTGGAGCTATATTCCCAGGCAGTTGCTAGTCAAGTAATGTAGGAGCTGGGGACCAAACTTGGGTACTCTGGAAGAGCAGCAAGTGCTCTTGACCATTAAGCCATCCCTTTAGCCCCATATCTTCTCTTCTTCAAATGTATAGTGAGATGCTTCCCCTTAGAGACCCATGCAATGATCCTCATGTCCCTTCAATCTTTGTGTGTAGGACAGAGCAGATTAGAGGTGTTTGAAGGACCTTGTTTATAAAGGGACTAAAGAGTGCTTGTCAAAATCATTTCCACAGTTTCATCATTGTGTGTTGGGGTCAAACATAACCCTTTTTAATCTATTTGTCAATAAGCACTAAAAATGTTTTTATCTATTCAAACCTTTAAATCATTTATTTGGTAATAATTATAAATTACCGGTATTGAATAAATAATAAATAGCTTTGTATGATCAACACCCCCTTTTGTTTTCCCAGTATCTTTATTTCTCAAAATTTACTCTACCTTGCATAATACATACAGTGGTTTCCTTCTCCACTTGGTATTCAAATGAACTCCCTGTCTCTCTGGATTAGCACTTCATATGGCATGTAAACAAACCGTCTCCCAAATGCTGTTGGGACTCTTAGGATTCAAACCCTTTTTTCTTATATGAGATCACTGGTGATGAGGCTCATGGAAATCTATAGCTGACAACTTTGCTGTTGCCTGGAGAACTAGGAAAATAAGTCAACAAATAATACAGGTAATGAACAGGGATGAGGGGATTTTCTAATAGACAGGGCATCTGGACTAAGCCCTGTAAACTTCTAGATATACCAGGACATTTGGACACCCTAGCATGGAGTTCCAGTGAACTCATTGAGCCCTTGTCCTTTGATGGGTCAAAGACTATTTCTGTACTACTTAGTTATGAGAAACATATATATATATATATATATATATATATATATATATATATATATGTGTGTGTGTGTGTGTGTGTGTGTGTGTGTGTGTGTGTGTGTGTCTGTATCAAGCTCAAGGAGACCCTATCAGTCTATCAGAGCAGCTTCTCATCCCTCAAATTAAAGTTCACTTGTTGTAATTCATTTATTATAATCACTTGTTACAATATATACGTTACAATAATAACGTAATTATTAGAGCAGCCACAAAAACTCATATACAATATATATTAAAATTGGGACCATAGGCATTCAGAGAAGTCATGCTGGGACCCACTTAGCCCTCATACAGATGCTGACACTGAATCCCATTCTAGCAAGCACTCTTGTAGTTTAAGATGCACACGCACATGCACACACAAACACACACACACACACACACACACACACACACACACACACACACACACACACACCACAACTTAAAAAACAATAATAACGTTGTAAAGTTTCCACAAGCATGTCTTGAAATAGGAGCCCAAAGCATTGATTTGGAAGGAGAAATGCAGACATGGTAGTGGACTGGTGACCAGAGTCCAGCATTTGTTTTTTTCAGAATACCTCCATGGCCTAGCTATGAAACCCATTCCTGAATGCGCCTATGTGAAGGCGCTAAGCAGAAGCATAGAGACAAAAAGATGCCCTGAATCCTGATGCACCCAGTTCAAAGCAGATGAATCAGACCGGGTTGGAGGAATGCTGTCTCCACCCCAAGGCATTACCATCTTTTTATTGCTCTCCTGACTTTATTGTTACTGCTGAGCACTGTAGCTTATTTGGCTACTTCCCTGGGTAGGGCAGATATTTCAACAGATGTGAGCTATGCCAAATATCACCTACAGGGAAGGAGATTATACAGGAAAGAACATCTGAGAGGAATTAACAAAAACAAACAAAATAGTACGTCAGAAAGGAGAGCGCCACCAGGAGCTTATTTGTTTGCAGGGGAAATAGATCAAGTGGCACTCTCAAAGTTTCAGAAGCCTTCTCAGGCACTAATGTGTGTCTGCTCTATTTTAGATCTTAAAAGAGTATGAACAGAGAACTAAGAGCTGTGGGGAACCCAAAATGAAGAGAAGATGGTTGCATCCATGAACGGGTCTTGCATTCGTGGAACCTTCTATGCGGAAGTTGTGCAGTGTCATCCAAAGAAACTGGGTGCTGGAGGCAAAGGCATGTGACTCCAACTCTCATATCTTGTGCTGGTTGCCCCATCACCTTGAACAAGTCAGTTATCTTCTCTGACCATTACTTTCCTAAGTATTGAGTGGGCCTACATGTGTCTGCTCTGCAAGGGCACCGTAAGGAGCTCTGATGGCTTACTTGAAGCACCTAGAACTGTAACTGGGACGGAGTGCTTTTCAGAAGTCCAAGTCTGAAACATTGTAAAGAGCAAACTGTTTAAGGTGGCAATGGTGACTTAAACCAGGGTTCATCTGATGCCTGCTGTGCTCTGAGCCCTGCTAAGAGCAGAGAATTCAATGAGAGATGCCATCCTTCTCAAATGTGCGGGACATGTAGTTTAAAGCACCAAGCCTCATGAGTCCCTCTCTACCAAGTCAGTTGGTTGATACTCAGTCTCAGTATGGTACCTCAAAAATGCATACTTGGAGATGGGAGTATTCTAAATAGAGTGGTACTCTTGTCTCTCTTCTAAGATGTCTACAAAGTTTCTAGATGGTATGTACAAATCCCCCACATCATATCAGTATGTGGCAAATGATCATTTCTACCTGGGATAGAGTAGGTGTAACTCTCTTGGTGAACACTTCATGAAGTTTAAGACAGGTTCTATTTTAGTGTAAACAGAAGGTCTTGATTATTTCTCCTTTTAGTTAAACATTACTGTCTTGAGGGTTAGTCTTCTTATCTATTTGAACTCTTACTGATTCAACAAATGCTTATTGGCAAAAGCCATTTGCTTGAATGGCTTGAGACCTAGGGCCAGTCACGGAGGGGACTACTCAGGTAGAAATGGAGTTAAAGCCAGACCTCCTTCACAAATCCAAGAGGTGTCATTGGCTCCTTCCTCCTGATCCTCTCTGTCTACCCTCTGGAGCCACTCTGACACCCTCTGAAAGGTCATTTGTCACTTCTAGTTTATTTCAATCCATTTATAGAGCATTCATTTCCAGAATTTTCTCTGTGAATTATTTTTCTTCTCAAAATACGTATATACTGGGCATAAGGTTGGTTTGAAACAAATCAGGCCTTCCAAAGAAAGTAAAAAGAGCTTGAAATATGACTAAATAAATAAATAAATAGATAAATAAATAAATAACATCTGCTCAAATCCATCACA
The DNA here is from genome assembly GCA_030556225.1 of Cricetiscus sungorus. Classification (NCBI taxonomy): domain Eukaryota; kingdom Metazoa; phylum Chordata; class Mammalia; order Rodentia; family Cricetidae; genus Cricetiscus; species Cricetiscus sungorus. Next base: position 40,486,739 of record JANBXA010000372.1, read on the forward strand.
GAGCTGGTGAGGCATGGGAATTCAAAGGTGAAGACAGAAGGGAACAGAGAATAGCTGAAAGTTGTGCTAATCCTCTGTAATTGATTCTTTTTCTCAAGGGCAGAGACTATAAATTCAGGCTTTGCCAGAACATAGGTGTTCTGCAAAGGAACAGAGAACCCAGCAGAGTGTGTGGTGGTTGGAAAGACAAATTTGAAACTGGAAATCCTCAAACACATGCTCTGTTCTTTCTTAAGACCTTTATTGAATTCCTAAGCTGTGTGGCTAGGAGTTTAAACCACAGACCAAAGACTAGGTCAAACACAATGATTTCTGCAATAGATCAGGAAGTAGACTAGGCTATAGACAGTCTTTAAAATGAAGAGTTCCTATAATAATATGCTTCAATAAAATGCTATAAAAAGAGAGGGGAGTTGTTTGTGTGTTGATTTTTCTCTAAGCCCTTAGAGAGGAACAATTAGTCCAAATCCCACCAGGGTCTGGGCTGCATCAAGCCTAAGGGCAACTATAGTAAGATCCAGTCTCGGATTCATTTGTCTAACTGGGGAACTAGCCATCAAACAGAATCAGCTGAGTAACAGCTTTGATCTTTATGTGTAGTGTGATACACAAAGGACACAGACCAAAAGTCTAGCCAAAAACAAACAGCAGAGACAAAGCAATAGGAACAAAACTGATGACCAGATACCGGAGTTAGCATAGTATGGGTCCTCATGAGTCAAGTACTGGAGAGAACTGGGGCAAAAAGCCTTAAAAGAGGGAGGCAAAAGAGAAACTTATTAGACAATTGAAAGCTATAAAAACAGTCAAATGCCTGAAGAGATACTCGATCTGTAGAAGCTTACATCACACGCATTAGTACTCAACTTTAATTCCCAGAACCCAAGTAAAACTGCCAGCATGGTGATATATGCTTGTAATCCCATCCCTGTGGACATAGAGACAGGCACTCCCTAGGGCTTGCTGGCCAACTCTTCTGGCTAATTAATTGGTGAACTTCAGACTAATTGGTGAGGGACCCTATCTTAAAGGAGGTCAATAGCATCCCTGAGAATGAGACCTGAGATCATCTTTTGACCTCCACACATGTATATACAGTGCAAACACATAAACACGAATTCATATGTACAATTTTTTTCATATAAGAATTTTGTATGCAAAACAACATGCTTTTTCCTTCACAACTCCTCCAAGATCCTACCTACCTCCCTACCCACCCAACTTCAAGTTCTGTTCTCTCTCTTTCTTGCTGTCTCTAATAAAATCAAAGCAAACATAAAAAACTAATAAGTCTTTTTGAAAAACAGGCTAAAAAAAAAAAGATACAGCCCCCATAAAACAAACAAACAAACATGGGATTTGTTTTGTGTTGGCAAACTACTCATTGGAACAGTCTAGCCCTGGAGAGTGAAGACTGAGTTTTCCCTTTTGCATCAAGTATCAACTGCAAATAGCTTCTTAGTTAGGGGTGGGAATTTGTGTACACTTTGCCTTCTCAGTGGACACAAATTTTGTTTGTTTTGAACTTATGCAGGTTTTGTGTACGTTGTTACAGTCTCTGTGAGTGTTTTCAGAATACACTTTTTCCTTGGAGTCATCTATCATATTTGGCCCTTACAGTCTTTCTGCCTCTTATGCATAGATCGCATCACTGCTCCTTGAGGGAAGGGATTTAATGAAGACATCCCATTTAATGGAGAAACCCACAATTGGACAATATGTAGAGAGTGAGAGGTGAGGGGAGCATTCAGCGTCTCTTTATAATAATAGTGTAAACCGGTTTTAGCATTTGAATTTTATAAAGCAAGAGATTAGCTGGACAGTAGTGGTACAAGCCTTTAGTATCAGCACTTGGGAGGCAGAGGCAGGCTGATCTCTGTGAGTTTGAAGCCAGTTGGTCTACAGAGTGACTTTCAGGATAGCCAGGACTACACAGAGAAACCCTGTCTCAAACAAAACAAAATAAAACAAAACAAAGCCCCTCCCCAAAAGATTAATTTACACTAAATTAGACTGCTTATACCTCTGCCTGCTAATCTCTAATTTTTCCATTAAATATCACAAAGTTGTGTTTTAGATTTAAAAGAACTATACTGGTACCATTATTCATCTTAATAAGCATGATAGACTAGAGAATGGGTAATAATTGGAAAAAGGAGAACATTAAGCAAAAGGAAAGAAAAGGTCCAGAAATGAAGTCAGAGAAACAGTGTACAATGGAGAAGATGAAGGCAGATGAAAGTCAGCATTGAAAAGGTCATTGACTTGATAAATTCTTGGCAAATTAATCAAGTTAAGTGTTAAGTCAGAAACCACATATAATCACAATCAGGACTTGAAATAGGGGAACATTAGACACTAAGAAAGTAACTGCATCATTTGAATATATTATTTTTCTATTTTATTTGTTTTTTATATATATAAATGTGCTATTTGCAATCAAATGGACTAATTAAGCAAAAAGCTAAATTACAAAAAGTAATTTAAAAAGCAAGCAAGACTCTTTTTGATACTGTGATATGAAATTGAATTCATCATGAAAATCATTCCCCAAGAGAAAATTATGCTTTGGCACAAATTAGTATTACTAGTGTATTCTTCCATACATGGAAAGAACAAGAGAACTAATATGATGGGTGCTCTTTTGGGGAGTAGAAAAAGAGGAATTCATTCCTTCCTCTTTTTAGAATAACCTCCAAACCATGCAGACCACTTTACCTTTTCACCTTGATGGAAAATTATAATCTAACATTTATAACCAATTACCATGTCGTAAGGATAATTCATCATTATCGACTAGGATTGTACTGGAATAAAGTTTCACATCATTCCCAAGTAAAGTTTAACATCTGATCAAAGGCAGCACATTAATGGAAAAAGAGAGAGTCAGAAATCTATGCTCATCCTGAAAATTATAAACCAAGCCCTAATGTTGTGTTCAACAAAGTGGAATTAGATGAGATTAGCTCTTAGAAAAAGAATATCTACAAGCAGGCAGTGTTAGCACAATGTTCAGTGACAAATCTTCAAGTGTTTCCCTTGTCACATGAGAAATAAGAAAAAAATTCTCATTATATAGAGAAAAAGAATGATAATTTTAAAAAAATCAAGCTTGGTCAGTTAGACAGCCAGATAGATAAAAATTAACCATAAGCCTCCCTAGCTCATCAAACCACACACAAAAATCAGTTACTGCTGTGTTTAGACCCAGGACCTGAACTGTATTTTACAGACATGCCCCTATGAGGTAGAGAACATGCTATCCAACAGCTGCAGAGTGCAGAATCTTCCCAAGGGTGCACAGAGTGTCCAGGACAGGTCATTTTCTAGGACACAAGTCTTCTGAAGTTGTCTCAAGCATCTTTTTCAACTGCAAAGGTATCCAATTAAAAGACAATACAAGAGGCTGGAGAGATGGCTCAGAGGTTAAGAGCACTGAGTGCTCTTCCAGAGGATCTGGATTGTTCATTTCCCAGCACCCATATGGCAGCTTGCAACTGTCTATGACTCCAGTTCCAGAGAACCTGACATGCTGTATTACACAGACATACATGAAGAAAAAAAAAAAAAAAAGAAAAAGAAAAGAAAAAAGAAAAAGAAAAAAGAAAAAGAAAAAGAAGGAAAAATCATACAAAATAAAAAAAAATAACATAAAAAAGAGAGACAATAAGAATTTTGGAAAATTCAAAAATACAGTTTTAATTTGGAATGCCCACACACACTTGTGTCTTGAACACTTTGTCCCTAGCTTGTGGCACTGTGTTGAAAGCTGGGCACTTTTTAGGCAGTGGGGCCTGCCTGCCATAAACAAGTCATTATAGGTGAGTCTTTGAAGTTCTGCCTCTCCATGGTTCAACCCGAGATTCCTGCCTTCTCTTGAGCATGAATAAGCAGCTAGCTGCTGTGTGCTTCCATTGTCACGAGCAACACTCCAGCCAAAATAAATGAAAATTTCTCTGAAATTGTATGTTCAACTTGTTTGTCACTTTGAAGGGATTTAGGATCATCAGGAAAAGAGACTCCTGGGAATGTCTGTGAGGGGTTTTCTGGATTAAGTTAATGAGGTAGAAAGACCCACCCTAAATATAGGAGGTACCTTTACAAAGGGTGGGGTCCCAAATGAGTAAGAAAGCTGAGAAGCAACATTCATTGCTTTGTGCTTCTTTCCACTGCTATCCTGACTGCCATCTTGATGGATCATACCTTCAAACCATGAGTCAAAATAAGCCCTTCCTCCTTTAGGTTGCTTTGTGAGAAGTTCTGTAGCAGCCCTAGGAAACTACTAACTACTGACACTCTCTAGAAACTAAATTACATAGCCCCAAACAACCAATAGATCAAAAGGCAGATTTAGAGAGAAATTCAGAAACATCTTGATACCAATGTAAAAACATAGTATTTCAAGACTTTTGAGACACAGCAAAGCAATTAAAGAAGAAAGGTTATGGCAGTAAACCAGGAAAAGAAAATCCCAAGTACACAATTTGATGTAACACCTCAGGGAACTAGGAAGAGAAAAATGAAAGCAAACTAAGCCCAAAGTTGTTATTATAAGAAATAAAATAATAAAGATTGGAGAAAATAAACAAATAAAGCAGAGACTAGAAAAACAATAGAAATGATCAACAAAATCAACATTTCTTTTTAAAATGAAGAAAAAATAAAAAATCAGAATTGGATAAGACATATCTGATACCACAAAAAGTATGAAGAATCATAACAATATATGAACAATTATATGCCAACAAATCAGATTAGCTGGAAGAAAAGGATGAGTTCTTAAATCAACATAACCCAGCAAGACCAAACTATGACTAAATAGAAAATGTGAATGGAATGATAATAAGCAAGAATATAGACCTGGTAATAAAAATTCTGTCATCAGAAAATATTTCTGGACCTGATGACGTCTGAATTCCACTAGTCATTTAAAGAAATAAATACCACTCCTTAAACTCCTCTAAAAATTGAAGAGGAAATATTTACACACTCATTTTATAAGATTAGTATTACCCAAATACCAAATTAAGACAACATGTTATAAGAAAAAAAAATCAGAGTTCAAGACTCCCTATAAACATAAATGCAAAAGCCTTCAGCAACATATGAGTAAGACAAACTTCATAACACACTAAAAAGATCACCTACAATGGTCAACCTGATTTATCTCTGAGATGCAAGGATGAGTCAATGTACATAAAACAATAAATACGTATGCTACATCAATAAAATGAAAGGCAGAACCCACACAGACATCTTAACAGGTGCAGAAAGGTCATTTGACAAATTCTAACATCCTTTCCTGACAAAAACTCTCAACAAGTTAAATGCATACCTCAATAGAAATAAAGGTCATGAGACACTAGCCCAGAGTTCACATCACACTCAATGGTAAAAAGTAGAGAGCTGGGCTTGGAGAGACAGCTTGCTAGTTAAGAGCACTTGCTACTTTTGTATATTATATTTTTATTTGTTTTATATACCAACCATTGTTCCCCCTCCATCCTTCCCTTCTCCCTACATCTCCCCAGCTCACCATCCACTCCTCAGAAAAGCAAGGCCTCCCATGGGGAGTCAACGAAGCCTGGCAATTCAGTTGAGGCAGAACCAAGCCCCTCTCCATCAAGGTTGATCAAGGTATTCCACCATATGGAATCAGCTTTAAAAAGCCAGCTCATGCTAGGGACAGATCCTTGTCCTGCTGTTAGGGGTCCCACAAACAGACTGTGCTACAAAACTGTCACTCACATTCAGAGGGACTTGTTAGCTCCTATGCAGGCTCCCCAGTTGTCAATCTAGTGTCCATGAGCTCCTGCAAGTTCTGGTCAGCTGTCTCTATGGGTTTCCCCATCATTCTTGACCCCCTTTGCTCATATAATCCCTCCTCCTTCTCTTGGGTCTGGTGCTTGGATGTGAATCTTTGCAGCTGTTTCCATAAGCTACTGGATAAAGGTTCTATGATGACAGTTAAGGTAGACACCAATCTGGTTATAGGGGAAGACCAGTTTAGGCACCCTGTCCAGTAAAGGTATGGGTCTTAGCTGGGGTCATCCTTGTGGATTCCTGGGGATTTCCCTAGCATCAGGTTTCTCCTAGCCCCTTAACGACCCCTTCTATTGCTGTATCTCTGTCCCCATGACTCCATCAACTTACTAACTTGTTTCCTCATGTTCTCATCCCTCATCCTCTTTCCTTTACCACCCCCCCCCCCTATACCCAGTTTACCCAGGAGATCTCCACATCACCATTTATTATAGCCACAAATAATATAAAATATCCTGGGGTAACTCTAACCAAACAAGTGAAAGACTTGTATGATAAGAACTTTAAGTCTTTGAAGAAAGAAATTAAAGGAGACATTATAAAATGGAAGGATCCCCCATGCTTTTGGATAGGTAGGATCAACATAGTAAAAATGGCAATCTTAACAAAAGCAATCTACAGAGTCACTGCAACCCCAATCAAAATCTCAACACAAAAGAACAATACTCAACTTCTTATGGAAAAAAAACCAAGCCAGAATAGCTGAAACAATCTTGTACAATAATGGAATTTATAGAGGCATCACCATCCCTGACTTCAAGCTTAGTATTGGCATTAAAACAGACACATGGACCAATGGAATTGACTGAAGACCCTGGCATTAACCACACAACTGAATTTTGATAAAGAAGTCAAATCCATGCAATGGAAAAAAAGAAAGCCTCTTCAACAACTGGTGCTGGCGTAATTAGATGTCAATATGTAGAAGATTGCAAATAGATCAATATCTATCTCCATACACAAAACTCAAGTCCAAGTGGATCAAAGACCTCAACCCTGAACCTGACAGAAGAGAAAATAGGTAGTCTTGAACACATTGGCACAGGAGACCACTTCCTAAATATAACACTTGACACACAGACACTGAGAGCAACAATTAATAAATGGTACCTCCTGAAACTGAAAAGCTTCTATAAGGCAAAGGACATGGGAAATGAGGCAAAATGACAGCCTACAAAATGGAAAAAGATCTTCAAAATATACAAAGAACTCAAGAAACCAGACATCAAAATACCAAATAATTCAATTAAAAATGGAATACAGATTTAGACAGAGAATTCTCAACAGAAAATTTTCAAATGGCCAAAAGACATTTAAGAAATTTCTCAACATCCTTGTCATCAGGGAAATGAAAATAAAAATTACTCTGAGATTCCATCTCACACCTGCCAGAATGGCTATGATCAAAAACACTGGTGACAGCCTATGTTGAAGAGGATGTGGAGTAAGGGGAACACTCCTCCACTCTTGGTGGGTGTGCAACTAGTGGAGTCACTTTTGAAATTAGTATGGCGGTTTCTCAGAAAATTCTGAATCAATCTACCTCAAGACCCAGCATTACAACTCTTGGGAATATACCCAAAGGATGCTCAATCATACCACAAGGACACTTGCTAAGCTATGTTAGTAGCAGCATTATTCATAATAACCAGAACCTGGAAACAACCTACATGCCCTCAACTGAAGAATAGATAAATAGAATGTGGTACTTCATCACAATGAAGTATTAATCAGTTGTACAAAAAACTATGACATCATGAAATTTGCAGGCAAATGGATGGAACTAGAAAAAAAATTCTGAGTGAAGCAACTAAAACCCATAAAGACAAATATGATATGTACTCACTCATAAGTGAATACTAGATGTAAATCAAAGGATAACCAGACCACAATCCACAGCTCCAGAGAAGCTAGGTAACAAGGAGGACTCTAAGAGGGACACACCAATACCCTGGGAAGGGGAAATAGATGAGCACTTGCTACTCTTGCAGAGGACCTGGACTTAATTCCCAGCACCCATACAGCAGTTCACAACTGTCTGTAATTCCAGACCAAGAAGATCTGAAGTCCTCTTCTGATCACCACAGGCACTTCATGAACATGGTACACAGACATATAAGCAATCAAAACACGCATACACATAAAATAAATATTATTTTAAAACTTGAAAGTTTTTCTCTGAAAACAGTTTTCTTATAAACAAAGGTGCCCACTCTTACCACTTCTATTTAACATAGTACTTGGAGTTACAGCCAATGCAATTAGGCAATAAAGTAAAGAAAAGGTATGTGTGTTACTCTAATTTGCTACTATAAGATGTCTTAGTACTCGATGTAAAGAGGTCTGTTTAGATCGTGGTTCTGGAGGTTTGAGAGCATGGTACTGACATTGGCTCAGCTCCAGTGAAGGCCTCGTCTGGATGGGACATGTGTGCTAGATGAAGGGATCAATTCTATCAGAAAGACAAGAACTCAGAGTGGGAGAAGATCCTGTGACTGACACAGCATGGGTGAACATCTAGGACATTGATTTAGGTGAAACAAACTGGCACACAGAGAGAAACACCATGTGGTGCTGCTTATAAGTGCAATCTAAATTTTAAAAAATCAAACATACCAAAGGAAGTAATAAAGTGATTACCAGAGGGTAGAGATTAATAGGAAATGTTAGCCAAAACAAATATGGAATTCAGTTAGATCAGAAAACAAATATGGAATTCAGTTAGATCAGAGATCTGTTGTATACCAGTGCTAATAACACTTCACCTCACATATATCATAGGCTGAAACTTGATAAGGCAATAGGTTTTTCAGTGGTCTAATCACACACACAAAAAAGCATAGAGTGAAGAGATATACATGTTTAGTAGATTGACTTATTCCCACTCCAATATATACATATGTATTTGAATGTATCATGCATGTATCAGGATGTACACTGCAAATAACTTGATTTGTCCACCAAATATCCAGAATTTATTGAAAATTTAAAATATCCGTGAAAGGTAAATCTATATTTTACCTTTAAGAAAGGAAAATATAGTGTCTTCGTGACTTTGGGGTATGCTAACATTTCTTAAACATAATAAGCTGCTGATCTACTACCATGAGCAATTCATCAGTGGCTACACCAAGAAGTGAATAGACAGTGAATACCTTCCCATCATGCTCATTTAAGCAACCATAATTAATCCCAGTAAGACTCATCTATCTATCTACTATCTATCTATCTATCTATCTATCTATCTATCTATCTATCTATCTACTATCTATCTATCTATCATCTATCTATCATCTATCTAATCTATCTATCTCTATCTTTCCCTCTCTCCCTCTGCCCCCTCTCCCTCTCTCCTCACACAATTCACAATTCATTCTCTCTCTCTCTCTCTCTCTCTCTCTCTCTCTCTCTCTCTCTCTCTCTCTCTCTCACACACACACACACACACACACACACACACACACTTCCTATGTTTGAGTCTCCTCATCAGTAAAATGGAGAGAGTGTCAGTATTCACCTCTCAAGATTGTTGGATTGAGTATCTGAAACAATATGCACACAGTGGCAGGAACAAAGTCAGACACTTAGGGAAGATACAATAAATAGAAGTTGTTGCTGTTGCTACCTCTTCAGACCAATTCTGTTCAGGGAGTGTGTAATTATTACTCAATGAAATAGAAATGAGAAATCACAATATAGTCCAAAATATCATCTTTTTATGGTCTTAGAATTCAAGACAAGGTCTTTATAAAGCATCTACCTCATAAGCTTCTCACTGACAAGTATTCAAATGGAGAAGAAGCAAATAGGAAATGTGAGGCTGGGGAGATGGCTTCCATTGGTAAAGTACTTGCAGTGCACATACTAGTGAGGACCTGAGTTTGGATCCCAGTGTCCTACAAAAAGCTGAATGCAACTGGATGGGCTGGCAAGGCAGGAACAGGAAGATCTCTGGGGCTCAATGACCAGCCAGTCTAGAAGAATCTGTAAGCTCCAGGTTCAGTGAAAGACTGTATCTCAGAAAAAAAGATGAACAGCAATGGGAGGAAATACTGGACATTGACCTTGATCTCTACACCCCCCATACACGCATGCATGTTTGAACATCCACAGTGTGCACACGTAAGAATGTACACAGATCCAATACACTCACTGAACTTGAAAGCTTGTGCCTCGAGGAAAGCTCCAGCAATCAGTAAGGGCCTAACCAAGTGAACCTCAACACAGAGTCAAGTGCATTTCTCAATGGTCTTTTCTTCCAAAAGAAGGCATGGAGTAGGTCATTGAGAAAGAAGAATCTTTCTTGGCTTCAGCAGGGCATGAACACTTCAGAGGCCCTGTATTTTTTTCTGGAGTATTTCTAACTCCTTCTCAACTCCACTTTCTGGGAATTCCAGCAACTTAAAAGCCAGCTCTGTACTTGTGTTTACTTAGGTATTTGCCAAGTTGAGTATTGAAAAGTGTTGTGAAAGTTAAACTGCATGAAAAGGGATGATAATTCTATACTGCCTATGAGGCTTCGAGTCAGAGCCACCTGTGTGTGTGTGTGTGTGTGTGTGTGTGTGTGTGTGTGTGTGTGTGTGTGTGTGTGTGTGTATTTTGGTGGCTGCCTAATAGATTTTCTCCCCATCATGCCTCTACCCCACATAAACACACCATTGAGCTATTTATTCAGATTAGCTAAATTGCCTGAGTAATGATGCCAGAAACTATTGTTAGGAAGCTAATCTTCCCAAAGGAACTATAAGATTCTCTAAGGGGATTGTCTCTGATTTCTGATTTTTTTGTAATTCTTAAAAAATTAGACTTACTTTTGTTTTTCTTGTTGAAATGAGAGATGGATGCAAAATTCCGAAGAGATTGCATCACTCAGTGCAAGTGATGGGAGTAGACTCAGAATCCACCAAAAAATCTCTCCACCCATCAGTTTCAAAGTTGGATTTGAGTTCAAAAGAGAAAAGGGTAAGTCAGTTGAGAACTGAGGATCTTTCAGTTACATCTCACACAGGAGTAACTGTTGTTTTGTGAATCTGAAATCTGTTACATCCTGGCAAGTGGATGTGGGCACCTTCTGAACTAGCATGGGTGAGTCTGGGGACTACCACAGCCTTAGAAGCTATAACCACCAATGCCTAGATCTTTAATTTTATCCATCTTCAAAAGCAAAAGCAAGTTAATAAGGATTAAGCTTTGGGGTTCAGATGAAAGTTGAGATCTCTTGCTTGCCAACAAGGATTGTTCTTAACTTCAATAATTTGATGAACATGCCCAAGAGATTTTGGGATGCCAGAGACAATAAATAGCCACAGGGGGAGAGGAGAGGGAGCTTTCCTACCTGCATGGGTCACTGATGCTATGCCAGTTATAGTGTCTCAGTTTCCCTCTATGCAAACATCTTCTTTTCCCTTCTCCTAGGAAAAGAATCCCATTACTACAGTCTTACTGGAGTTCAATTTTTTATTTAATTTTTTCCCCAAAAGTTCTCTTGATATAATTTTTGCTTCAATCAACACATTTCCTCTGAAGTTTCTAATTAAGTAGATTTTCCTGAGAATGACTGAAAAATAAAACTGGTATTTGATAACTTTAGGAACCACCATGACTCTGTGTTTATATATGGGTCAGAATAAAGATATTGACCTCCCCTTTCTCTACAAGACATTATTGTGTCTGATAGGGGAGAATGGATAGATAAACCAAAATATATGCTAAGATATGATCTTTAAGTCAGAGAGACCTGTATTTATTCTAAATCATGAAACTCTCAGAAGGTAACTGAATATGTTTCAGCTTTGGGTACCTCGCCTAAAAAAAATGAATGTAGTAATAGTCATAATAATGAAGAAGATGCCTCTTCATATGGTTCTGTGAGGAATGAATGAGATCACAGATCCGGGACACTGGGGGAGTGCTGTCACTGTATAGCCACCAGCTTCATATAGCTGTTCCTACATAATTACTAACCCCTTCTTGCATGCTGGATTGCTGAGGGAGGGGCACATTTCCATTTCCCAAGTGTAGAGTGAGAGGAACAGGCCAATTTAGTCCCAGATCTGGAGAGAGCTCACATCTCCTATTCTTCATCCCCTTTTTTGACACGAAGCCAAAACCTAACTGGAGCTTATCCCTTTGCTAATGACAGACAGCTCCAGCCTAAGTCCCGAAGGCCCGACTCAACGGCTTAAGCTCTAAAACCACGTCACATCCCTCACTCATGTTTTCTTAGTTCCCTGGGAGCCAATTTTTGCTGTTATTTTCCCTTGGGAGTTTGCAACATCTAGATATATTTATACCTCCTGGAATGGAAAGGACACTGGCCTGTGCAACCAGAAGCCCAGTTGCTAGGATCTTGCTCTGAGAGGCAGAGCAGCAAAGCACCTAGAAGACTGGACTCTAGAGAGTGCCATGTGACCCATGTTGACTAAGTCATCTTCTGCATAGATGACACTTCAAACTAATTATCATTAGCGTAAAGTTTCACTCTCAAAAGGAGCTCTGGCTTGGGCTTTAACCTACATATTTCCCCTAACTCAGAATGACTCCATTTGAATCCCAGTCTATTCATACTATTCATGTGGATAGCCACTCCAGCTCTCAAAACCTCTGTTCCTTCTGTGCCCAGAATAGTGCATGCTTGCCACCCAGTAATGCTGTGGGATTCTGGCCTTGCTGAGAGCTGACCACTTTTAATTTATAGATACATGTGGGAATAATTATCACTATTGTAATATTAAGTTGTCAACTCAAAAACGTGGGCTGTTTCTACTTAGATCATTTTCAGACCTTTTACTTAGAATTTCAGTCGGGATAGACCACTACTAGTTGTGAAAACTTGGACTTTAAGCCCTGTTTATACATTTGTTAACTGAAAACCACCATATCATCCCTCCTTATCTTAGTGGACAGGGAGTTATCAGAGGGAATAATTCATGATGTATAGTTGTCCTGTGGGGAAAGTTGGCTCTCAACTCCCGGACCTCGTCAACTCTGTCCACTGTAGTAAAGTAATAGAATCACGACGGCTTGATCAAATTTTTGTTTGCCTTCAATGAATGATTCAGGGCTCTTCACTATTCTGTTAAGTTTTAAAGTTTTGGGGTTTTCCCCATTGATAATCTAGAAGTCTTTTTTCCTCACAGGAACTGTTTTCTTTGACAAGAAGTTGAGTAGCAAGATGATGGGGTTTCTGTTACATACAAATGTCTTATTTCTTCTTGCCCCTGTCTGGCCAGAAATTTTATTAATAATGTCATTTGTTGGAAAGAAGTCCACATTTTCCCTTGTTGTTTTACCTTTCCTATTAAAATCTTTAATCATTCAGCAATGCCATTGTTACAGGTTCTGTTTGTTTACTTATCTCCAAACAGTGAAGTGGTTTTCCCTACTCAGTCTACTCAACAGCTGAGCTTTCCACCATGAAGCCACGATGCCTTCTTCTGCCATGGAATAGACATCATAAATTCCCTCCTTAGATCAGTTTAGAAGTTTGACTCATCTCTCTAATTATTTTGAGATCCAGTTGCCCATAATGATATTGATATGTTACTAATACCAAGCTGCCTTGGTATTACTACCATTGTAATACCATTGTGTAATAATTCTCCCCAAGTGAGAATGTTTTCCTCTCACCTTCTGCAGCTGACTTAGCTATCCATAGCTCTCTTCCCCACAGAAATCTTAGAATACACTTCTCACATCTCTCAAAGAGCCTTGCTGGGATCAGACCTGGCCTCTTGTAACTTATGGATAGACATGGAAATAACAATGACTAGTTGTGATGTGATGTCACTCACTCAAATTCACAGAGTGTCTTCTCTTAGGTCATACTGTTGCTTCTTCAAATTAGAATTTTAGTCTTCTTGGTCAAATAATTTCTAGGACTCTATGATCATTGTTTCTCCTGTGTAACAAATGTACCTACGTTTGGGGAAGGACTGGCTTCTAGCTTTTTCCTGGCCAAGGACTGATCTAGGTAGCTTTAACTAAGTCTTTCACTGATTCTGAGCATAATTTTCCTCATCCATTGAAAGACTGGAATGAAGCTGGTGGTCTCCATAGCAACACAGGTAACAATGACAATGAATAACTCAGACTGAAATGTCACAGTGTGTCAGCCCTGTGCTGAACATGCTCACAGCAGTTATCTCCCACGAGATAGAGGCAACCCCAACACAGAGCTTCATTCTGGTCCACAGCAAGCCAACAATATTTGATAATAATTGGCCTGTTTAGCAGTGAAGAAATAGAAACTTGATGGTGAGATTATTCACCCAGGCTTGCACAGCTAGCATGCAGCTAGGTTGGAGGTGTAGAAAGCACTGAGAAGGAAAGCTATCTGAAGCAAAGTCATCCCTGAAGCCTCTGAGGATTTGTTAGAAGTGTCAGTTATCTTATTTGTGGCAGCCCATGGCTGACTCCTGAACACCAGAAGGCATGAATGATGTCCAGAGCCCCATTGTGCTGTGCTAACTCCAGTGAGTTACCCGTAACTCTGACCACATTCATTCACTCTTGTAGAACACTGCTTTCCTAGAAGCCTGCTGGCTGATAGTGGAGTCAGATAACACCCTGGGAAGACAGCCCACATTCACAGGACAGGAAGTGGGTGCCATGCAGCCAACTGGGTGAGAACCAGAGGCTCTCTCAGACAGCACATGGGTGAGGGAACAGCGGAACACATGTTTCTTCTCTTTCAGCAGCTAAAGGAAACATAATTGAGAAGGTTCAGACTGGAACATTAAAAGAATTTCAGTTGGGTTTTTCTGCTTTCAAGGATCCTGCAAGTGACAGTCACCTAATTCAAACCAGTTGCCCCAAAAGACAGAAATGTAGCTAGCTTAAGCAACTCATGGAGTAGAGATGACTTGAGGTAAATTGAATTCAGGTTTATAGTTATTTCGCCAGGCTCTCCCCACTTTCCTCCTCTTGCTCTCTTTTACTTATCATGTGACAATGTTCAAGTAGCTCAGGCTGCCCTTACACTTGCTGTATAGCCAAGGGTGACCATGAGCTTTGGGCCTTCTGATCCACCTTCTGAGAACTAAGATTCATGTATGTGCCATCACAGAGCAGTACTGGAGACTGAATCCAGGACTCCCTACAAGAGGCAGATGCTCTATCAAGTGTACCACACCCTAAATGCTTCTTCTTTCCATGTTTCAAGCTCTTTTCTCAAAAAAGAGAGAAAGAATAAAGAAAGAAAAGAAGAAAGAAAGGAAAGAAGGAAGGAAGGAAGGAAGAAGAAAGAAGGAAGAAAGAAAGAAGAAAGGGAGGAAGGAAGGAAGGAAGGAAGGAAGGAAGGAAGGAAGGAAGGAAGGAAGAAAGGAAAAGAAAAACATTTCATTTTCAGCACCCATATTAGTTTTATAAAGGATTTGGATTGGTTCCTCTTGGATCAGGGCTCAACTCTCAGGTAATAGTCAGGCCATATGACTGGCAGTCTTGTAAAATATAAAAAAGCATTTCCCAAAGGAAATGATGCAAAACCTTCAGGTGAACAAAGGCAAGCAGTAGCTGTCTACCATCTTTTCAACGCTATTGTCCAAAGAGCCGGTAGAGCAGTTGGATCTGTCCCTACAACTCTTGTATTATTTCCTTGTAATCCCCCACCTCCCACCTACCCTGCAAGGCATACACAGGCATCCTATTGGAGCAATGCAACACGCTTTTTTTTTCCTTCATGTCTCTGGCCCTCCATTTCTTTTCGAGTGAGATCGGTCTGTTTCTAGGACTCTTTCTGGTCATCCCAGGAAAGTGAAGTGCCTTTCTCCTCCTTGTTGCAGTGATTAGTTTTCAGAGTAGGTCATGTTGGTCTCCAAGCTAGAGTTGAGGTTATTGAGAGCAGGGATTAATTCTTGCTGTATTGGTCTTTGTGTGAGGAAATGTGACTACAGTAGACACTGTTTGCCCAGTACCTAACCCCTGCCTTCCATCCTCTAACTTGGAGTTCTGTGCACACAGCTAAATGTTGACTTTTTCCATGCAGCCAGTGGTGAGCAAATGGTGTGTTTCTGGCTTCTGAGAGATCACTGGGCATGTGAAACAGCTTTGCTTTTTTGTTAAAAGGATCATACGGCTGCTTATTTTCCTCTCTTCCTATTTTGTGTGTGTTCTTAATATTTGACAGTAAAGCAATCAGTCATCTGCCAAAAAGAGGATAAGGTCAACAGTCACCTTGACTGTCTTGATATAATGCAGGCACTGAAACCCAGACCTGCAGCCACCTGCCTGGAGAGGTGGAGTCCTGGCCATGTTTCCTCTCTCTATGCCCCTTCTGTAGGAGGAGCTCAGGTCATACAACACTCCCAGAGTTTGCAAAGGACATCATGAAATGAAGAAGCCAATCTAATTCCAGGGGTAGGGAAGTTGTATGCATGCCTAGAAGATGCATATCCAATGAGGAATCTTAGCTACTAAAGAACTAATGTGTGAATTGTTTTACTTTAATGGCAGCCCCTAAGTTGTTCACACATAAATGTTTTCTGACTTGGATGTCTCTAATAATATAACTCTGAAATGCTCCTTTTGGCTCAGGTCACTGTGAAAATTTCATTGTGGTGCATAGGATGCTTGAGGATGGCAGATAATTCTCTTCTACTTTTATAAAGGAGACCCTTCGTCTATTCAAAGGCACCCTCACTGATTCTCTTTGTCACACACTCCAAGTCAGAGTTCCCACAATCTGTGCTCTATGTTTCATAGGAGCGTGAGTTTCTACTGTGCTTTCTTCATTTAAGGCTCACTGACTTCCTCTGAGCCTTTCCCAGTTAACGTCTCTTAGAACAGCTGCTGTTTCATCTCCCTCGGGTCCCACCACATTCAAGTATTTCCTGAAAACCTTTTTCTTCCAATTAAAAAAAATGCAATGGAGCCAGACATGGTGGCACATTAAATCCAAGCACTCAGGAGGCAGAGGCAGAGGAGGCAGAGGCAGAGGCAGAGGCAGAGGCAGAGGCAGAGGCAGAGGCAGAGGCAGAGGCAGAGGCAGAGGCAGAGGCAGAGGCAGAGGCAGAGGCAGAGGCAGAGGCAGAGGCAGAGGAAGAGGAAGAGGAAGAGGAAGAGGAAGAGGCAGAGGCATCTGTGAATTTGAGGCCAGCTGGGGATACATAGTGAAACCCTGTCTCAAAAGAAATAATGGCAACAAATGTTGATGTAGGCTAAAAACTTTCTGCATGTGAATCCAAATTGCAGAACTGCCATTGACCTGTAAGGTCACTCAATATTCTGAGCTTCATTTCCCATGCCTGAAAAAGGGTTTCTGGGGCCTCTGGGGTTCATTGTGTAGGTTTAAAAAAGTAACACAAGTGTAGTGAGATGTTAACTCAATATTAACTAGCCATCACTATCCTCATGGTTGGAAGACACTTAGTAAAGTATACTACAGGCCTGTTGTGAGTTGGAGTCATTAAAGGAGGCCCACTCCCTTGTTACAATGTATCTGCCACGTGATGAGAATCAGCCTCATCCAGGGAGCAGCATCTAAGTCAATGGCCAATAAATGTTTGTTGAATTCATCATTAAACCCTGTATTCTCCTAGTTCTTCCACATTCCAGAACATGATCACATCTGAATCATAAGTGGAATTCAGTTCTGGAGATAGTTGTGACAGAAACAAGGTTTGCCACCATGTAGTTAAATGACACTTTCCCCACTGAGTACTAACTATGCTGCTTCCTGGACACTGCCTTGGAGCCTCCTCTACAGATAAGCAGACAACGTCCTCAGTGGATAATGCAACCTGGGCATCAAGTGACTGCATAAGAAGTCTCCATTTAGTCAGTACTCAGTCCCTACTGTGCGATAGCCACAGAAATTTGGCGGCCTGGGGTTGGCGCAGACTCCTGGTTCAGATGAGTGCTATCTCGTCCAGATTTTTCTCCTGTAGTGTTGTGCTGAAATCTTTTCTGGATCAAACCTTAATGATAAAGGAGGTGAAGGGATAAGGAGGAGGGAGAAGAGGAAGAGGAGGAGAAAGGAGGACCAAGAAGGAACACGGCTCATGTTTCTGTATATAACATCTTAGTGTTCTGTATGTGAAACTTGCATTATGACTATGGAGTAGATGACCACTCACTATGTGGGATTATGGGTGAGTTAAATCCAAGCCAGGAGCTGTGATAGCCAGTGCAGAAGTGGTGGGGGGGGGGGTTGAAATGGTTCATGGACACTAGGATCAGCCTGGCCAGGATGGAGTTCTGATTCTGTTACTTACAAGCTCCACCATATTTATGCCTTGTGTGATAATGAAGGTAAGTTTTTCACAACTGAAATGACTCTAAATGGCATTGTAATGAGTGAAAGAAGCCAGGGCAACAGTACACATGGGTCAGGTGATGACTCTCAGTTGGTAGAGTGTTCACCGAGCAAGCACAAAGCCCTGGGTTCTGCCCCCAGCCATGCACAATGCTGAGTGTAGTGGCACATGCTAATCCTATAAGGAGGACCAGAAGCCAATGTCCTTCTTAGCTGCATATACGGTTCCAGGCAAGCTTGGGCTGCAAGAGATCCTCTCTCAAAAACAACAACAAGGATATGAAAATTGGTTTAGCCTGTGGGTGGAGGGACATAACTACTATAAACAAGTATGGGGACACTTTGGGGGTGATGGAATTATTCCTTATTTTGGTTGTGATGTGGTTAAATGTCTGCAAATATTTATTCAAATTTAAATTATATTTCAATAAAAATAAATTTAAAATAAGCTTTTATGACCATTTAATTAAATAATGCCACTACTAAGAACACAGTTGGGAGTAGTAAGCCCTTCCTGCACATTGTCTTAGCTATCGTCAGCTCATTTAATTATTCATGTCTGGGAGCCCACAAGAATCTTCAAAATGCTGGGTGAGAATTCTGAAAATCCCTTATGAATTCCTAAGCAACAGCACCTCACTGAGCTCTCAGTGGGAGATGACATCTTCAGTTTATTAGACTAGAAATAATTGCTTTCTAGTTGTCATAAAGCAGAGCTAAGATGGCCATTAGTCTGTAGTATTGTCTTAATGCGAAAATATAAGTATTTACTTAAAAATTCAAAAAATACATTGATTTAGCCCCTAGCCCCATTCTCAGGATGGATCCAACATTGTATGACTTTTGCAATTTGAGGAATTTCTGAAGGTGTTTCTGTCTCAAAGCTTAAGCCATGTTAGGTACTTGAGCTTGGTACTCTAACCTCCGGCCATGTTAGCCACTTGAAGTTTGGAGATCTGACTAGAAAGAGAAAGACCGTGGGTTTACATCTTGCTCCCTGCCTGTAGACCATCACAACACTCCTCCCAGGGCTCCACTTGAGGTCTTATGTTGAATTTTAAGCTGTCACCTAATGCTAAGTGACCAAGACTCTCACATCTCTGCTTTAATTTCCTTGTCTATGAATGGAAAGAAAGAGACTTGGAAATACAAAAAGCTTTTTTAAAATATCTAAACCTATACATGTATGTTCCCTCCTCCCCGCGCGCGCGCGCGCGTGTGTGTGTGTGTGTGTGTGTGTGTGTGTGTGTGTGTGTGTGTGTGTGTTCATTTCTCTGTGTGTGTGGGGGGGGGCACATGCACGCCACCATACATGTGAGGACAATCTTAGGTATCAGTCCTCACAATGTCTCTTGTTTGCAGCTGTATGTGGCATGCCCATGAACTTCTGGGGATTCTCCTGTCTCTGCCTTCCAGATCGCCATACTGGAATTACAGACTCGTGCTGTTTGTAGCATTGTCTGGCTTTAAAAGCGTTCTCTGGGATTCAAACTCAGATCCTCACAGTTGCTCAGCAGGGGCTTAATCCACTGAGTCTTCTCCTCAGCATTAGAACTTTCCAGAAGCCAGTTTCTATAATTCTGCAAACCACAGAATAAAGGAGAAGATATGCTCTGGTTTAGCTATCATGTCTACCATCTATAATGGGAATTTTCCCAGCTGTACAATGGGACAATACCGTACCCTACCACGGGCTGTTTGTGAAGACCGATTGAAATGGCTGAAAGAACTTAATATCACTTCTGGCCCAGTAAGTTGTTTCTTCCTCTCCCCTTTCACCATCACTATCTCCCTTCTCCTTTGTGTGTAAATAATTATAATATAATTTTAATAGTTCATGTTTTTCTTCCCTTTGTTCAGAAAGCACATCTGGTCTTGAATCCCCTATGTGTGTGCCAAGGGCTCCTGTCTGGTGAAATGCTAGTTACTCATTAGAATACAGTTTAAATAGTTTTGCAATGATGACAAAGCCAAAAGAGCTCAGCATGCTAAAACTAATCTCTTGATTCTTAAAATCTAAGTCGTCTTCTGAAAATTTATTCATTCCTGTCATTCATATGTTTACTTGCAATTTCTGAGTCTTTCTGTGTACTAAGTCCAGTACTAGGCAGGGAGGATACAGACAGAAGCCAGATATTATTGTTAAGCTCAAATGACTTCTGGGTAAATGGGAAGAGACAGAGAGGCCAGGTTAGGAGCTTGTACAGGACACACTGAAGAACACACGAGGGTGCACTGGGTTCTTGCAGGGCAGAGACAGGAAAGGCTGCTCTGAAAAGTGGAGGCATGGAGGCCAGACAAGTCATGGAAGATGAGCAAGTGCCTATCTGAGAGGTGGGAAAAGGCAGCTGGAAAGAGGCAGCTGGAAAGAAGGAGGAGCTAGTGGTGTTACATAGCATAATAGGCACAATAGGCCACTATGATTGACAGCAACTGTATATTTCAAAAATAGCCATTACAGAGGAGTTAGAGTGTTCCTAGCAAAGAAATGATGCATGTCTGAGGTGATGGATCTGCCTTGTTCTGATTGTTACATATTGCAAGTGTGTATTAAGATGTCACACTGTGCCCATACATATGTACAATTATTACTTGTCAGAAATCTAAAACCTATCTAAAAGGAAAACAAACAAACAAATGAAGAGAGGGTTTACAGAGGCAACAACACACCAAGGCCCACGTGTGTGTGATGGTCCTGTATAACCTAGAAAAAATCAAAGTCGCTGAGGTCAGAGTAGATGGCCTGGATGGGAAATCTTTAAGCAAAGCTGACCTGCTTGGGAAAGGACATCAGAGCTGCACAGCTGCTGGTGACAATAGAAGTCACCCTAGTCCCAACTCTACTGCCAGTTATTCATGCTTGCATGTCATAGCTCTTTGTCCTTGATGGTTTGGCCATGGTTCTTCAGATGGTTCCAGGGACTGAGCCTTGATTGTATCAGTTTCTTTCCATATCTAGCACTAGTCCGAAGCACACGGTGGAAGGCATTGTTTTGAATGCCAAGATCTTCACTGGGCTTTTCTCAGAAATGGGACCAGATTTTAAACTGCCTACAATCTCATGGCTTGGATGCAGGATGAAGAAATCAGCTGGTCTTGTGATGATGATGACCCACTATTTCTTTGGTAGGGTGAGATGAATTGTCAATGAGGAAAGCAAGAATTATCAGATGCCTAAATATACTAGATGCCTTTCCGTTTACCTTCTAAAACTCAATGTACAGTTGGGACTTTACTCTCTGGTTCCAAACCCACACCTCTCCTCTAGACCACATTTTCTCCTTCTCCATATGTGCATTCAAAACTTTCCTCCAGCCTCTCTCCCCCCCCCCCCCAATAAAAAGGAAAGAATGAGGAAATTGTTCTTCTCTGCTCACATCTCTGGGAGGCTACTGACAAATGGGTGTTCCTGGGACCAGGTTCAGATGTAGGCTGAGGGAGAATCTGTGGATTTGACCTAAGTTAAGAGTGCTACTAGAGCTCTCTGGAACCCTGAAACACTGAGGAAAGCACTCAGACAGTTTGGCTCCTAGTCTGGAGTGGAAGAGAGGAGACAAATGAGTGTGCATACAGATGAGCAAAGCTTTGGAGCAAGGCAAAGAAGAAAAAGAGGGCAAAGAAATGCCTTCCTTTCTTTTCCTTCTCCCACTTTACTAAGATGTTTCCCCCATCAAACGTCACCTTTTGCCTTTGTTCTTTCATTCCTTTCTCCATTCCTTTCTTCCTGCTTCCTCCCTGTTCTCAGTTTCTCTCTTTGGTCCTCTGTCTCTTCTTATTTCTTGCTCTTTCAATTCTTCTCTTAAAGTTCACATTAAAATACCAGCCTTAATCCCCACCACGACATTGCTCAACTTGTGGTATGGCTCTGTGCCACCATCAGCTACGCAGCAAGCTTTTACGTGGCCAGGGAACATCTCGTACAATGCCACTTTTTATCAAAACCAAATAGCATAACAATGCATACAGGGCCCCGTTCACAGCAACCTCATAAGATTTCACTGTGATAAACACAGCAAAGCTATTCTGAAATCTGTCTGTATTTGGAAAGAAGTCCCCCCAGGGCCTCTCTCTGCCCCCCACCAGGCTCCTGTCTGAAGTCCCCACTCCTCCACTCACTCACCTCCCCACCCTCTTGTCTTCAAGTGCTTCCTTTGGCCTCTGACTGTTCAGGTCTCACCAGTCTGGTGACCCGTGAGGACAGGGTTGCACCACACTGGGGTGGAGCTGGAGGGGAGGGAAGACATAGCTTGATTTGAAAGCCCCACTGAGGCTGAGTTTGACTCCCCTACCATCATGGCCCCCATCATTTTACCTATGATGAGTATTTGAGTCATATGGATCTAGATAAGGAAGATGGGAGGTACCTCCACTGAGCAGAGCAAGCTTAGCACCCTGGTTCAAGATGCCTGGGTCTGCTCCTTGCTCAGAGCTTAGAGGCTTCTCCAGGACCCTCCAAGGAGAAGTAGAGAGTAAACGAAGCCCTGGTTTGACAGGTCAGGATGGATGGCTCCAGCCAGGCTGATGTAGCATTGGATGCCAGGAGGCATCCTCACAGGATAGCTTTTGCTCCCCTATTCCCTGTGAACAAGGAGACCTTTAGATGACCTGGCTTTAGTCCCCCACAGGAGTCATGGATCTTCCAAAAGAAAGTGTTCATTTATACTGGGAATGAGGTCTTCAGCTGGCTAGGTAGGAAGTACTCCAAAGGAAGGACTCCTACAATGTGGTCTCACAACCAAGCCCCCCCGCCCCACTTGCCTTGTTCCTGGACATCAATCATTCATGCTAGAAACATTTTTTTTAGAAGAACACAATTCTTAGTCTCTAGGAGGAAACTTATGCAAGATGAAGTCCCTGCTTTCACATCTAGAGAGGAAGCATCCCATAAATAAATAAAACAAAACAAAATAAATGCATAAACCCACCAGTGGTGTTAAGAAGATCTTCTATCTTGTCACTTTATATAAAAAAGATTTGTGTGTGGGGGGGTGCTTGTAGAAGGCAGAAGAGTGACTGATGCCTTAAAACTAGATTTACAAGGGGGCTGTGAGTTGCTGTAAACTGAATCAGGGTTTCCTGCAAGAGCACCAAGTACTCCTAACTGCTGACCCATTTCTCCAGATCTGTTTTTGTTACCTTTGAACACGATATAGGAGAAAGATAAGAAAGAGAGTGTGTGGTTGCCTTAACTCGGGGCACATAGGAAGGCTTTGTTGTTTGTTTTTGTTTTTCAAGACAGGGTTTCCCTGTGTAACAGCCCTGGCTGTCCTGGAACTCACTCTGTAGACCGGGCTGGCCTCAAACGCACAGAGCTCTGTCCTCCCTGCCTCCAGGGTACTGGGAGTAAAGACATGCGCCATCACCGACTAGGATAGCTTCTTGGCAGAAATGTTATGGAGGTGAGATCCGTTCAAGTGGGAGGTGGGGAAGCTTATTCTTCTGAAAACCTTTCAGCGAAGAGTAGGCCTGGCCTGGTGGAGAATCGCAAAAGAGGTTCCTTGAGGCTGGAGTGGAGCAATAGAGAAATAGGGGTTCTCAATGAGGCCAGATCCTCTCCATGCCACCCCATTCAGTCTCAAGTCCATGGGCTTTTGTGCTTCAAATCAATGGCTAGGGGAGGTTCAGTTCTGGGCTGTCTGGCACTGGTTTGGGGAGTCACTGGTTTCTACTATGCAGAGGGGCCCCTTGTTCCTCACTGTCACCCAAGACATGCCGGGCCCACCACCTCTGTGCCCGAGCACCGAGAGATTAGTGAGCAGTTTTTCTGGGTGTCAGCCACTGGGCGTGAGACTTTAACTCTTAATTCCAAACCATTACCACACAGGGATCAGATTGCCGCCAAGGATTTCAAATGCCTCGCCTGTGTCAGGACTTTTGTCAATGAAGGATTTCTTCTCCCCTCTTTTGTTTTAAGGCATGATGTTTGCTGAAAAAAAAAAATCCCATTTAATTAACACAAACCAAATGGGAGAGAGAATGAAAAAAGTTTATAATGCCCTATAGAGAGCCTCCATGAGAGAATTTCAGGAAAGGGAGTATTATGGTAGGAGGGGAAGGATGCTTTGGGAAGCAGTTGAGAGCACATGCTCTGAACAAAGGCTGTCTTTGTTCATATCTCAACTTGCTAGCTGTGTGACTGTGGGCCTGTTAACTGAAGTCTCTGGGCTTTGGTTCCTCATCTACAATATGTGGGAAAGGCTAGTGACTACTTGTACTGCTGTGCCAATCAAAGGTGTTAATCCATTGGAGAGGCTCCAAGCAAAGCCTGACACATTGTAGGGGACCCATGGTTGTTTACTTCTGCCACCAAGAGATTCACCACACAGTAGATGTGGTCCTGGGCTTGTGTTTACAGTGCCTGGTTCAGCAGGCAGAACAGGGAAACAATGAGACTAAAATGTCAAGCCAGGGCCACAGGACCCTCTTAACTTATTCCCTTGTTAGTATCATACAGGACTCAGATTATTAACTTCCCAAAGAATGACCTTAGTTTCAGAAATGAATGAGTGAAAAATGTGGTTTATGCTTTATGTATCCATCCTTCTCACTAGACAGGAAGATGGAGGCCATGATGGAGAAAGAAAAATGTATCTACTGTGATTACATAACATCTCACATCTTGTAGGGAGCCACTGGGTTACCTCTTGAACCGGTGAGATACAAGAAGAATCTGGTGCTAGGATAAATACTATGTCTGGGCTATGCTGTGAGACTTCAAACAAACAAACAAACAAACAAACAAATTTAATTCAAATGAAATCTTAGTAGAAGAACACAACAGGTAGAATAGGTATTCACAAACAACCCCCAGCCACCCGTTTCTCTTGGGATTGTCCCTGAAACAATAGGAGAGCACGTGATTTAAAGCAAAAACAAAAACAAAAAACAAAAACAAAAAACAAACAAAAGCACAACAACAACAAAAACCCAAACAAACAACAACAAAAATCCAATGACTTACCCATTGGGACTTCAAGAGAAATATCTATCATTTTTTTTCAGTTGCATATTCTCTAGAAGTTTAATTAATTTTGTTAAAATGACATTAAGTACATAATTTTAAATTTATAACACCACCTTAAAAATGGAGTCCCTATTGTGCTTTTTTATATCTGTAACTTGTTCTCCCAAAAGGTGATAGCATTCAACTTTAATCTCCTTGCTACTGAGCTCTTTATCTTTAAACAATGCACTTCTCCTGTTAGAGCTGGCCATTTGCATCCTAGATGCATGTCTTTTGACTTCCACAGTGGATGGTAAGAATTGGCCTCTTGGTATTATTTTTGACTCTTCCTGGATCCTCCCACAAAGTACACGCTTCCACTCACCCATTCACTCATACATAACTGTATTATTTTTGTTAATTCAATATTTACTGTTTACATGATAATATATATGAAAATATTGACCATGCATGAGCCAAGTAACATGCCATGGCTATGTTTCCTTTGTTATAATTTACTCTGTTGTTAACAGTTGTGTTCTACTTCCTTTGCCTGTCTTTGTTTACTCAATATTAATTCACCCCCAGAGTCTCCCTCAAGGATATGAGCCCTAGTAAAGACAAACTTATAATGTAGCCAAAGACTTCCATGGCATCCCTCTTCCTCCATCATTGTAGCTGGTTATTCTGGCAGTCTGTTCTACTGCTGTTCTTCTGGATTGTGAATACATACAAAGAACCCTGCCTCCTGCTTCTGAGTTAGGTCCTCTAGACCTTGGATCCCATGGGTCCCTGCATTTCAGTAATCTGCTTCTAGCAATTTTGATACCTTATGCATTACAGGTATTTTTATTATAAGCTCACACTTGCTAGGTGATTTTGTGCATCCAACTTCTTTACCATAAACATAGCTCTTGTTAGGCTCACTGACTTTGTTTTTTATCTGTTCAAGAGTTGAAGAATAGGCATCCATTTAACCTGAAGCATGGTAAGAGGCCATGTACCTTTCTTGTGCAAGTACTCCTGAAGATATAAGCAGCTCACTCTGGTGCACACCACACAACCATTGCAAGGTAAGGCAGGACTCTTTTGTGTCCCCCTGCAGCCACCATGCAACACTCTCAGCATGCTGCACTGTGTGCCACAAACTGCTCAGCACTGGGACTTATTGCATTGGGGATAATTAATTCATATATATTTATTTTAACAGGTTCTCATGGAGCCTTCGGGCCATATGACAACACTGGAACTTTTCTTTCAGCCTCTCATCTCAACTAGGTCATCTCCCCTTACTTTAGTCAGCAGAAGCCAAACTCAATACAGGAACCTGCCAAGAAAAGGGCGTAACAATGAACACCGCACTCTTGCAGGTGTCACCAGGCAAGCAGCATAAAGACCTATTGTTAGAGTTGAGGGGCTCAGAGGGGTCAGACAAAGCTCAGTGTCACCTTCCTGAGCATAGAATATGCCAGAACCTTTATCCCTGCTCCGTGAAGGAGCTTCTGGGAAATGGCCCATTCCTCCTTTGTGAGCCAGCTGGAAGGGCTCTCAGAACAGCACAGAAAGCAATAGCAATTCCAGTAAGCATAGCGGTGATTAGAGTTACTACAGAACACAAAATGCAGCGAAGGAGAGCATAGCTCTGTGCAAGGGATTCAGTGACAGCAAAACGTAACACTCTGGATTGATTCCCAGAGATATTTTTTATTATCACTCTGTGAAGTTGCAAGAAAGGAATCTAACCCAAAGCCCAGATGACTGTCTTAAAATCACATTGCCCCTCTGATTCCACAATCTGCCACTAGAATATATCCCAAGTAAACTAGTGAAAGACGTGAAATTTTATTGCTAGAAATCATGAAATAATGAAAGAACAGAGAAAAGGAGTGATCATAAAGGAATTTATCAAAATATTGCTATGCAATTACAAAGTGAAGATTGCCTATATATCTTTGTGATCAAAAATTGGGACTATATCCTCATTCAGTGGAATACTACCCAACATGTTATATGTGATAGATATATTCACAGGAAGATGCTTATGTTATGTGCTGTGTTTGTGCATTTGTATATATGCATACACATGCTCAAGGAAAGATGTGATAGGGGAAATTCAAAGTATGAAATGGCAGAATAATGACTGGCTGGCTTATTTATTTACTCATTCATCAGTGTTTTCTGTAATTGTTTCATTTTGTTTTTGTAATGATAAAAGATGATGTAAGGTATTTGAATACTTGAGTAAAGAAGAAAGAAAAGGCTTCAGCGAGCCAAAAATTAATCTTAAAGGAGTTTCACCAAGGCTCATGGCTTCCCAGGAGCCCCTTCTTGGCACTCCTGACTCCATCAGCCCATGGTCTGGGGCTCTCTGAAGCACAGGTTTGAGCAGACAGAAGTGACTGTAGGTGGCTTAGAGATTAAGTCTTGGCTGTAGCCACTAGGGTCCCAGCCGCCCACATAGTATTGGTGAGTCAGAGCTTGCTCTGTGCTTGCAAGAAGCATTCAAGCATCAAACCAAGAGGTCACAGAGAGGTCATCTCTCCTCAGAAGCCCTTACAAGGATGCTAAACGAGCAGGGGAAGACCTTTTTCTGGAAACTCTGGGCCGCAGCTTCCCTGTGAAGCTGAGGAGACACTCTCATGACCATGCCAGTGTGGAGCCATCTCCCCAAACTGCCACTTCTCTCAATAAGATGCACACGTCACGGTTTCCCCACAGCAGGCTAGGCTTTTGGATTACTTCGTTTCCCAGTTCTTGGCACTCTGCAGCCTTGATGTTAAAAGTCTCATTTCCAAAGGGAAATATTGGGCTTGTTTGGCCCGGTGTCTCATGTCAAAGACCAGGGATGGAATTCTGAGCAGGTCTATAACACTCAGAACTTATTTTCAAAGTTGTGTGTGAGACTGCTTTTCAAGTCCTTTGCCTGTACCCCACTTGCCTGCGTCAACCATACCCTGTCACCCCTAATATCCTCAGCTGTGTCAGGAGCTGTATTTCCTCTTCGATTGGGGTTCAGTGAGTCCCCAGCAGTGAACTGAATTATCTTTTGTTCATATGCCTCATTTTCCTCCCCAGAAATTGTAGGAACCCAAAAGTCATGAAAAGGCTTTATCAGAGATGAGCTAAATTATGTAACCATGCCCATCTGAAAATCTGAACTAGTAAAGCAAAGAGCTTATTTTTCCTTTTCTCTATGTACATGTGCATCATGGATCCGCTGCCAGGTTTTGCTGAACATAATCCTGATGGCATTCAAGCTGTCAGACCAGTACCATCTTGAATATCACCAGGTAGCATTAGCATGCTGAGAGAGAGAGAGAGAGAGAGAGAGAGAGAGAGAGAGAGAGAGAGAGAGAGAGAGAGAGAGAGAGAGAGAGAGAGAGAGAGATTTGGCCAAAGTAAGCTCTTGGCCAAAGAAAGTCATGCAGTCTCTCTGATCTTTAAGTGGGCAGAGATTTCTTGTATGCCTGCATGGGATAAAAACCTAGGTATCTGGGAAGTGCTCCAATTCCCTTGTTAACTTGACTGTATTCATTAGTACCCAAGACAATAGGGAGCTAAAATGGTTACTCAGATGGTAAAGATGGCTGAAAGAAATGCCATGGAATTCATAGCTGTTTGAGGCTCTGAGGAAAAAGATTACAAACAACTAAAAATAACTAAGACCTTTTAAGCTAGTCTGAGAAACATCCACAATTCTCAAGCAACCACAGTGAACAAAATGTCACAAGTGTTCTCATAAAATTGTGGCACCCCAATAGAAATCCATTGCCTTCTTATTGCTATTGTAGCAAATTATCATTGATGCACACAACCACAGATCCCAGGTACTGGGAATAAGTGTATCTTTGAAGAGAGGGACCATTACTGTACTTTGTTAAAAAAACATACAAATTTAATATGCATACATAAATTATACATATAAACTGCCTATTTATTTACTCTTTATAATTTGCTATGATAGAGCTTAGAGGGGAAATATTGGTTCCAGATGGGAAGTCAAGTGAAGCATTGGACTGGAACTGAAGAATGGAAAAATGAGGTAAGGAGGGGGGAGTTGGAGTCTAAGCTGGCACTTACAGGAGAATGAGTTCCCGTCCTGTGTTCCTATGGTGGGTAAATGGAGCTATAGGACATGAGAAAAGATGGGAAGCCTTGGACCAAGGAAGTTTGGTGAGGCTTACAGCTAAGAGCACAGAGCTGTGCAGTCATACCAAGCTGGGTTGAGTGCCACCTCTGCAACTATGCTGTAGACTCACTGGCAAGACACCCATCTTCTACAAGAAGGACAGCATCATCTGAGGTGTGAGATCACCAGAAATTACACCTATCTCATAGACTTCATTGAAATATTGCTTGAAGGGTGTAGCTTGTTGTTTTCTGCCAGCCCGCCCACCACTGGTCTGGGCCCACAGCCACGCCAGCCCCAAATAACACTCTGAGACTCTGTATTTGATACAATCCTGTTGGCCAGTTACCATTAGTGTTTATGGGCTAGCTCTGTCTTAATTATTAACCCATTTCTACTTATCTAAGTATTTTCACGTGGTCATCTTATTGGGGAGCCGCCGCCGGCATCTTCTTTCTCCATGCTGTACATCCTGACTCCTCCTAACTACTTCCTCTTTCCTCCTTGTCTTCTAGCCCCGCCTATCTTGCTTTCTCATTGGCCACAGTGCTTTATTAATTAACCAGTATGAGAAACATATTTACAGAATAACATCTCCCATCAGAAGGGCTTAAAATTGAATGGAGGGACTGTTGTTATTACCAATCAAGACCCTCCTAGTGTGGCTGAATCTCTTGCACTGAGGATAGAGTAGGGGAGGACCAGACAAGGTAAAGCAGAGCACGGGGTATGGTGGTTTTATTTCTACCTAGCCTACTCTCCTCTCTCCACTACCAAGTCCACGGCTCCCCTGTTCCCACTTATCAGATGCCCTTGACATGTCTTGACAAGAGTGCTTGGTTTAATCTACAAATGTCCTCCCTCTGCTTACCACATTTGTCTTGATCCTTGCTTATATTTGGTGACACAAGGACAATACCAAGACCAGTTTCCAAACAAAATCATATTCTTACGTACTGAGAGAGATTGGAACTCCTCTTCAACCCCAAGACGCACATTCCTTTTTATGACCCAAGACAGTGACATTGACTCCATGTTTATTTCTGAGTCTGCAAACACTGGATGTTAATACAGATGCTGACCTTGCCCATGGTTGAGGGAGGGTCAGGCCTTTGGAGAAGAGAAAGGATACAAGCATAGGTTTGTGCATGTAAATAAACAGAAAATATGCTTAGTGATTTTAATACAGGTTTTAAAATCACACAAAATTGATTTTAAAACATTCATCAGTATCTAGTTCTGAGTATCCTCTGTAGAGCCACAGTGCTAACACGGACCCGCTAAGTGAACTGAAGAGGACTTCAAGCCTCAGTTGCCCAAGGTGGGACAAGGGGCAGGTGAGAACAATGTCTTTATCCTAACCACCCACATGCTCTCCACCCCACTATCATTTTTTTCATACCACCAAAGTAATAAGTAGTCATTTCAAAAATACAGATTACTACATAGGGGGAAAATTAGGTTCATGTACAGACCCACCTCTTAGATAAAACCATAATTAATACTTTGCAATGTCTTTCCATTGTATCTCCACACACTTTCCAGCTCAGCCAAAATGCAATCATTTCACACATCTCATCTTGAGCAAATCGATATTTTAAACACCTTTTGTGTCACCTCTTTTAGCCCCCATTCCCTGCTTGGTATCTCAGAAGTTATTTGTAAACCAGGAATACAACTGTAAACTGGCTTATGGCAAGAATGCAGCACATGTTAACAATTATCATTATCACAAACAACAATCCTAATTATCATCTTGCTTAATCACCACTGGAACCATGCCAAACCTTCAGAGATGAAAACCCAAGGCTCAGAGAATTAGCACTCGCCCAGCCTACATAACTCGCAAGATGTGAACCTAGAACTTTCAAGGACTAACAAGAAAGACAGAAAGAAAATTTTCCATGGGAGATTTTTACCTTGAAAGTCTTTGCCAAGTTCTTAAACTCGTTACTGAAAAAAGCCTAGGATAAGAAAGTTTGCTCCAGGGGCAGGCAAGATGGCTCAGCAGGTAAAACCGTTTGACATCAAATCTGATGACCTGTGCTCAATAACCACTGTAACTCACATGGTAGAAAGAGAACTGATTCCTGTAAGTGACCTCTGATATTCCATGTACAGTACTGTGGCACAAACACACATGTACACACTAAATAAATAAATGCAATAAAACAAAGTTCCAGAATCTTCTGATTGTGTCTGCTAAATTGATTTATGCCAATTGTTTGTGCCCATATTAATTGCTCCAAAACTCCCCTTTGCAGAAGAAGCTGCAAGAAAATACCAGCTTTTGAAAAGGCTTTCCCAAGCCTTGGGCACCCCAACCTGGCTCTCTCGATTTCTAATCCCAACCAATTGTTAGCTCCAGCAGCGATAACAAGCCATTTGGGGTTCCTCTAAGCCCCCCATAAAGGTGTTTGCACTAGCCACTGTGTCTCTAAGCCTTCTGAACCCCTTTTTAGAACATGTGAAGTTCAACCATCGTTGTTATTAGCCATTTCCACTTTGGTAGACTTCATGAATTAATCAAATTCTCAGGAGCTTTCTAGGTAGAGTGATGTGGCTGGGTTCATCCCCCAAGGGCACCCTTTTCCTCCTCTTCATACATTAGAACATATATACAGAAATGGGCATGTGTGCACACACATGTATGTTGGCCTACTATGAGTCATGTACTTAAGCAGGTCAGAATTTGGAAGCTTGTGCTGAGTTAGAGCAAATATCATCAGGTAAAGGATGGCATGATACCTGTTTTGGCTGTCTAAGGGAATGTGGTGAAATTAATTAAGAGAGCAACAATTTCCTACTCTTGGTGTATAATGTTTGTATTCAAGTTCTCTGCTTCTCTCTTGTACCTACAGAGAACTTATGGCCAAGTTTAGCAAGGCAAGAGCCTGAAGGCTAACCCAGCAAGATGTCCAAGCCTACACAGCCTAGAGGATAGTATAAGAAACTTCTCCCTTTCTGTAGAGAGCCCTATTGCTAAAGCAGCCTTTATACAGATGGTGACACATGCCTGCGATCCTGCCATTGAAATGTCATCCAGATTTAGGATGGCAAACTCCGTGTGTGTGTGTGTGTGTGTGTGTGTGTGTGTACACGTGTGTTTGTGTGCACTTCACTTTTGTGCACATAGATTGAATTTTTGAAGCTGCAGAAGACCCTCTTAAATGCATATCTCTGAGGCATATTAATCAGTCACACAATATTGTAAATTATTACACAGTGATACTATGTCTCACTATTGAACTTGGTCCTGGGACACCACAACACATGAGTTTGGATAGCAGGCTTAACCAAGGTAGGTGGAATGGGAAATGGGGCCCCGGATAAGAACATCAGATCCTGGAGAAGACCCTTGGAGTAGGTCTGTCCTTATAAAATATAACCCTGATTACCACCAGCTGGCTTCAGACACTGAGTGACCTTAGGTAGATCCCTAGCTTGTCTTGAAGACTCAGCCACACCCCGAAGGTGATCAGGGTGACCTATAGCTCCAGGCATCTGGATGCAGAATTAATTAATGACTGTGAGGTAGCCTGAAAACATCATGCCCATTGAGACACAAGGCATGATTATTAAGTTATTAGGAGGCTGAGTTAATTACTGTGTCTAAAGTTTCTGGTAGAAGAGGGTCAACTACCTGATGCTGTGGATGAGAAAAAACCTCAAGAGCAGAGGAAAAGCACTAGGGAGGGACACAGGTCTACTAATCATCTTTTGCTCTCAGCTTGTGCTGGATAGCTGGGTCTTTCTACAGACAGAGTAAGCCAACCTTTGAGGCAAAAGCAAAATATTTTAGGACAGCAAGCCATACTCTCTGTGTCTAAACTTCTGGCTGATTTGCCAGTTTGCCCTAGGAAGTGAGAACACCAAGTAGAGAAAAGCCTGTGGCAGTGATTCCACAGTCCATTGGGTGGTCCAGATAGGAACTGTGTTGAGATGCTCCAGAGATGAGGAAGAAGGAGGAACATGAAGCCTGGTTATTAGGCAGGTATGGGATTTTGCAAGCCACTCCCTTAACTTTCCAACCACAGTCTTCATCTATACACCCAAGGGTCGCCCTCTGTCTCAGCATTCTCCCTGCAGCACCAGAGCAATGGCTCAACAAGACAACATGGCAGGAAGTTCTGTGTGCAACAGAAAATGCTACTTGAACATTATTCCTAGATGCTCTAGGATATCAAGGCATTGGGGAGTTCTTTTTGACATGCTACATCCCGCCCAACAATTTACCACAGCATCAATAATTATGAGTGTTTGCCAGTATTCTCACTAAGAGATTTTCCCTTTTGAAAAATGCTACCAATAGGAACATAGGAACAGGTCCCATAACAACATGAAGTGGGAGGGTCTATGGTTTTCCTGGAAGATGAATGCAGGCTGATTTATCAGTTAGCCAGCCCTCAAGCAATAATATCCCAAAGATCCAGATTTAGGATGGGTAGTGTGTGGGGTGTGTGCAAGGTTTTGCACAAGAGTATGAAAGCCAGAGGACCACATCAACTATAACTCTGTGGTATTTTTGAGACAGGATCTCTCACTATTCTGAATTCCCAAGTAGGCTAGCTTGCTGTTGTATCCCAGGAACCTAGTCATCTCTGTCTCCTCAATGATAAATTATGAGCACATAACACCATGCCTATTTTTTTGTTTGTTTGTTTTTGTTGTTGTTGTTATTGGTGGGGGTGGTGGTGATGGTGTGTGTGTATGTGTATGTGTGTGTAGGTTCTAAATACTAAGCCCAGATCCTCATGTTTGTCCAACATTACTGATTGAGCCATCTTCCCAGATGGGTACATTTTGATAACTAAGAGGGAGAACCTAAAGTTTCAGGAGTCCCATAACCAGCAATAGAATATTGGGTGTCAAATAGGTACAGGCATAGGGTTTCTATCAACAGGATTTTGAGAATGAGAACATCATTGCTATTACTGTTCAGTATTTTGCAGAAACTTTTGCTTTAAAAGTACATATTACCTTCCTCATCCTCACAGTGAACTTGTATGATGGGAGATGTTATTCTGTAAATATGTTTCTCATACTGGTTAATTAATAAAACACCGTTGGGCCAATGAGATAGCAAGATAGGTGGGGCTAGGAGACAAGGAGGAAAGAGGAAATGGTAAGGAGGAGTCAAGATGCAGACCGGGGAGGAAGGAAGATGATGCCGGCCGCGGCTCCTGATAAGATGAGCCACGTGGAAATACTTAGATAAGTAGAAATGGGTTAATAATTAACACAGAGCTAGCCCATAAACAATAATGGTAATTGGCCAACAGGATCGTATCAAATACAGAGTCTCTGCGTGTTATTTGGGGCTCACATGGCAGCAGGACCATGGCGGCAGGACAGGCGGCAGACGGCGGGAAAAACCTGCTGGTAACACTTGTATATTAATACTGTCTTTTTACATGAAGTAAACTGAAACACAGAAGACTCTTTCCATGTCAGAAGCCCAGCATATGGAGAACTCATACTTAAAACTTAGGTTTCCAAACCCTCCCCTCACCACAGTCTCACCCTGATGCTTCACATTTTACATGAAAGAAATATTCTTTTCTCATTTGGATTTACCCAGCCTTGAAGATTTTATCTTTTCTCCTCTTGAAGAGTAACTGAGATATTGGTGATGACCAGTAGTGGCTGCACTTTGTTTGTTTCTTTCTTTTGTAGAGTTTCTGTTCAATGTGATCCTGTTCAATGTGCAGGGATGGTAGTTGACATCTAAAGAGTATTATTATACACCAGGTGTTTGTATGTAATATGCCTAATCCTCACACCAACCTATAAGAAGGGCTTATAGCCTCAGTCCATGGTGACAAAGGTCAGGGTTCAGAGGTGCCATCAGACCAAGGCCATGTAGCTGCTAAGTGGCTGAGCCAGGTTTCAATCCAGACTTTCCTGTCTTTAAAGCCCATATAAGAGCTACTGTCATTAATACGCGAAGGCTATTCAAATGTGTCATTTGGTTTCTGTGTTTGTTTTTTTAAGTGCTGTTCTCAAATTCTCATTTGCATACACTTAAAACTCATAAAAGCCATTTTTAGCCATAAATAATTCCACTGACATTTTCATAGAGCAAGGGTTTCTTCATACACCAAAAAGTTGAATTTCTGTTTCCCACAGTAAGGAATCTTTCAAACTTTCATAAGTGGAGTGACATCGATTAGTACTGCCACATGCTCTTGGGTCAGTTTGCATTGTTCTGTTGTCTAGCCAGTCCTTAGCATTGTGGGGGTTTTCGAGTTTGTCATTTTATCATCCTGTAGTGTGAAATGGAATCTCATTGTGATTTTTCATTTGCATTTCAGATAACTAGTAAGGTTCAGCATCTTCCTACATGTTATTAGGTATTTGTATTGTCTCTAGGAGAAATGTCTAACTGTAGCTTTGGCTGCTTCTCTGTTGGGTTGTTTGTCTTCTTGATTTATAAAAGCTCTTTGTATACTCTTTGTAAAAGCTCTCTGGATACTAATTATTCATACTATGTAAGCAGAACACATATTCTATCTTGATGTGTGACTTCCCTTGAATGTCCTTGGTTAAGCATTTTATTTTTAATATACAGAATCAATCATTTTTTAAGATTTATTTCATCATTTTTTAGTTATGTCCATGTGGCTGTGTGTGAATATGTGCACATGAGATGCCCTTGAAGACCAGAGGATTCTGTAGCTGAAGCTACAGGTATCTGTGGACCACCCAATGTGGGTGCTGGGAATAGAACTTGGGGCCCCTGAAAAGGCAGTGAAAGCTCTTAACTGCTGAGTCATCTCTTCAGCCCCCTAAGAATTTATCAAATTTGAGCCTTTCCTTACACTGGACTCCTCCAGATAATCTGTAATCTGCTCTGTATCAAGCTGTTCTGAGCATAATGTTATGTTCAAAGTTCATATTGTCAAGAAGACAATGTATTACAGGCTCTGAGAAGTAGAGTGGGCATTTGAGGGAGAGATAAAGGAGGCATATTTTGCATGTCACCCTAGACCAGTGTTTCTCAACCTTCCTAATGTTGCATCCCTTTGCTATAGCCCCCCATGCTTAGTTTATGCACCCCTCCCTAGATGCTGTCTTTTCTGCTATAAATATCTAGTTGCTGATTTTGCATTTATCTTCTTCATGATCTGTTGGAACCTCTGACTCTAAAGGGTATATTTCTTAAAATCTAAAAATTTCATAACACATATCTTCTCAACTTTGCTCTAATATTCCTACTGTCTCCTTTGTGACATCCAGGAGCTGCTTGCCTTCCATTCTGTGTCACCAACCTAATAGGAAAAATACAGGAAACAATTTAAAGACCCTTTTATGTCTTCATGTTCCTTTCTTATTTTCCATATTATGGCCCCTGGACCTTGAATTTTGAATAAGTTCTTCAAGTCAGTCTTCAAATTGGCATTCCAATAAGATTTTAAATTCTACAAAAAATTTATTTCTATGATGGTGTTTCCAATTTCTAGAAGTTCTTCTACATGATTTGAATATGCCTGCTTTCTTCTTTCATTGTATTTAATGGGTCAATATCTTCTATCTTTATGGATCTGGAGTTTTTTTGTTGTTGCTGTTTTGGTTTTGTTTTTTGTTTTTTTGTTTGTTTGGTTTGGTTTGGTTTGGTTTGGTTTGGTTTGGTTTGGTTTTTTGAGACAGGGTTTCTCTGTGTAGCTTTGGAGCCTGTCCTGGAACTCACTGTGTAGACCAAGCTAGCCTTGAACTCACAGAGAGATCTGCCTGTCTCTGCCTCCTGAGTGCTGTGATTAAAGGTGTGTGCCACCACCGCCTGGCCCGGATCTGTTTTTTTTTTTTTTTTTTTTTTTCTGTTTTATGTTGTTTTGTTTTGATTTTGTTTTGTTTTGATAGTCTGTTTCCTAATGCATATAGTGATTTCACTTACATGGCCATTAAAACATTGCCTTGGTTGGATGTGGGGGAAGAATGGAGTACAAAATTACACATATTTGTAGTTTTAGCATACAGGAGGCTGGGTCAGGAGTTTTGTGAGCACTAAGACAGCCTGGGCTACATAGTGAAACCCTGTCTCAGCAAATAAATAAGGGGACAGGGAGATGGCTAGGCAGGGAAGGACACTTCCCACAAAGCCTGATTACTTGGGTTCAGTTGCCAGAACCCACATGGTGAACCAAAAGAAATTATGCCAGGAAGTTATCATCTGACTATCACACACTAACTATGGCATATGTGTTCTCCCTCCTCCCATCCCGTGTGTGTGTGTGTGTGTGTGTGTGTGTGTGTGTGAATCACAAATAAATAGATACATAAATAAACAAGAAACATTATTTGTGGAAGACTAGTATCTTGTGCTAGGTAAGAATTAGAACTAACTCAGGAATGACTTCTGATACCATAGGTAGAACAAATTGGAATTTAAGTACACATGAATACTTGCTTCTTGCACATATGAACCTGTGGGGGGAATCGTTTTTACTTCTACCCCACGCCAAAGCTGAGACCTACCTCTTCCCTTGCAAGCCACATTGAGTGTGCCTCCTCTTCTTGGGTGTTATTTCACCAAGGGAATGGCTAACCCTCTCCAGGCTTAATGTCGTGTGGGAATCTCTGTTCTAACGCCCACTTGGAGCATTCTCAAGCCCTTGTCCATTCTCTTCACTTGTTATAAGTGCAGCTGTCAAAACAAACATGCACAACAATATAGGTTATAGGTTATTAGAGAAGCTGCCAGCTGCCTCACCTGTGGGTTTGTGTTCTCACTAGCGGGTGAGCATCTGAGGGGTTTCCTTCTCTCCTTTAATCTGTAGAAGGCATATTGTTTAAAAGATCTTAAATTGATATTATACTCCTTGTTTTTTCTTTTTTCTTTGTTTTTGAAAATGGTATTTTCTTTTTTATTATACTCTCCAATCTTCTATATCACTGGATATAGAAATCCCTGTATTATTCTTTGTCCTTTGAGAACCTCAAATTCCCCAGTGAGAGGTCATTTCTGCTGAGGGACACTCATTATCCCACACCCTCCAGAAAGATGAGTTAGTCTATTGTCTCTGCTCATGTACTTGGGACATATCTCCAATAAAGCTCTCTTGATTGTTTGTTGGGGCTATTTGACTCCTCCTACTATTCTACAAGAGTCTGGTAGAGTATCCTAATTACAAGTCTTTGTTTGGTATTTATTACAATGCCCTATACAAATTAAACACCTGGCTGTTTATTTGCATTTGAATATAGAAATTAATAAAGCACTCAGGTTTGCCAAGTGAAATACAATATCCTAAGAATGACACTCAGGTATACCCATGTTCAATGGCTCTCTATTCTTCCAGACTTAACAATCAGTTAACCACTGCTAGTTAAAGTAT
Source organism: Cricetiscus sungorus (assembly GCA_030556225.1). Classification (NCBI taxonomy): domain Eukaryota; kingdom Metazoa; phylum Chordata; class Mammalia; order Rodentia; family Cricetidae; genus Cricetiscus; species Cricetiscus sungorus. The sequence continues at coordinate 40,525,222 of JANBXA010000372.1, forward strand.
AGATTATTTATTCACTCATATATTTTTCATTGCCCAAGTCTTTTTGAGTGCTCATTATATGAAAAAAGGGCCTTGCTGAATAATAAGTATATATGTACATACACATATGCAAAGCGGGAGGGTGGCTAGGCTAACAAGGAAATATAGCATAGATATTTAATTATATTGTTCTAAATGTTTTGAGGGTGGTATTGAATCTCTATAAGATACTAAGCTAACCACTGTATGAAGATGGGAACAGCACCCTAGCAAAGAAAACAGTCATAGGAAAGCCAGGCCAAAAGAGTGAGACCACCCATTCTTCAGTCTCAACAGCACCATCATTGGAGTCATCATTTTCTACAATGATACCTGCCTCATTTTCCCTCTGCTCAATTTGTTCTTGTCCCCACTTTCTCTGAACGCTCCATTCTCAATGTCTCACAGAAGTGAGACATCGCTGTAGACAAGGAGTTGCCCTTGGTTTGGAATTTTAGTCCTCTTTATATCTGCATTCTAGCATCTATCTCACCATTCAATTAACTGGGTGTGTGAGCTATGCGAGGTCAATGTACTATAATCAACTCAATAAGAGTTTGCTATATAGAATCTCAGTTTGGCCACAATTTACTTGAGTGGCAAAGTTACAACCGGATTATGCCAGAGCAAAAACCACAATGACATCAGAGAAAAGCTTCAAACTGGTTTACCAAGAGGAGAGTTTTTGAAAAATCAACCATGCCAAACCACAAGCTCACAGGGCTTTGGACAGATAGCCAAAGCCCAAGACCTTTTTAAGCTTCCCTCACACTGTCAGCCCACTCATCTGGCATGAAATAAAATGCCTTACAATATGTTCTTGATCCATCCATGTTGAATAACTCCGTCCAGACCTGTGGGTAGAATGCCAGTTTGGTATTATTAAGTTCTTCCCTACTCTTCCTGTAAGAAATGGATTCCAAAAAACATCTGCCTCAAACAGTGGTAGGTTACAGAACCAAGGCGTGAACTCAGAGCAAAGTCAAAGTGAAAGCCCAGGTGTCATATTCTTAATGTTTAATATGAATAAGGAAAGCATACTTGCTGTTGATAAAATATGTGCTTCCACCTCCTGTAGAAACAGAAGGTCCAGATACATTGTAGCATGATGGCTCAGAATCCACCCCTGACATTTTCTAAGGGCCCTCTCCTTGCTCCTCTATAGCCGGCATCAGTGGCATCTTACACACGTGTATCTGTAGATTTGCCAGCCCATGCATCCAACTTCCATCATCTTTTACCATTTTTCCACTTTGCCCAGAGGTGCACTCCATCCTTAGGAACATGGACCCAGGAAGATAGTGTCTACCAACTCCTGAAGAAATTTCAAGGCTATTTGAACAGAGAATTAATATGGCTGGAATCATGGCTTTAAATAAAGAATACAGATTCTAAGTGAGTCACTTCCTTTGGTACCATGGGACTTTCACCTTATAGCAAAGGTTATAACTAGCGAAAGAACAGAATAGAGCCTTCTAAGTTGGAAGTCAGGAGCCATTCTTATCAGCTCTAAAAGCAGGTTTACAGAAAGGTGCTGTCTTCTTTGCATCATTCATAGGGTTCATAAGGAGGGGGGGCAGCTTCAAGTGCCTCAAGGTAGTAAAGTCAGATGATCCTATGGCAGAAAATGTGTGAAGATGCTACAGCAGGTCCCTGTGCTGTCCTAATGCCTGTGTGCTTGTGTTCAAAAATCATCTTTGGGATCTCAGTTGCAGATAGTACTCTGTGGCCAGTAAGGAGGAAACCCAAGCAGTACCATCTGTTCCAAGTTGCATTGTGTCCTGAGTTATTTCTAAAAGCATGAGCCTAATAACAGTTCTGTTCACTCCACTTAAAGCCTGAAGACTTCTTCATATCCATAGGCTGAAATCCAGAGTCATTAGGAATATTCTAAAATTCTTCCCAGTCTTGCTCAAACTCTTTTGTTGTTGTTGTCTTACTACAGAATTGCCTACCCTTCAATGGCCAAAGTGCTTCGAAAAACTTTATAATGATTTCCATGAAATTTCAAATTGTAAAACCTAGCAACCTCGCTAAATATAGCAAAACAGAAAAAGCATCAGCCTTTGTCCCAGAAATTCCATATTTAGAGATCTGTCTTAAGGAAATAACTGAAAAAGTGAATGAAGATTTGGATAGCAGAGTGTTCTTTACCGTGCAATCTAAGACAGTCTATTGACTTGGAGGAAGGACTTCAGAGGGTGCTTACCTGTGCTATTTCTTTTGCAGAATGTTAGCCCTGTGGAAAGACTTGGTCACATGACAGGAAAGCTGCTCACTTACCTGCACCTCTGTATGCCCATAGAGTTTTTTGTTAAATCTCCATCTTCTGACTCATGGTGGAAGTAAGTATTTGTACTGTGTTTTCTGTTTGTTTCTCTTCCTCAGAAGATCATTAGTTCTATGGGCAGAGATTATTTGTTTTTATTTTTTTGGGTTTAGGTTTTAGATATTGAAGGTTGATTTTGTTTGTTTTGTTTTGTTTTTTTGGTTTTTTTTTTTTTTTTTTTGCTTTGCTTTGCTTTTTTGAGATTGGGTTTTGGAATATTGCCTCAAATTTCTAGGCTCATCTGTCTGCTGTCTGCCTGCTTTATCCTCTCCAATAGTTGGGACTATAGTGGCCACCACCATGCCCAACAAAAAACCTTTCTGTGTATCCTCATGGGAGCTTTGTTTTCATAAAGCGTGTCATCTGATCACCCTCCTTGGAAGAAAACTTTCTGTCCTGTCGTCTCTAGCTCCCACACTTAATCCTGCATACTCTGTCTTATTTCTTGCCCTGGATGATACTAAGTCCTTAATTTATGCATCAGAGCTCCACCCCGAAGCAAAAACACATCCAGCAATCCTCCCCTCTCTCTTCCATAGTGCCAAATTTTCCTTCTCTGCCAAATATTGACATCAGTTTGAAAGAAATAAATCATTATGGTCCATTTGCAGTATGGGGTTTGCTTAGAACTCATTGATGAATCACAGATAAGCCAGAGGCCCCCGTCTTCCCTAGTGAGCAGCTGGCATCTGCTTGCCTGGGTGCTTCTCAGCTCATCATATGGTTGAAAAATTACAGGCAGTCTGGTACGTGACCAGGCACATGTTTAGAAAATGAGGGAATCTTGGGCCCTAGGATATATATATTAGATAAGGCTTGGCATCTAGAACAAATAAAATAGAAGATTTAAGGAGGGGCAAGACTAGACTGGGTGAAGACTGTACCTCCATGAAGAACTCAGCCAATGAGAAACGGAGGAGGCATTTATTACCTTCCCGTAAGCTATCACCTTGACTTTGCAAGGTCAAAAATAAACAGCTTCACTTTTGCTTTTCTGAGTCTCTGATACTCTTATGAATCATTGGGATCATTGTTCCTCATGACTTTTTAACACATTGTTTGTCTTCTGGACTTAAATCCTGATGCTAGTCCATATTCTCCTTCACAGTAGAATCTGACATAGCTGCTGACATAGCTAACTGATATATCTCCCATCCCATATCAGGGTCACTGGTGATCACCATGCCACTAACCTGGTGTTTGGTTGCCCTTTCTTGTCTCTCTAGCAATATTTAATATACACATTCGCTGTCCTACATGATTTAATATACGCTCTCAGTGCCCTATGTGAGCATCTCATTTGCCTGGTTTTCTTGTGACCTTGCTAGTCAGTCCTTTCCAGGCTCCTTCCCCAATTTTTCCTGATCAGCCCCGCATGCTTGCAAAGTCCATACAGTTGAGGCTTCCTTCTTAGGCCCTGTTTATCTATGATTACTCTTCAAATGACCTCATTAGTTTTGTAACATTCAGTATCAGTTCTGCCTTAAAAACTCCCAAATATGTGTAGTAACTCACATTTCTCTGATCCCAAGCTTGTATGTCTCACTGCCTATCTACTGTCTCTGTTTGACCGTCCAGTAGACATCTGAACCCGCCTCAGTGTCTTCCAGGTTTCAGATGCTGAGAACTATATCCTTTCATTTTCTCCTGCCAAAATCTTCACTATTCCTCAACTCTGTTTTCTCTTTCACCCAGCAACCAATCATGCCATTTGCCCTCAAAGCACATTCGGTATCTGTCTTAATCACTGTCCTATGCATTGAAGAGACACTGTGACCAAGAAGACTTAATATAAAAGAATGCATTTAATTGAAGACTTGCTTACAGGTTCAGAGGCTTAGTACATTTCCATCAATGGTGGGGGACAGGGCAGCATGTAAGGCACTGGAGCCACATCCTGATGCAGAAGCTAAGCAGGAGAGGTGGGGGGCAGACAGACAGGCTGACAGACTGACAGAGGCAAACAGATAGAGACAGGTAGACTGGGCCTAGCATGGGCTTTTAAAACCTCAAAGACCATCCCCAGTGAGACACTTACTCCAACAAGGATGCATTTCCTAATTCTTCTAATCCTTTCAAACATTCTCACTCCCTGATGACTAAGCATTCAAGTATATGAGCCTATGGAAGACATTCTTATTTGAACCACCACAATATCTGATTATACCACCTTGTCACCACCTCTTTTATGCCCCTCCCCCTTGTGGTTCAGGTCACCAGTAGCTGTCACTGGGATCATTGCAGTAGCCTATGATAGATCTTTTAAGTCTACCCTTCAGTCCAACACTGTCTACTCCACAACCATAAATACATATCTCTTCTCAACAGAGCCCCCAAAGTTGGCCTTTTGGAACACTAGGTTATGTCTGTCCTATAGTCAACTCATTGACTAGAATTCTGTACTTATTTAGATGATTTTCCCTTCATAGTGAATTTATTTATTTATTTGAATATTTTAGCTTACACAAATCAATTTATTATCAAAAAATAATGAGAAGTCCTGGTTACAGTGACTATGATGAGTCCCCTTCTTTTGAGTGCTGTCAGAGGTAATGGGGTAACATCTTCAATCCACTAATTTTCACCCATAAGTAAGCAAAAGCTCTGAGAGCTGACTAGGCTTTGGGCCTGTTTCTTCCTATGCCCAAGTTTAATATACAGGGCAGTGTTGGACCTCTGGGCCATCCTGGACAACCAACATAGTTGCATTTGGATAGGACTCATCAAGCCAGGCTTTACTTTTGTTTCACCAGTCACTCAGCAGATGGTTTCCTTGCCAGAAAGATCAATAACATGGACAAAGGTATCAGTGAAGGATGCAAAGAAGTGGCAGACACCAAACACATTCTATCCCTCAGCCACTTAAGTTCCAAAGCTGAGGACTGTTCCCTTTTGTGAACTACCATTCCTGTGCATCATCTCCAGACTCCTCTAATGGACCAAAGTGAATTTACATATAAAATAATATGCAACATATTAACATATATATTAACATAACATATAATATGCAAACTCAAAAGTTTATCACATTAGAGTAGTAGTACAATATAATTGAAATAGCTATTAATAAGCTACTAATACAGAGAACACTTCTTCACATAGTCTTAGAATATGAATACAATCCTTACGAACACACAGAATATGGTGTTAGTAACTGTAACTTTACAATAGTCTTAAAGCTTTGTGTGTGTCCTGTAAATGTGATGTTTTCCATAAGTGTTCTGTATCTTTTAAGTCACTTGAACTTCCATATGTTCTTGAAGGTTATATCATGAATTCCTACAAAGAGATAGTATATTGATATTGTGACTAGGATTGCATTGGATTTATACATAAGATTAATTTGGAAAGGATGAGTTCCTGCTTTGAATTCCCTTAGTAATAGGCTGTAAGCTATGGGGTGAAATGAACACTTTCCTCCCTGAGTTGCTTTCAGTCCATGTTCTATAAGATCAACAGAGAAGCAAACGATTACAGAAATTGATTAAAGAACATTGCTATAACAGGCCTGAGCATGCTGTCTTTTGGGGAGATTGTGGTGGCATTTGGAACCCTGCACTGGAAAAGCTGCTAAGGTTTCAGAGTGTAGCATCCTGTTCTGTGGGAGCATGGATGAGAAGAATACTGAGAGAAATGCAGTGGATAGAGACTTATGAATTTTCAAGAGAAGCTCCAGAGTTTCCTCATAGATTCTATCTGGCTGTTTTGTGATATATTTGAATTTTTAAAAATCTGTAAAAATGAATCCTTTGCTTTGTTGGGCCAGCTAAACCTGAAAATCAATTAGGATCAACAAGTGATAGGTGTCATTGAGACAACCTCCTTTAGGATGTGTTTCCTCAGGATCAGCACACAGAAACTGTGATCCAGAGGGGACCAAGGCTGTGTCTCCATCTGGCAGCCAAACTGATCATGTGTAAGTGTTTCCTGTGAGATACTGGTTTAGATGGCATGAGGTAGTCATGGAGAGCAGCTAAGGCTGTTCACCATGTGGCAAGTTCAGAGTCTCTGAAGCTAGGTCAGAAGGCCTCTGAAGAAGATACAGCCTCACTTGCCTCAGGTCCTTGCATATTGGAGATGCCAGGAGTGTAGGGGGATTGACTACCAAGGACAAAAGAAGCAGCTTTTAGGAACCCCAAACTCCATGATCAGCAAAACTACACTTCATATTTGGAAAAGAAATAATTTTTTACACTCAGATTGGGGCTTGCAAAATTTATTGGTATCACATTTGCACTTCATGAGTTAATACATGGACTGCTTTGTGAGGAACATGAGCAGGTAATGTACTATTCTAAAGGTTCGGAACTATTAACTTTTCCATGGTAGGAAAAGGAAAACAGAAGAACAATAAAAGCATGGTGTAAATGCAAAACCCATAAAATAAATGTAAATATACCAAGCTGATGATTACAGTCAATAGAGGTCATCCAAACACACAAACTGAAAGGCAGAGGCATTTAGAATGCATATGAAAGTAAGGAACAGAGGAGCTCACAGGGATAAGATGGCATCTGCTGGAATTCTTAGAAATTATCAGTGTCTGTCATCGGCAGGAGCTCAACTCTTGTTACAGAGTAGCACCTTCTTCAAATGAAGTGTACATGCCAAGAAATCAGCTCTTGGGATGCTGTAGTCTCCTGAGATCCCACTCTGGCCTTCCCTCAGCTTCTCCCAGTCCTTGAGCTCCATCAAAAGAATTCAGAAAGAGTGGAGTGTAGATGACAGTGTTTACTACAAGGTTTTTGATAGAGAGCAGTACAAATGAATTTCATATTCTGGTAATTATAGGAATTGGCTGGAAGAAATTTACCCTGTTGAGTATTTCAACCACATACAGGTGTGGTCTGTGTAGTTAGAGACCTTTATCCCAGTGTGCTGTGTTGAATATAGGAATGTATCAGCATATGATGTGCTTACTAACTTTAGATTTCATTGGGGAAATGTAATGAGCACAAGTAGAAAATTGTAATTCGGTTCTAAAAGTTTTCTGCCTCTTGTGAAATGACCTTTAGAATAATTATACTTCTAATGCAACTCAGTCAGTTGCCCATTACTTAGGCAAAATAACACAGCTTTAAAGCAGTAATTGCTTATTTCTTCTCAATTGCAGAGCTTTCCACTGATGGTCAGTAGGTTCCCTAGCTTCTACACCTGTGTCAAGGCAGGCTGCTGTATGGAAGCATGATGCAGTGTGGAATCATGATGCCATGTAGAAGCATGAGGAATCTGCAGAGGAGCAAAGCTGATCACTTAATGACAATCAGGATCACACAGTGAGAGAAGATGGGGCCAGGGTTCCCATGGTAATTCTTAACCTCACATTGCACACAAAAAGTTCTGGATGAATTTAAAACCAAAAATGAAAAAGCAAAAATTATAAAAAAAATTTATATGATTGTGATTAATATACTTTATGAGCCAAGCATTGAAATGTCTGCTTCTTAAACACAATGTGAGAGCGTAAGTCATAAAGAAAAATGATGGGGGATGTCCTTCTGTATGCTGTGAAATATGTTTCTCAATGGACAGGCAGGATGTAGCCAGGCAGGAAGTTTAGGTGGGGCTGAAAGAGGAACACAGTGAGTGAATCTGGAGAGAGATGCGTGTAGCTGCTGAGGAAGAAAGAGGCCCAGGCATCACCAGTAAGCCAAGACTATGTGGAGATACACAGATTAATAAAAATGAATTATAATTAAGAGAGAGCTAGCCAATAAGCAGTCTGAGCCATAGGCCAAACAATTTAATTAATACTAAGCCTGAGAGTTGTAATTTGGGAACTGGCAGCTGTGGGACCAAGCAAGACAGAAATTTCTGTCTACAGAAAAATATTACCTCTACAAAGTATATGATATCTTCCACAAAATAAAAGGTATGCCAAGTACTAGGTATATACACATGCAAATTATATAACCAGAAAAAAGTTCATTTATAACTACAGTTTTTAAATCCCTACAGATCGGAGTTGGAGAGATGGCTCAATGTTTGAGAACCCTGGCTGTTCTTGCAGAGGACCCAGTGTTTGATTCCCAGCACCTACATGGTGGCTCACAACCATCTGTAACTCCAGTTCCAAGGGATCCAGTGTCCTCTTCTGCCTTTCACAGACACCAGGCACAAACATGGTGCACAGACCTAGTTCAAGCAAAACACCCATATACATTTAAAAAAAAAATAAATAAAAACAAAAATAAATCTTAAAAAATAGCTCTACAGATAAATAAGTTATAAAACTCCAATGTGAAGAAATAGGCAAATAGTGTGTGAACAGGAAATGAAGAGGGGCGAAAAAGCTAAAACAATGAGTGTGTGATAATGTCTCATGGTCATTGTGTCTGTATAATACAAATTACAATAGCAATGAGATGCCATTTCACATCCACCGGATTCATAGATGTTCAAAGTATGACAATGTCAAGTTTTGGCGAGGACCTGGGTTATTGTTCGTACTTACAAATGCTGGTGGGAAGGTTATTGATTCTACTAGTCTGGAGACAATTCGATCGTACCCAAGTACTCTAAAACTGTCCTGACTCCAAGGTAGTGCTCTAGAGAAACTCTAACAACACATAGAAGTAAATGTGAACACACACACACACACACACACACACACACACACACACACACACACACACTGGGGGCTGGAGAAATGGCTAATTGATAAAAATCTTTCTGTACAAGCATGAGAACCTGAGTTTGGATCTCCAACATCAATAAGAAAGCTAAGGGTGGCCAGCCACACACACCTCCTGCAATCCCAGCACTTAGCAGATAGAGACGAGCAGGTGCCAGGAGTCCCCTGGTCAGCCAATCTGATCAATTGTCAAGCTTCAGATTCACTGAGAGACCATGTCCCAAGAAATTAGGTAGAGAGGTACTGAGGAAATTACTTGACTTTGATCCCTGGCCTCTACATATGTGCATACACATGTACCTGCGTACATAATATATGCATGCACGTGAACATACAGATAATACATTCATAGATACACATGAGAAAAAGAGAGAAGGTAGTGGAAGAAAGAGGAGGAGATTATTGCAGGGTTTGGGGTGGTCTTTTGGTGTACTTGAAAAACTGGAAAGGATTTCAATACCACTACAATGAACAAGCTGTGTTATAGTTATACACAGCAGTTAAAATGATAGTGGGAGAGCAGTGTGTACCGGTATTGACAAAAGCAAATATCACAATGACACTGACCAAGGAAGGGCACTGTACAAACCCTTGAAGTGTGGATAAATTTTACTACTGGAGTCGAGGCACACATGCAAGCTTGTGAAAGTCCACAAATGCATGAGGGAATTCAAAATGTTAATTAACTCTCAGAAAAGAAACATGAGGCTGGGACAGAGGTCTCCAGCTAGACCTGTCATTTTTGACTCTTGATTTCTCAAAAAAAAAAAAAAAAAAAAAAAAGGAAAACTCTCCATAGACTTCCTCAACTTCCTCAACATATCAAATATTTTGCAATGGTCTTAAGAATCCAGAAGAGAAAAGGTCAAGGTCTCAGCACTGGTCATCTCTGGGCATATGGGTCACTTCACATTTTTCTTTCTTTTTCTTTTCTTTTTTATTTTGTTTTGTTTTTTTTGTTTTTATTTTTGCTCAGGATTTCTTTTCCTGGTTCTCCTTTGTTGTTCAGAAAGGCCGATTTGTTTTTTATTTTTTTTCTGAAACAATTAAGCTTTTTCTTCCTCTGGGGAGTGGTTAGCACATATTCCTTTAGTAATAACAAGGAATGGAAATCAACACAAATCAACACAATCGAATTTATTTTCTCCATCCATCATTTAGATTTGGTGGAAAGTGATTTTGGGGACTACAAAGATAGCAATTGCATAAAGGTCTTGACATGCTTGCACACGACCTCGCCCATGGTACTTTCCAGGGTTTAGATGGGAACTAGTTTCTGGCTATGTCACCACCTCAGGAGTGAGAGGTGTTGCTCCAGGCAGCCATCAGCACGGCATCCAGCCGAGAGTCCCTGCCCAACCATGCAATGGTTTCTGAAACTCATGAGATCAGCAGCTTTTCATGAAACCATGAGTCATCCCAATGGCAAGATTTCCAGGAGCCAAGGAGTGTCTTGAAGTGCTGGCTTCACCAGATGTTCTGGCATTGCCAACCCCAAGTGCCACAGCTGGCCCAGGGCCATCGGTCACAAGGTCATCAACAGCCAAAATTTCCCTTGGGCTTCAGGTGCACAATTGATGTTATCTAATTAAAATTCAACTGGTTATTTTTTTAGGAACTAGATCATTGAAAATTTATATTGACTCACAAATGTTGAAGACATTAACTCTAGGGCATATTTGAAACAAACAATGAAAATTTGATATTGGATCAGAAACAAAGTAGTCAACAGAACAGAAGTGGACAGCAGACAAGAAAAGATTAACAGATGACCATAAATAGACTGACCACAGATTCACTAAGGGCAGCACTTGGTCAACAAAGGTCGCTGAAATTGAAAAACTATAACATGAAGAAAATTGGCTGCCTACCTAACTATACAAACAAGGATGGACAGAAAACCTAATTAGGTGTAAGGTGTAAATGGAGAAAGCAAATTAAAGAAAATAATACTACTGTGAATTCTGAGTTTTACCTTGTGACAGAGACAGAAAGAAAGAGGTGTAGGCAAGAATGAGGAGCTGTAAGAATCCTCATGTACTCGGAGCAGGAGTTAAACGCCAGTGATTCCACAGCCTGTCTGTGCTTCTCAAATGAATCCTTTACAAATCCAAGGAGAGACTGTGTACAGAAGTGTTCACTCTAATGTTGTTGTAGTTACAGAGCATTGAGTGCGACCAACATTTCTACTGGAGAGGAGAGAGGCAGGTGCTGGGAGCACTAGCCGTGGGGCACTATATAGCTATAGGCACAGTAGACTTGCTGTAAACAGCAATGTGAGGGGAGCCTCACAAATGTTTCTGTGGGAAAAGTAAATAGGTTGAGATAAGCAGTTAAATACAATTTGCATATAACTGAAATAAAGCACGGGGATAGAAATATATATATATTTAAATGAAATATTTAAAAAAATCTATTTGTAGGCTGGGCACATACCTCTAATCTAGTACATGGAAGGCTGATGCAGGAGGATTGCAAATTCCAGGCCATCTTGGGCAACACAGTAACACCCTGTCTCAAAAATAAGTAAATAAATAAATACATGAAAAATAACTTTTTAGAAGACTTACATGTTAGTCAAAAGAAGGCACACATATGACTCATAGGAATTGGTGTGAATATGGAAGTGGGTATGAAAAAGAGAAACAACACATATGCAAAAAAGAATAAGTACTTTAGGAACCAAATGAAATATGCTCCAGAAACTGCACTGAGATGAGCTCTCCCAATGACAGGTTCTTGTCCTCTATATGTTCATTGTTTTGTTTAGAAGATGCTACAAGTGTCAATTAACTCCTACCTGTACTAAGTTATTCATATAGTTTGTGACAAAGAGGACACAATTGGTGTATACATGCTTTTGCTAATTCTGCACAGGATATAGTAAAATAGAAGATAGAGAAACCAACATCTCCCCCTTTTTTTCTCAAGACTGATCCCCCACAGTTCTTCTGGGAGGGTAATAACAGAATAGCACATTCAGTGAAAAATCTGAGCATCACTCTAAGGCATCCTGTTACACACTGATGAGAGGAATAGATGGAAAAACTTTAAGGGTATCACTTGTACGCAATATCCACAAACACATTGACCATCAGGATCAGTAATGAAGGACAGCCCTGTAAATGCATCTGTTAATAGGCACCATTAAGAAGACATGGTCTGTGTCCCTAGTTTCATGATGAGCTTTGTACGAGAATAGTACCAGGAGAAAGTGGACATTTTCTTTGTACTCTCTTTTCCTTTCTTATTCTTGAGGTTCTCCCATCACCTTCTATTACCTTCTCCTATCTTGCTTATATGGTAAAAACAATGACCCAATAGAAATACCTGTAGATAAGGGAACCATCAAGTGATCTATTCTTTGCACTTGCTAGAATGTTTTATAGCCATTGAAATAATGTTGGAGAAGAGAAAGATTAGACATGCAAAGTGTGTGGGGGAGTAGCATGTTGTTGGCCTGAAGTGTAAGTTAATGAGAAAAGCTGCCATCCTCTAGTGAACTATTGGGTTGGTAAACCTGGTGTTTTGTCTCTTCCTCACTACAAAATGCTTAATTAAATAGATTCCACACATCTACCAGTCCAATGGGAATTTGGAACACTTCTTGCTTACAATAGCAGGTCAACACATGGAGAAAAAGAGAAAATACACTTGTGTATACGTGTTTGTGTGTGTGTGTGTGTGTGTGTGTGTGTGTGCGTGCGTGCGTGCGTGCGCGTGCACGTGTGTGTACCAGGTCATGTGTGTGTGGGGGGTTATAGAGATACAATGAGTAATTTTGGCATGAGACCATTAATTTCATGTATTTAAGAGTGCTATTGATTGTAAGACCTCCACATTCTTTGTATCATTAAGTAAAAAGAAAAGCAGTCAGTGCAAAGAGCCTTTCAAAGAAAATTAGTTCATGTTTAGTGGGCTGTCAAACTGGAGTTGACGTTCCAACTCTGGCTTTTACCTTAGTGACTATTGACAAGTGAACTGACATCATTAAACCTCAGGGTCAGCCTTCAATGGAAATTAAATGAATGTAAAATGTTTCTGTATGGTGTCTAGCATATCTAATTAACATTACTTAAGGAGTTAGTTATTTTAGTATTAATTAAAATTTATAATAATGTGCAAGTTGCTTATGGTCTAGTATAGCAAAAAGGAAGACACAAAATTGCACTATATGAATTACATTTTCAAAACAACATACAAAAGAATGTGAGAACTCTACATTCTTGTGTTCTATATCTAAAGATTTGACAAGCTGCAGATCAAAAATATTTAGCAAAAGCAATGCATGTACTGAGCACGTACAGACATTTTACTTAGTAGTATTTTTTGAAGAACAACAGTATAACAGCTGTATACTCGGTATCACCACACTGTATTAAGAAGTATAAGCAATCTAGAGATGAATTTAAGTGCATGAAAAATATGCAAATGTAATCCCAATTTACAAAGGAACTTGAGAGTCTTGTATACAAGGGGTTCCTGCAACCAGTCCTTCATGGATACCGCAGATAAGTGTGTTAGCAGGTACACCATATGCTTGCAAGAGAGATGAACTGTCCCTACCCCCTCTCTAATACTCATTTTTGGGGGCTTTTTAACCTCTGTAAATTTTAATGTGAAACATATCTTGGTTATTTTTGAGATTTGCTTCTAGATGCTTCTTTCACTGCCACTGAAGGAGCAAACAAGTGCATTTACTTACTGTAAGGACAGTACCTACATTACCATTTCTTGTTCTACTCAAGAGACTTGTCCCACAAGAGATGTCAACAGAGTGGTCTAGTGTTTCTGTCCTGTCGATGGAGGCAGCATCCTAGGAGAAGTCGATCCCTTATCCTCCCATGTATTCCTAGACAAAATATTTATATGCTAAAATCTCAAGGCAAGAGTGTAGGTGGCCAATATAGAATAGGAGACTTGGAAAGAGAATTTCTCTCCCAGTTATTTGGTTTTCCTTGACCAAGAGCTTGTAAGATTAATGTCATGGTCCTACATCCTAAGCATATGTTAAGATTCCAAATTTTTCCATAAGGTCAAAATGTTGAATGACTTTCTAGGTGAGTTGGTCAGCAGTGTTCCAAACTTGCTCTCATCTTCCAAGTCCCTGACTTTTTTTTTTTTTTTTTCCAATTCTAGGAGCCTGGCTCTTGTCCAATTCAAAATCAATTGATTGTCTATGATGTCCCCAAACAGAAAAGAGGCATCTCTCTTACTAAAAAACTTCCCTATGTTTCCCTGATGTGTGCTGACAGGATGGCAGCACAGGTGGATGACATGTGAACTATTTTTGCCAGGAATGTGCTAAGAAACAGATTCCATATAGACGATCTAGACAAGCTAAGTGGTCAGTGCTGTACCATGCCCAGGTGTTGGGAATGAGTGGCAGGTGACTCACCTGGCTGTGTTGCCATGTTTGTTGACAGGGATCAAAATTACCTTTTTGCCTGAAGATTCAGAGGAAACCATATCAGGAACTGATTAGAAAATCCTATTATTGCTCAAATTACCTTCAAAAAGTGACAGGCGAGGGGGAATCCAAATGGTGGTACTGTAGCCTTGAAAACCCAATGAACAGCATTAGCTACATGTGTCCCAGTGTGTGAGTAGTTTACAGAGATATTCATCAACAAAATGGCCATAAAGTACAAGATTATTGTGACCTCACATATGGTCAAAGGGAGAACAGGAAGACTGCGAGTAATGAGGTCACACCATGTCAGGGAGATCTTGATTGAGTCTCACCATCCTAAATTGCTTTTTTTTTTTTTTTTTTTTAATCATCTGTAAAGTGGTGACAGTGACCACAAGGCATTGAACCATTGAGGCAATTCATAAAGCTCCCTTGACATGTAGCTGGTCCTCCTTAGCATGGCCTTTTCCACTTCTGTGACATAGGAAGATTCAGGTTTAGTGACCCACTACATTCTACCATTCTATGGCAGACAACATTCTCTGTCTGAAAGTGGGAAGAAAAGAACTCAGGTCTGGTTTTCAGATGCATTTTCTGAGGCAAAGAGATGGCTTAATTGGCAAAGTGCCTGCTACAAAAACATGAGAACCTAACTTCAATTGAGAGAACTCATGTTTTAAAAAGCCAGTAGTGACAGCATATACCTGTAATCCCCAGGCAAGGGAGCAAGAGGATCCCCGCCCAGACAGTCTAGCCAAATCTGTGAGCTTTGGGTTTAGTGAGATCCTGTTTCAAAAACTAAGGTAGAAAACATTTGAGAAATATAGCTGACATTGACTTCCAGCCTGTGCATGCACACACACACACACACACACACACACACACACACACACACACACACACACACACACACACACACAGCCAAGCTAATGCATTTTCTAAATACTCCCTTTTCCCTTCTTGCTGAACAGTGTGAGCTGGGGTCACAAAAAGTTGACTGGACTGGGACTGGAGAGAGGAGAGAAGTTCTTCACTACAAACAAGAAAACTCAACAGGAAGAGATCACCAAGAAGTCTTCATCTCTGGGTGGATGCCATCCTCCTTCCCAGCAGGAGAAGCTAGTGAAGGCAGCAGGTGTGAGTGGCCTGCCCAGCACCATTGCATGCAGGCACTCAGTCATCCTATGTGGCTGACCCTACACCATGTTACTGTCACAGTAGTAATGACAACTCCCACTCACTGGTTGCTTCTTAAGTCATCAGTCACAGGACAAATCCTCTTTCTTCACTAGAGCAATGATTATAGATTCTCAGTAGAGTGTCTGCCTATGTGTGGGAAGTATTCAACTTCAGCTGCCAGAGCTGCATCTGTGTGTTGTTACCTCTGTAACCACTTTGTGAAATGGCCATTACTAGAATCTCCTGTTTACCACTAAAGATGACCCAAGGCTTAGTGGGGGCTAGAGGAATTTGCTGTGTTCTAGAAAAAAATCTAAGAAATCAGTCAAAAATTCACTATAATTCCAAATATGCCTGAGTCCAAAGTTGGTACCCAACCATTGGGGTAGCAGTTGAGCTGCAGGTCTGATGATAAATCTGTTAGATGTTGAGTCTCCTTGGTCTAATGTTCCCCAGCTTCTCCATGATTTCACAAGGACCCAGTCTCTGAAGCTGAGCCTGTCTGGATGAGAATAGCTACCATCTTGTTCCAGGTCTAGCTCTGGCCTTTTTTTTTTTTCTGAGATGGGCACCTAGATGGCTCAGGGAGTGGGGAACTGGACCAGAACTTTATAGTGGAAGTCTTAGTCATTACCAACACACTGAGGTTAGTATATTCTGCTTTTTCCAGCTTGATTCAGTTTGGTTAGTTTGGTTTTGCTTTGAAGTGCTTTGTCCAAATGAAACTTTCCAACTAGAAAACCAGTTAAAGTGGAGGTACCCTGTCAATAGTGAATGGACAGCATAGAGTTATGTCTTTCCCAAGGAACCCTCACATGCACATCACCTCTTCACTCAGGAGAGTGGCCATGTAATTAGAAACTGAAGGACCGTATCACCCATGCACAGTTGGAAGCCATGTGCATGGTGCAAAGTGCAGAGGCTTTCACACCCACACACCCTAGACTTAGATCTCACCTCTGCTTAGGAAGCATGAGATCTGAGGGAGGAAGTGGACTGTGGTATGAACTTGAGGGAACAAGTGCAATAAATTAGGATAGCTTCCAACAGCATATGACTCAGAAGACTAAAACACACCACACCACACACACATACACACACACACACACACACACACACACACTACACACCACACACACACATACACACATCACACACTACACCACACACACACACCACATACCACACACTACACACACCACATACCACACACCACACACCACACACACCACACACACACACACTACACACCACACACACACATACACACATCACACACTACACCACACACACACACCACATACCACACACTACACACACCACATACCACACACCACACACCACACACACCCACACACACACACACACACACACACACACACACACACACATACACACAACACACACCATACACACACACCACTACCACCCACACATACACACAGTAGAAAAAAATATGGTTTAGTACCTACCTGGTGTCCAGTATGCATGCACTCAAATACACACAGTCCCAAGCTCTTCCCAGTATGAGCCATCCTGACTTGGTTTCGATCACAGCAAGATGAACCTAGCAGCTTCTCAGAAGGGCCAGGCTTTGCCTAAAGCCCTAGACTCTGAATATCCAAGACCTGGTTTGACCTTGAGATTCATTATCAGCCTCTGCCTTGATAGTCTCAGTCCGTGCCCTGACAAGACTGGAGGGAAGCTCATTTGCTGTAGCACGAGTGCCCCACACTCTGAACCTAATCTCCAGAGAGGAGTGTGAAAATGACAATGGAATAACTTTGAAGTGACACTTTTCCTCGGGGGCTCAGGTGGAAGCTTTCTTAGCCGATGTGTTGAAATGTATAGATAAAATCGACCCAAAGGGGAAACAAATGTCCTGTGACTTCTGGATATGCAATAGGGCCAGGATTATCATCTCTTAAGGAAGAAAGGCCCAGTCATGGCTGGTACAGAAGGGCCAACCCTAGTCTAAGAACCCAGGGGCTAACCTCCTTGTGCCACCTGGCTGATGGAAGAGTATAAGGAGAATGGGGCTCGGAGGTATCATAACCAAGAATGCTCAAGTGAATTCTCAAATACCAAATGTGCAAAGTAACAAGTATTTTGTTTTCCAACAGTATAAGTGTATGACAGTTACTTATTGATATGGGTCTTGCTAAGGGCCTCCCATAATTTTTTTTTTTCAGACAGGGTTTCTCTGTATTGTTTTCAAGCCTGTCCTAGAACTAGCTCTGTAGATCAGGCTGACCTTAAACTCACAAAGATCTGCCTGCCTCTGCCTCCCAAGTGCTGGGATTAAAGGTTTGCACTACTAACGCCCAGCATAGGGCCTCCCATAAAACTATGGTCACTGTTAGTCAACGATACAACTATCTGACAAATTGGATGAGGCTAGAGTATTCAAGTTCACTGACATGATCATTGTTGAGAGATCCTAGTTTCTCCCCTTGTGAATATCATCATTAGATTAATATGTCATGGCAAATTTCCATCAGAGTAACTCATCTGAGGGAAGCAGAAGGGAAGACTTAAGGTGGAAGTTCCCATTCTCTTCTAAGCCTAGTAGCAGAATCTCCACACCATGATACTGCCTCTTTATGTTGGTCCTACAGAATGAACCTAGCACATTGCAGAAGGAAGCTGTGAGAAACAGACTGCCAAAGAGCAGGAATCAAGGAGAGGCAGGACTGCAGGGGGATACAATCTTCTGTCCTGAAACAGTGGACCAGACAGCAGCCCTGCCAACGTAGATACTTCAGAATTCAATGACTTCACCATTCTGCATTCTGTGTCTTGTGGAACAGTCAGTAAAGTGCTTGCCTGTCAAGCATGAGTCTGATGCCTGCATTTAAAAAGAAAATAATTAGCTGGACACAATGACACATTCAGTCCTGGGGAAGAAGAGAAAGGTGGTCCCTGGGGCTCACTTGCCAGCCAACCTAGCCTACGTGGTAAGTAGTGGGAGGCCTTATCTAAAACAATATGCATTACATTCAAGGTTGTCCTCTGGCCTCCACATGCATGCACATGTACACAGACACAAAGAAAATATTCTATTTTCCTTTTAAATGAAGTCTAGTGAAAGTCTGGCTGTCACTTCCTTACCCATTTTATATTAGACCATGTTTATACAGCATATCCCTTGGGCACCAGGCATCTTGAGAGCATCGGGTTTTGTTTGCTGCTTCATTATCACAGCCCCAACACCTAGAAGAGTGACAGAGGGACTGTGAGAATAGAGATTCTCCATAGACAGTTACTGAAGAAACTTTCTAATAAAATCTTCAAAGTAACCAGGTAAAGTAAGTCTTATGACAACTAAAGACAAGGCTCATAAGACTGTAATGGCTTTGCCCAAATGCAACATAATAATGGGTGGCCTAGCCAGGTTTGAAATGCAGCACTCCATAGTTCCAAAGCCTGTGTTATTTTTGTCCTTCAGAATCCTTGCTGATGCATAATACACAAGAAACTAGGTTTTCTCCAAAGTCTAGCACTTCATAAATACATTAAAATATGCCATAGTCCTGTAACTTGTTTTTGAAGTATCTAAAAATGAGATAATATAATGATAATAAATAATAGAATAAGTATCTAAAGATGAGCAGCATAGCCTGGGAGAAAGGCCATATATCCCAAGCACATGCAAGCACACATGCCCACACATATTTTCAGAATGTTTACTCTGCATGAAAGATTTATGTGAACAGATAACTTGGTTAATATTCAACAGTCTCAAGTTTTTCCCAGCCCTCTGCCTACAAATGGTTGCTTTGATTTGGGTCACTGAACTGTTTCCTGGGACCAATTTTTGGAGAAGAACTCTCCATCACCAGAAGAATCCAATGGCTGAGATTAGAATCAAGAGATGAGAGTTTAAAAGGACAAGTAAGAGCTAGTAGGATAAATTTTAGGTGAGAAAGGGAGGTTATAAGAGTTTAAAAGCAACAGCCATAATTGTGAGGGAAATGGATAGAAGACAAAACTTCTTTAAAGTTTCTGTAGATGTTGACCCTTTGAGGTGAGGTGTGAGAAACAACCTGAAGACTTTGTGTGGAGTTGAGGAGATTGGATGCTTGCTGCACAAGTCTGAGGACTCAAGCTTGAATCCTAAGCTCCTACATAAAACCCAAGGCATGGCTGCAAGTGCCTGTAACCCCAACACTGGGGCATGTGGAGATGGTCGAAATGGAAAGATTGTGAGAGTTCATGCAACCTAGCTGAAATGGCAACTTCTTATTCAGTGAGAGACCTTCTCGAGGTAATAAGACAGAAAGTAAGAGAAGGTGCTGCATACACAACTCACACTCACACTCACACACACACAAGACAGAAAGTAATAGAAGATGCTACATGTGGCACTCACACTCACACACACCATACACATGACAAAACGTAATAGAAGATTCTGCATGCACCACACATACACGAACAGGACACAAAAAGTAATAAAAAAGGTATAACATACAACACACATTCACACACACACACACACACACACACACACACACACACACCTTATTTTCAAGTCATTTCTGGGGTTCTGAACAGTCTCCTTTGATCAATAAGATACTGAGCCTGGGTCACATAGAATATAGTTTTGAGAATTACACATGAAAACTCAATAGGAAGAATATCATAGAAGATGACGTAAACACTGTATGAAGAGGTAATGTAAAAGTTCACTTTGCATGATCCAGAGAAAGAGCTACAAAAGACTTTTAGTTACGAATGGGTGAATTTATTAAGCATTTGACCAAAAAAAAATGAAGAAACAATAAAGCATCATCAAATTGAGCCCCACAACATTCAGCAGAGACTAATAAAATAGTCTAATTGACAGAAAACAAAAGGAAGCCCATCATATTGGTGCCTACAACATCCACACAGATCAACTGGGGAACCTTATATAAAATCAGTCAGCATGAGATCCCAATGGGAATTCTCATGGCAGGTAGTTTTATACCCTGGTATAAATAATAGCAATAACTGTTGAAAATGATTTGCCTTCCATGTAGCTCCTCATAATGTTGTCCCTCATCTATTTAGTTCTTTCTCCTTGCCACAGAGCCAGGTAATCAGCCTGACATAAGGCAGGGGGTATTGGAGGACATTTGACATAAACATACTTGAGTCTGAGACAAGAGAGGGCCTTCTCCCTCCCAGACTTTACTTTAAATAAGCTTAAACAACATAGGGCAATTTACGAACATAATGTATATGATAAAGGTAAGAAGAAATAGAACACAGGTAAAGTGAACACATCTTGCAAACAGGTAAAGCTGAATTATCTCTGTTCTCCCACTCCAAAACTTATAGATCCCAATTGCTGTTACAGTTATAGGGTACTTTGGGGTGTAGTATATTTTGGTTGATGTAGCAATCTGGATATCCCATGTCTTAAGTCATTCATGCATCGGGTGTAAAAATGGAACAAGATGTAAATAATGGGAAGGTATCCCATGGTTATGAGCTTTAATATTGTAAATTTTTCATACTATCCAAAGTAATTATAGGTTCATTAAAATCCCTGTGAAATTTTTAGCAACACTTTCATTAAAATACCAGGAAGTCTATTATAAAATTCACATGGTAACTCAAAGGAGTATAAGTAGAAACCATGAACAAAGTGAGCCAATCCAGGGACATTGAGGTATCAACCTTGAAAATAAACTGCAAAATGAAGTAATCCAAATACCATTATAGTGACATTAAAGTAGATGCATAGAAAGAGGAGTTTAATTAATTGATGTTCAACAAAGATGCCAAGGGCACGTCATAGGGAATAAGAGTCTGCTCAATAAATGATGCTGGGGAAAATGGGATGTTCACACACAGAATAAGTTTAATAAATGATGATGGGGAAAATGGGATATCCATACACAGAGGGATATTGTTAGGCTTCTGCTAGTGGCTCACCCTGTGTAAAATCAGATCAAACTAGACTTGAAAAATTAAACACTAGGCCTGAACTACAAAACTACTCGGAAATCTTGGAAATAATTTCTTATGGGACCTCAAAGCACAAGTAACAAAAGCAAAAAATGGGCAAATAGAATTAGTTCTCACAGAAAAGCTCTGCCCAGCAAAAGAAATAGACACCAGAGTAAAAAGACAGTGTATGGAATGAGTCTAAACATACTTGAAAATGGTTACTATCCAGAATATATAGGGCACTCAAACAGCTCCACAGAAAAACAACACAATTTTTTAAAGTGATCAAAGGATCTGGATACTTTTTTTTTTTCAAGAGAAGACATACAAAGAACCAACACATATTTGGATGAATGCTCAAGCCAGGGATCATCAGGGAAATGCAGATTAAACAAAAAGACTTCACCCCTGTTGGAAGAGACTTTACTTAACCCTGGTCAGAATGGCTGTTATCAAAAGGATGTATTGTAGCAAGCATTGTCAAGGTTATGGAGAATAAAGAACCATAAAGGATAAGGAACCCTTGTAGATAGGAGCATAAATTAATAAAGATGTCATGGAAAGCAGTATAGAGGTTTCTCAAAAAATAAAAATTATGACTGCATGTGACCCAGCAATTCAACCACAGGACAGGGTACATACTCAAAAGATGTGAAATCAGAGTACCAAAAACTATCCCCATTTCCATATGCAATGCATCATTATTCACAAGAATCAGGGTTGATACATGGGTGAGTGGATTTTATATATATATATATATGTGTGTGTGTGTGTGTGTGTGTGTGTGTGTGTGTGTGTGTGCCCCTTAAAAATATCTGTGGCAATAAAAATGAAACTGAAAGGCTTTATAGTAAATTAAGTGAGTTAGGCACAGAAAGACAAGTTCACATCATCTCATTCAACTGAAAAATCTAAAAACATCAAACTCTTGGAAGCTGGGAGGGATTACCTGAGGCTCAAGAGAGGAACAGAGTCTAATTTCATAGTATATTATAAAAAGAATAAATATGAAGATAAAATGATAGCATTTTGGAATAATAATTTAGCTGGGTGGTGGTGGCACATGCCTTTAACCCCAGCACTTGGGAGGCAGAGGCGGGTGGATCTCTTTGAGTTTGAGGCCAGCCTTGTATACAGAGCAAGTTCCAGGATAGGTCCTAAAACTACACAGAGAAACCCTCTCTCAGAAAAAACCAAAATCCAAAAACAAAAACAAACAAACAAAAAAAAGCAAAAACAGAAAAATACAACTCGTAACCTTGTTCACTGTTCCTTTTCAGAGACATTGATTTTAAAAATACTCTGAGGGATAAGAGGCTGTAGAGTTCTCCGCCTTAAATGAGACATCTACATTACACCCTCTTGTTCCGAGGCTCAGTGATATCTGCAGAAGAGGTAGGAATAGTCAGAGGTAGTGGGTGATTATAGTAAAATGGTGTTGTCTAGACACAACAGGGGAGTTGCCCACATACATTCATAGCTGTTGGGATGCCATGCACAAGAGAAAGCCTGACAAAATCCCAGAATAGAGAGAATAAACTGACAATGATGGATTCTGGGAAAGGTAGAATCAATTTTCTTCAGGGATGTGACCCCTGAGAGGCTGTCCATACTCCAGTAGATGTCCTACACCTATGTGCATGTAGACACCCCCATGTAGGCTCAGTAAGTTTAGAAAAAAGAGCACATAAAATTGAGAGGGAAGAGTGACAGTGGAACAGAGGAGAACCTGGAGGGAGGAAACACGCTGTAAAAGTGTTGATCACAGTGGCAGTTCCAGTACAAAGGAAGCAGAGGCAAGAGGATGCCTGGGACCCACTGGTGAGCCAGACTAGGGAGCTCATCAAATTCTTTTCAGTAAGAGTTCCTGTTTCAAAAAGTAAAGTGAAGAATGACTAAGGAAGATACCTTCTGGCTTCTACATGCATGTGCACCTGCACAGGCCTGTGCACACACATAACAATCACTGTCTTCATTATCATCATCCAAGGAGGAAGATGATCAATGAAGGCTGGATAGTGGTGCAGTGCTCAGTTCTTGCCTCTACTACAAAAAGGGAATGAATCAGGAACACAGGTGAACAATTGTATAAAGGGGAGTGATAGAAGGTGAGCTCTAAGACATCACCAAATAAGTGGCATCAATGCCAGATGACTTGAAAAGTCTGGCTTGCATTTTAGAGAAAGAAATGAAGTTCACACTACATATCAGGAAACATTAAGAAGGGAATCCTCATTGGTTCCCTTGGATCCCACTTTTACCAACCGAACTGATGTGCTCATCCCTGGGATCTGAGGACTCGACACCTCTACTCTTTTCTCACATTCCTGGTACACAACTGCAACCACAAAATTCAGGGCTCCTCTATAGTTCTAACATGACTTCTTTATGACCTGGACCTCTAAGCATCGTAGCTGCCACAACCAAAGACCCTGCCATCCTTAATGTTAGTTTTCAGGATCTGAGGACATGCTATTCTCTGGCCTACACATCAAGCACCATAACTGTCATTACTATTATACTTACTTCTAGGAGATCTGTGGTCCTACACCTGGAAGCCTACATCCATCTACTACCACATCTATAGATACCTGTAGCCTATATACTGCTAAGCACTTGCAGACACCACTAACACTTATTGCAGCTAAAGAAATAAGAAAGAGGAGAGAGTTCTGTCCAAATGGAGAGCTCACAAACTGTTGAAAGAAAAATGTTTTCACTATACAACTACTAAACAACATCAGAAGAGTCTGTTGTCAGACCCAAAATTCACAAGACAATGTACAGACAGAAGCCAAGCTAGTGGCATACGGGTAATGCAAGCTCTTGGGAGATTAAAATAGAAGGTTTGCAAGTTAACTTTAGCTTGGACCACAGAGCAATGTCAAGTCCAGACTATGCAGTGAGACAGAAATTGAAGGTGGATTCAAGAGAGAAGGAGGAGAAGGTAAGGGAAGAGGAGGAAGAGGAAGAACAGGGGAGGAAGAACAGGAGGGAGAGAAGCAACAGCTACATCAATGCCATGGCCCCAAGACTCAGCAAATATCAAGAAGGGGGTGAAAAGAACATATGAGCTGGAAGATGGCAAAAGATGCTATGAAATACTGTCTTCAAGATGTGGTAGGGCCATTGCGCTCATTAGCTCTCTGCAGGTATGGTTACCTGCACATGACCAAACCAACAACATTTTTCAACATTCTAGTAGGCAGCACTAACTGAACTTCGTGATCTACTGATGGGAGAGATCATTCTGTAAATATGTTTCTCTTATTGGTTAATGAATAAAGCACTGTTGCCCTATAGGAAAGCAAGATAGGCAGGACTAGGAGACAAGGAGGATTCTGGGAGATGTAGTAGAGAGGAGTTGAAATGTAGAACGCAAAAGGAGTAAAAGGTCCAGACCCTCTCTCTAGTAAGATAAGACCACATGGAAACATTTAGATTGATATAAATGAGTTAATATTTAGGACAGAGCTAGCCAATAAGAAACACTAGTAACAGGCCAACAGTTTCGTAACGAATACAGGGCCTCTGCATGTTATTTGGGGCTGATGCAACTGTGGGACCAGGCTGGCAGGAAAGTGCTCCTCATAACAATCTACCAAACCACAAAACAAAATAAACAAACAACAAAACAAAACAAAAAACAGCAGCAGAAACAAAAAGAAAATAGCAGGAAGGTGGGGGAGGGATGCATTGGGTAGCTGGCATACCCAAGGGGAATATGAAGGAGGAGCTAGGAGTTGATTGGAACAAGATACATTGTAGGCCTATATGAAATTATCAAAGCATAAACAAGACATTTTTAAGTTAATTCAGATAAATAGATTTATTTCTGGGTTCCGTATTCTGGTCCATCAGTGTTAGTACTGATGCATATGGCAAATCCAAGCTGCTGTTGTTACTGTAGGTTCACAGATGGTGCTGAAATCAAGGTAATAGGATGCTCCCTGCTCTGCCTTTCATGCTCAGTATTGGTTTGGCTATTTGGGGCTCTTTGTGGTTCTGTATGGATTTTAGAATTGTTTTCTTTTGCAAACTATTACCAAAAATACTGAAAAGGAAGGAAATCTGTCAAATTCATTCTTATCCTACTACTGAAACAGAACCCAGAAATAAATCCAGATAAATCCAGATACTCAGGTCCTAGAGCCTAGTGTTTAAATATTGCAGTATATTTTAGACTCTGAGAACTGAAATGTTGATGTTGATGAAATTCCTCAAATCAAACATATCCCAAGAGATGACTAGGAAGCATCCACCCAGGCAGCTTGTGACCCTTTCAGTGTCATGTGACTATGTAGTTGGCCCATGGCTCCTTCCTATCAAAATCTGTGCACCTGACTCAGGGCTGGAAAAGATAGGAGTTGAATGCCCAGGAGGCTGCAGGAGAAATGGATTCGTCCCACAGACAGACAACTGTAGTCAAATTTCTAACAAAAGCTGTCAGCTGCCTTTATTAATATGATTCCAGCTTTCTCTTACTTAGGATTGCACAGTACCCAATGACTTAAGCCATACAAGAGAATCAAATGGGCTCCATTCATTTGCCAGGAAAATCCTTTCTCCAACTCCCTGCTCTCCCCACCCAGCCTTCTTAGTCCTTTTGAATTTTCTTAGCTGTCAGCAAAGGCTTCTAGGTAGACTGCTATCTCAATATTCCATGCCTCTTTTATATTGGGAAACTATACTCCCAAAGATTGGACCACATGCTTTGAGCTTCTGACTTCTGAAGCTTTGTTCCTATCATGTGCTTCAGAGACTGTGTTTACCATAAGCCCCTGTTTAAAAGCCCCATAAAAGCCCCATAAGCTTTTATGATAGTGTTAACTATCAGAAACAACCCAAAATAAAATTTAATAAATAAATTTCAGCTCTGTGGCTGAAAATCTAGTATCTGGGATAACCTTAAACCCAGGTCCAACCTGACCCATGTTGATACTGTCGGGCATGAAGTCCCATTCTAGCACTGTCACTTTGAGGACCTGGCAGTCTCGGGAAAAGGCAATGTCTTTCATGAGTTTTGAATTTCAAATTATTATGTGTGCTTTTAAAAATGATTTTATGTACATGAGAGTTTTTCTTGCATGTATATATGCACACAATGTGTGTGTCTGGTGCCTATGAAGACCTGAAGAGGGTGCCAGGTCCCCTGGAACTGGAGTTATAGATGGTTGTGAACTACCATGCAGATGCTGCAAACTGAACCTATGCCCTCTGCAAGAACAACAAGTACTCTTTACCACCAAGCCATCTTGCCAGCACCTGTTTGTACTTTTGACAAAACTCCACATTCAACTTTCAGATCTGAAAGGGCAACTTTCCCTGGAAATAGTTACATACATCCAGGAAGCCAGTGCTGACTGCATCTGCCTTCACACTCCTCCCACCTACAAGCTCTACAAGCTCCGCCACCGCCAGAGATGCCTCAGTGGTCACTTAGCTCCACAATCCATTTTCGAACAATAAAAAGATCCATTTCCAAGCTGTTTGGGTGAATTACATGCATTTAAATGGATATTGTACTGGATTCAAACTTATTTTCACAAATTCTAGCACTTTCCTTCTTAAAGCAACTTCAGAGATGGCTCTGGTCCAACCTGTTGATTGGCAGATGGAGAAACTACCATACGAGAACTTCAGAAACTTCCTAAATGTTAGGAGTGGAGCTGTGATTAGAAGCCAGGCCCAGTGTCCTGTCTTCCCACCGTTACCTATCACTGATCACAGTGTGACTGGTTCCCTCTCCCCCCACCCTACCCCCACAGCACTCACTCTAAATTAGAACTCCCTGCTCATCCATGAGGAACTAGAGGTTGAGTAACATGAAGTCACTTGCCCAGTCACCCAGATCATAACTGAAGATGAAAACCAGAGCTGGAATTCTTCCAACTCAAAGGCCTGTAAGTACTGTACTGTGAGCCTGTTTTCCCAGCCTGCTCATTGAAGATTATTCTCTTTCATAATAGAAAAATGGTCATCAATAGAGGTAGGGTGGTAGAGTAGCACTGACTGTCAGGTAACCTCTGACACTGCTCTACTATATGAGGTTGGAGCAGACACATGACCTTGTCTTTGGAGTGGTTCACTGTGGCAGTCTCTAGCTGTACTTGGCTCAGGGTTGTCACCAACAACTGGTTGGAAGTTGCCGAATAAGTGAGATGCTTTTTTTTTCTTCTTGTACCATGAAGCTGTGCCGTTCAGTTCTTCCTGCTTTTCTTGCACAAGAAACCTCAGTGGAGAGTGGAGAGTCCTGTAAATGCCCGCTCAGGTGAGCCGTGTCCTCGGAGCCAAACTGAGAGATCACCTCTGTTTTCACAGCTCCAGCAGGGATCACTGCCTCTACCTAGTGTGAATGCACTGTTTGTTTTCCTTCTTCTCTTTCTGTTTGCTGCTGGAAAAGTCCATTAGTGTTGACTGACATGACTAAACAGCGAAGGGGAGAACAGTTGGTGTGCTTAATAACTCTTAAGTAAATACCAATTGTTATTGTCACCTCGGAGCCTTCCAGAGAGGTGGCACCATCCCTGGTCCTGGACCTGCTCCTCTTTGGCTCTGCCTTTCACCAACCTGGAAAGGCAGGTTTGGAGAGAGAAAGAGTCTTGAAAGGGTTGGTGAGCAAGAGAAAGGAAGAGTATGGTAAGAAAGCAGGGTCATTGAACGAGTTACAGAGAGCAAGAGAGAGAAGGGCAGGAACACGTGTGTCTGCTCACGTACACACAGAGTGGAGCAGAAAAGAAACAAGAGCTGATGGTTAAGGGGAGCATTTTCCAGGGTTCACCTCATCGCTGGAACTCATCATACTCTAGTGGCTCTACCTCATACCTTCTAGCTCCATGTTTGCTTTTTTTTAATATTTAGGATGTGTGACCCTCTGACTTGCTGTGAGGTAAAGGAGAAGATGAGTTGACTGTGACATAGGGAGGTTTTATGACGTCAACATTGGAGTGGAACATCCTTACGATGCTCTGTTGAAGATGGAAAGAATGTAACATGACCAAGAAGATTCACATTTGTCTAGAAGGATTTATGGCTAGTAAAAGAAAGGGAAGATAGACTCCTCTCCTACCTAAGAAAAGACCAGACAGTATTATTATCAAAATAAGGTTCTGCACTCACATGTTCAACAGATACTGATGGTGTCTAGTGCATATCTTAGGTGCACATCCTAGCAATGGGAATGTGTTGGTGTCTGGTCTCTTCTCTCTGATAACTCAGGACCTAGTAATTAAAGTAAACATTTTAAATATAAAATAATGAACTGAAAATAGACTAAGCAGGTTTTGCTTATGTATTTAGGAACACACAAATTGTATTCTGTCCTTCCTCTTATAGATTTACAATATACATCAACATAATAATGACTCTAAGAAGTTCTATAGTGTACAGCTCTGGAAAACATTTAACTTAGAAATTCTAACATATTTAATAAAAGTGTTCTTTGTGTGTGTGTAACATTAGTGTCTTGAGAAACTAGAGAAACAGGGTGAGGATTTGGACTTTGATAGCAAACAATACCAGACTCGTTACTAGCTCATGACTTTAAGAAAGCCAGTTAAACATTCTCACCATTTAATTAAGTTGCTTGCCAAAATTTATTAATACATCACCAGGTTGCATATACGAATGCATATACACATATACATATACATATACATATACATATACATATACATATACATATACATATACATATACATATACATATACATATACATATACATACACATATACATATACATATACATACATACATATATATTTGAAGGAGAACAAGGTGAATGCATGGGAAAGGTTGGAGGGAGGAAAGGGAAGGTAGGAAATAATTATAATTTCAAAAAGTAGAAATTATTATAAAAAGAAAAATGGAATGGCAGATCTCATGTTTTTTGAAAACATGAAACATGGTAACCCTAATAGAAGGTGATGTGGGGTAGGCAGGCTGCTGCAGCAAAGGTATCGGAAAAAGCGACTCTGAAGTGGGACCTCAAAGGAGCCAGTGACATCAAGACTGAAAGAAAAGGGCGTTGCAGGTGGAAGGAAGTGGATAGTGAGGCCTTCGGCAAAAAAAAGAGTTGATTGTGACCTTCAGCAGAGCATTGTCACTGAGAGAGGACAGACTGTGATCAGCACAGAGGAGATTTAACTTTGGAGGAGGGACTACAAGAGGGTTGTTCTCTAAAGGAAGAAAGACAACGGCTTCGGTACCTTTTTAGTGTATAGTGTGCACGACAGCCATTCATATTTGGGGACCTTTTATTCCCGTAACAACCATTTCCCGTCATTGTCGACCTTTAGAACCAGAAAGCCACAGACTCATATTAATAACTGTAGGGTACTTGTGGGGTTTGGGAATGAGTGGATCCTCCCACTCCAGGCCTCCATTGGCAGCATCAAAGTTCTTGAAGACACTGTCATCATTCCAACAAATTCAAGGACATTTAATTCGGGCTTTATTTTGTTATTCTCTACATTTCAAAGTCACCTCTGGTTCTTAAGGCTATGGGATCTTGTTTCTTAGTGGTTACCTTGGCCCATTGTTCCTTCCATCTAAGATCCCAGTGTGATAAATAGACTCTTCTCTAATGATGGCTGTGTCTGCATCCTGTCTGCCCAATGCAGGAGCCATTAACCATCTGTGGTAATTCAGAACATGAAAGGTGGACAATTTAAGAAACTAAATGCTTAGTTTATTGAATTTTAGCTAATATAAATAGTTTTAGATAGATCATCCCAGAGAATTAAGTGCTTTTGGCTTGGGGGTTTGTTTTTTGTTTGTTTCTAATTACTGGAAAAACTACTGAAATGCATTCACACAAATAATTAATACACGTGTCAGTTAGTGAGAAATTTCTTCTGAAAAGTGGAACATTCTTAAACTTGGCCAAGTTGGCACGCAGAAATATATCAGCATAGTCATTTGGCCAGGTCATGAAAAGGCCACCTAATCCATATCTCGGAAGTCATCTCTAAAAATCATTATTTCATTAAGTGTTTAAAAGCAAATGGTGAAGTTTTCTTTAATGGAAATGGTTCATCCCAAATAAGCTTGGGAAATGGCTGTGCTTTCTGTTTCTCTTGTAGATCCACAGTGTACATCAACATAATAAAGACTCCAAGAAGTCCTGCAGTATACAGCTCCAGAAAACACAATTTGACTTAGAAATCCCAACATGCTAAAGAAAAGATCTTGTGAGCACACGTGGTGTGAGTGTGTGTGTGTGCGTGTGTGTGTGTGTGTGTGTGTGTGTGTGTGTGTGTGTGTGTGTGTGTGTGTATACAACCTTAAGCATCACAAGAAACTACAGAAGCAGGGTAAGGACCTGAACTTTGATAGCAAACAATGATGGATCCATTACTAGCTAGTGACTTTAGGAAAATCAGTCAACCTTTCTCACTATTTTGTTCAATAAAATGAATTAATATATCACCAGCTTCCATGGGGATTAAACACAATGAATATGAGCCTATCACAGTTCTTCATATCTGATTAATTGTCCCCCAAGCAATTAGCTATTACTTTCATAACACCTGTGTGGGGTTAAGTGCTGAATGGCAGACAGTGGTTCCAGGGAGAAAGGTGCCATAACCAGAGTTCATTCATGAACACTGTATTGGAAACCAGAATGAGAGAGAAATCTATGCTGCATCCCATTACTATGAATGTACACCTGGCACCAAATGCCTTTCTTGGCACAACCACCGTGGGAGCCAGGAGTTGAAGCATATTATCCTTTGAATTGCCCACCCCCATACAAAGCAAAGATCAGACCCTTTGTGTGTGCATGTGCTTTGCTTTGCTCTGGTCTGCCCTGCCCATGTTTTTCTTTCATCATGTCCAACCATTGTGAGTCTATATCCACAAATGACTTCTTTGCTGTTCATTAGTTATGACAGAAACATGCTCACCTCTGGGCCTTTGCATTTGCTGGCTGTTTGGTATAGCTCGCTCTTCCAGTTATCTAAGCCTCCTTCTCTTACAACTGTCAGTCATTTACTAAAGTGCTTTCTTCTCAACTCTCCCTAAATTAGCAACACAACCCCACCTGCTCTCATCCTCTCCCATCTTTTTCCTTGTCCCACACATCTGATATGCTAAGTTAGATTTTCTTTATGTTTCCACCTGACAGAACATAAGCTACATTAGAGATGAGTGTCCTCATCTATGCCATGCTCCACACCTGGCACGGAAGACATAAATGCCAACAATTAGGAACTGGAAAGACCGCTCTGCAGCTAAGGATGCTTGATGTTTCTGTAGAGTACCTGGGTTTGGTTCCCAGCACCCAAATTGGACTGCTCACAACCACTGTAATTGCAGTTCCATGAGGCTTGACACCTCTAGTCTCCAAGAGCACCTTCACACACATAGCATACAAACATACATACACATTCATGCAAAATAAATTAATCTTTAAAAAAATTCACTGACTGGTAACCAGAAGCCGAAGTTGTGCATGTTCTAGTCCTGTATTTAGTTTGCAGGATGGCTTATCCCAAAGAAGGAAACACATCTCCATCATGGCCTCTGTGGTTTTTATTAGTGTTTTCTGGGACCCATCAAACAAACAAATAAAAACATATTTTTGAAAAATAGAATTCTTTCATTAAACAGACATCGTTTGGATTTAACAGTTTAAGGGTTTAAAGGTTCTGATTTTAAAAAAAAAAAGTGGCAGTAGGGTTGTTGCCCACCAATTATCAACCCAGAAGCCAGATGGCAAGAATTAAATTTATAGCTACAGAATGATTAACCCCAATTCAGCTAAACTCTGAAGCCTGTGTGTTTCAAAAGTCTCACAGCTGAGAATAATTCACCTGTGACACTAAGATTGCCATGAAGGCATTTCAATCTCAGAGTCAGTATCCCTCCATAGGTCTAGATCATGTGCCTTTTACAACCTGTATTTTCACATACACACTTCACATATATGACGCTCCAATATACACAAGGCACCCAGTAGGTGATTTATTTAAACTACAGATTAATGTAATTGCTTCTCCCTCTTACTGCTCTCCCTTTTCTTATATTTTATACATAAAAAAGACACACTTGCAAAACTAGCATCTAACATGCATGGCTAACCTTATCAAAATATCCCTCAGCATTTTTCAAAAAGGAAGAAAACATAAAAACCAACCCCTAAATACTAAAACTGAAAACAGTTTTATGCTTAAATAGCAATTGACATCATATAAACACATTTATAATCTTCATTGATTAAATAGGTCAAAGGTTCATTACTGGCATCTTGTAACCAGGTTACGTCTCACAGTTCTAGGTAAGGCAACAAAATTCTCATCCAGCACACTGATGTGTGCAACCAAGCAGCCTGTTTGAATTTCTTTTCAGCACAGGTAGGAGGCAAAGGAGAGTGTCACAGTAAAATATTCATCATAGATGTTATGTCCTTGAAGGTTTGGTTATTGTGTTCTGTTCTGGAGAAGTGACTCACATCCCAGTTATGAATATGACTGATGTCTGCCCAGTCAGAGGAGTCTCCCAGAAGATAGTCACCATTCATTCAGTGAATAGTTATCCTGTTGCACCCTAGGTATGAGGATAACAAAGTGGTCAAACTTGGTCCCTGCCCTCAGAGAGCTTACAATCTAATCAGACAGGAACGTGAAGGAAGGCTCTGTGTGTGAAACTCATGACCTGGGTCTTCCCTCCCCCAAGTAGCATGCTGAAGACGCTATTGGCCTATCTCTGGGATTCAGGGCCTTGCTTAATTTTATCAAGTCATATAGGTGCCTCAGATGATCTGAGTCTTGTGAAGTATTAATGGTCCATTACTTGACTTATATTCCCATGGAAACCACTAATATGTCACTTGTGAATATTCAAGGAGACTGTATTTTGTGAGCCTTTAGTAGATTAATCACAGATGAACTTATCAATAAAGTGGCTATTCCTTAAAGAAAGGAGTTCTTTCTTCTCTGTAGGGTTTCTAGTTTCTTTCAAATTATGGTGGAAAGCACTCTGCTACACCCAAAGTTGGCATAACTTCCTACCTGGAGTATTCCAAGTCATGAACAGCACATAGAAAACACACAAATTCAAGCCAAGAAAATAGATATACAAAGCACTTAATACTGCAGCCTATTTCAATAGGAACTGGGTGCCAAGAAACTGCCACTTTCCTCAAACAGCACAATCTATTTATCTGCAGAACTGTTTCCACTGGTCCTATCCAGACTCCTCTATTCTATGACAAGGATAGCTCTGTGATGGAGAAGCTGTAGAAAGAGCCAAAGCCAGGTACAGGAATTAGAGAAACTCAGGCTCGAAGAAAGTGAACCCAGAGAAAGACCTGACTACCCTAGACCAAAGCCAAGGAAAGCCATGCAAAGAAAAGCAGAGAGAAAACTGGCAGATGCCCCCAGTACCATCACAGACACACACACACACACACACACACACACACACACACACACACACACACACACAGGCACACCCACAGAGTCTTCCCTCAAAATTTCCTTCTACAACTTTCTCTCTGCATTCCCAGTGCAACTTTCTCTTGCACTTCCTCATACATCACTGCGTTTTTCTGACTTTGGCTCTCATGGCGTTCTAAAAAGAATTTCCTCCATCTATCAAATCCTATTATCCCTAATACTTAAAAAAATAAAAATATATTGACTTCAAGGCCTTGCTTTTTCTTTAAGAACTAGAAGATTCTACAAATCTCTTTGTTCTGAGACTGAATGACTACCGTTATATTGACTGGTTCAATGGTGTTCTCACTTGAGGGTATTTTTGTCCTCCTAGAGATATTTGACAGTTTCTATGAACACTTCAGATTGACCCATGTACAAAATGCTAATGGAAGTCATTGCTACACATTTTACAATGCACAGTACAACTCTCACCACAAAGAATGAATCAACCCAAATGTCAACTGTACCCAGGAAGAAACCTTAAACTACAGATACAAGAACACACTCATTAGTACCACCACCTCCTTTTCCCACTTAGTTTTCAGTAGTTGGACTATGTAGCTAGAAGTAGCCCCATGTGGCAAATGACTTTTGCCAAGGTAAAGGGGATACAGGAAAATCACCCATGAATGAAGGTGAAGCCTTCCCCACCATCATTCCCATTTACTTAAACATTCCCAGTCATGTGCAATGATTATAGGCCATTCTGGATTATGGAAGTTCCCACTGTCTACTCACTGTCTCATAAGTCAGGCTAAATTTCCCAGCATCCTTAGGGTTGATCCCATCAATCTGAGACCTTGAACTTTGCCCTCTCCAAAAAAAAAAAAAAAAAAAAAAAAAAAAACCCCATTTCTCTTGAGGAGGTCACATGTGCAGAGAACACATCATCTTTTTTCTAAATCATTTTGTATATGAAAACATTTAATGCCCTCCTATTTCTTTTCCCTTCCTCTTAGCAAGAAGCACAAGGCTACAGGCCTTGTTGTTCTTGGGGTAGAAAAGAACACCACAACAGAGGCAATAGCAAATCACAATCACATACAGCTTCATAGTTCACAGAAAACTGTGTACGTTTGTTCCCCACATAGGACATACTTCAAAGTAACAAAATATTTTTTTTTTTTTTATCAACTGTAGTGTCCGTTCTTCCCAACAGAAGCAGATTGCTTTTGTCCCTTCATGGTACATAAATATCACTGAAAAGCAGTCTTTGAAATATTTACGTCCAGTTCTTCATTGATCATAATCCATATGTTGTGTGTTTTTGGTTTGTGTCCTAAGGGTTGGCAGCCTCAGTTCTCATTTTCTCTCCATCCACGAGCATTCTTCCCAAATTTATAGACCAGACGTCGCCCATCCACACGCTCCAGGATTTCTCGTTTGTAGTAGTATCTGTAAGAAGGAGATGGGTAAGGTGCCCATTCAGTCTGAGCACTGCAGGAAGTGCCTGCCCTTGGGGCCTTGCCATTAGAAGAACGTGAAGTTGCTCACCTCATGGCCCGGCTGAGCTTCTCGTAGGTCATACTACTATTGTTCTTCTTTTTCCCCCACAGCTGAGCCACAGCCTCTGACTTCAGGAACCTGAAGACACCTTCTGAACGGTCTTCCCATTTGATCAGACCTGGGTTCTTGTCTGGGCTCAGGAGAATGTCTCGAATGAACTCCCATAAGTGAGTCCCTCTTGGGTCTGATGAAAAGCAAGACACAAGGATTTATTAATGGCCCAAATCAGAGGACAGGAGAGGATGTGGAGTTGCAGCTTCTTCCTTGAGATGCAGAATCACCAAATAGTCATTTTAGAACGAACAACTAGTATAATCAAGGCATGGGGAACCAATGTGGCATAATGAACTCCTGACAAAGCCAGGACTAAAGAATTGGTGTTAACCATGTAATCCAGTCCAAGCTTCTTCTAATTATGGTTCACAAATGGCCTAGGCTTACTTTAGACAGCAGTCCTCGGCCATTTGTCTAATACCTTGCTTGGTT
This sequence comes from Cricetiscus sungorus, assembly GCA_030556225.1. NCBI lineage: Eukaryota > Metazoa > Chordata > Mammalia > Rodentia > Cricetidae > Cricetiscus > Cricetiscus sungorus. The sequence continues at coordinate 40,561,171 of JANBXA010000372.1, forward strand.
CAGTTATTTCAACCAGCAGTCATCTCTTGGGACAAGACCTCCTCCAAAGAAAGAGTGATACATCTCAACCCCTCCTCTCCACCTCGATCTTTGCCCCCTCCTGGGCTCTCCTAGACAAAGGGAAATCTTTTTTTTTATTTAAATGATTCTCAGGATTTATTTAGACAAGAAAATTGTCCATCTCACAGGAGGGGGAAATGAAAATTAAAAAAAAAAGAAGAAGAAAAAAACCCTATAGGAAAATGGTCCCGAAACCCCCACCCTTTAGCACAGGGTGCTGATTATATAAAGGGAAATCTTTAACCTTCTGCCCACAAGTTCTTATCCACTGAAGTGTCCTAGTTTTAGAGAAACTAAGATGAGGAAGAAATCTCCAGGAGGCCCCACTTCTGGAAACAGCCATGTTGGGAATCACTTGGATAGAAAACAAGCCCCCTTTGGCAGTAAAGGAATGGGGATAGAAGCAATACTGCCAGGCAACTTACTGTGCTTTTTGGTGTGAGACTTTACAGGGTGGTCTTGTTCCTTTTTCATATCAGGTGACTCCGCTAAGGAGAAGAATGAAAGCACCTCAGTTTACAGACCTCGTGCCAGTATTGTTCTCACCACACACTTAGTCGCTGTTCCCCAATTACCCACTCCATGTCATCACTATCCGGCTGTGAAGAAGTACCAAAACAGGGATACATGCTGTGGGGGAAATGCGGCAGGGTAGAAGTATAGAAGTGGGACTTGTTTGCAACTTAATCCAACAAAGTCAAAGAAGACTTGCGTGATAAAGGGACCCATGGGATGTGGGCGAAGTGGCCACTCGGAAAACCTAGGGACAAACTTTGCATAAAGGAAGACAATAAGTGCAAAGGGCCTCCGGTCAGTCACTGGGCATCAAGTGTTTACACAGCACAGAAAGAAGCCAGTGTGGACGTGAACAAGGGGCAGAGATAGGAACTGAAGTTCTGATCATTAATGCCTTACAGAAAGTTCTGAAAGGACTTTGTTCTGCTTCTCCTGAGAGAGATGGTAAGCCATGGAAAGATTTAGGTCATCCAAAGGATGTTTTTATAACATAACACAAAAATGTAAACACTCATAACAAAGAAGGGTAACGTTTAAGCCAGAGGAGTGCCACTTTTTGGCATGCAAAATTACATTTTAATCACCTTGACAAAGGGGCCATTGAGTGGCCTGAGCTCAGCACAGAGGGCCACAGTGGACTATGGAAACACAGATTAGTTTAACAAATGACTCTTTATGGTAATCATTTCACTGTCTCCATAGAAGAGAAGACAGAGGCAGATCTATGATGTGAAAATTCTAAAAGAAAGAAAGAAAACTAAGACACTGATATTTTATATAGTCAGGCACATATGACAGGTAGAAAGGTTTAATCCCAACAAAACAAAAAGCTGAATGGTGAAGGCTAGAGATCAAGAGGGGATGAGAGGAACAGCAGGAGGCTGGATGACATGCCTCAAAAGCAGTTACCCTGGAGGAATAAGGTCAATTGTCTTCCAGGCAATAGAATAAAAACACAGTGTCTGGTGTCTTATTGCATAAATTACAAAGAACTAGAACCAAGAAGTCCCAAGGCTCCCAGCACTGAGACAATGAACATTTAAGAATGGGCATGCTAGCTAGCTACCAAGTCTGATTTGATTATCACATATGTCACAGCATGGCTCATGAATACATTGGTATTATGGATTAATTTATTTTTAAAGAAGAAGAAGGGACCAGAGATATAGCTCAGCAGTTAAAAGCACTTTTTACTCTTGCAGAGGATTTGAATTTGATTCCCAGAACCCACATGGTGGTTTACAACTATCTGTAACTCTGGTTCCTGGGGATCTGAAGCCTTCCTCTGATTGCCAGTTACCAGGGACGCCCATGGTACACATGTATATGTGCAGGCAAAATACTCATGTGCATAAATTAAAATAAATATATCTTCTACAAAACTTGTAAAGAAAAGGAAAACTAACAACTTAGTTACCCTCCCCCGTGTGTGTGGGGGGGGTGAGAGAGAGTCTGTGTGTCTGTGTCTATCTGTGTTCTGTGTCTGAGTCTGTCTGTGTGTCTCTGTGTTTGTATATGCCCAAGGATACTTCAGGTGTTATGTGGACTATTGGTGATACCACCCCAAGCCCCATAATCAACAGCTATCCAATTTTTAGGAATACAAAATAGTCCCTAAACACAAGTCAGCACTTTAAAGAAATTAAGCAAGACATGTCTCTTCTTGTGACATAGCAGAACTTCCTAACATAGGGATCCCCGTCAAGGCCTTCAAGAGCATTCTAGACTCATCAACACTGTGCACAGGGAGGGGGCTAGGCATGAATATGACAAAGAGGGGAGGTGCTATTCAGAAAAGAGTTTATGTGCCACAAAAGTTAAAATGACTGAGGCTGTGGCTCAGGGTCAGAGCACTCATATGAGGAAAGCCCTGAGCTGGCTTGATACTCTAGCACCAAAAACAAAAAGGTAGATGAAATAGCTAAGAAAAGTAACTCCTACTTATTGAGTTCTTGCTATGTACCAGGCACAACATTAAACATTTCCCATGGCTTATGCCATCCATACAATAATGATATGAGGTAGGTGCTATTACATAATTCCTACAAAACCCCTATAAAGTTGGGTTTGTTTCAATGGAGGATTCAAGAAACAGCCTGAAAGCAGAGCCAGGCTGTAAATACCAATAGTTGAATCCCAGAAGCTGTGCTCATAACACTTTACTTAAGGGAGGATCTTTGCTCACACAACACACTTCTCAAATGTCTTTCCAGGAGCCAATCTACTTCCTCAGTGTCTTCACAGTGTAATGGTTCTATTCTTCCCAATGTAAGAGCCCACTCACCCATCCATCCATCCCTGAGCTTTTCACACTTCCACATCCCCAGTTGTTTCTCAAAAGCCATGGCAGGATGAGAAGAGGGATTAAATAAAAGAAAACTTCCTCATTCCAAGTAAAAATTTCTCTCCTGGCATTGAGGTCAGCAGGCCCTGGCCTTATGTAGCTTTCTCTGAAATGCAAATGGACCAATACACAGAACTGGAAAGGACACTTCTCTTGGCCCCCTGCAGTTCACGGGCCAAGGTTGCAACACCTCACCAGGACATGATGACATTGAGAAAGGTCTGGCACCCACCCCGGTTTCCCAATGATCCATCACCCTGACAGGGCCACGTTGTTCTGGAGACAAAGAATAGCGTCTACCCAGCAGGCCACAAGCAAAGCTCATTTTCCAATGAGATCCAGAAGGGAATGGGCCATGATTTCAGAGCCAGGGATGGCTTTGGAAAAACACAACAATATCTTGGCACACTGGCCTTCCTCAGTGCATGGGGGCTTCAGACTGACACAAAATCTGTCCACTTTGGGGTTATGCTATCTTCGAGAGTTGGATAAACACATAAATGTTCTGCCCCCAGAAAATGCAACTGTGTTACACTAATGAAATTTGGTCAGCAGTTCCGAGGTCCCTGGCCCACTTAGGGGGTTCTTGGACTCTAGGTTAAACGACTGGGTTAATTCTCTTTGAGATGCCAGCCTTTCCCTCAAGATAGATCACACATATATACATGCATGTGCACTCACATATGTGTGTGCATAGAGTCTAGATGTTCCCGTTCTCACATGGGAGAATAAGGAATCCAGGACAAAAGATGAATGTTTCTTCCAGACATTGTTCTCCTGCCAACATGTAGAGAAAGCCCCCCCAAAAAAACAAAAAAACAAACAAAAAGAACCAAAAACAAAAAAACAAAAAAAAACCTACCAGCCTTAGCTCTAAAGCCTTCTGATCTAATATCTCATTTAACACATTTAATACACCTGCCTTGCTCCCATCCCCTTGTACGCCCCACTGCCACAAAACAAAAGCCAGACCTTTGAAATGAGCCATGTGATTCATTTTGATAAAATAATGGCTAGCTCTGCAGAGGTTGTCCAGCCTGGCTTTCTCTTGTTTCTCTCTCAGACACTTGGGGTCAAGGTGTCCTGTGAGGTCCAGGCAGAAGCAGTAACAAGTTCCAGGCTTACAGTATAAGTGGGAGCCTATGCTTTTAGCCTAGCTGCTTCACAAGAAAGCAGAGATTAGATGTATTTGCATATGAGTCAGCTGTGAGACATTTCTTTACGGGATATACAAATTTTAGTGTCCTAATAGACCGTGCCACCCTAGCTTGAGGCTTAGCAAGTCAGTAGATAAACATATCAAGCCTGAGTTGGCATGACTGGCTTTGGGACTATCGAGCAGATCAGAACACTGGTGGCAGCCATTTTATGAAATGGGCAGATGAAAAAAAAAAAAAAAATCAAAACAAAGCCGGCTTCCCCACCTGCACTATCAAGGAGACCATCAGTTGACACAGAGCCTCGCCTTAGCTCAGCTTGAACTTGCATGAAAACATAGAAAGATGTTTAACTGCATCCTATTTTATAGGAACCTGGAATAGCAAGATGAGGACAGACGGCAAAGGTCTTTGGGGGCATTCTGGCCTCATCCAGTAGAGATTAAACTATTCTGGAAGGAACTGACTCATATATGGTTGTAATTAATATCCTACCAGACCTAAAAGACAAAGAATCCATCAACTGCAGACACCACGTTGATTTAAAAATTAAAAAAGAAAATAGAAGTCTTGGATTATTCATCTCATTTTCAAGCCTGTTACAACAGGAAGGGTACTAATGGGGAATGGAGACCGGGTAGAGTGGGGCAGAAGTGAGGAAAACAGATTCATAAAGCTCATTTTAAAAGCCATCTATCTAATGCCCCAGTAGGTGGATAGAGGAGACAGAAGTTCCCTGCTGTTACAGCCAGCAGGTATAAACTGCTGCCTTGAGCCCTGCTGTTCTGAGATTCTAGAAGATGCAAGGCACAGAAAGGGGAGGGCAGACCTGGATGTGAAGCAAGAGGGCCATGACTTCCCAGAAGCTTTCAGGGAGCAGTTAGTATGACCTCAGTTGGAATCCTTTGCCACATTAAAGAAAGACAGGGAAGGGAAGGTGACAGGACAGGAAGCTGGAGTGGAAACTAGTGGGACTTGGGTGCTTGCTTCAGCCCTGAAGCTGGTAGTCTTTTCCAGGTGGCAACAACTGCCACAGGAAATTACCCAGACACACTGCTCCTCCACAGTGGCTGACAATGCTACTACCTTTCTGACTCTGGCCTTGCTTCCTGATTTAAACAGATCATTTCAAGAGTGCTCACTAAAGGCTTGGGGCTTGGGGGCTGTCTTCAGATCTCAATCACAATTCCAAAAGTACTTAAACTAGCTCCCAGCCTCTCATTCAAGGAGCTTGACCCAAACAAAACCAGACTAAAAGCTCTCATTAGTTCTGTTCACACAACCACACCATTCAACCACAGCAAAAGAAGAGGGGGCATTATTGTTTAAACCCATCCTTCCTTTCACACACACCCTGTTAATTTCCAGTTCTGTCACCGGCCCAAGGTCAATGCCTAAAGAAGAATACTTCTCTTACAATTAATGTCTCAGCCTCACAGACCCAAAGAGGTCCAGAAAGAACCAGGTCAAGGAACCACACAAAATCTTTTGCTTAGCTAATTCTTATAGTACACATATAAATGTGCCTATTGTCTGAAAGCCCCTTCCCAGACCTAACACCCAATGTGCCAACATTGCTATAACCTTTGACAAAACATTGTGGATGGACCCTAGTTGTATCCAATCATGACCAACGTAACTAGTGGTCATAACTGACACAGGGCAGATGCTCCGATTGCAAGGTGCTGATGAGCCATCAAGGTTAGGCACGGGAACCAGGCTGGGGGTGAGGGGAGGGATGTGAGTGCAGGGCTGCTGTCTATAGACTTCCAAATCACTGTATCTACAGACCATTCCCACAGGTCTATGAGTATTTTGAGTTTATTGTTCTCTAAAGCCAAATGTAGGTCAAAATGGATGGTTGACATGCAATTGAAAATTAAATTGACCCTTCTCTCCAGTAAATACAACTAATTTTACCAAGTTTATCTCCAAAGCAAATTTGTGTTTATAAATAGATTTAAACACAAGAAACTTTCGTTGTCTGAAGAGAGCCACTAGTTGCACAGAATGACATAGTAGAATTCTTCTGGCGGGATGTGAGTTGGTAATCTTTGGTGTATACAAACTGGCTGGGAAGAGCACAACTACTCATTCAGATGACAACTCAGTTCATTCCCTAGCTTTTCAGTGAGAAAGACTTCACTGAAAAAGTAGAAATATAGGGTGGTGGTAAGTTTTATTGATAATTAGTAAGCACAGGCAGGAGGCAAACCCAGTCCATGTCTGGACAACTTACCAACTGGAAGGTGACTGGAGGTTGTCATGGAGATTTGGGCCCTGCAGAAAGTTTTACTGTCCATCAGATCTGCAGGAAACAAACAAACAGAAAGGGTGGGGTGGGTGGGGTGAGATGGGTGGCATTGAGAGACCCTCCTCATGATACAACACTGCTGCAGAGCGAGCATGCAAAAGGGCCTTCGGGGTCAGGGAGTTAGTTACCTACTGTGCTACCATAGCTGGGGTCATAGAGATAGTTTTCTTCTTTCCATGTGTTCATAATGGAAGGATCTGCAAGCAATGGAAAGTGGAGAAGGTCAACAATTGCTATCTCCAGGTTAAAGAATTCATATTCAAGTGTCTGGTCATCCAAGAAGCTCATAGGGTTGCCGGGGGGGGGGGGCAGAGCACAGCCAAGAAGAATGAGACTCTAGATTCTACTTCAGCAATGTGCTACTTTATAGCAATGTCAGCCCGGTTTTCTCCCAGCATCATGAGAATAGCTTTGGTATAGATCTAACCTTGTGATACACACTCATTACATTTCCAGGCTATACAATCCTATCCTAGACCAATACTCCATTCTTCCAGAAATTGTTCCAGCCTTGCTTGATCTCAGTTGACCTCACTCCAACCACACAATCATCAGAATAAATTTACTCTGGAGTGGAGGAAAAGCTTTGTTGGGGATAAACAAATGTATAATGAGGGATTTATAAGCATTCTTCTTTCTGAGGGTGGTAGGAAACTGATGATGTTTCTTTTAGAAAAACCTGGCTAGTTTTCTCATGATTTGTTTGCTGCTGAACTTCTTAGTGGCTACCCTTAAGAAGAGAGATAGCCACTGCTGTCTAGGTTTTCTCCAAGCAGCTTAAAGGGTGATATAAAAGTCTCAAAACTCAGGAGAAGGGGAAAATGTTACCAAATCACACAAACAGATTTTTAGGGGTGTGCATCTCTGGGAGAAGCAGAAATGAGCCCCTCCCTCCAGGCTTCTTCTAAATGCCATGTTTCAGGAGTTAACTGGAGTGAAACACACTCTTCAGATTGCTGATTAGAAGGAAACTCCCTCCACCTGCCCCAAGTGAGCCCAACTCCCACACAATAGCCAGAACCAGGCCAGCTTCCAACACAAGCATTCTCTTTGCAGGCTGGCCAAGAGCTTGATGCCCTCACCTTGTACCTGGCATCAAGTTTTTGGCCCCCAATCTGGGCTGCTTTGGCTTCCCCAATATCCAGGTTCCACATGTGAGGGCCACGATGACATGCCACTGGCTGAGCTCTGTTTTGTTTTAATAGCATAAATGGTATAAAGCCTGACTCACTGGCTAAGTCCTTCTGTTTATGACATGGGGATTTAGCTGGTATTTGAACTCATGGCTACATGTTTGGACACCCTAAGCCCAATATCTCTTGGGGTTATACCTTCAGTCCTTGTTGGGTCACCTTGTACATCTGTTGTTGCCTCTAAAATCAACCTCTAGAGAGGTTTGGGGGTGTTGGCCCCTCTGTGAGCCTCCTCTCCCCTCTTCCCAGGGTGGACCTTCTCCACCCTTGAGCTCGGCTTTTCTGAACTGGCAACACAAGAATGTCCGGATGGTCAAGGAGGATTATCATTTTCTTTGGGGCCTCTCCAATATCACCCTGACCCTTGTGGTAGGGTTATATGTAAGGCCAAGGCCATTTTCTAAGCCAAATCCTGGTCTGTCTGCAAAGCTTGGGCAAACCTACAAAACATAGACCATCCAAGTTAAAGGACAGACCTAGGGAGGCCTAATTAACATGTTTGGCAGCTATTTTCTTTCTTTAATAATGGTGGACCAGGGCCCTTATAAAAGATTAGGTAACTGCATGGGCTAATTTTGGTGCCAAGTGACTCAAAATCCACCCCCAGGTCAAATTCTGTCTTTGGTGACTAGCACGCAACCCTTAGGGAGACCTGAGGCAAATTTATTCAACCCACGTGGCACATAATCTACCTGATGTGGACATAGGGAATGACTCAGGAGCAATGGCACCTGTGTAGTCTTTTTGTGCCCATGAAGTTTGGGGGACAGAGGAAAGAGAACAAAAATGAATGTAGGCATTATTAAACTACAGAGTTTGCTCAGAGCCTAGGATAGGATCTTTCAAGTAAAAATATGCTCACGAGACTTGGGCTGTCCACTAGGAGGGCCCAGAGACTATGCTACCTGCAACACCAAGACAGTGGCTCCCTCCTTGTGAAGCTCACCCCATGGAGGGGAAGAATAAAGATTTCCTTCCCCTTGCTTTTCTGAACCCAGCTTTCTTTTCTGAACCCAGCTTCACTCTTTCTGAGAAGGAAATCCACTTCAGAGTCTGTTTTAACCCCGCTACTGGCCTTGGATCTGGACAGTGTTATGACTGATGGAAGGATGGCTCACCACCCATCTACACATTAGACAAAATTGGTGGTCATTTGTCCCATGGTAAGGAAGAAGCTTATGGCAGGGTGGTGCCTTAGAGGCAGGGAAGTGACCTCCATGGGTTCCCTGCTAACTTTTCTCCCTTTCTCCCTCCCTTTTTTCTCCCAGGGCTTTGCCTGGCCAAGTTGGCTCCCTCTGCCTCTCACCACTCACCTGTTTGTTCAGTCTTGACAATGACATTGTGTGCGGACTGGAAAAGGTCACTGCTGCACTGGCCTGTGAAGGACAGATGGGAAAGTCAGAGAGCTCAGACAGGGTCACAACTTGACACTTCAGTAAGAACATAAGACTCTGAAGAGTGTCTGCCATCTTGCTGTCTTTCCTGGTTTGCCAGTGGGCGTCTCCCCAGCCAGTCTCAGCACCACCAAGTCTGGGACCATCTGTGGCCCCAGAGAACTGGTAGTCCAAGGCACCGGCACCAGTGGGAGTAATTGGTGTTAGAAGTAAAAAATGTCATAAACCGGAAGCCACCTTCTCTAATATTAGGAGTTGCAAAACATTTGCTATTCTAATCTCAGCCTCGTGCTCTGTAAATTCAGGGGATCAACCTGGATAGAGTTACTTACATGGTCTCTATGGTACTCTAGAGCTCTCACTACGATATCATATGAAATGAAAGTGAAAATTCTCAGAAGAACATTTTAACTTTACTAGCACTTACAACTTTGACCTTAAACTCAATCAACCCCACTTTTATTAACTTCACCTATGAGTCACATATGGATAAAATACCATGGGCTTTCTTCCCTTTACCTATGGCTTCAGCACTCACACATATGATGCATGCTATGTATCTTCCCCTCAATGATGATGTCCAATAGCACACATGTGAATGAATATACAATGATTTTCTTCCCTGCAGAGATTACCAGTAGTTCTTATTTCTGACCTTCAGTTTTCCCATCTTTAAAATGGGTACAATATTTGCCATAAGTTCATTTGATGAATCAATTCACAGTATAAATATATTCACAACAAACATAAACTAATAAATATGTATAGAAATGGAAGCAACAACCCCATGGTGGAAACTCTTGCCATTTGGCAGTTAAAGGCAAGAACAATAATACCAACAATTCATGGAAGGTCAAAGATGGCCTCCCAACCTCCCTGCCTCATGCTTTACAGGAGCGGACATAATTGAGGTGGTACTTTTAATTCTTCAACTATAAATCTGCTCTTTGAGAAGATTTGTGAGGGTTATTCCTGAGCCTTTTTTGTTTGATTCTAGTAAGAAAAAAATGAGTAACCACCACCATGAGGTAAATGGAAAGAAGGGAGTGTCAGGGTGTCAGATGCGAGCATCCAAAGTGACACCATGTCTGCCAGCATCACTACCACACTCTCTGCTGATGGCAGCTGTCCACAGGGCTCTAGAGTTCACATTTACTGTGTGCTACTTACTTGCCAAACACAGGTTCTAAGACACAACACAAATGCACCTCTCTCTCTCTCTCTCTCTCTCTCTCTCTCTCTCTCTCTCTCTCTCTCTCTCTTCTCTCTCCCTCTCTCTTTCTCTCTCTTTCTCTCTCTCTCTCTCTCTCTCTTTGTGTGTGTGTGTGTGTGTGTGTGTGTGTGTGTGTAAACTGTCACCATGGACAGTTTGCAAGGTGGCCTCCTGTGTGTGAGATGAGAGATCAGAGAAGGTTTTTGGAACTATTGCAGAAATCACTACAGAAATAGCCCATGTGTTTTCAGGCTGTTCATTCTGTTTTCAGAAGTATTTTACTTATACATTTATTCTTATATTTTTTATTATGTTTAATTGTGTGTGTCCCCATGTGTGTAGGTATGTGCACATGAGCACAGGTGCAACACAGATCATCATAGGTGTCAGATCCCATGAAACAAGGCAGGAGATTGTAGCCCCTGGTATAGGTACTGGGAACTAACACAAGTGTTCTACAAGAGCAGTGTGCGCTCTTTACAGTGGATCAACCTCTCCAGCCCTGGCTATACACTTCTAAGAAAAGCAAGAGGGGTGGGGTAGCCTTCTTCCCTCCAGATACATGGGGTTAGACTCACTTGCCATCTTAAATACACTGGACTCCCACTTTAAGAACTTGGGTCTTGGTTGGGTATACTGGTGTATTCCTGTAATCCTAGAACATGGATGGCTAAGGAAACAGGATTTTGAGTTCAGGGTCAACCTAAGTGACAGAGAGAGTTCTGGGCCAGCTATATACCAAATAGTCCAACCCAATCTCAAGATAACCAAACCAAAATTTTAAAAACTAAAATTAAAAACTCCTAGGTCAATAAAGTTTCTTTTTCTTTTTTAAAGTTATTGTTGATCTTTATAACAAGCAAATGAATGCCTGGGAATTAAGTTATTAGACTCTGTTAGAAAATGTAAAGGAGGGGCTGGAAAGATGGCTCTGTAGCTAAGGGCACTTATTGCTCTTGCAGAGGATGCAGGTTCAGCTCCCAGCATCCACATGGGAACTCTGGTTCCAGAAGATTGGCACCCTCTTCTGACCTCTCCAGGGATACCAGGCACACATGTGGTACAAATACATACACACACAGGCAACACACTCAAATAATCAAATAAAGTGCATATGAATTGTTTTTTTGTTTTGTTTTGTTTTGTTTTAATGTAAAGGAAAAGCTTGTCTTATTAAGACAGGTATTCTGTGTCTCTCTGGAAATGAAGGTGGCCACAAGAAGAGTTTCATCAATGCTTCTGAGGGATTGATGCATCATTCCCCAGGCTTTGTGCCTATCCTCTCCTCTCTCTGCTACAGGAAATGGCAAGTTGGGGGGTCACTTCTGACAGGGAGCCCAGCCAGCTGTGGAGCCCTTGCACTTCCCAGTACCACTCACCATTCCACTTGAGCTGCTGCAAATTGCTGTAGAGCAGCTGCCCAGCAGAGCCTGCTGCCCTCGTGAACTCCTGCAAATTCATGCTGCACAGATGTTCTCCACTGATGTCAAACTCCTGGAAAGGGATGCAGCTGGCATCCAGCTGGTTGGTGTCCAGGAGGTGTTGCAGCCATTCCCACACCTGGTATTTGGTCCAGTACTGAGGGTGGATCTCATGCCACTGGCCTCCAAAAAAACCACTGGAAACTGCAAAAATAGGATACGGCCCTGTGAGTGGCCCCTGCTTGTTCCTGGGTAGTCTCAGACACAAGAGGTATGGCTGTGGATAATGTAATGGAGACCACAACCGCAGCCCCCATCATCATGGAGGCTGACTACTGAATGTGCTCTGGATAGCAGGCTCTTAGCAGGTGGGGGATTTTACCCAGGAGTGAGTGGCATGGCATTTTCATGTTCTTCCTAATGTCACATCCATCTCTGAACACTAGATAACACATAATACCTAAAGCACTCTGAGCTCACTCCCTACCTCACCCACAAGTAAGTACCAAAGTGAAAAAGTTGTCTATAGTTTCATCTACTTTCTAGCTGATTGCACATATGCAAATACATTGCCCTTGCAAGAATAACTTATGAACACCAAAATCCCTTATATAGCATGTCATATTTATATATCTAACCTTCACATTTTACCTATATTTTAAATTATCTCTAGATTAACTGCAACACCCATAACAATGTAAATGCTGTGTAAATAGTTAATGCTAGATTGTTTGGAAAATGACAAAAAGAAAAATTTTGTATTTGCTCAGTTTATGATGTGTGTGTGTGTGTGTGTGTGTGTGTGTGTGTGTGTGTGTGTGCGTGTGTGTGTGTGTGTATGCACGTATGCACTTGTATGTTGATGGGTGCATGAAAGCCAGAAGTCAATGTCTTTGGTTTAATATCACTTTCCTACTTTTCACGCCATTTTTTTGAAACAAGGTTTCTTCACTGAACCAGGAACTCACCGGTTTGACTAGACCAGCTGGCCAGAGAGATTCAGGGATCCACCTGTCTTTACCTTACCAGTGCTGGAGTTACAGATGCAATCCACCACACCTGCCTGGCTCTTGCATAGGTACTGGGGGTCTGGAATCAGATACTTATGCTTGCCCAGTAAGCACTTTAGCCATGGGCCCATCTCTGTAGCACCAAAAGGCATCTTTTGAAAGTTAGGAGTTGGTTGAGTCTTGGTATGGAACCCTGAGATGCAGAGGGCTGACCATGGTCCTCTCTCCCACTCCCTTTTTTTTCCTCTTACACACAAAGAAAGGCAGAGATAGAGATAAAGATTCAGAAAAAAGCTGAGACTCAAACACAGGCCATTTTCAACCAAAAATGGGGCTTTAAATGAAGTTTCCCTTTCTCTGATGGTTTTGCTCTCCCTGAAGTGACACATCTCCTCGCCCCTGACTGGTGACAATAGGTCCTCCAACACCCCTTCTCCATTCAGTCCCTACATTCACTGAAGTAAGACAGAAAACTACCATTCCACTTTGAAACACTTTGTCAACTGCTTTTGAAGTGACCAGTGTCCTGTGATTTTTTTTTTCTGTGTGGTCCCCAGGTCCCTTTCTGTTGAGCCTCTAGCTCTCTTTCTTTGGAATTTAGAGTCACAGTTTCCCTAACTTGCTTTGGTAACCAAACTTCCAGGAATCGTGCTTAGGATTTCTCTCAATGGCACCTATTATGTTCTGCTTATCTTTATAGGCTTCTAAGTTCTGGCTCATTGTCCTCTGCAAACTGTATGTCGAAGGTCATGGACTCCAGTCTTACTCATCTTCATATATCCATAAAAATCCTTTGGAGCCATAGTGGAAGTCATTACCAACTCAGTATGGTTCACTTTCAGCTGAAGGACAGATAATGGAGGAATACAGTTGTACTGTGAAATAATTTGGATGAAGACCTGAAGTACATTCTAGTGGATAAGGTGATGAACATGTTATATGTAATGGTCTATGTACATGGCTGCCTTGTGCTAATGTAAGAGAGCTTCACAGAATTGGTCCAAAGGCATGGGAGCTGGGGGCAAGAGTACCAGCCTCTAGAGTTGTGCTTCAAGATAGAGGGACCTCAAGGTCTTCTGAAAACAGAATAAAGGGGAAGAACCCTCTTCCAAGAAAGGTTAAGTAGCAAAACCAAGAGGCAGACACCTTGTACCCCAGCAAGCCCAAGCTGGGCAAATATAACTGAACTTGATTACAAATGAATAATCTGGACCATTGTTGCAAGGCTTTTCCTGGGGAGATGTAAACAAGTGTCTGCTCACCCAAGATAGGAAACCAATAACAGACCAAAGAATCAATCCCAAAGTCTAGCTTGGTGAGCTGTTGAGTTTAATTTAAGGCTACTTATAGGAACATGGGTGAGGAGCTCCTTATAGGAGTGTAGGTGGCGCTGAACAATGTACCACCAAAGAAGTCTTCTCCTTGTGTACTACATTAATTTTCCCTCTACAAAGTAATGTTAATGGGTTCCATCCTATGCAGGTCTCCTATGAGTGGTCACAGATACTCCAATTTCCAGAAGCCACATCTGAGCCATGGTCAGGGGACAGCAGTCTATGAGGAAAATATAATTACAAGGAAAATACCCCTAACTGTCTCTTCAAAATCACGCTAGTGAAATACTTAAAACTTAAGTGCAGCTGCAATTACCAGGGACTATTGCTCAAATGCAGATCCCAGTCCAAGAGATGTGGGGGCTAAAGCCTGAATTTCTGCATTTCTAGAAAGCTTTGCCATACTGCTGCTTGACTGTGGAGTGACAGGGAGATTCAGGACTCCCTTCCCACAATGCCTCTGGACTAACCCTCTCTCCCAGCAGAGGAAAGATAGGAAGGATGAGGGTCTTAGGAAATCTCCCACTACAGAATCCAACCTTGGCCTCCAAACCTCATAAGCAACAAGAGCAAGAAGGCAAGATCAAATCAGGACACCAAGCTGCCTGCCATTGATATCTGCTACTCATAGGGTGAGCTTCATTGCCATCACCTTACAGCCAAATAAATGCATCCCTTCAGGCTCTCCTATGGAGTGAGGGAGCAACAGGGGAAGTGGAAGAAGGCCTGGAAAAATGTAGCTCCCAACTTCAGATCTATAGAAATTCTCCCCCAATACAAAGCTCATGATGACAATTTCCATGCCCTTATTACTATTTTTATTATCATTGTATCTCACACATGGCATTGTTCAAGAATGAGAACTAGGTTTTTGTTGGTAGTAATGATGGTCTGTATTCCTAAAATAATTTGATTTCCTATAACAAGCTGTAGGTTTTCCAATAAAAGAACAAGTCTCGTGAGCCCAGGGTCCTCTCTCCTGTGTATTCAATGTGAACCTAATTCCAGGCAGCTTCTCACCTGGGAGAGCAGAGTTGGCTGGGAGAAGATGCCTCCCTCCTCAGGCAGGGAATCATCAGAGTCCCTCATGTCAGGGAAACTGAAAAGCCAATGGGTTCTATTCTCTGCTGTGCAGCTGGCTCCCCCCTCCCCTTCAGTCTTGATAAAGATCAGAGTCTTCTTGACACCTCCAGAGCTAAAGAAATAAAAGTGACATCTCAATTCTGCTCCCTGCTAAATCCACTGCTCTGGCTTTCTCCAACGCAAATAGTAGAGATGATGCCTGGGGCATGCTGAGACTTCCTGCTCTCTTTGGAAGATTTTCTTTTCTAGGTCCCCACAGCAATTTCAAGGTCTGCCACAGAATATGTCAGAAAGGGCAGCAGTTTTAGGAGACAAGTGATCTAAGACAGGAAGGCCACCTTCAAGCTTCCTGCCATGCTTGGCTGGGGATTCCAAATTAAGAGAGGAATGCCATGTGGGTCTGCCACTCAGCAGGGAATGTTACGCTACCCTTACCCTCACTCCTGTTCTTCAAACTCTTCTCAAACAGGACACATCTGTGTGGCAAGGTAAAAAGGTAAACAAGAGCTGCATGGTGGGGTGCGGGGTAGCAGCAGGTGGGGGCACACTGAGTCCCTGAGCTTCTTATGCCTGGCACTGTTGGACACCCAGCAGCCTGGCTGTGCGAATGCCTTCAAGGCGAGCCATAGAGCAGCTGATGCAGCTTTCACTGGGAGCCACGGGCTGGATCACCAAACAGTACATAGAGTCTTGTCATGAGAGTCTCCTGCTTGAAGTCCATTCTGTCCTGGGGTGAAGCACTGAAAGATGGCACCTGGTTCCCCGACAAATCTCTTCCTTAAACTGGAAAGTGAAAGTGAAGACGCTACAAAGTTTAAACTACTATGATATTCTTTGTCCTGTGTAGGCTGTGGTTAAATACACGTGTATACAGGTGTACACACTCACCTCCATGAACCTCCGAGAAAACACTACTGAAAACTTCATCAACATGCCTCCCTTCCCTTGGGATGTCTCATCTACCACCTTTATTGCCAACCCAAATTTTTGCATTTGGTAAGGAGGTGGTGGTCTATCTCAATGGGCTTTGACATAGAGCCCTGGGGGCCTAAAGAGCAAACAGCATTAAAAGTTTCCTCATATAAGAAAGTATGGATCAGTGGTAGAGTCTGTGATTAGCAAAGCACAGAATTTAATTACCCAGAGAGAGGGAGGGAAGGAGAGAGGGAAGGAGAGAAGGGAGAGAGAGGGGGGGGAGAAAATGTTGCCCCTAGCTTCCATACCACCACTGAGTAAAACAGTGATTTTCCATGCATCAAGTTGGAAAAGAAGTCAGACCAGGAGAGGTTAGGGGCATGGGCAGTGGTACCAACTGCAGGGGCCTTACCATTACATGTGGGGTAGCTTTCCGTCCAAGCTGGCTGCTGGTGGAGGAGGTTGTTGGCTGGGTTGAGATTCATTACACCACTTCCTTCCAGAATCATGATCTACAAGGGGTCAAACAGTCATTTAATTAGCACCTCTTAGACAAATGTCATTGGAGAGTGCAGATCATGGAGTTCATTTAAGAAAGAAAGACAGACAAAAAGAAAGGAAGGGAAGAAGGAAGAAACATGTCCTTCCACCATTGCCACAGCCCTTTCAGTAAAAGCAAAACTTATGGCAATTAAAATTTTCCAGGTTCAATTTTCATATGCATGAGGCAAGTTTTTATAGCTACCCATTCATAAATGAATAATCTCTGATCAGAAACAGAGCAGTCTAGAAAACACAATACCGGCTCACAAGGCAAGCCTGGCCAGTATCCAAGTGCTTCACAAAAGTGAAAATACCAGAGAGATTTTATGTGAAGTGGAATTTCAAACAGTGAAATCTCAGACCCAGCCCCTATGAGAGACCATATCGAGAGTCCCTCATATAAGCAGTCCCCAGGCTTGAGAACACAGGAAGGCTTCCTCAGTGACAAGTCCTCCTGGAGGTGAACTGATCCTCTGAGGACCCCATCATATCTCAGTAGAGCTTTTTAAGCCTTTTGGCTTGGGCTAAGATTAGGAATCCTTTGATTTCTGTGACATACAGTTCATCTTTTTGATACAGAAATCTAAGATTCTACAACATTATGCTGCTACAACGTTATGACTAGCTTTTCTTCTGATGGAGACCTGGAAAATTCAACAAGCTTTGAAGCCATTCTCAAGGTGACTTCCTCGGATTTTCTACTGTGGGACCCAGAACAGTTTCCATCCCTAGCCCATCTGGCATATTGGAACAATGTAAAAATTTTACATCTCAGAAAACTTTCCTAGCATTTATGATGTGCCTACCCCAAAATGGACACCCTCCACACTATAGGTTAGAGTCTGGGAGTGTGTGCAATAATCGAAGGGAGGGCAGGGTGTTTTCTGAACCTAGTGAAGCTGCCAAAGTCTCTCATTCTTCATACTTGATCTTGGCCAAAAGGCTGAAAAGTAATGTTGCTGTTCTTTATAAAATGTTGAGGTATGTATAGCCACAGGTCATGATTTATTTTTTTTTCTTGTCCTATTTGGAGGAAATTTCTGCATCCTCAGGTGTCACTCATGTCAACGGACTGGAATGGTCCCCTCATAGGACACATATGTATACACACACACACCAAAAAAAAAAAAAAAAAAAAAAAAAACCTTAACTCTTAACTGAGCTTGAGCTCCTCAAAGAAAAGATACATAACCTTGGGAAAGCATGTAATACTTTCATACTTTCATGTATTCAGCAAATATTAATGGACCTGATGAAGAGCTAGGTACTGTATAGGTTATAAGAACAGAGCAGTGCTTAGGGGTTAAACTGGGCTAGATACCACTTGTAATTGTTAACCTCATCATCACCGTTGTTGCTTGGTGAACATGTAGGCCTGCCCCCAGCATGAGTGGGAAATAAAGGCAGAGTAGAGATGGCAGACAATTCAGTTAGTGATGCACAGGAGAGCCTTAGCCTCCATCCTGGTACCAGTCAGAAGAGCTGAGATTCCTGTATGCTTTTCCACTTGCTAGCCATAGTGAGTGCTAGCTCACACATCTCTTGGCCCTCGGATTCCCCTGTGTGCAAATGCGGATGCTCACATCTAGCCTGGACACTGGTTAGGGATCAAATGCATTTCTGCACTTTTGACACTTGGCACAAAGTCTGACAGCTAAGTAAAAGCACTGTGTGGAAAGTGACTTACCTCTGTGGATAAACTGGACTTAAAACACCCCAGGGCCTCCATCTTCCTATCTAAAAAGCCAAAACTGATTTGTTTGTTTGTTTGTTTGTTTGTTTTTCAAGACAGGATTTCTCTGCAGTTTTGGAAGCTGTTCTGGAACTCACTCTGTAGACCAGGCTGACAGAGATCCACCTGTCTCTGCCTCCCAAGTGCTGGGATTAAAGAAAGGTGGTGCCACCACCACCACCCAAAGCCCTGTTCTAGAAAAGATTTTTGTTCTCACTTTGAGAGAAGAAAACCCAACCAAGTCAAACATTTCTTTCATACAGTAATAGAGGCATTTTCCCATCAGGCTTTTTAGAACAATCCCCCTAAGCTAATTCATCCATGGGGGACTTGGTGTCTGGGGAGGAACAAGGGCCCAGCCCTGGCTCATGTTTGCTCAAGGCTGGGTTTCTGCCTTGGCAGAGTTTGCTCACCCACAAGCAGTCGAAAGGTTACTATTTAACCCCAAGAGGGCTGAAGCTCAGAGCCCAGCCCTGCTGGAGAGAGCAGCTCTGCAGGCTCAGGGAACAGACAAAGATAGATCTCCCACCCCCAGTTTCAAGGAGTCTGCCTGCAGGGCAGCTTCAAAGTGGCTATGCTGTTGGTAGAGACAAGACCTGGATCCAGTAGGAGCCTTCCTTTGGGCCAGTTCAGGGCTTTGTTGACCACTTGCTAAGAAAAGGCAGGTGGTATGGGGCAGGTGGTATGGGGCAGGTGGTATGGGGCAGGTGGTATGGGGCAGGTGGTATGGGGACTGGCCCCACTCTTCTGACTTGAGGAGGGAACTGAAACTCTAGCTCCTCTGCTCACTATAGATGATGCTGAATTCTGTAGCTGTCTGGTCCAAAACCTTCTGAACCTCATTTTCTCCAACTGCAAAATGGGTAGATCATTAAACCCAAAGCCTGAAAAGAATCATCAGGCACTATATATGTCAAGATCTTAGGAGGTCATAATAAGAACTGGGGCTCCATTGGTGAGAATACTTGTTGCTCATGCAGAAGGCCTGCGTTCAGGTCCCAGCACCCACATGGTAGATCACAACCATCCCTAACTTAAGGTGCACATGTGGGCAGAACACACATGCATATAAAACAAAAAAAAATAAATGAATCTAAACAAATTAATAATAAAAAGGATAAGAGCATTTAAAGAAAACATTTGGTAGGTGTCTTGGGCCAGCTTTCGGTTTCTAGTCGGACTCCTTTCCTTTGGGGCAGGTATTATTTCTCCACGCAACCTCCTGGAAACTTCCACAACTATTTCCAACTCACAGAGAAGCCTTGAGGACAACAGGGTCTCAGCTGTCCTGTCACCTCCCACTCTGTACCCCCTCCCAGGCCCTCCTCCCTGCCAGCGCACCCTTTCCAGGGGAAAGCAGGCAGCATGGTGAGGGGCCCTTTTTACAGGGCCCATTAAATGGTTACCACTCATAAAAGAGTTTATGTGGCTTAACCCTTAGTGAGTCAGAGTTCACAGGAGCTCCCCCAGGCTTGCAAGTAGAGATGTTCTGGACCCTGATAGCAGCCGCAGAGAGCAGCAGGTGGCACCTTATGTGAAATAGGCTAGCCAAGGTCTTTGGACAAGCCTACTCCCTTCCAGGCCTAGCTTTTCAAATATAAAATGCAGACATTTGTCCTCCAACAGACTCTCAGGATGGTTGAGGAGATCAAATGAGATAATGGATAATAAATGTGCCTTGAGAACTATAAAAAGGTCCTGTTACGACCAACGTACCCACACCCCCGTATTCTAATGTAGACTTTCCATGTTGTATACTGATTGCTTTATGGGGTATAAAGAGCTACCCTTTTAATTAAAAGGAGGAGTGAGGAATATTTAGGACTTATTTTCAGCTCCCTACTTAGCCTTCAGCATAGCTTTCCTTAAAAAGCAAGTAGTAAGTTGAGTCTAGCTAGAGTCTGCAGGTTCCCAGATAGGTTCCAGGCTTCACTTCCTAGCTCTATGACTTTGGGATAGGGATGATGGGGGTGAGAGATGAGGTATTCTGATTCACTAAGCATAAGGAAGAGCTGTTCTGGAGGATAAGAATGGTTTTAGAAGTGTGCAGTCCAGTACGTGGCATGCACACATTCCAATTTAAAAGTAGCCTTTTATTTCTTCAAACAGAAGATGTCAAGGCATTGCTTGGCCTTGGGTCTATACCTCCAAGGCTGAGAGAGGTGTTCTATGTATGCTATGTGTATGAAGCAAGCCAGAGAAAGGGCTCACCTCTGCTGTCAGGGGGCAGGGTAGAGGCACAAAGAACCAGATCTTCCTCATGCCAGACAATAGTTAATCCCAGTTTCTCCACAGCATCTCCACAACCAAAATCAGGGTTAAATAATTCTTTCTTTAAATTTCTAATTAAGGCCCAGTATTTGTGCATATTTTGGAGGGTACAGTATGGTAATCCATACATGTATATAATATATATTCAGTATTTCCTCTTTTCCAACATGCCATTTGCTTATGTTTAGAGTAATTCTGTCCTGGTTGTTTTGAAATACATATTTTATGATTGCAGACTGTGATTACACCATTGTTCTGGAAAATACTAGAACTAAATCTTCCTTTCATTGCATTCTGCTACCTATTAACTTTTTTCTCTGTGCCTCCTTTCTCTCTACCTTTCCTCTAATGTCCACTGTTCTCTCTTCTTCCATGAGATCATTATTTAACCTGCCACCAAGGAGTAGGAGTAAGCACGCAGTGTTTGTCTTTCTACATCTGGCTTATCATTCACCATGATGCCCTCCAGTTCCATCCCCATTGCTACAAATAACAAGATTTCATTCATTTCATGGCTGAATATTAGCCTATTACATATATGTACCTCTTCTTCTTTACCCATTCATCTGTCAATGAACCATATCTTGGCCACTATCAATCCTGCTGTAAGAAACATGGGAATGCAGGTAGAGCTGGGAAATTCTTTGGTACGGAAGTTGTCACACACAGGTAGGGTACCCAGCAGCAGCCATGGATTCTACCCACTAGATTTCTCCTTATGTATTCCCTAGAACAAAATCACCAACCCTGGTTGAGAATTATGGTTCACACTAAAGCCTGTGGTGGTGGCAGCTGAGGCTCTGATCCTGCTGGTATGGCAACCTTGGGCTGGACCTTAGCCTTTCTAAATTGTTCTCTCCTCTCCTGAGGAGCAGGCAGTATCTGTCCTAGCTACATAGGCTCACTGAGGATTAAACTCAACAGGGACTGGTGAGCTTACAGAGCCTTGCCTGGTACACAAAGCCATTGCTAATCAGTGGTTGAGAAGAAGCACCAGGTACCTAGGTACATCCTGGTCCCAGATTACCTTTAACTGGAGATAAAATATAAATCATGACTTGGCCTACTGAAAACTATAGAATAACAAAGTAATTTTTTTTCTACCAGAGGAGTGAAATAAAATGTAAATTATACAGGAATTAAAAAAAGGTGTTCAGTCTCTTATCCCTTCTTCATGGGTAGGGATAATCAAAGGAGAGTATTTGGCTCTGTGTCCTTATAGATAAGCTAGACTTTTCCATTTACCTAACATGACACCCCTCTGTGCAGAAGTTCATAAGAATATGTTTAGGGGACAAAAGTTTGTACTTTATCTAAAGAAGAGGGGCCAGTCATGCTACCCACAGAGTAAAATCCAGACAATCACCTCATGCTAGGTGACCTCTTGGACAATCAGCAACACATTCCCTACAAGTAAAGAGCTGTCAGCTTCTCTGAGAATCATAGGCCACTAAGGGATTGGCTAGCCCAGAACTTAATTCTACAGAGAGACAGTGCTATGGTGAAGGGTCATCATCATCTTGTCTTTGCAGGAAAGGCAGAGCTCTGTGTCCATTGCTGTCTTAATGGGTAATTTACTGTAAACAACACAGCACTCTAAAAAGTAAACAACACAGCACTCTAAAATGCTGAGTTCAAAAGCTGCACCTGAGCTTCTCTGGGACCACTCTTCTTACAGGCCATCATCAAAGCCTCCCTTCCCTTCCAGATAAGGAGCAGCCCAGCCACCACACACAGACTGGAGCACTTGGGAGAAATACATAGAGCAGAAAATGGAACACTTGGCCTGACTCTAAAATTTAAGCTTTAGATTTTTGCTGCAGTTAGTGGGAAATTTTCTCATGGGAGAAGGCGAGGCCTAGCCACAGAGACTGACTCACCTAGATCTAAGCTTGAAAGATATGTCAAGAGTATCGGAAAATTCCAACTCAGCTCAGTTTGCCTGGGTCTCCAGGATAGTCTACTTAAATGCCAAGATCATGACATATACCATGAAGGGTGGGAATTTGGTGGCTATGTTGATTATTTACAGCCTCATTGTCCCCATATGACAAAAAGTAAAGGTTACAAAGGTAAATAAGAATGTTTAGAAAGGACCCAAGTATTGTTCATGTTGTCACTGTCCAGTCCTCATTAGCTCTTAAGATGGGATTGGCCCATAAAATTTCTCTTTAAGTTGGAAATTGACTAACTTTGGGAACATTCTTAGAGTACGGCTAGACTCAGAAGCAAAAGAGTGTAAGAGTCTGGGAGCCATTAGCTATGGTGTCCATTGGCCATACTTGAAGCCCTGGCTTTGCCAGATTATCTACAGGGCAAATTCACACAAGTTATTTATCTTCTCCAGGCCTCAGTTTTCTCATTTACACTATGAGGATATCCTGAAAAAAACCTCTGAGTGAAAAAGATGAAGTGACAACTAATACATGCTGAGAAAAAACTTAGATACATGATAAAGGCTTCATAAACATCTGGTGGCTTTTATAATGATAATATTACCAGCAATCATTGTCCTCAACATTTTTGAACCTCCAAAGAGAAAACTGAGAGCCAAATTCATTTCAAGCAAAGCCTCAGATCTCTGTCATCTGTACAATTCTCTAATTCCAGCTGCTGGAGCAGGCAAGCCTTGAGCTTGTTCCCCAGGTTCCCATGCTATCCCAGACTTGGTGCTATGCAGTGGTGCTATCCAGTACAACATTGCTCTACAGCTGACAGGCAACAGCTGGACTGTTCGCAGGAGTTGTGTTCTTCCCCTATGGGAAGAGTTCTTGCCTGGGGGGCTAAAAACCATCACTCTATCCCACCAGTTTCCTTGCCTCTCACCAATCACATTGTGCCTGAGGCTGCCAAGCCCAGTGGAAGGGCATGCATTCCCAAACTATGTGACCACAACAGGCTTTGCTTTGCCCAAAGCCCATGGCTATTGTGCTGGGACAGTAATAGATTGGGAGAGCAGCATGGCTGTAACAAAACATGGCCACAGGTTTCTCTGCCCTGTTGGATCCCTTAATACAGAAATACTCAATGCCTCCAAAGATTGGGCTCTGAAACTTGGAGTATAGGGACAGAAAAAGAAAGGAGACAGCTTTGGGATTCTGACAATGAAGTCCTCCTGTATCATACAGGAAGTTCTGCCTAGCCTCAAGACTCCTAACAAAACTAAAGACTGCTCCATTGGCCTCTCCTATACAACATGCAGAGAACCTCCCAGAAAAGACAAAGAAGGCCAATATAGACTTGCTCGGTGGTAAGAATCCCAGCAAGGACCAAATGCTATAAAATTCATCATTTTTATTATAGTGACTAAAAATTTGAGAATATTTTAAATGTGCCAGCTATACCTGGAAAACATTATCTCAACAGATGCTGATGCTTCCCACAACTCTTTGAGGCTCAGAGAACTTCGGCAACTTGGTCAAGGTCATGGCACTCAGCAGGATTGGAACTAACTGAAAATTCAAGCTCAGTCTAATAACAATGCTCAGAAGAGTCTAGAACACCCCTCAACTCTTTTGCACCCACACTTCCAGTCCATGTGTGGTCACAGCATGTGTGTGTGTGTGTGTGTGTGTGTGTGTGTGTGTGTGTGTGTGTGTGTGTGTGTGTGTCTGCATATATTCATATGTTTATGTGGAAATACCTATAAGATATTACTATCCCACTTGATAAAGTCACAGAGTTATTTTCAACTTAGTATTGAGAAATAAGTTGGCCCATAATTATCGGTTTTACCTGAATTAGATCCCAGGCCAAAGGGTATAGTTTACTCCTATCACAGGTGGAGAGTTTGTATTCCCTGTCCTCAGCCCCAGGAACTGTGAGTGAAGGCCACGGTGTACCTCCTTCACAGCTCCCTTCTTCAATCAACCACACACCCTGCATGCTGTCACAGAACTGGTTGCCATGGGACACATTTATTTCTCAAGCCAGGAAAGCAATTAAGCCTCCTAAATAATTACTTGTTCTGTGACAGCAACAGCCAGACCATTCTCCATCCTTACTCAAATTGCCAGCAGGTGAATTCACAGCATTTGTGCTACAGATGTTGCAACAGCATACTGACTTCCTGTTTCAATTTGACTGTTCTTTCAAAGGACTACTCCCAAGCGGGAGAAAAGAAAATTCATGTTCCTGTGAAAAGTAGTTGAGTAAAATGCAGGCCACAATTTGTGCTTTTACAGATGAACCAAAATGCGAAGCAAGCTTGGAGAACATGCCTGATCCTTTCTGAGTTACACCATAAATAACTTCATATTTTCCTAGTGTGTTTTGAGACAGACATTTCTTATTTCCAGGGGCAACATCTAAAGTATATTCCTGGGATATTGAGTGCTTTCATGATCAATAATGCAATATGGTGAGGGTGAGGTTGGCTCTACGGTAGATACACTTTATTGGCTGGAGGCCACTGGGAAATAAACATATCGTCCTGATCTCTATCAGCCTCGGTGCCAGATCCAGACAAGATGGCACATACTGACAGTGGTAGGCACCAAAACTAATCAAAATAAGATTACCTGGAATAACCCACAGGGCCTCTGTCAATTTCATTCAGATAAGATATACTAGATTGAATCTCAAAAGATCACAGAGCCTGTTGAGACCTCAATAGAAGTAATTGTTCTCTCTTTCTAACATAAATGTGCATGTGCTTCTGTTCCGACACCTCTGTCCTATGGGTCACAGTCCCTCTAAGGATCAACTGTTGACTAAAGATTTACTGACACCATTGTAGTTACCATGGATAACGTTTTAGTTAATATAAAACATATACTAAATCTCTATACTTATGTGAGATTAGAATTTTAAGAAAACTATGATAGACACAGGTTAATAGAGCTAAGTGAGGTGCAGTCTCTAAGAAAGGTGTTGCAAGGTTCTAGCCCTGTTCTCTTACCTAGCTTGGGTGCTGCCTGGATGCCTCCCACTGGGATCACTGGCACCTAAACCATGCCACATCTTGTGGGTCATTTCTAAGAATTCCCCATTTTCCTTACTACCTCTGAACCTCAAAAATCTGTCTTTTCACTATGGCCCCCTCTGGACTTTAAATTCCAGTGACCACAAGGTAAGGAACATATAGTAAAGCCACAGCCTCGTTCCCACCGCAGCTTTGGATGGGACTTGACAGGTGTGGAGACTGAAACATCCCAGATGATGCCTACAACAACCATCTTCCAAATTATCTTGAGAAACTGGAACTGACTCTCAAGCATAGCAGATACACCATGCCTTGCTCACCACCCCAGGAAAAGTTAAATGTCAACCCACACAGCATCCTACCCAAACCTCTGAACCAAAGCCTGTATTTCTAAGGCCCTCTGTTTGAATCCTTGAGCACCTCACAGCTGAGAATGTCTGGTCTGTAGACTCACCTGCTCTTACTTCAATTTCTCCCTACCAGGTAACTAACTCCTAGAGACATCAGCCATCATGGAAATGTCCATAAAGATTAAAACAACCCATGTAAAGCCAAGGGACAAAGACTCTATCAGGAGAATTCAAGGCCCAGTCTGTCTGTGGAGAACCTACTGCAAATTGTTTGTCAACATGAAACAGGCCAGTCACTGATGCTAGGATCCCCAAACTGTCACATTCAGCCGTGTCTAGTTACACATATGCACCTCTGAAGATAAACAGATACTCTGACCATAGGACCCAGCATTTCTAGGCAGGTCTTAATGTCTTTGGTTGTTGTTGTGCTTCAAAAGAATCTTGTGACTGGTTGGGTGACCCTTGACCTGACCTAGCCCCACCTCCACTTTTAAAAGATTATTTAACCACCTAGGTGTTAAGCCTTCAAAACTGATGAATCAGCCTTCAGAGGAAAGAAACCGTCTCTGAAAGATGCTTGTTCAACTATTACAAATATGTGCTGGTCCTTTCCAATTAACATCTATATTAGGTGCACTGCCTCCTGCTAGGTGCTGGAGAAAAAAATAATAGCAAACAAAAACACAGATGCCACCCAGCACTAATAGATTAACAGCTAAGACACACTTCCAAACAGTAACAGATCTTTCCAACGTCTCCTGAGCTCATTCATCTCCTTGGTAATGGAGTGGGAGCAAGACCAGAGAATGCCAGGCAACCCTCTTTGGTATCTGGGGAGAAGTAGCCACAGAAAGAATTTCAACAACTTTTAAAAGCAAGTCAGATCCTCTTCTCTCCAACAATCCCATCCCCTTGCCCTCTGAGAAAACCCTTGCTGCGACATGGAGTTGGCACAGGATAATGCCTCTGAGTTTCACAGAGCAGCCTCAGCCAAAACCAATCTCCACTTGGGGCAGAATAAAGCAGCTGGTTGTCTGCATGGCTGAAAGTCTCTTCCTAGGACAATGGTGTGTTTATGTGTCAGAGGGTTAGGAGTGGGTTGTTAACATAGAACCCACCATCCACAGAGCTGTTAATTCAGTTGTTGGCAGGGTCTTCTGTTATCTTCTGAATACCTCCTAGAGGGGATAAGCCCTACCTCTTCATTTGAGTTGGCAGCAGGATTATTTTTTTGCACCTGTTGCTCTACTCCGATAACAATGCAGTTAAGCATTGATTTGTTGGAAAATAAACAGGAAAAAAAAAAAAAAAAAAGCAAAGAAAGGCATCTGCCCAGACAGCCTGAGCTGGTTTGTCTCAGCTTCATGCCAATTTGTTTTTCCTATAAAAACCAGAGAAAACCCTGTACTTTCAGTTTTGAAGCTATACTCCCACTCCCTTGGAAGAAAAGAAGTATCGAATAGGCCAGTGGGAACTGGCAGGGCCCAGGAGCCAGAAGACTTTGTACTTTTCCATTGGCTGGTTTGCAAGGGCACTGAGGGGTATCCAAGGTCTGCAGAATGATATGGCCGGCCTCCAGCCAGCCTGGATTCAGATCAGAAATGAGATGAACAAGGGTGGAGAAGGGACTATTGGATGATGATCCCAAACCACACTCTTCAACCGCTTGACTTCTATAAATCGGGGTGTTCAGGGAGAAGGTGGGGACCTAAAGTGGAAACAGCACACACATCCCCAGTCTCAGTCCAGTCTCTCCCACAGATGCCCAAAATCGAGTCTGGATGACTAGACCATGGCTTTCCCATCTCAGAAGTGAGTCTAGCTATGCCTATATCAAAACCAGGTTGGAAAAACTCACTCCTGCTCTTCCAAGGGCTTTGAGGTCCCAGGGGGAAAGGACCTGGGAAGCTCCAGGTGTGATTTCTTTTCTCTAATCTAAACAACATGGTACTCTCATTTCTCATTAGTATGACAATTAACACATGATGAGTTAAGCCCCCCAAAAGCTATAAAGTTCTAAACAAATCACTCAAAGATGATGAGCAGCATCAATTAGCCAGTGGCTTCATCGCCCAGCCTTCAGCATAGTCAGAGGAAGCGTCTTCATATTTCTTTTCAAGAATAGTCATAGGCAAGAAATGTCACTCCCCTTCCCCTCCCCCTCCCCCCTCCTCCCCCAAAAAACACCTTTCCCCCAGCCTTCTCTGAACCACAGGCCCATTACCACCAGGGGCTTAAAGGGTCAGAGAGCAATGGAGAGAGACTGTGGAACAGGCAGGGCTTGTGCCTTCTCCTCTGAGTGTTAAGGACAGGGTGATCCTGTAGGGGTGGAACATGGTTGGCTAAGCATTCCCAGGCATTCTTGTCATGAGCAGGGCAGGGAGTGGAGTTCCTCACATCAAATCAGGCAGCAGAAAAAGAAGAGGTTTAACAACACCCTTAGATGACTGAAAAATAAATAAGACCAACTGCACAGGAATGCGGGAAGGGTGGAGGGAGGTACGGGGTGGGGATTGGAGGCAGGGAGGGGTTCGGATGGACTAGGACAATGGATTTGACCAATTCAAGAGTCAAGTTTCCTCTGAGAGAAACACCAAAATGTCGAGCCAACAACCACCAATCTGAAATCGCACAAACTGTATAAATACAGAACAGCAACAAAAACTAAGATAGGGAAGGCAGTTCTCATAGTTCACATTTATCAAGGGTTTACTACATAGTCTGAATGGAGCCAAATCGTACATGAATGATCTCCTGGAATCCTCCTGAGAACTCTAAACATAGCTACTATTACCTCCAGTTTACAAAAGAAAAGGCTCGGTGAAATTAAAAATTTACCAGACAATCTGGTAAACAGATGAGAGCTTGTAAGTGCATTGGAAAGGGATGGGGAAAGTAGCTTTGAAAATGGGTCTCTCTGTCACTAAAGAACAGAGAGACATCTCTTAGAACCTCATACTTTCCATTTAAAAGCATCTCAGTGTGAGTTTGAGGCCAGCCTGGTCTACAGAGCTAGTTCCAAGATAGCTAGGGCTGTTACACAGAGAAGCCCTCCCTGTCTCAAAAAACAAAAACAACCAAAAAACCAACCAAAACAACAACAAAAGCATCTTAGAATGGCTCCTTGAAGTGCCCCATAAATCTCAGAAAGAGATGTGTTGAATGTCCTGTGCTCTAGAATGAAGGGTTGCCTTGAGTGAACATGAGTCTAGATCCTACAAGGATACTGACTCATGACCCCCAAAACATACTCATGAAAACTTAAACCTGGATGGAGGAGACACTGAAGATGTCTCCGGGTGATACAGCACAGTTGAGTGTGTAACAACCCTTGGTTAAATCCCCAACACCAAACCAAACCAAAACCCTTCCGTGTGGCTTTCTGTTGAAAGCCCCAGATTGACTCAGGGGTTAAAGTAGCTGCCTGAAGCCACCTCAGACCTATTAGCCTTAATAAAAGAGCACTAATAATAGCAGGAAACCCTGATGAAAATTAAGGAGAATTTATAGCCCCTTTGGAGGTCACTGAACGTCTGAGGGAAGATCTGCTTGTGCCGGGAACACCATAGCACCGAAAGAGACTGGGTGTGTCTATGGGAGCCTGAATTCCACCAAGAGAGATCCAGCAAAGCCTCCCACAACTTATCCCACCACAGAACTAAACCTTGTAGGTCTCCAAACTCAACTCAGAAACCCCAGAGATTCTTGTAAAGTTCTATTATCGTCTTTGCAGCTTCAGAAGCAAATAACTTCCAGATTTCCTTGAAAATTTAAATTTGACTTCTTAAGAAAATGTAGCTTTCTCTTTGTTCAGGTAACCATTCAATGACAGAGGTAAGAAACCCTTTGTAGATTCTTCCTACAAGAATCTGGCTCCTCAGCACACTGGGTCTTATTTCCCTCCAGAACACACCTCTAATTCTCCTAACCCAATGATCTATGTATGTAACAATCTCTCTGGAAATTCCAGAATGAAAACCCACCATGAAGTCAAGCACCTAATCCTACAAAGCTTTCCTAGGAATTAAATACCACCACACTAATAATGGCTTGGCCCCATCCCATGGTTATTTCAGAGGAAACTCTCAGTGTACAAACAAAACAAGAACTCACGAACTCCACAACTCCATCTTCCCTTCTTCTGACCCAAGCCTCGGCTTTATACCAGGGTTAGTTTATGAGTAAGATGAACATGTACAGAGGTTCTCCAAAACAACTTCCCAGATGGTGGGGCCCCAAGAATTGTCACATATTTCAAGAACCTCACCATGATGAAAGGCAGCATAAGCTATAGAATGAAGTACTCTGCAAATGGAAAAATCAGAGCCCCCTGTTTGAGCCCCCTCAAACCTTATTAAGAATGCTAAGCAAGATATGATGGCAGATGCTTATCATACCAGAACTTGAAATACAGACACAAGAGAATGATAAGGAGTGTGAGCCAACCTGAACTACATAGTGAGTTCCAAGCCAGTCCTAGCTATATAGTGGAGAAAGAGACAGAGACAGAGAGAGAGGTAGACAAAGACAGACAGAGAGAATATACAGGTCAACAACATAGCAACAGGTCATTAAACTGAAGAGTCTCCCTTAGCACAGATCCCATGTAACACAGCCCCACCTATATAGCCACATAAGTCTCCTCTGATGCTGGCCCTCACCAAGACATCAGTCCCATTTTTGCCTTTACCCCATCAAGACTATCACTCTGAGGGTGGAGTGATCTTTCCTGCCTTTGATTACCCCCACGATCTTGCCTTCTCAGACGGGTTGGAGAATGAAACAAAATATAACATTGAACATAGCTTGGACTCCCCCTCCCATCCCTGTCCTACAGCATACACTCAGCAGACAGCATTAACTAACATTAGCATTATTGTCACTATCTTCACATGCCCTACACCCAAGTATACCCGCAAAAAAAAAAAAAAAAAAAAAAAAAAAAACACATTCCTCTGTCATGGTGAAAAATGTGGATTAGCTGATCTACTCAGCAGATATTTCCTGTGCAAGAGAATGCCATACCCTAGTCCCTCCCCCCTTTCTTTCTCCATGGACCCTTTGTGCAGTCTGTTGAGGCTTATGAGCCTCTTCTCAATTACAAGGGACTGTGATATTTAAATGAATGCTTCATTAACATGCTGAATTAGAACATTTGTCACATATCTAATCATCTCTTTGATCTCAGACATCAATACTTTGATACATCTGCAACAAGTATAATGTTATATAAAAATATGATTTTTCTTAGGAATTACCACAGTCATAGTGAATACTAATAGAGAGTTTTGCTTACATTCATATTGAGAGATATGTTAAATTATAATAGAAAGTTACTGAAAATAATAATGTCATTTTTTTTTCTCATCCGAGTTCCTATGTCACATGAATTCTTTCCTCTTGGCAGAGGGTTAGAACTCTGGATGTTTTACTAACAGCAAGGACTATTCAACTTGGTCTTAAGAAATGACTTGAACCTGTCTGTAACATCTCAGCAATTTAGTAAGAAGCAGACCCACAAGAAGCAAAATAAGCAAGTAGACACATACACACAAAGCCTCTAGATGCCCAAGGCCCATGTTTTCTGCAGTAGTGATCAGTAGATGTCTGAGAAAACTCTTAAGGATTGTAGGAACCGGGCATTGGTGGCACATGCCTTTGATCCCAGCACTCAGGAGGCAGAGGCAGAAGGATCTCTGAGTTCTAGACCAGTCTGATCTACAAGAGCTAGTTCCAGGACAGCCTCCAAAGCCACAGAGGAATACTGTCTGGAAAAAAACAAAAACAAAACAAAAGAACTGTAGGAGTGGGCACCCTTTCACGCAGCTGGGTTATCCAGTGAACAATCTGAAGAGAGACATTTCTTCTGGGACCTCCTACATGCCAGGCATCAAGGCACAGGATAAAAATGTGCTGTAAGCCCATTCTATGAATGTTGTGCCTTGAAGGCAGCTCGACATGAGGCTCAATTTGGAGGTCTCCTATTAACATGCACCTTCCCATTTCTTGATGCCACCATCTACAGTAAACATTAAGTATCCAATCTCTTCCCCAGAGTCAGAGTCTAGAATGCAAGCTGGCCATTATTAGGAAAAGAATCATAATGCTTGAAAAAAAAAACCAACAGAATTTAATACTCATTTGCTCCAACTCAGTGGAGATGGAGAGAAAACGCCCAGACTGAATACCTCTCCTTGACATCCAGCCTGCAAGTTACTACTTCGAATCACTTATGAGCATTGTCTGGGTGCTGTCACATTCTTTGCTTAATTTAATCCTTATTGGCCCTGCATAGTAGATGGTATTCACCCATTTTTCTGGATGAAGAGACTTGGATGCTGAAGTTTACAGAATTTCCCCCAAAGCACTTAACTATCCAGTGGCAGTATCCAATTTAAAGCCAGGTACTCTGACTCCACATCTTTCCACATCCCAGCAAAACCTGTGCCCCTTCAGACACAGACAGTCAAAATCTACTCTTTGTTTGTGATCTTCCACACAGCCTCTGGCCAGTGGAAAGAAGAGGGCAGAATCACAGCTAGCTGCTCTTTAATTTCTTAAAAAGAACCAAGTTAGGCATAGACTAATTTTCCGGCCAAATCTACAGCCCACACAAAGCCAAAACAAGTCTGGTCAGCAGTCTTGTGGAAGACAGAACTGCTAATAGCTCTCCCCTCGTCTCTCCTCAAGATTGTTAACAGCAACCCTACTGAGGGAAGCTTGCCAAAGGCTCCCAAGAAATTCCAGGGTAAACTCTGTACGATGGCCATGTTCACCAGACTCTGTCATCATGCACAAGAATGACCTCCTCTTTATTCTGAGAGAGGCTCTTCATAGTTAAGCTGGTGGAAAGATTAATAGTGACTAAAATTTCTCAGATCCATACCTGGCATGGATTGCAGCCCCAAAGACTGTTTATCGTGAGTCTGTGACACAAGGAGAGCAAGAAGCAGCCGAGAGGCCACCTTAACTTCACCAGGGTTACATCAAAGAAAGCATGCATCTAGACAAGGTTGTTTAAGCTAAGTTTTCATAGTAAAATAGTTGGGTTAATGAGATGTTCAATTCCCTTAACAGGCACACAATTATCTGCTTGGCTCCTTGCCCCTTTTTTATTTTAGGCTTATGTCATCAGAAATCATGTTTTGGGTACATCTATATACATTATAATTTAAATAAATGGTCAAAATCCCTTAGCAATGATTATAACGCTGAGAAATAAGTGAGAGATCGGGAGAGGTGAGTCAAGTAAAGCCAGGTGATAAGGAGCCCAGCCCCACACAGCAAACCTAAGACACACCGTAGTTAGGTGCTAGTGAAATCATTTTCAAAGGAGCGTTTTATGGGATGTCTCTTTTAAAACCAAGTCAATTAATACCCTAGGAGCCTCTTTAAGTGGGACACCGTGCTTGAGCCTGTTGTAAGCTCTGTCTGCTGCAGATGCAGAGCTGAGCCATCGGGAAGCAGCACGAAGCTCTCTTTTAGCCCAACTAGCCCTATTGCCCACGAGATTACCATTGAGTCTTCCTCTAGGACAGGGCTCACATCTTTCTCATCTGCCCAGTCACCCACAGACAAACCCGTGCAGCTCAGGCTGAGTGGATGCCAGCGTGGGACGTCTCACCTTCGGCTGACCCGGAGGTAGCTCTTGGGCTTCCTCAAGTGTTGTTTGTGCATCACCTGCTCCCTATTATCGCAAGCTGATCAACTCTGGGCCTATTGATTAAAATGGGACACCATGTGCCATTAACTCTGAGACCCCACCACCACCAAAGAAGGCTGCCGGTTTCACCCCTCAACAGTCTATTCTTAGTCCAAGTTCTCAAGAGCCTAAAGGAGACACTTAAGGGCCCCCAGAGGTCTTCCTGTCTTGAGGACATCTGTCACCCCCCTCTCTGTTCTCATAGACTCAAATCCTGCTGACCCTCAGCGTAGTTGTCCCACCTACCCTTGGCTGCCATAGCCAGCAGAATCTGTGAGTTCAAATATATCTTAAAGGTATTAAGGATGTATGAAAGCAGAAACTAAAACCCAGAGAGGTGCAGTGTATTGCTCTGAGCTATTCAGCCTTGCCAGGTCTTCTGACTGCCATGCCGAGCACTGCCCCACCAACTGCCTTCCCAGTACTCTGTTCTGATCACTCCAAAGACAGCGCCAGCCAGCCTCCAGGGACAATTCTTAAATAATCTTTGTTTCCATGGAAAGGCAGTAAAGTTTTTAATCAACTACCTCCGAAGGACTGATAGAAATGTCTATTCCAGAGCATCTTGTCTTCCTCACTACGATGCCATTTGGCTGGAAAACGCATCCCATCCTAAAATAAGCTGTCATGAGCAGCTATTCTCCCCATGGCGTCACTGTTAATGATTTCCTATATACTCTGGTCCTTTAGAGTTCTAACCAGTGGGGGAAAAAAATCACAAATCACAAATTCACAAATTTTAATAAGAGCAAAAACGCCTGTTCCTTAGAACAAATCATATCACTTCATTTTATAAACAGATATGAAAATGTCAAATAAAGTGAATTACCCACCCTCTCCCATCAGCTGTTGGGAATCGAATTAAGAAAAGTTGGGCAATGTGGCAGACTCCAGCCTCGCTGCTCTGAGAAAGACCCCCTGCTACAGATTTAGCTAACCCAAACTGAAAGCCACTGCTCTGTGCTCAGTTAAACAGTAACAAAAGCAGGGTCAGGGTGTGCGGTCTTGAAACACCAAGCCAATGCTCCACAACTGGGCCCCACCCATAACAGAGAAGTCTATTGCTTTGCCTCCACGAAAGATGAGAGCCAGCCAACTGAACAAGAGAAATATCTTAAAACGCCAGCGAAGTGGTGGCACTGAATGGGGTTTTGAGTTTATTCTGGTTCCTTCGAACCGTGGTGCTGTGTGTTGGCAGGCTCTGTTTCGGGAAGTCTTCAAAGGTTTTATCTGTTTGAAAGGCCTAGGAATGCCTTCATCCAAAAGAAGAGAGCTCTTGTGTGAGCCTCCACAACTGTGTGTGACAGTAAGATATGAAGTAAGATTCTTGGACTTAGTTAAAAATTCAAGAACGTCCAACGAACACAGCTCAGTTCTCAAATTCCCCAGAGTTCGAGGGGCGACGATGAGAAGGAAATAAAACCCAGTATGATTCCAGAAAGTGCAATCCCACTTCCTTAGAGCCGATCATGGCACGGAAGCACTCACCTTTTGACCTGGTGATCTCAGCTAGCTAACAGAATGTCACTGAAAACACAGCTGAAGTCTCAGCTTCCATTTTTGTCTCAAGCCTTCAAAGGAGTCAAAAGGGATATTGAAAGAGGATGAATGGGAAACCCTTGTGGAACCCACAAATATGGAATCATGAGTGTCATTGAAGCTTGTCAGAAGTCTAGAAAGGCCCAGGGCACTCCCATGAGAAATCACAGAATAGTAACATATAAGAAAAATGTCAGGAAGCTTGTATGGATATAGGTAATATAATTTTTTTATTTTTTAGCATACACAACAATAACAAAAAATGTTATTGACTCTGAGACCTTTCACATAAGTGAGGCCTGGGTCCAACACACTTCCGTAACCACAAAGGGATCCTAAATAAGGGTGACTTAAGTAGTCATACAACTTCCAACACAGTAGCTTCTCCAAGATTGCTCTCTTTCAGACTGTCTGCTGAACAATCTAGAAATATGGAAGATGGTACTCGTGATATTTGGTATGTTTAAATGTGGTTACAAATTTCCAAGTAACTCTCGGGTCTTCCATTACAGTTATTAAAAACCATGGGCCCCGTGATGCAGCTATAACCAGTCCCACATGGCTCCATCCTTGACTGTGAAATTCTTCTTATTTCTAATCCCATCCTTGGCTGTGAAATTCTTATTTCTAATCCCATCATTGACTGTAAAATTCTTCTTATTTCTAATCCCATCCTTGACTGTGAAATTTTTCTTATTTCACAGCTGTTTCTCTTCTGGTAGAAATGACTCTTCTCTGGACCTCGGGGGAAGTAGCACACAGCTATTCCTGGTCCCTAACTTCCCCTTATACATTGAAAGATATGATCTTATACATCCTCACACTAACACCTACAGAAACAATTGCTGCTTCCACCAGAAATCTCAGACTACAAACTCCCCTCTTCTCTCTGAGGTCAACATGGAGAAACAGCAGAGGCACTTGAGGACTCAAACTCAGAGAATCTTCTACTTCATCTTAAAGATGCATCACCCACAGCCATACTCAGAGCATCCGAAAACAGACATTAAAGAAAGAAAGAAAGAAAGAAAGAAAGAAAGAAAGAAAGAAAGAAAGAAAGAAAGAAAGGAAGGAAGAAAAGAAAAGAAAAGAAAAGAAAAGAAAAGAAAAGAAAAGAAAAGAAAAGAAAAGAAAAGTGACTTTGCTACGTTGGTGGTGCTCTTGTGAACCAACAAGAATCATTCCCCCACTTTTCTCTTCTCTGCTCCATCCACGCTGGGCCCGACACTTGTTCATGGTGTACAAACAAAATCAAAGGAGTCCCTATATCGAAGGCATTTGTTGCTGGTGAGTCATGTCTACCTGTCTGGTCATAGTATCCCCATTGTGAAAAAACAAAGGGTTGGTCTGTCCCCTTGTGATACGGTAAAATCATTTACCTAACTTGAGTCTTCTCTCTGTGCAGGATCATTTTTAAGGCTACAATCTGCCTGTCTTGGCCAGCTGATTCCTGTTCCCTTTGTGAACATAGGCTCTTTTGCCTATTTATACCTATTTTCCCAAACTGGAATATGCTGAAGGTGAACTTGTTTTTCCTTACTGCTTGTAAGTCAGAAAAGAAAAATAGCAGCAAAGCCACCTCTAGACTGTGAGATCATGCTCTCTGTGCCCTACCAGCCTTTAGCCAACAAGTCATCACTGAGCGACATCAGAACCATGGTCTCGGTCTGCTTTTTGTTCTAGAAAAATCTAACCCAGGGATATGGCTTTGTCATACCACATGGACAGAGAGAAACCAGGGGACTTTTAGATTCTTGCTGATTGGAAGTCCAGACAATATAGGAAATTCACAGATAACACTCACAATAGCCTAGCTGCTCTCACCCAAATAAGCTCGAACAAGATTCAGTAGGTGAGGCCAGGTAACACAAGCTTTACTTCCTGGCAGCTGCCTCCCGGAGCCTCTGGTTTATTTTCACCTGTCTCAGTCAAGACAGGCTTCTCTTCTTTCCATGCAGGTGTTTGAATTCCAGGTTCAAAAGAAGATTGAAAATCGAGGACTTACCTCATTTACCTAAAGATTCTGGGTGGGCAGTCCTCTAGCTCTGTCGATGAAGAGGAAGAAGGCAGGTAGCTACCACACTCGCTCCTACCAGGATGGGAAGCCACGAACTTAACACGTCTGAGCTCTCATCAGAGTGAAGATAAATGCATATGACAATAATTTAAAATCATTTTGTAGGATGTTAAGCAATAAGCCACCAACCGGGAATTCCCTAAGTCACTTCCCCCTCCTCTGATTGGCTGCCCGGCCCTTTAAAAAAATAAAATAAAGGATTACAAACATTGGCTCATTTGCATTTGGCCAACTCACACGTTAGTGTTCAAACAAAACAGGTCTAACCAGGTTATGACTGTGTCTCAAGAACAGAGACAACCTGTTAATGGATGAGGAATTGATTTGGTGGTGACTGTGCTTTTCAGCTTACAGGCAGTTTCAGGCGAAAAGTACCTCAGCTCCCAAAGCCGCCTGGGGAAGGGGTATAAAAACCCACGTCCCTGGGGGCAGGTGAAGGAAGAGGGCTGCACAGGTGCTCTCGAACATGTGTCTCCTTTTCTAACCTGTATTTAGTCCTCTCCGCTTTGGCATCAAGACCTTTGTCCTGGCTGTGCAGGTACCAAGCATGGAAGGTGCTTCCAGCCCATTCTCTCTCTGGGCACCATGACTGGCTCTTTGTAGTGACTCTGGACAGTTTCAGAGGACTTTGAACAGGCTTATTTCCAGCCCCAGGTAAGTGCCTTGGAGGAAGATTAGAAGGGGATGGTTCTGGCAGGGTCCACCCTCTACACTTTGGAGATGCTTTTTGACTGTTTATCAAACCTTCCTGTAGGATTCAAAACAGAGAAAACTAAAATGCCAACAGAGTCTGAGCAAGATGTAGACTGCTGAGATCTTCTGATCTTACAAATCCCATCCCCCTGAGACATGGTTGTGCAGGGAGTTTCCTATCCTTGCTTCACTGGGTCCCAAATGTTTCTCCACCTGCACAGGTGAGCGAGTGGCCTGGCCAGGAAAAGTACAATCCCCTAACCATTAACTTCCCCCTTTCAGTCTTTCTGGACACAAGCCTTCTATGAGCAAAGCATCCAGGCAGACTTCTTGAACTCTTTGAGCCTCTTCCCTCTTTGATGGGAGACAGGAGGAGTTTTGGCAAAGATATAACAATTTTGTGATCACAACCCAGAGTTTCCTTCTGTGAAAAAAGAAATGTATAAGCAAAGGTTCATAAAAGGAACAGCCCCCACATAGTTGTTGTACTGTTAACAGGGATGGGGAGCCAGGCAGCCGCAGTATTCTCTTGCTTGGTTTAAGCAACATGTGCAGAGAATTTTCAGGTGTAAAAGTCCCTGGAGGGACAAGGGTGGGTTTGGATGGGTCTTGGAAGAAGGTGGGTATTAAAGGAGGTATTGGGGTCCTTAATGTGGTACAGTTTGGGGGAGGTCTGTGAAGCCCCTCTGCTTCTCTAACCTCCAGCAATAAACCCACCTCCCCTCCAGTTCAATCACATCTACCTGCCAAAGGCCCTCTTAACATGTATGCCCTGGGCCTGATAAAAACAGTAAATGTCATCATTGCCCATTATCACATTAGCCCCAATTAGTTTATCAGCTCCAGATCTGAGAGAGAGGCCCCAGGGAACAGCCGGCTGGAGTTTTGTTGGAGAGATGAATCAGGAGCAGCCCAAGCTGCTCTAACTCCGCCCACCAGGGTGTTTGCAGGGGAAGGGAGAGGGAGGGGAGGGCTCTAGGGAAAGCAACCTTAGCCTACTCCATATTCTTGCCTGACTTGCCTGGAAATAGCAGGAGTGGTAAGGGGTAGGTAGGAGGTCAAGTGATGTGGATCTTAGCCCAGGGTCAGCCACCTTTTAGTGACTTTGATTACTTTGATTTCAAGATGAGACAGTCTATTTCTAGCTCTACTCTTATTCTATAGATGGACACGAGTCAATCTGGGGTGTTGGTGGAGGTGTGAGGAGACAAAAAGACATCACTGTGTAGCCACAGCCACCTAACAAAGTGTCTGATAGCAAGTCCTATTAAGTATGGATTGTTTTCTTTACTTGAGACTAAACTGACCCTCCTAGAGGAAAAACAACAGTCAAAACAATATGTCCCCTCTCAGAAGCGGGGAGGGGAAGAGAGGGAGAGAGAACTAATTCTAGGGCATGCATCTATGGAAAAATTCCTACAGATGAAACCGTTTGCCTGATAGTCAACTTCAACAAGATAATGCTGGTAGGTAGCAGATAAATAATTGATTGATAGATGATAGATAGATAGATAGATAGATAGATAGATAGATAGATAGATGATAGATAGATAGATAGATAGTAAACCCCATAATAATTTTTAAATAGTAACTATGGAAATATCAAACAGAGCAGATACTTTACACAAATACAGAACATGTTCCTGAAAGGGAAGCAGGAAGAGTGTTATGATCATCAGACTTCTACCATTCATTCTGTTTCTATGATTCTCTGAGAAACAGATACAAAGGAAATAGAGTTATGAGGTGAAGTAAAAATCAAGATGATATCAGGAACTGGAATACAGTCTAGAATCATATCTGAATAGAAACCCGCCTTGTCTTCTGCACAGGCTCTGTCCCAGCCTGGGCTTGTGCAAAGACATGGAACCTGAGTCAAGTCCTGAGGGGGTAGGTGTCTTCGTTAGTAAGGTGCCTACGTGTACAAGCATGAGAACCTTAGTTTGGATCCTGAGCACCCAGGTAAAAAGGCAGGGAAGCAGTATGCACCTACAATCCAAACTAGAGATGCAGGGACAAGAGGCTCCCTGGGACTTGCTGGCCAGCTAGTCTTGCTGAATCGGTGATAGTCCCTGTCTCAAAACTAGTTGGAAAGTGATTGAAGAAATTATCAAGCTCTGGCCTCTATGTGCATGTGTGTGCTTACACTCATGTATATATGTACACATACAGACCATACACACACAAATGGTGTGGGCAGAGAGACAGGATGATTTGTAGTGGCCTGGAGTTCCTGCGTTCGTTGGTTTGTCTACCAAAAGATCCATATCACAAAATCAAGGAAGCAAATAGACCTAACTGCTAAAGCAAGGCTAAGACAAAGAGCTTCTCTGACATTATCAAGCCCTTAGGGGTCCAAGTCTCAGACTAAGCCCTGATGTCATTACAGACCAATGACAGTGATGTCCTTGCTGTGCACAAAGGCAGATGCTCACTTGATATACATGTCAGTTCCTAACTAGAAGACTATATTTATCTTTGAAAGCAAATGTGTATTTGTGTATATTTCTGTTTCTCTTTCTCTGCTGATGATATAGATCTACCCCAGGGCAAAGAGGGCAAAGTGGAACAACTATGTAATAAGAGACACAACAAAAATATTAATACAAGCTGAACAAAATTCTTTCTGTCTCTCTCTCTCTCTCTGTCTCTCTCTCTCTCTGTGTCTGTCTGTCTATCTGTCTCTTTCTCTCATCCTGTAAAATCCACAGGGGACAGAAAGTCAATCATCTTCTTGGCTATAGTTCAATAAGGAACTAGGGCTCATACGTATCTTGCCTTACACCATCCTCCTCAAATTTTGAATGTTAATGATTAGAATTCTAAATTATCTTCCTGTACTCTGAGATGGGCTCATGGGCCCTGAAAATGGCAGTTTCTTTGGGAGGTCACAGGTCAACAGTTGTCCTAACATTTGCATGGAACACTCTGTGGCTATTGTCCTCACATCTGGGCACCCAAGGCTGAGTAAACCCTCTGAATTGCCAAGGTGAGAGACAGCAAGGTGGGGAGACCCAGTGGTACTGAAAAGCACTTAGTGTGATAAGAGAGAGACACAGTGACAGACATGCACCCACAGAGAGCAAGAAAGAGCAAGAGAGAGCAAGAGAGAGAGAGCAAGAGAGAGTGAGAGAGACTTTCTCCACCATTTGAATATGTCCCCAACTATACTTAAGCACCAAAGAAACCACACACACACACACACACACACACACACACACACACACACACACACACACACACACACACTCTTACTCAGGGCCCCTCTGTTTTGCCTAGCGTGGAGTGCCCCTGCTGTGTCTCTCGCTTTACCTTTCCCCATGAAGAGCTTCACACCCTGCCCCAACTTAATGAAAATGTCACTGCTGGGACAGGCACTCTGGCTCTTGAATCAAATTACTTTGAGTCTCTCAGGTTCAATTCTCAGCCGCAGGAAAGTCCAGAAGACCAAGCAAAAGTTGGCCCCTGCCAGACAAATTTCCTCTGGCCAGAATTTTCTTTTCTATACAAGGAAAAGCTTTTCATAACTATAACAAATTTGTTTCCACTTTCTGTGCTACTCTTTTTATAATTGACAAATTAAAATTGTATAATGTATGGCTAAGCTTTACAACATGATGTTCTGATATATATATATACACACACACATATTATATATATATATATATCTTATAGGATGAATAAATCAAACTAATTAACATATTATTACCACACATACTTAGCATTTTTTGACAGTGAGAACACTTCTCATCTGTTCTCAGCAGTTTTCAAGCACACAATAGATTGTTTTTAAATACAGTCACCATGTTGTACAATTAGCAGTTGTTTTCACATGTTGTGTTTTGCATAAGATTGCCCTTCCCACTATCCTGGAACCCTAAAAATAGAACCAATTAAGGGATGGCCACAGCATCTGGGCTGAATTCCAGGCCAGCCCAGGCTAAAGACTAAGAGTTTGTCTCAAATAAAATAAATAAATAAATAAATAAATAAATAAATAAATAAATAAATAAATAGTAAAAATAAATGAATGACCAGAAAAGCAAAATGAACCTTGGAAGCCAAAAAAGCCTAAATGTGAAGACAGGTCTGGATCTTACAGGTCAGTCTTCAGCTCCTATAGTTCAATATCAAATGCTGAAAAAAGCTAAACATTCAGAATAAAAATTGAGGGGAAAACCCACTGCAAAAGTACTGATTTTGTCTTGCCCAGCAAGTCATGAGGGTCTTTTGACACAAAGGTCACCCTGCTGCTCACCAGACTTAGTGGCACTGGACAGGCTAAATGCCAAATGAAACTCTGGATCCAAAATTGAGGAACAGCATGGGGGCTGTGATGGTGAGAGTAGCAAAGGCAGATAGGAGTAAGGAAGCCTAACTGGGAAAGTGAGTCACCATCCTGTGGCCATCATTCCTTATAGGCAGCTTAGGGTGTTTCAGAGTGACCACCAAGATGCTCTCCCCTAAAAATGTCTTCCAGATAAAGCAAGGACTGACCATACCCTTGAACTTTAAGATGAATGCATCTTAAAAACCTCCTGAGAGTGATATCAGAGAGTAGACAGGCACATCTACAGGGACTATGCAAAATACTCATTTGCATAAATAAGTTATCCATTCAGGCCATTCAAAACATTTGCACCTGCACTCTGCTAGGATGGCACGAAAGAAGCCTCTGGAATTATTTCTGAATAATCTCATATTTGGGGGAAATCCAGATGAAATCTCCCTGCTGGTGTTGGGACATGTCTCTGATTTTTCTCTCCTCTCTCCCTACCCTGATTCTCAGTAATCACATGTTAGTTCAGGGGTTGAAATTAGTCAGTCTCCTGCTCTGAACGGACTACATGCCAAGTAGCCCTATTGTGAGAGTTAACTTCTCTTATGGCATTGACCCAGGGAAGTTTGATAAGAGTCCTAATTTAAGGCTGGAGGCTAATGGCTCTGAAATTTTGAAAACCAAATATATATATATATATATATATATATATATATATATATTAATTACACATATTGTGTAGGTGGGTGTACAGTAAAAACGAAAAAAGGAACTTGGCTACAAACAGAACCAAATCTGCATAGTCAGTGCATTTGAAAACTTCTGTCAGGAACACAACCCTGCTGTAAGAGACAGCAGCCATGGTCTGTACAAACCCTCTCACAGTGAAAATCAGAAAGGTCACTGAGCTCTGGTGCCCTGAAAAGAAAGGTATGAAGTGGGCCAGGGAGAGGGTTCAGTCAGTAGCATGCCTGCCCACAAGCGCAAAGAGTTTGGTTCGGAGCTCCACTTAAAAGTCATGCAAGTTTGTGTGTGCCTATAACACTGGAGACAGGAAGACCCATGGCGTTCACTGGCCAGCCAGTCACCAACTGGTGATATCCAGGTCCAGATATCCAGGACACAGAGTCTCAAAACAATCAGGCATAGATTCACAGGAAGACACTCGAAACTGACCTCTGACCTCCATGTGCACATTTACATGGGCATGGTTTCCAATTAGCAAGAAGAAAAAGAGCCGTGTGAGGAACGAAGAGGAAGGAGGCCACTCCAACAAGGTGCTAGAAACAGTTGAGCTCCACTGGCTGTGGACTCTTTTCCATCAACAGTGAAATCCAGGGTCAATGGTTTTTCCTATCAAAACCTTTATGGCCCACAGCCTCATTGGTCTGTGGCTCTCCAGAAGTTGCTAGAACCACCAGGGCAGAAAAACCTCAGGAAATCCAATCTTAGATCTTACTATGTGGTCATGGTAAGGAAGGGGTGCAGTCATGGTGAGGGAGAAGTGTCCCTGGCAAATACC
This sequence comes from Cricetiscus sungorus, assembly GCA_030556225.1. Classification (NCBI taxonomy): domain Eukaryota; kingdom Metazoa; phylum Chordata; class Mammalia; order Rodentia; family Cricetidae; genus Cricetiscus; species Cricetiscus sungorus. The sequence goes on from JANBXA010000372.1 coordinate 40,604,760, forward strand.
TTTGCTAACCCATTTTTTTTTCCAGCTTGCTAGGAGAAGGGATAAAGCTCTTTGAACTTGAGCCTTGGCTGGTGGTAGCATTCTTTTCAGAATCAGGTAAGATGAGCCTGGAAAACCACAAACTCATACCAGTGAAGGTCTAAGTGCCAGGCATCCAGCGCCTTGCAGGTCTCATTAAATGGAGCTGGGTGCATTCTGGTTCACCATTTCCTCCCTTTGTCAGGGCTTTCCCCATGCACAGTGTAGGGAGTAGAACTGCCAGAGAAGATGGTGACACAGAGATAGGGGAGCTTGGGGGCTTATGATTGTCCTCAGTGACTGCAAGGTCAACTTGGTAAAATGTCTTAGCATCTCAGTCACAGTTCTACCTAATTTCACACACACACACACACACACACACACACACACACACACACAAGCACACAAGAACTATTCTGAACTTCCTTGGCTCTGAATTTCTCAAAAAAGTAACCAGTTCATTCTCTCAGTCAAAATCATTCCCAGTTCTCCATTCCAAGCACATGTTCCTCTGAGGGAAGTACACCCATTCCAGGTGACATGCAAGATGATTTAAGTTATGGTTTTGATGTGAAAAGATAAGTAAAATGACTCAACTGAAGGAAAATTCTCTAATTCCGGTGAGAATAGAAGCAGAAAACAAAACAAAAAGCTGTAGCAAGGAAACAGGAGTGGTTGAAATGTGAGGTGAAATGGCTTAAAGATGGGCACTCCAATATTCCCATTCCCATGACAGAGAGCAAGTTCTCAGTACCGCGGCCTGCCAAGGCAGAGACAGTTACTCCCCCACAGTATTGTCTCCACCTAAAATCGTAGTTCCGAGTCTCTACGTCTCCAACCTCACTTCAGAGAGTGTATCCCAACACCAGGCATGAGTCTTCTATATAAGAACTCTTTGCCTCCCTTCTCCCTTTTTTCCCCCTACCCAGACAGGACCAAGATGGACAAATCAGCCCTCCCCAGCTACCTTCATTCAGAATTTGAATTTCCTGGGACTCTTTGTCCTTGGAAACAGTGAAAATTTAACAATTAACAAACGTCTGGACCTCCTGCCTAATGCCTAAGGTGTACTAGGTAGTAATGCCTCAGTCATAGGAAAAAATATATCTACTGTGGGAGATAGACTGTAATGAAGTGATCTACTTCTGATTCTGTCCTATAGGGCTGCTTTGGATTACTGCTTTTCCCCCACCAGCCTGGCAGAGCCAGGCCAAGTCTTCTTTGTGGTCCTATCTCAGAAAGGCCTGACATCACCCAAGTAGCAGAGCATCCAAACCTACTTGTTGAATCAGATCAGATGGCACCAGCTCCAGGGTTGAAACCGCAGGCCTAGAATCATTAATGTCGGCTGAAGATGCTGTCTGTGCCTTGCCCATCTTTTAGAAGCAGTTTCCTCTTTACATCTGTTGGATTTCCCATGGTGTGTCCTTCCAGTATATAATATAGACCATTGAGTCTGGTGACTTCCAGGGGTTTATGCAGTTCTTCAGCAGTGGGCAGAGCCTGGGGTCAAGTCCAGGATCCCCCTTATGGTTGCTTTTAGCACACCTAGAGCTCTTTTCAAGCTTCAGACCCAGGCTTTTCCAGAAGATAACTCCAATTTCTGTGGGGAGCCAAGTCCACAGATGCCTTAAGCACCCTGTAGCCATGCAGTGAGTACAGAAAAGACATGGGGGAGGGGGGCACTGAGAACCTTAGGATTGGGGGAAGGCTAGAATCTCTGAAAAAACAGTGCAGTGCTGAACCTTCTGATTTCACTCTATATCTACTCTTTTCTCTCTTACCCTACCCTCTTCCAGAACCCCTGCCAAGCTAAGCTAGGGTGAAGGATGTATTGTGGTGGCCAAGCCTTTCTAGTTGTCCCCCCATTTTAATATTGAATACCCAAGGAAACCCCACATTCCCAGTCAAACTAGAAAAGAAGCCATGTCACACAGACATTCTCCAGACTGATCTTCTCTAACAGCTTGCATCTTCAGACTAGGACCATGTCTGAGCCTCTGTTTTCTCATCCGCATTTAAACTTGGTAACACTCCTCACCCAGCACTGCTGCTGGGCACAGAGAGAAGGCGAGTGACAGGGCTCAGCAGGCACCATGGATGACTGCATTGATGAATGCCTATGAATGATGTACTGAGAGCTGTATGGAAAGAAAGAGTTCCCTGCAGAATAAGAAAACCCATTTGTTTATTCATATTGGCAGAGTATCCATCTCTCTTTGGGTGACCAGAATATGGCATGCTTTTATACACTGGCCACCAAAACCTCAATTTACCCAAAGCTATATTATTTTGATCTAGTACTTACTGTGTACTGGATTGGATACTGTTCCATTAATATGCATCTTATCACCTAATCCTCAAAGAGACTCTAGAAAGTACCATCATAATCCCACATTTTAAGAATGAGAACACTGAAGCTGAGAAAAATTTTTCAGCTTTCCCAAGGTCACACTTCTGGGAAGGACAGATGTGAACTATCTTAGGCTGAGCTGGGGCCCCCTCTCCTAAGCAGCATCTAACCATGCACAAGGAATGTGCTCTCCCCTAGCCTCAGTGGAAGCTGACAACTTCTCAACTTCTCTCTCCTCCAAACAGAAGGAAATTGGCATTTGCCTACACACTGGGCAACCTGATCAGTCTTAGAAGGCCTGAGAATTAGTGGACAAGCCTTTACTTGCTGGGAGATGACTTACCCTGAAGCCCTGCTGGTTTTCCCAGAACACTGAGCTAATATTTACATAATCTTATTACGTCGCTTTCCAACTTCATACTGAGGAAAAACCCAAGAACCCACTTGGGTGACATTACCCCCAAGTAATATCATAGAAAGCTTGTTTGTCAGCCTACAACAAACACAGACTAATTGCAGAGGGAAAGGTTCCTGCCTTGGATACACTGGGGTTCTTATCTGATTCCACTATTTGCTAGTTATGTTACTTAGGACAATATGATACTCAATTCAACAATCTTTAAAATGAATATAATATTATATTATAGTCATCATATTATATTATAGTCATCACCCCTGGTACCACCTAAAGGCACAAAATCCTTTTAATACAATGGTTCTTTTTCATCGGTGTGTGTGTGTGTGTGTGTGTGTGTGTGTGTGTGTGTGTGTGTGTACATATATATGTATATATATATTATATATATATATATGTATGCACATATATGCATGACACATTTAGAAGTAAGAGAACAACCTCTGGTGTCCATCCCCAGGTATCTCCCACCTACTTGTTTGAGACAGTGTTCCTTACTGGCCTGGAACCCCACCATCATATGCAGGGAAAGCAGGCCCGTGAGCTTTCCAGAATCCTTCTGCCTCCATCTCCCACTTCCCAACACCGAAATTGCAGGTACATGCCATCATATTCAGATGCTTACAATCAGTTCTAGGGATTCAGCCTAAGGTCCTCACACTTCCAAGGCAAGTACTATACTAACTGAGATGTCCCTGGCACACAGTGGCTACTTTATCTCTATTTGATACCTTAGAAGACCCAGACACAGAGAAGTGGGAAATTGGGCCAAGGCTATATTGTGGTAGAGCAAGGTCTAGAATATAGATCATGTAACCTGAAAGCCTTGCCCATTATCAGTGTGTCCTCTCTCATAGACAAAGCTCTCAATAAGATTGCCCACATTGGCAAGCCTAGCTCACCTTCTCTGCTGCACAGTCCACAGCCCCCAAACCCCTGCTTTTCAAGGGTGTGTTAAAAGAGAAAAGGCTATCCTCAGAACACTCTTCCCAAAGCAGCATCTTCTCCTCCCTGACCACACTGCCCACTCGGGTGATGGCAAGTGACTCACCAGTCTGAATGTGCACACTGGAACTTGAGAATGACTCAGGAACACAGAGGGACTAAAGAAGGAGTATCTAACTGCAGAACAAAGCCAGGCAGCCACTTGTGGCCAAGATAATTACAAGCTGGAGCAGCAACACGAAGGCCAAGGGCGGTCTAGTTTACAAGGTCATAAATCACAAACTCAAAGACTTCCAGGAGGTCCAGAGTTCCCACCAGGTACTGTGGACCCAAGAAAAGTTTTCAAAACAAACAAACAAGCAAAAAACAAGTCATCCAGGCCTTCTACCACCTTGCAAAGACTCCTTGTTACTCTTCCAGAGTCATCCTGCAAGTCCCTATCTCTAGCCCTCACTTGCCCAGTATTCTTCAAAGGGGAGGGGAGAATGTGAGGTTAGGGAGATGGTAGGCTTGTCAAATATGAACAAATCTACATTGCCAGTTAAGTAATGGAAGTCCTGACTTGTCCCACTGCCCTCTGACAGGTTGAAAATGGCTCATTTTTTTTTAATCAGGAAAAAAAAAAAGCCACTTTCCTCTTGTGTATCCAGCCATTGCAGCCGCAGCCTCTACATCCAGGCCAAACCCTGTCATGCTCTAGGCAGTGTTTTGGTTAGAATCAGATAGGCTTCTTTGTATCCAGCTTGCTCATCTGTCACAGTGCAACACTGGCCAAATGACCCAAGTGAATTCATTGAGTTTTTATTTCTTTTTAGATGTATTTGTGTTTATCATTGGTGGTAGTTTTTTGTTCATTTCTCCTATAGACAGAACAGGCCTCAAGGTCTCTGTATAACCAAGAGGGACCTTGAACTTCTGATCCTCCTACATCTACCTTCTGAGTACTGAGATTACAGGCATACACAATCATGCCTGATTTATTTGAGGATGAGATAAAACCCAGGGCATGTTAGACAAGCACTCTCCCAACTGAACTACATCCTCATCCCTTAAACCTATTTTTTTTCTAACTGAAGATCTTAGCACTAAGTTGATAAAGTTACTAAACAAACAAAATTGAATGACATATGTAAAGGGTACTTTTGTCAGTTCTTTTATTTACTCTTGATATACTTCTGAATTCTACCTCTTCTTTCTGAAGCTCCTGGCCATCAGTCCTACTCAATTTCCATTGATATCTTGAAATCTATCTTCTTGCAGCAGTGCAAGTTGACCCATGGTATTGATTCTGGGAGATAAATAGATGATAGATAGAGAATAGATAGATAAATGATAGATGGATAGATAGATGGATTTAGAGTTATTATTTATACACATAAATCACATTTTTGTATAATAATTGGCACATGTGTATGAATGCATGTATGTGCTTGTGTGTGCAGATGCTGATGTCCGGAAGATGCAGAGTCCAGAAGAGATCAAACAGGAAGCTGTTGGAAAAAAAAAATCCCAGCACACAACAGGGGGACTGACAATGACTGTCTAATATAGGACACTGAACCAAAAACAAACAAACCAAAACAACTAGAGCTCATCAAAATAAAAAAAATGTTTGCTCTTCTAAGATACTGTCAAGAGAATGGAAGGACAAGCCACTGAGTGGGCTTGTAATGAAAAACTGTCACATAAAATATACTCATCATATACTCCTAAGGCCATTAGTAACAAATGTCCTGATTGCCAGATGGGGCAAATTCCCTGGAGCTGGAGTTGTGGGCAGTTGTGAGCAGTCTCATGTGTGTGCTGGGAACCAAGCTCTGGTCCTCCATAAGAGCTGCAAGTACGCTGAGCCAACTCTTTTTAAGTTTATAAAAACTTAAAAAGATTTATTTTATTTTAAATGATGTTTTCATGTGTAAGGGGAGGTGCATGTGTGTATGCAGGTGCCCACAAAGTCCAAAAGTGGGAATCTGAACCCTTCGAGCTGGAGTTACAGGTGGATGCAAGCTGCTCTATGTGAGAAATGGGAAAGGAATTTGGGTCCTCTTTGAGAACAGTGTGTGCTTTTAACTGCTAGACAGTTAGTCCATTTTGAGAATTTTTAAAAATGAAGCCAGTGGGATTTAGAACCAACTCCCAACTGGGCCCTCAATTCTTAACCTAGAGGAGGAATGGCAGCTGTATTGTCAATCACTGTGATACAGAACTGTTGTGGTTAATGGGGTTTTGTTTTGTTTTGGGTTTTTTTTTTATCAACAAAGCCAGGGTCATATGAGAAGAGGGAACTAAAACTGAGAAAAGGTCTCCATCAAACTGACCCATAGACAAGTCTGTGGGGCATTTTCGCGATTAATGATTGATGTGGGAAGGCATTTGACCCTGGGTGAGTGGTCCTGGATTGTACAAGAAAGCAGACTGAGAAAGCCAGGAGGAGCGAGCCAGTCAGCAGCATCCCTCCAAAGTCTTTGCATCAGCTCCTGCCTCCAGGTCTCTGTCTTGAGTTCCTGCCCTGGTTCCCCTCTATGGTGTGCTTTAAGCAGTGAAGTGATATAAACCCTCTCCTTCACAAGAAGTTTTGGATCATTTTTTTATCACTGTAATAGACGCTCTAACCAAGGTGACAATTCTCTGACATGACAGCCTCTTGAAGGTTCCAAGGGCTACAGAGTCCCCCTCCCTCCTATCTCCCTTCTAAGAGTCCACCCTCTCACCAGCACACAGCACTGGCCATGAGCTCTTTCCATGGAAATGCTATTTGGTTACCAGATCCTTTGCATCTAGCAACACCAAAGGCCTGTGACACTTGGTCATGTGATCAGGATATGAGCCTAGCCCCAGCTTGACAGTGACAGAGACACACTCTTTTAAGCTAACACCTCAACTTCCTCATGCCTTCTGCTAAGTACCACCTTTCCAAACACAAGCTTCTTATAACAAGAAAATCAGAAAATATACTTAATGTGTAGGACACCCTACTGTGCACTTAAAGTGTGTTGCTACTTCTAAACTTGCAGCTTTCAAATTGTAGGGATTCCATTTAACTCTCAGAGCCAAGCCTTCCCTACTTCTCAGGGTCTGCTTCCTTCCATTTGATTGAGAAGCCATTCATCAAATGGCCTAAACTCCTGATGTCATAAAGAACTGGGTGTGTGTAAGACAGAATTGAGGTGTAGCTAGCCAGTGTCCCATGGCCACTCAAGGAAGGAACTGTTGAAATCCCTGACAAAACAAGCAGCATACATGGTCAGTTCGGAATGGGCGGCTATTATTGTATGCTCTTTATGGAAAGTGGTAGCATCCACTACAATTTCAGCAACTTTGGCTCAGCAACTTTGGTTCTTAAAATTTACACAAATATGTGATAGAAAACTGAGAGTAAGTTCAGTGTTTCTCAATAGGAGAGTGCTTCAATAAACTATGGACCTTTTATGAAGCAATGAAGCAATATTTAAAAGGTAGATTGATGACTTGGAATTTAGCTCACAGATAGAGTGCTTGCCTAGCCTTTATGCCATGTTCTGAGTTCCATCTTCATACAGAAGAAGATGGTAGTGTGGTGGTTTTAAATAACAGGACAATAAAAAGTAGCCATATTTGTGAAAACTGGTAAAGAATAAGGCTTGTGATTACATTTAAAATTACATATATATTCACGCACACACACACACACACATTCCTTTTGGGTCTGTCTAGTATTGGTTGTTCCTAGGGGATGAGAAAGGGGAAAGTCATGTTCTTTTTAATTTTTGCCACAAGTGAAAATTTTTTTGTAATAGAGAACCAAAATATCCCAATATAGGAGCTCTATCCACTCCCATCCCAGCCATCTCTCTAGTTAAATCCTCCAGTAAGAAAATGTATCATCCCAAATAAACATGTGTTTAGAGCTCTGCAGCTTATGTAGCAATGTCACAAATGAAACCTCACTCAAGTCCCACCCTACTCCTGTGAGGTTATCTCAATGATATATCCCCCTATCCTAGAACATCAGGGATAAAAAGGTGTTTTCCCCACGGCCAATGGCTGGTAGCTGGTGGGGCCAGGTCTGGAAGCCCAGGTGTCAATCTCCATCACCAGGCACCTTTCTAGCCCTCTCAGCAAATCCCTCTTATTTGCTCAGCATTTCTCCAGGATATGTGAAACTCAGAATGCCAGAGTGGCTAGGAAAGCTGAGAGGGAAGAGGAGAAGATCAGAGAGACCAGGCCAAGGGAAGGACATGGTAGAGAAGGGAAGATGAAATGTGGAAGCAATCAGCAAATCAGAAAAGCAAGACCCCAACAGATGTATCTTTCCCTCCATTGACTGAACCCTGGCTATTTAGTGGTACCCTGCTCTGAGCTCTTTGTGGGCTGAGCCTAAACTCCAATATGGTGGCAGGATCACTCTTGTCATAGTAGGTCATATGAATACCTGCTCAGAGTACCTTAAGAGCAACGTGTAGGAATCAAGAGAATCTCAGAATTCTTAAATGTGAGTCTGCTAGTTTAGTACTCACCAGTGGTGTCCTTGCCTCTTGGAGTAAAAACTAGCCTCTATGACATAATTCAGAGGACCTTTAGCATCTAGTGACTTCTCCAGTCTTTCCTCTGAGTATTTCTCACTTTGCACAGTGCCTCCTTTTAGTACCAAGATACTAATAGGATAGATTCAGTTTGCCCTGCATACTCTCATAATACAGATTACTTCTGTGATGAAATTCATGTGGGACTTTCCCCACTTCCAAGCAAGCAAGGCTGTGTGTCCTCTGATTCTAGACAAAGTATCAGACCTGTCTGGTTAAGCATCTAGTTCTACAAAATTTCTGAGGGTTATAAGTTCCAGGATATTTGTTTTAGACAGATGTACATTAGGGTTCCCAAACACCTGCTGCTTGAGTTGTAATTAATTTTCCAGAGCTGCTTATAGGCCTCAAGTAGACACTTATATTTACCAGTTAATTATAATAGATATTCTAAATGATGCAGATGGACAGTGAGATGAAGAGCTATATAAGGCAAGTTCTAGAAGGTTCCCTAGCATGCAGGCTTTCATCCACACAGAATTGGGGTACACTATCTTCAGCACATGGATGCCTTTTTATTCATCTTCCTGGAAACCAAGAGCTCAGATCTTGTTAGGTTTTTCTGGAAGCTTCATTAGCTCAGTATGACTGACTAAATCATTAGCCATTGTTGATTAACTAAACTCCAGCCCCTGTCTTGTCCTCAGAGTGACAACTCTTTATAACTATATGGGTATTTTTTCTTCCTTATTAAGGTTTTGTTTTTTGTTTTTGTTTGTTTGTTTTGTTTTGTAGGAAGGGTTGTGTGAATGTCTCTGTGTATATGTATAAGCCAGAGGACAACTTACAGAAGTCAGTTCTCTCTTTCCATCATATGGGTCCCAGGGATCCAATTCAGGTCAGCAATCACATTTACTCAGGTCTATTGAGTTCTCCTTGACTTTTCTTCTCTTAAACTCCTACAGCTTTTCATTACAATGTCTTATGTATCTGTCTCTTGGGATGGGCTAGCAGAGTAGCTGGTACATCCTAAGAATCTATAAACATGTACTTAGTGTTAAGGAATGGCATAGTATGGATGTCACCTCCTCAGTAGATGACAGGTATCAGACTTCTGCAATGACAGCCTCACCAGCTTGGTGGCTGACACATAAATCCTGCTACCTTCATCTTCATGGCCAATACTTCACTGACATATCCTGAGAATTCATGAGCCTTGATTGACAGGCATGTTACGAAAGGTGGTGACCATTGGGAGGTATACTGTGTGATATTTTTGGCAAGTCCTAACCACAACTATATAAGGGTAGAAACAGAATACCCTCTGGTTTACACAGTGTTAATAGAACCAGAGGGCTAGATGAAGATCAAAAGGTCATGGAATCCATGCCTCTGCCTCCAGGCTAAACTGGTCCAGCCACAGACAAGTGGGTGTTTCATTATTAGTAAGAACAATATTATTAGTAATATTAGTAGCAGTATAATAAAAAATAAACACAGGGAAGATGGCATCAACCTCATAGGCCACCCTTTCCAACACTCAGTAGGATACAGAAACTAGTCAATGAGCTTTTTCAGTGAGAGAAGGAGGGCAATAGGTTCTCTTCTAGAAGGCAAAGACAATGAAGAGAGCCAGGTTTTGAAAGAGCTCGCCCACAGCAGTTGGAAGTCACATGGTGCCACTGAGTCTCAATCAGACATCTCCTCTGCCATTTCCAACCCTCAACTTCTCTCTGCGCAGAGAGCTCTATATTTTTAAATGCTTGCCCACCCATGGTATCATTTGATTCCCACATCAACACAGTCCCATGTTCATCCAAGGGATGGAAGAAGCCAAAGCTGATGTAAGTCTACAGCTTGGTGTCCTAGCATTCTCAGACCAAAGTGAATGATTGAGCCATGATAAAGGAACCAAGATGTCTAGTGGCCAGTTGAACACTCTTCCCACTTAGATCCAGCTATATCATTGTGCAGAGAAGTTAAGAGATGGAAAACTTAGGTTATACACCCCACAAACAATGTTTTATTTAGAAACGGAAGAACCTAATACATCCCAAGCACTGATCCAGGGTCTATAAAAGTATCAGTGAACAAACCAGTCACCCTGCCCTCACTAAACTGACATTCTAATGCTGTAGCATTTCAGAATGGCATGCTTTCAGTTTCCCTGGGGACCTGGATTTATGGTTAGTCACAGAGAAAGTACACCTCTTCCAATCCTCTCTCATTCTTCACATACTTCAAAGGAAGTCTACATGTGCAGCCATCTCATGTCCAAAGAAAGAACTGGAGTTCAATGTCCAGGAAGAAGTCTATTCCCTTGCTGGGTTTTAGCATATTTAATTTTTATTTCTATAAACAGCTGCTGCTGCTCATTTTCTATTATTTGTAGAGATATGATTGCTTTATATGTGCATGAAATAAAGTAATTGCGCATATTTGTGGGGTGTGGAGAAATGTTTGATCCCTGCATATGGTGAATAATGATTAAACCAGAGTGGTGAGCTTTTCCATCTCCTTTAACATTTATCACTTCTTTGCTTGGAGCTTTTGATTGGCTCTTCTCTTCTAGGTCATTATAAAATATAAGATAGAGCATTGTGAATTGCGGTCACCATACAATGCCATAGAACATCAGAACTTTTTCTTTTAGTAAGTAACTCATTTTAAAAGAAGATGCTAATCAAGTAGGTGGTAAATGTACCAAGTAAACAAAAGGATGTTTGGGGGACTTGAACAGGGGGTACCATCAGATTGGAGGGTGTCAAGAGCGATTCTACATCTGAAGACCCAGACATAATGAAGTGACCTCTTCTTGGGCCTTAACAAACCTGGGGCCTAGGGAGATGGCTCAGTAGGTGACATGTTTTATCATGTAAGCATGAGGATTTGACTTAGGATCTCAAGGACCCATGTAAACATCAGGGCATGGTGCCTATGATCTCAATGCTAGAGAGGCAGAAGCAGACAGATGCTTCCAGCTTGTTGACCTAATCTAACCAATCAGTGAGCTCTGGGTTCAATAAGAGACCCTATCTCAAAAAATAAGGTGGAGAGAAATAGTGGGAGAAATCCAATATCAGCTTCTGGCCTTCACACATGTAGGCATGAACCTGCATCCTCAGCAACATGCTCACAAACACAAACATATTAACTGAGAACTAGAATGAGACAGCCCACAGGCTCGCTTCTTAATGTTTTAATTATTAATAACCTTTACTAGGCCATCTCTAGCACTCTCCCTACTCCCCAGTCACCCTGAGCTCCGTTCTCCAGGAGAGAAGTTCCAGAGCTGAGCCTGGCCTCCCGCTGCAAACTCACATCCTTATCTTAATCACCACACATTCTCAGAGGGTGAAGGTTACCTGCAAGAAGTTCCCTCCAATGTATTGACCCTGGATTCCCACAAGCCAGTAGCCTGCTCTGCATAAAGAAACAGCAGGCACCAGTTCTAAGGAGCCCATCTGTTCCCAGGATGATGAAGCCTATGGAGGTTCTAAAACAACCTGGGAACCTCCTCCAAAATACAGCCACCCTGCTGCTTCAGACCACCAGAGACAGCCACCTAAAGGTAGGGGCTGGAAAGCTGAGCTCTGTCCTCTTTTGGGAATTAGGCTTCCTTTGCTTACTGGGATAGGGGAGCCAGTGATCTTGGCTGGAAGTACCAAGTCAACAGGTCTACTGTTTGAACCAAGTTACAACCCACGGTTGTAAGGTAGTAAGCATAGTGGTTTTAGTACAAGGGCTTTAGAATTGAATGAGTGGATACAGAACCTGCTCACTATCAGGAGGAAATGGCTGGGTAGCCTCAGGCAAGCTGCTTCCCTGTTTTGTGGCTTGGTTGCACCAGCTATAAAGTGGAGATAATAATAGTATCTACACATCATCAGGATGTCTGAGGGATTCCACAGTGGGATATATCAAAAGTGCACAATACGGTGACTGACTTAGGATAACCAGAGGAAACACTGGCTGTGCTTAAGGTGGGCTTGGCCCAACCTTGGTATCTAAGGATAACTCAGAGTTTGCAACTGAGGAAAGAGGTAAGAGGTTAGGGAAAAGGTGGGAAAAGCTATTTTGGATCTCTAGATCTTATTTACCTCTTTCCCTTTAACATGTGACTGCAATTCAGATAATTCCTCACCACTCACCTGCCCTGGAGACCCCACAATTAGCTGAGTGACCACAGGTCTGCAACAACTGCTCACCAAATACAATAAACCAGGAAGATCTAGGGGGAAGTTTGAAAGAGACAATCTAGACCACTGTGATGCTAAGGGAATATCAGAAGGCCCTATATGTCTCTGACACAGAGTGGTACTCACTCATCTTCCCACCCTAGTTTTTCTTCATCTGGGGGTGGGGGCTGTCTCCTTATGGAAGATTACCAGATAAATCACTAATTTTTGGTTTCCTCTTTCAGCAGATCCTCCCTGAAAGCCTACCAGATGCCTGTCCTGTGCTCATGAAATACACCGCGTGCTGGGTACATGATGGCTTACCTGCTTGGTTCCACAGATGAGAAACCAGAACTCAGGAATTGGCTGGTGACTCAGCCAGTGAGTGGCATTGCCAGGGTTTGGATTCAAGTTCTCTAACCACCTGGCCCCAACTCCCACATTCTCCTATAAAGCAGAGAGTTAAAAGTTCCCATAAAGATGTCTGTCCCTTGACCTACACCAGCCGTCTGACCCAATGTTTGTAGCTGGTCATTGTTAAACCAATTGGTTGAATACAATAGTTTAGGAACCCACCGGAAATAGAGTTGGATTGTGCAAGAAGGGTGGTGCTTCTCAAATTGCAAAGTGCACACAGTTGCCTGGGGTCTTGTTAAAGATGCAGATTGAAGGCACTTTTGACCAGGTGCTTACATTATACACAAGATGCTGGCCCTAGAGCATCACCAGAGTAGTGCCAAGCTCTCTCAGGAGTCACTGTGTATGGATTCAACAACTAACTCTTCTTCCCTGCTGTGTAGGCTAGAGCTCATTGCTTAAACTTGGGTGTGCAAAGTCATGGGCAGGTTTAAATAAGTTCCCACATATTAAGTATTTTGTCTAGTCTTATTTGCCACACAGTGAGCTCTCAGAAATGCTTCCACCTTCCAACAGATCATGAGATCAAACCATGGTTAACACGGCACAGGACACTTTGTGGCAGCTGCTGTGGAAGGAGCAGAGGAAAGTGCCCCCAGGCCATGCCAGCTTAGAGTCCTTTTTCCCTAAAATCCCTTCTAAGCTTTGAAGGGGGCAGGTTTTATCTACAATATTCTGGAAAGACAGACAGTAATAAAAATTGGTGAAGTAACTGAACTAAGCCCAGCTGATAGCATCAGCAAGAAGGTAGGGACATTTATCGGTGAGTTCACAGAGATAAATTAAAAGCCCCTTAAGGTTATCAGATTGGTAAAATATTACAGGAAACTTAGGCAGGAGCAGAGGGTGTGCTGGGATCCCTTTCTCTGAGAGAACTTGTCTCTGTGCCTTCAGCACCCTCTCAATTTTCCTTGTCACTCATCGACTTCCCTCAGGTGGCTATCATTCATAGCAAGCATGCATGGTTGTCAGCACTTGGATAGAGGTCTGGGATTTTGTTTTCTCCAGAATTCAAGTCTCTGGCTGAAAGCAACATGAGCATTTTGGATACTGGCCATGGGAAATGGGCAGTTGAAGGGACAGTTCTGTGGTTTTGAGGTCAGGAGGACCTGGCCTTGGATTCCAGCTCTGAGACTCAGCAGCAAGGTGACCTGAAACTAACCAGTTGTAAAGTGAGGTTGATCCCTTGAACACAGGTCAGAAGTTGGGGATAATAGAAAGGAAGCTCCTAGGCTTGCCTGGCACTAGCAAACCCTCCATTAATGACCAGGGTTATGAGCTATCGATCCCCCTCTCCTGACCTCTTTGGAGGGGTTGGCCACTCCCTTTGACCTCAGTCTGTCTTCCTACCATGTTGGCCTAGACTACAGACAGATACTCAAACTGGTTTTCTCTACATCATGAATCTAGTAAGTGCAGGCAGCTGTCTGATCTATCCAGGGTTTCTAAGCCCTGCACAGAGCAGCATCAACAACTGCCCCTGTTTGTTCCTCGGGGTTGAGTCTTAGCTGAGAGCAAAGGGTCCTAGGGGAAGAAGGTCATTGGCTTTCATCAGCCTATCAGCCAAGGTTCTGTAGCCCCCAGGAACTGGCATGCCTTCTCCCCAGTGAAAAGCCTCAGTTTGATCCTGGGGCTTTTCCTGGCATGCCAGGTCCTGGCATGTGTGGGCAGGGACTCACTAAGCTCTGGGTTGGGCATTTTCTCAATTGTTTCATTCTCTTTTTCTTATCTCCAGCTAGTTAGTGATTAACAGCTTTCTGAAAGTTTCCCAGCCTCCCCGGAGCTCCCCAGGAGCACAGGTGGCCACTGGGTTAGAGTCTGACTCAGAACCCGTTCTCTCTGCAAGACCAGGAGGATCCCAGGCACAGCCCTAGGGACCACAGCCCTTGAGGGCTGCACAATGCCCAATGGCAGAGTTTACTGGGAGGATGCAAAGGATGTGGGTCTGCAACTACTGGTTCCTTGTGTGTTTTGGGGACAGGGGGCGGGGGGAGGGGGGTTGAGGGACAATGACCAGGATGTGGAAGAAACAATTCAACCTCTGGGAGACATGTGCACAAACCCTGTCCTTGGGTCACTCCATCAGGTTGTCTGTCACTCCTTTTGCAGGTGCCTCCTGAAGGTAGGGAGCAGGCACTTTGCAGCAAGGTCCATCTCAGTGAGCCACAAAAGAGCCAGGACTGCTCCTTTCCTAAAAAAAAAAAAAAAAAAAAAAAAAACAAAAAAAAAAAAACTGGTTTGCTTTCTTCCTGTGTGTTCTCTTGCTTTCAGTAAAAAGGACAACCCTGATCAGGACACAGGAAACCCCCTATTGCCCTCTCCACCAGCCTGGGCCTGGGTCACAGGGCCCATGCCCACATGGTTCCTTTCCTGCCCAGTGTCTTCTCCTTGCTGTCCTCTCCAACTCGTTTGTCTCAGCTCTGCCCAGGGCCACCCTCTCATGTTCTAGGCATCCATGCTCCTGAGTCACCCTCAAGCAGAACTTCCCTGATTTCCCAGGCTGGACGCATAGCACCCACTCCCCAGCCCCAAGTCCCTGTAGTGCCTGTTTATGCACTAAAAATAAAGGACTCCCCTCATTTGGTAATTTAATGTACGAAGTTTAAGCTCCCTGAGGACAGGACTTTGTGATGGTCAGAGCTGCAGCTATAGCAAGTGCCAGAAAGAAACCCTGGAGCCAAGGAAACCTGAATAAGTGGGCAACCTTCCTTGCATGCTCAAAGGGGTTCACTGCAACAAGAACTATAGTTCTAAATTAGAGATCCACAAACTATAGCTCTTTGCCCAAATATAGCCTGCTGTCTATTTTCTATAACTGTTGAGCTAAGACTATCGCTTACATTTTAAGTGACAAAAAAAAGGAAGAAAAAATAATACTAGCAGATGTGGAAATCATAGAAAATTCAAATTCCAGCCTCCATACCTGAAGTTAGACACAAAAGCAGTGTGGGATTGTGTGTTCTTTGTGGGTGCTTTACTTCACAACAGCAGAGTTCAGAACAGACACTGGGCAGTCTGGGGAGTCAAGAATATGTCCCTCTGGCCCTTTCCAACAAATGTTTGCCAAGCCATGCTCTAAAGAGTTCTAACAGAGGAGGCAAAGATGGAACCCACTTAGATGCAGGTTTAAATGAGGACAGGAAAAGAGAAACAAGCCAAATAAAGAGAGGATACTTTATTGTGCCTCTACTGTGTAGTGTGGCTTATAGCCAGTGTTTTAACTAGTTTCTCATTTCTGGATAAAACTTTAAATAGATGCAAAATCTTAAGTCTGGAACTTTCCATCCCTATACTCAGAACTTCGTCTGGGCAGCTGCTGCCTGTGGACAATCTAGTTCTCCTTTAATGACTGTTCTTCCAACTCCAGCAGAGCCCGTTCCGTGCACGTTTGTGTACAGGGAACAACGTTTACGTGTTTATCTTATCCCTTTAAAACCCTGATACGTGACAGTAGGAATGAACAGACCTTTCTCTGTGTTATTCTTGCCCCCACCCACATGACCCAGCGCAGAATCCGGCTCTTAAGAGGGACCTCAATAAATATTTGTTACCACTGACTTAGACCAGATCAACCCCAAAGAGCCTTAACTCAGTTAAATAATTTCTTATGACAAAAGGCCCCAGTGGTGGTGAAGAGATTGAAGGAGGGAGAGGAGGGAATGAGAGATCATATGGAAAAGTCATAAGGAAACCTGATATTTAATAAGCTAATTTGAGACCATTCAGAGAGGGGCTCGGTAGGGAAGAGTGCTTGCTGCCCTTGTAGAGGACCTGAGTTTGGTTCCTAACACTCATGTCAGGCAGCTCACAACTAATTGTAACTACAGTTCCATGGGATCCAACACCTTCATCTGATTACACAAGTACGTATGTGTACACACACACACACACACACACACACACACACACACACACACACACCATAAATATTTCAAATACCATTTTTTTTTTCAAAGAATGTACTTGAATGGAGATACTCTGTGTAAGTGAATAAAGCTGCTCCCTGAAGTCATGGGTTATTTAATCAAAATTCTAGAGCCAGGAGTGGGCTGCCTCCCTGTGATAACTAATCCTCATTGTCAACCTGACACACCTGGGAAGATCGAGTCTGGGTGAAGATCTGTTTCCATCAGCTAGGCCTGTGGACACATCTGTGGGGTATTTTCTTGACTGCTAGTTGATGTAGGAGGGCCTAGCCCATGGTGGGTAGTATCACCCCGAGGCAGATGAGCCTGGGCTATGTAACAAAGCTTCCTGAACATGGGCCCGGGAGCAAACCAGTAAGCAGTGTCCCTCCATGGTCACTGTTTCTGTTCCTGCCTCCAGACCCAAGCCATAACTTCCTGTTCTGGCTTCTCCCGATGGCAGACTGTAATCTATAACTGAAATAAACCCATCCTCCCTAGACTGCTTTTGATCATGGGGTTCATCCCAGCAACCTGTTCTTCAGAGAGGTCTCTGAGCTCGCCAGAACAATATTGGCTTTGGCCAGTGTTCTTGGTTGTCCAGAACTACAGAATAAGACTTGCTGAGAACACCCCTGCTCTTTGGTTACAGGATACAGAAATATCAAGCTGGCATTGAGCTTCTTACCAGCTGGCTAGTCCTCACAGTGAAAGAAGGTGATATGCAGACTGTTGGAAGGGAAAAACATAATCAACAATCATCCTCATCTATGGTTCCTGAGTGCTACACTACTGACCCGACAGGTAAGATGTGCCTACTGCTGCAAATCTGGTTGGATTTGAAGCCTGCTCCCCAGGGAACTATCTGCGTGTCTGGTTACTGTGAACCCAGTCAAAACCCTGCAGCTGGAGAGGTCATAGGCCCCAGCGGGAAAGCTGCTGTTGTTTGGCTACGTGATGTGACTATAAGACCGCCTTCTAAATAACTGTCCATGCCTATAGGCCAGTGCCGCTGCCAGCTTGATCAGAGCCTTCTGTTTGCAGCAGGTGTGGTTACTGCAGAGACTTATACTGCTCAAATGAATAAGCTAAGGTTGAAACTCAGCCATAAGTGATGCATCTGTCCGACCCTTTCCAAAGCCTGGAAATCACTGTAGAAGGAGTGTAAGTACCACATGAAAGAGGAGAGAATTGTGGAGTGCTGTCTTCTGATCATGACACAGCCATTGGACTCTTGAACTCAGCACCTGTGATCACCTGCATAAGATTGGGCCTCTCACATTCTGTCATGGAATGGGAGGAGCTCACAAAGTCTGACGATTTAATGAATGGTAGCTAAGGGGAGGGATTCACAACCCTTCCCCCAAGATCTATAAAGAGGTCATGGTTTCTTGGGGCTGGAGACACTTTCCTTCACTGGTAAAATGTCCATATATAACTCCATATGTCTATAAACAACTCTAATCTCTCTCTCTCTCTCTCTCTCTCTCTCTCTCTCTCTCCTCTACACACACACACACACACACACACACACACACACACACACTCAAGCACACAAGCAAAAGGACATGAATATATATAAGGGAATCTGTATCAGGAGAAGTAGGTGGGATATAAGAGAGGGAAATGGAAGATGAATGTATGCAAAATACATTATATACATGAATGAAAGTGTAATGAAACCCATTATGTAAAATTAATAAATGCTAATCAAAAATACTTTTAAAGACACTATAGTGTGAGTGGTTTTATGTAGGGTAAATGAGGCCAGATTAGCTCTTAGCACTGAACTCTATCTTCTTGCCAAATGCCCATTCTGAAAAGCAAAAACCCACTCCAATTCCCAGAAGCCCTCAGTCTCTGCAGCTTGTCCTATCACTGTTCTAGGCCCTTCTGTCTCTACCACTGGCTTTTCCACCACTATTCTAGACTCAAGGGAAAACCAGCCAAGAATGGACAAGAAGCAATAGAAAGGAGAATTTTATTTGAAAACTGCACTGCCCTTAAGATCACATCAAGACCAGCTAAAGATAAACAAAACCAAACCAAACAAAACAAAACAAAAAACCTTCTATCAACAGCCATCCTGGGACTAAGGAGTGTACCCTCAAAATACCATACAAGAGGACCTGCCAGTCATCCCCAGAAAGAGAGGGGTGGGGTAGGGACAGAGAAGAAGGGAAAGAACAAAGACAGAGAAACAGAGAGAGAGCGAGAGAGAGGGATGGAGGGAGGGAGGGCGAAAGAAAGGAAGGAAGGAAGGAAGGAAGGAAGGAAGGAAGGAAGGAAGAAGGAAGGAAGGAAGGAAGGAAGGAAGGAAGGAAGGAAGGAAGGAAGGAAGGAAGGAAGGGAAAGAAACCTTGCCTGGTATTTCCTTTAATTTGTAGTGACTCTGACCTGATTGGAGGGGGGGGGAGAAAAAGACAAGTTATTGTGTAAAGGGGAAGATAAGCAGATAAGCATATGTGGACCAGATCAGAAATTGAGAGAAAAAAATGGGTGGGGATAGGAAGTGATCCATTTGAGAAGTGTGGCCAATACTTCAGTGAAGACAGGCTGGGGAGAATGGGCAGGCTCTGCCCTGCTCGTCCAATTCTGATCTTGATAATGGAATTGTCTACTGGCTTTGCATCTTTCTGTGTCTTCCCCACAACTGTGTCTCTACTGGCAGATACCAATCATTCCTAGGAGAGCTCAAAACTGGAGATTAGGCAAAGATTCTGGTCACAAACCTGGGAAAGGAAGGCTGATGGCAGCTACAAAGAAAAAGCAAGCAGATCAATCATCAGAATCCACAATAGGAAAAACAAGATTGGGTAAATGGCCCTGACCTCTAGATGTGATAAGCCATCACCAGGGGTAAAGCAGGGCTCATCTAAGGACTCACCACCTGTATGTCCGGCTTTCAGAGTACACGTGTTTCCCAAGGCTGAGCAGCCATTATGGGGATAGCCAAATACATAAAGCACAAACATTCAACAACGTACTCTCTCTCACTCTCTCTTTTTGTTCAAATGAAAACTGCTTTATTGAAGCAAGTTCCATGTAAAAAGAAAAATACATTCTTACAATGTGGAAGCATTGCTTAAAAATGCATTTTAAAGGCAATTTAACAGCAAGCATCAGAAATCAGGCATGATACTGCACAGCTGAACTCAGGAGGCAGAGACAGGAGAATAATAAGGTCATTTCTACCTGAATATTAAGTTTAATGTTAGCCTGGGATAGATGAGACGCTATCTCAGGAGAAAAAAAAATTAACATCATTAAATAACTTTAAAAAGGTACTTAACCTCACTGATAATCAGAGTAGAACAAAATAATCCAAAAGACTGTGTGTGTGTCATTACAACTGACCAAATTATGAAATCTGATGTTAATGGACATCAGCTAGGATGTGTTGTAGACATTCCAACTCTCCAATGGTTCTGAAGAGCAGATTCTTAGGACCAATTTGGAGAGTAGCTTGTTAGCATCTAGTAATGAGAAAGGACACATACACCCATGACCTAGAGCAATCTGCCAGCAGATACAAGACCTGGGAAATGTCATCAAGGGCTCACACTGTGACAGTACAGAGGCAGTCATCACTTCCCAGCTTGGAAAGTGAACAACCAGAAGCAACTTAAACAGATCTCTGCAAAAGAACAGACAAGGTGACAATGTTTTCACTCATTTCTCCTTTAAGGTTCCCATGAGACTGTATTTTTGGAGAAACAGGAAGCAGAATCCTGAACTCACCTTGAGAGTTTGAATCTTGAGTCTGAGAAGGTATCTAAGAAACACAGCCCTTTCTTGAGCACACAACGGCAGATGCCAGAGCCTGTTGGGTCTTTGAGTCACACACTATGTAATCATCCATCCTGACCTCAGATTGCAGGCTGGCTTATGAAAGTAAGCAAGTCTCATATGCTCCCTGGTTACTCACCACTTACTAGATAAAGAACCCTGAACTGCAAGCTCAGGCATCAAACCCAGAGGGAGAGGGCTGAACTCCATTAGCCATGCTGATTTAGGAAGTGATAAACAAGAATAACTTCAGATTCTCTGATGATGATTGGGGTGTTCAAGGAAAAGGATGCTCCACAGAGAGAAAGGGTAAGTAGATCTAAAACCAAAGATGTCCAAATCACACAGGCCTAACAAAGGTATTGGTTCCTTTTCTTGTTGGTATGATGAAATACACTTGTTGAAGGCAATTTAAGAGAGAAAGCCTTTTATTTGGCTCACAGCATAGAGGGAAGTCCATCATGGCATGGAAGGCATCACATGAAGTAGTTGGTCACACTGCTTGGACAGTCAGGAAGCAGAGGACAATGAGCACTGAGCTCAGCCAGCATTCTCCTTTTTATGTAGTCTGGGACATCAGCCCATAGAATGACACCAATTACACTCAAAGTAGATCTTCCCACCCTCACAGATAATCTCTTATGGATTGGCCTAGTGGCTAACCTAATGTATGCAATCCCTCACAGTCAAACCTAGAGCTTGTCTCCAGGTGATTCTAGAGGCTGTGGTGTCTACAATATCAACTATCATAGGTGCCACACTCCATTCTATACCTCATCAACACATAATGAGTTTAAAAAGCAAACAAACAGAAAGTCTATGGGATAGATCACAGGGATTTGGTTCTCTTACTCCACAATGACAGCAATTCCTGAGAAAAGAAATGGCACCAAATCAAGGTCTTGTTCAAACCCTCAGTCTACAGAGGCAAAGGAGTATTTGTAGGAAAATTAACCAAGTTTTGCCTAAGCTTCATCTGGGAAATAGCAGCTAAATAATAATATTCTAGGCTTCATAGCGAAGACTTCTCCCCTGCATGTATTGGCTTACTCATGGCATTAGAATTCCATTATCTCTCTTCAATTGGAAATGGTCTCTAAGCACAGCAGTACACATGACAACATAGTACCTGACAGAGCTGGAAGTACCAATCAATAGAGAGTTCTAGATAAAGTGGTGCCAGTGGCTTCTGTCTGTTTGCTGTGCAGTAGACCCTTGCAGGGAAGTATGAATGGAGCCAGCTTCTGTTTGACAACCATGTTGTCTGTGAAATGTTCTATGTAGGCACCAGCTGGAGCCTCTGTGCGAAACTGGACAAAGGAAGTAAGAAGCCAGGGGACTTCTCTGTTCTTTCCCTGCCCTGAGCACACCTCCAGCACTATTACTTTCCTTCCATGGTTCCAGTTCCTTCCACAACCGCCCATCAGGAGCATTGGTAACATATACCGCTCTCTTTTTCTTCCCAGCACTCTGCAACTTCTGTTCACTTGCTACTGTTGTTAACCTTTGAGGTACCTCATCACCCATTTGTCTTTTGAAGTCCCTCCCATGTCAATGACTCAGTCCTTGCATTGAAATCCCTACTGAAAACACCTGAATTCTCTCTTTTCTGCTTGCTTGGTTAGATTCCAACTGGTACAGGAGGTGGCTGGCCTTTACTATCTAGTCCTTTCAATGACTATTAATCTCTATTGTCCATCCTTATCATCAACAAGTGTGCCCTTCAGTTCCTGAGGAAAATAGGAATCCAGCAATCCCACTCTTAGGCATATACCCAAATGATCCACATCCATGCAACAAAGACATCTGTTCAAGTATGTTCATAGCAACATTATTTGTAATAGCAAGAACCTGGAAGCAACCTAGATGCCCCTCATCTAAAGAATGGATAAAGAAGATGTGGCACATTTACACAATGGAATACTACTGGGGGGGGAACAATGGAATCTTGAAATTTTCAGGCAAATGGATGGAATTTGAAGAAACCATCCTGAATGAGGTAACCCAGTCACAAAAAGAGAAACATGGTATGTACTCACTCATATATGGATTTTAGACATAGAACAAAGGATTACCAGCCCATAATTCACACCACCAGAGAAACTAGGATACAAGGAGGATTCTAAGAGATTCATACAAGATCCCTCACAGAAGGGGAAAGGAACAAGATCTCCTGAGCATATTGGGAGTGGGGAGGGGGCAGTGAGTGGAGAGGAGGCTAGGAGAAAGAGAATGGGAGGAGAAGAAAGCAGGTGGGACTAGGAAGATTGAGTCAGGTGAGGAATAGATGAGAGAGAGAGAGAGAGAGAGAGAGAGAGAGAGAGAGAGAGAGAGAGAGAGATACTATAAAAGAGGGAGCCATTATAGGTTTCAAGAGAAAACTGACTCTAGACAAATGTCTAGAGACCTACATAACTGACCCCAACTAACAATTTGAGCAACAGCAGAAAGGTTACCATAAATGCCCTTCCCTGATAATGAGATTGATGACTAATTTATCCACCATCATAGAGCCCTCATCTAGTAGCTGATGGAAAAAGAAACAGACATCCACAGCTAAACACTGAGCCAAACTGGAATCCAGATGCAGAGAGAGAGGACAAGACCAGGCTACAGAAACGCATAGAGACAGCTTTCCTGAACAAGGAAGAGCTAATGGGCCCCCAGACTGATAAGTGGAAATCCAGCATGGGACTGACTCAGATCCCCTGAATATGGGTCTCAGTTAGAAGGCCTGAGCAGTCTAAGGGACCTCTGACAGTGGAGCCAGGATGTATCCCTGGTGCACAAAAGGACTTTGGGAGCAAGTTCCCCATGGAGGGATACTCCCCTAACCTAGAGGCAAGAGGGAGGGCCTAGTCATTACTCCAAATGACTTTACAGATTTAGATGACCACTCCAGGAAGGCATCACCCTACATGTGGAGTTGGGGGGGGATGGGAAGGGAGGGTGGTGGGGGGCATGGGAGGGTGGAAAAGAGGGAGGGAAGGACGGAGAGGGAACTGGGATGGAAATGTAAACTAAAAAAAATAAAAAAAGAAGTGTGCCCTTTTTTGAAGTTTGCTTATTTTATGTAAGCATGGTAGCCCTGAAACATGGACAAAGCAAGGAATTTTACAGGAAATAAAAACGGAATAGATCTAGAGATTCTAAATAACATTTCACAGCTGTGTGGCTATGGAACAGAAGCCAAATGCCAGGTGTCTTGTGGCTGGCATGAATTTCCCTATGGCACTCTGACTCTTCTCTCTTACCACCAGAAGATATTCTTTCTGGGTCACAGTAAAAATTCATTTGGGTCTCATTTGCCCTTGATGAAAAAGGTGCTATAACTATGCAAATTGCACATCCAAAGGAGGCTGAGGAGTATGCATTTCTATTTTTGGTCTTTATAAGAACATTTTGCATTTGAGTCAACCAGGCATTGTGAACATTCTACAAATCCTAGAGCAGAACTTCTGTAAGTCAGAATTGCCTGAGGGGGGAAATGTGGTGTATTATGCATCTTCATTCATCTGGGCTTCTACAAGAAAACACTATAGATAGGGCTTATAAAAATATACATGTATTTTTATGGCTCTGGAAGCCATGAAGTAAGATACAGTGCTAGCAAATTTGATTTCTAGAGAAGGTCCAGTTCTTCATTCATACATGGATGGCATCTCACTGCATCTTCACACAGTGGGAGGGGTGAGGGAACTCTATGAGAAATCTTGTATAATGATACTAATCACATTTATAAAGGTTCTACCCTTATGATCTAATTATCTCCCAAAGCCCCCTTCTCCTAATATCATCATCACATTGAAAGTTAGAATTGAAATATATGATTTGTGAACAGCAGACACGATGTTCAATCTACAGCGAGGATATTCTTTGCCGAGGAAACCACAAGTTTCTGGGCTTTACCATCTTCAGTGGTAAAGTCTTAGAAATGGGACTTGGAAAGATTTTTGTTTGTTTCTTTGTTCTGTTTTGTTTTGTTCAGACAGGTTTTTCTGTGTAGTCCTGACTATCCTGGAACTAACTCTGTAGACCTGGCTGGCCTTTGACTCACGTGCTGGGAGTCAGGCAGGAAGATATATTTTTATGTGGGGAGCCGCGAGCAGCTGCCATTGCAGGATGGCGACCGCTCCCCTACAGGATGCAGTAAACAACTCCATATTAGGCAATGCCTCCTCGGACTGCGTGTCCCGCGCTTCCCTCATGCGCAGTAGGAATGGTGTCTCTGGCCAATCTGGAGGCTTCAGGTGTCTGCAGTTCAGCTGTGACCAATCAGGGTACGACCTGTGTCCTTTTTCCCTATATAAGCAGCTGCATTTGGGTTTTCGGGCCCCTCGCTTCCTGCTCTCCCTTCAACCAAGAGGCTCCAATAAAGCGTGATTTGAGAAGAATCCTCAAGGTGTGGTCGTTCTTCCTCGCTGGTGCGTGCCGCATTTTTAGTGAACAACAAATTTTGAGGCCTCCTTTTCCGTAAGATAGAAAACAGTTATTCACGTTCATAGAAAAGAAAAACAAAGAAAGGGAATTCTCGTGGTTTGTAAATCTGGATTCTTAAACATTTTCCTCTCATGGCTCAGTTATATAATTGGTTTATAGGCATATAAAATAGATATACAAAACAAAAGGTACTGATAAGAAATCACAAAGGAATTTATTTTTTAAAACTTTGGAATGCACATAATCACCATTACTAAATTAATGCAAATGTGCATACTGAAATAGTCATGCTTGTTTTATACAAAAATTAAACTGCAGCCAAATATTTGATGCTACAAGATGTAAAGAATCTTTAGGAGCCTTTAGAGTTTATCAATATTTTTTATCTTATAATCATCAATGCCAAAAATGTTGTTTCACATAAATACATACTATAAAATTACAGTAGCATGTTCAGGGGCATAGCAGAAACTTATGGAAATTATCTTATTCTTGAACTAAAATTCACTTCATTTCTTTAATGAAATCAAAGAAAGCATCTCAAACATAAAATTTTAAGAACAATATTCTTATATAATCCAATCCAAAGATAAGCTAATTTGATATGTACATAAATAGGAATGGCTAGAAAATATTTAAAGTCTTTTTTCCTATAATCAAAATGATCATGTTTCTATAAAACCTTTTATGTGTAACAGATGATGACCTCAAATCTGAGCTGAGGTATGTCAGACAGCATTGGTTGGCATGGCATGTAATTCATATCAGTTCAAAATACTCACTTGGGATTTTCAACCAAGACTGCTGTGAAGTTACAAGATGCCACATGGGTGGGCACTGCAAGGAACAGCTCAGATTTGTTACACATTGAATGCTGAATTAAATTTAGTCATTGTATATTCATAAACCTCTTACTGTCGCAAATTTTTCATGACCTTTGCATTCAATTACACAACTTTATATGGTGTCACGACCCACAGATTAAGAAGCTGTGGCAAAAGCCACAGACCATCTGGTTTCCACACCCAGGAAGAAGTATTACTGACATCACAAGCATCACAGACTAGCGTCCTGTGATGTGCCTGCCTATGACCTGCTGATACGTGGCTACTGCTTTTTCAGGGCCCTACTGTGGAATACTTAGTAATTAGCATTTGACACAGGAGAAATCTGAGCCTAATTAAATACCTGTCATTGGGTCATTCAGCTATGACCCAACTTCTAACCAACATCCCACATTCTACTTCACCCCAAAGTTGGGCTCCTCTCTGTTCGTCCCATTCACAAGGAAGCCCTCTTTGTCACCAAATGATCATGGGGACAAGAGCTGGCAGTGTGGAGGGGGTCCTGACCCTGCTTCTGAGAGGGTCTCCATTTTCCTCCTGCTTGCTCTTAAATGAAGCATCATTAAAGCTTCAGAGAAGGTCAGGAAATCATATACTAGCTCCCTCCCCAGAACCAGCAGGTAACAGAAAGACCTCTTGATCGTGCCCCATCTTCCCCAGGTGCTCCTGGGAAGCTTTTCAGCCCTGAACTGCTTGGTTCTGAAGCTTCTGCCTTTGCCCCAGAGCAGTAGAAGCCAGCCAGAAAACCTAAAGCAGCAGATGCCTTATCAATTCACGTAGAGAGGCCCCAAGGGAAGCCGTCCATCTGTTGGACTTATCAGTAATGTTTAAAAACGGAATAACATGAATGGGCGGGTGTACAAGCACAGAGTGCCTGACATCTGTGTGGTCTTGCGTCACTTGAGAGCTGCCTCCTCTGTTTGTCTTATGCATTGCTTCACATAGCTGGTCACCGTTCTGCTGACACTGCTGTTTGGATCCATCAAGCTAACAAAAGACCAGAAACAGAGTGACTGGCTCAAAGTTTCATGGTTCTCTTTTTTTTTTTCCAAAAGTTGTTGGACACAGCCTACCTCTCCTGAATTTATATACAAGTTCCAATAGGTATTTGCCATGTACACAAGGGCAGCCTGGAGAGCTGCAGAAGAGTAAGGGCTGAGTTCAGTTTCCACCCCAATCAATTATGTGTTGCTTTGGCTTGTTAAATAGCCTCTCTGAGCCTCAGTTCACTCACAAAGACAGCAATAGTCTGTAGGTGCCTACCCCTACCAGCAAGGAAGATGTGACTCTGGGAAGATCTTCTTCATGCAATTTTAATCAGGATCCTTGAACATGTTCTTAAATCCCCTTGAGCTAACCAACCCCAGTGAGCTACGTGGACCCTGCAGATAGGCTACTCTAACGCGGAAGCAGACAGGCTGAACAGACTTAACCAAATAAGGGCTTGTTTACGCCAGAGAGCGCTCACCCTAGGGGAGGTGGAAGGCGGAAGCCAGCACCATCTTTAAGGCGCAGCACTTCCACAGCTCTCTACAATAGTCTATTTCAGTTTTTAAATATCTGGAGGAAAAGGTACTTTTATATAAAGCAACTATCATAGAACCTGGTTCAGTAGTAGATCTTTGTGAGACTGTTGTGTTCTAGAACTGAACAAAGCACAGGGGACTTTGTGGTAAAAAGAACTCAGGATACCTGCCCTCAGCAAGGAGAAGGGAGTAGCAGAGGGGAAAGGGACCACCTCCGTTATACAGCAGTCAGAGGAGTGAAGAAGAGATGGGAGATGAAAGTCAGTGGGCAACTGTGTTAGGAAGGGTATTTTAGACAAGGAAGGTAGCAAGTGCAAAGCCCCTAAGGCTAGATGTATTTTAGGGAACAGTATGGACGCCTGGATGGCTTGAATTCAGAAGACAAAAAGTAAGTGAGGCCAAGTGTGGTGATGCATGCCTTTAATCCCAGCAGAGACAAGCAGATCTCTATGAGTGGATCACCAGTCAGGTCTACATAGAGGTTCAGACCAATCAGGGTTACATACTGAAATGGTGGGGGGAGAGGTAGAACTAAAATCCGTCATTTATATTTCATATGCCAGGTAGAACTTTGACAAATACAAAGGTGAATCAGACAGAGAATTTGTCTTTTTAATGAACCTTGAACTGCTGGTGTAGCAAAGAAAAAAATATTTAAATAAGAAAATAACAACTGTAATAAAAGAAATGTGGATAAGTATTACAAAAGTCAGACTGCCCCTCATAGCTATTTTATGAGACAAGACTCTTACAAAGTTCAAGAGAGTAATGAGTCATGAACTGAAAGGAAGCAACTGTAGAATAAAGGAACCAGACAGAAGTTCCAGATCCAGAGTGGGAGATACAGCTCCAGGTAGAGCACGGACCCAGCATGTGGGAGGCCCCAGCACAAAACAACATTAACAATAATTCTAGAACTCTAACATGTAAAGTTCCTAATAGCCAAAATGAAATACTCAACAGGGGGGTGCAATAACAAATTCAAAACAGGCAGGAAGAGAATTAGGGAATCAAAACTACCTAGAATGAAGCAGAGAAGTAGAATGATGAATAATACGAAGATGAGAAGGATACAATGGGTAGACTTAACATTTTTATAGTTCTAGAAGGATTTTTTTTAAAAATAACAGCAAAATAGTGTTGATCAAATATGGGCTAAACTCAAAAACAGACAAACAAATGCTGTACAGGACTGTCCTCCAAGGCAAACAGCCACCACCTTCGTAAACTCAGCTGTGTCTGCTCACAGATGCTTGTTGACTGTTGACATTCCTTCATAGAAAGAGGGTAGGGAGGGTCATGGGGCCCTCACCCAAGTATCCAGCCACTCCTTTCAACCAGTTGTATACAGTTTTGCCCTAATTGTACATGGCCTCAGGGAGGGGCTAGAATTCAATAGTCTAGGAAGGACTTGTTGAGGGGTGGCACTCCAACTACACAGCCAGTGTCCATTCTAGTGCAGAGCTTCCAGTGGCTGCTGTAAGGCCACCCATGCTACTGCCTGTACCACCTCACCTACTCTCTGTAAGAAAGCCTATCGGACTCATTGGCTCCCTAGGATGAACTGTGGTAGACGTGTAACCCAGTCAGTAGCTGAGACCTTCAGAGGAGGTCTTCCCTAGAGAAAGAATTTTAGTAAAAATACTGGAAGAAAAAGAGTAATAGAGTTTTAGAGTCAAAATTTAATTCTTTAAAATAAATGATAAATGGACCACTGAGATGGCTCAGTGAGTCAAAGCACTTGCTGCCAACTCTTGCTACCTCAGTTCAATCCCCTGGACCCACGTGGTAGAAGGAGAGAACCAAATCCTGCATGTTGTGCTCTGATCTCCACATATGTGTCTGGTGTGCCCCCTCATTAATTAATTAATAAGATAAACACATTTAATAACCAATAAAGGCTAAAATCACTTGAGACAGAGCAAGACCGAAGAAAAGGAAAGACCCAGATATTACTATCAGCAGTGTAAGAGTGACAGCATCCCACTTGTGGGAGACATTTATGAAATATGGAGAGAACATAAGAAAAGAATTTGCCAATAAACTTCAAAATGTGAGGGAAAAAACTAAAATAAACTCTTAAGGAAAATTAAGAGAACAGAATATGTCCACAGGCACCAGTAACTCCAGCAACATGATAGATGAATACAGGAAAATTGCTGGGCTAGCTGGGCGCCAGCATAGTTCAGGTTCACTGAGAGACCATGTCTCATGGACTAAGATGGGGAATAATGGAAAAGGACATCCAAAGTATTCCTTTGGTCTCCAAATGTACACGTGTTTGCACCTGCACACACACACACACACACACACACACACACACACACACACACACACACATATATATATATATATATATATATATATATACACCACACCCTTACCTGAACACAACATACTCACAGAAAGAAAAAAAGAAAGAAAGGAAGGAAGGAAGATATACATGAAAACTGTTTTTATTTGTGGATTATATTTTTCTCAATAATTTTAAAATATTTTTAAATATAATTATATCATTTCCCTATGCCCTTTTTTCTTCCAGCTACTCCTATATTCTGTCTCTCCAATTCTTCCCATTTCTTCCCGTGACTCTTTCTCAAATTCATCAACTCATCTGCTTTAATGATTATTATTATGGCATATATACACATAAATACATAAACATTATCTGCTGAGTCCTTTTAGTCTTGTTTGTATGCATATGATTTCAGGGCTGACCACTTTGTATTGAACAGCAATAACTGGGGACTCATCCCAGGGAGAGAGCAATTGTCCCTCTATTGGCAATTATTAGTTACCTAGAGTTCTCTGCTTGCGGTGTAGCCCTCTGAGATTTTCCCTTCTGTGTCAGCATACCTATTCGTGTCGTCATTGTTTGGGTCTTATTTAGGCAGACATATTGTTAAGGTATCCTACCCTTTTTAAGAGACACAATCCCCCTGCAGACTTCCTGGTCCTCCGGCTCTTACAGTCTTTCTGCCCTGTTTCTCATGATGTTCCCTGAGCCTTGGGTGCAGGAGTTGTATTGCAGATGTACCCATTGGGCCTGAACACCCCACAGTCACCTGTTTTCTGTGTTTTGACCACAGACAACCAGCTGTCGTTTTCTGTGCTGGCTTCTGCATGCTGAAGTAGGAAGTTTCTTTGTTGAGTGGTGAGAGCTACACTTCTTGGACAGAGAGAGCTCTCTGACAAAGTTGTTTTTGGGCCATGGTTCAAGAGCTAAGCCTGTAGATGCAGAGATGTTGGTGGATGGAGAGGTCATACTGTTATCCACATCAAAATCCATGGAAAGACATAATTTTTATAATATGAAGAAGTTTCACAAGGGCAGGCAGGATGGCTAGGCAGGTAAAGAGATTTGCTGTCAAGCCTGATGAACTGACTTCAATCAGAACCCACATAGTGTAAAGAGAGAACCAATTCTTACAAGTTGTTCTCTGACCTCCAGACATGAGTAAATATATATGCAATATATATGTGTGTGTAAAATAGTTTATATGCTGTTTCTAGATGCAAAGTCAAAAAGGGAAATGAATTGAGTTTTTATATACCAATCACAATCATTTATAAAGTATAAAGTAGAAGGCCAGCATGCCCAGATTTTTACACGGGTGCTGGAACTCAGCTCCTGAATGCTTGAACAGCAAGCAATTTACTAACTGAAGCTGCTCTATTTCCCATCTCCTTATAAGACTTTGAGGGAACAGAACAAATTTCTTATATTCACATAGAAATACTAAGATCCAAGATAATCCAGGACCTTCTAGAAGGAGAAGCAGAGCTGGAGGACTTGCTCTACCAGCTATGGAGTCTTGCTATTAAACTGGAATGATTAAGACTGCCATTTTCATTCAAGGAGAGATAAATGGAGGCAGACGTCACTGGTGTTTTCCAACAGCTGGGCATCCTCCCCTTCCAAGCACATGGCAGACAGCACATCACTACCTTTTGCAAATGGGTGGAGCTCCCTGACTGGTTGTGACAAAGGAACTGTAAGAGGAAGGGAATGATGGATAATGTTTTCCTGATGAGTCAATGAAGCCATGGACCATTTCCAGTCTGAGGTCTGGATGGGGAGCTCTCCCAACAGCACTGATGCCACCTTGGAAAGGACAGGTGACATGATGCATCTCCTAAAACATGCTAGGGGGGGAAAGCCATTAGTTTATTCATGAAATGTTGAGGCTCTTCGTTGCCCCCCCATAAAAGCATAGTCTCTTCCTCTAGAAAAAAAACATGCAGGCAGACCTCTGGGTCACAGCAGCAACAGTAGGAGAACCACACATGTGTGGGCAACTGAGTTCTCAAGAAAAAGCGAGACTAGGGAATGGTAAAGAGAACATGGCTTGTACCACTGAAAATCTATTTGAAAGGGAGAGAGAACATGTCACTTCTATATGCCACACACAGAAATCAGCCACACGGAGAATTATTAATGTACATGTTTTTAGAGGGAATATAGGCAAATTCTTCAAGACTCCAAAAAAGATTCTCTAGATGAGAAACAAAAATCATTATCCATAGAGGAAAGAGAGCATTATACATAATATTACATCCCACAATAGAAAAACATTTTGATAAAAGGAAATGGCAAATGGGGAGACTGACATCTTAATGGCAATTGTATGCAGATGGTTGGGTTGTACAGGCTGAATTTCTCTTCCTAATTTTGCTTCACCTGTTTTGTTTCTTTTTTCCCCTAATATTTTGCAATGAATGAGTCTCTTTGGTAATAATACAAAAGAAGAAAATGAGTTATCAGCTTTCTTTTTTGTTTATTACAGAAAACAGTCAAACCAAAGTTAAAGATGGAGAGTAAAAATGACCCAGACTCTTCTTACCTGG
The DNA here is from genome assembly GCA_030556225.1 of Cricetiscus sungorus. Classification (NCBI taxonomy): domain Eukaryota; kingdom Metazoa; phylum Chordata; class Mammalia; order Rodentia; family Cricetidae; genus Cricetiscus; species Cricetiscus sungorus. The sequence goes on from JANBXA010000372.1 coordinate 40,636,941, forward strand.
TTGTTGGAACTCCAGACTGTGTGGTAGGTGCGTGGAGGTAGGCTCGAGTCATCACTATGGCCTTTCTTTTCCCATGGCTTTTTTCTGTTCTGGTGCTAGAATAGCATCAAGGAAGCCATACTTGATTTTTCAAATCTACCATAGAGCCATAGTTTTTCTTCCTCCTTTTATGATCTTCTATTTATGATCCCCTTTTAAAACTATATTTATTTTTTTATTGTGTGTGTGTGTGTGTGTGTGTGTGTGTGTGTGTGTGTGTGTGTGTGTGTGCACATGCACTCATGATAGCAAGTAAGATAGGGTAAGAGTATATGTTCCATAACACAAGTGTGAAGGTCCGGGATATTTTTGTGAACATTTTTCTGCATTTGCATGGATCCTGAACATATGATTCAGGTTGTCAGGCTTGTACAACAAGCTTTCAAGGGTAGGTCTGTATAGCAACTATCCTCATCATCACCATTACTGTTCATTAAACACTGCATTTCAGAAAGTGTGTTCAAACAGGTACTCTGTTTACATCATCTGTTTGATACTCTCAGCAACCTCGGGGCAGATGGCATATTTTCCCTTTTTTTAAATATGAGGAAATTGAGGCCCAGTAGAAACTAGATAGTTTGCCCCAAGGGTTATATGCTAAAAGAAGGTAATGTGGATCTGGGAATCCAGCCTGTGAGACCGGAAATCTTCATTGCTACTTCTGTACCCGTAACTGTGGCACTGGGAACTGATGACTATTCATCTACAGCCTAGGGCACTTCCATGTCAATTTCATACCCCTTTGTGGTAAAACAGGAACCTGGATCTTTGAAACCTGTTTTCAATCTGGCTTCTGTGTTCCTTATTTCTGTTTTTTGTTTTTAATGTTGAAGGACTCCAGATCTTTGCACACACTAAGCAAGAACTCTTCCACTGAGCTATGTTGCTAACCCATGGCATCCGGTTCTGCGTTTGAGACACTGTTTCCCGCAAGAGGAGGATGGAGTAATCAGCTCTTGCTGTAGCATGCTAAGTCCCTTTGTAGCAGGGAGATACATAAAATGAGCCCAGCGTGGAGAGGCCCTTTGTATGCCATTGTTGTGTTATTGCCAGAGATATCTGTTCCTTCCATGCACGTCCCCAAGAAGACTCAGATCCAGCAGTGTCTTGTGTGTTGGTGCTGGCCTTTATCTGTAGGAAGTCTGTCATCCTACACATTCTGAGTGCCTTGTAGGTGTAACCTGGATGCTACCAAGTCTCCAGGCCCTGAGCCTACTCACTGACACTGTGCCACCGTGTCACAACAGGAGAATGATAAGACGCTGACTAGTGCTCTAGTCCGAAACTCTGACAAGTTCCTACGTCAGAGCCTACAGATGGGAGAAAGCAGGGTAAGCCTTCACAGCAGGCGTGCTATAGTCTGCCAATCTGCTCTGAAGCCAGGCAAAGCAGGGTGTGATATTGGCTCAGTGCCTTCAGCTTTGTGACCTTAGGCGAGTTATTTACCTTCTCTGATTTACCCTCTCCATTGTATCTGCAAAGCCAATACAGTAATAATTGAACCGGAGGCAGGAGGGATATCCCTGTGTCCCAGGCCAGGCTGGGCTACATAAAGAGTTTCTGTGTCAAAAAAGGCAGCAGGATCTATTTCACACTATTATTGAGATTGTGTGACAAAATTATGTCAGTTGATAAAAACAGAAACTGGTTCATAATAAGTGCTAAAATAAGTGCTTATTATTGTTATCGTTATTAACTTAAAAAATGCACACACCTACTGTGAGATTTGTTTGGCAAGTTTAATAAGCAATTGCTTTAAATGATTTTTCTTCTCTGCTCAATGAGTCGGTTATTGGGTAGCTTTGAACAAATTCTCCTGTTATAGGAGCCTCATCCAGTACAGTCACCCTGCCTGGCAGGCTGGAGTCAGGATGCTTAAGAAGGTGGGCTAGCTTCGCACACAGCATGAAACATTGGGGAAAGGCATTTAAAGCCATTTGAATTGTTTACATGAAGAGGAAATTGGCAAGAATATAGAATCTGGAGAGCTACCTTGCTCTGACCTCAGTTTCCCCATCTACAAGAGAAGACTCCTGTTGCTCTTTCTGCATCCTTGGCCTGCAAGCGAGGTGATTGATTCTGCCAGGACATTCTTCACAGCCAGCCCTGGGAATGCATCTACAGGACCAGGAAGCACTTGGCATGGTGTAGAGTTCAGCAGGGTTCACACAAGCTTTGCATCTCTACTAGAGCAGCTCTCATATATCCCTGCTGCCATTGTTTGTGGTCATTGAGGATGTCATCCCAAGTGGAGACCTGGTCCTCACAGAGAGACTTCCTTCAAGCAGGCGCCCTGTCTGACTGCATTACTAACTTACCCAGCATGCTCAGAAAGAAACCCCTTTGTCTCCCCCACTGTTTTGGACTTTCTCTTGTACATTGGTGGGGGGGAGAGAGGGGGGGAGAAAGAGAGAGAGAGAAGAGAGAGAGAGAGAGAGAGAGAGAGAGAGAGAGAGAGAGAGAGAGAGAGAGAGAGAGAGAGAGAGAGAGAGAGAGAGAGAGAGACTTGGTTGTTTCTCCAAAGCAAAAACTTGCTTTAGGGTTAGGGAGACATCACCATCTAGTGGCTCCATGTAGAAATAACCAGACTGCAGCCCAAGCCAAGTTACAGGTTCCCAAGGGTCACTAAAGCTTGAATCCAATTCACAGGCTTTACCGGTAGCCTGGGTGGCTTGGACTGTCAAGATTGGAACAAGCAGACTCGCTGAGCTTGTCTTTACTGAGCTGGGATGTCTGTAGCTCTCCCACCCCCAGCAGGGGCACCCCATCCTCCAGTCTAGCCTAAAATGCTCTGCTGACGGAGGCTGGCAGGACCAGGAGTGCTTGCATCCAGTGCGCTCCCTCCTGCTTTTTATCAGCTTCATGGGAGGCAGAAGAGAAAGATCCGAGATCTCCCTGGCGACTGGCTAAAGGCGTTCCTGAGATAAGGAGGGGACAGATAAGGAGTCAGAGGGAGAGGGCAATCATTCATTGGGGAAGTTAAATTTCTTTTTCATGTTCCCAGCCCAGGGATAATACCTTGTGTTTTACTTCTCAAGCAAGTAATGGGAGACATTTTCTGTTTGGGAGGGTTTGTTTGTTTGTTTGTTTGTTTGTTTGTTTGTTTTTCTAAAATATTGATTTTATCTTTTCTCCCTTAGCCTAATTTATTGTACAAAATATTGGGTTTCATTGTGACATTTTCATACTTGTATGGAATGTGCTTTGATCATGCGCCTCCCCTGTTGGCCTTTCTTCCCACTCCTAACCCTAGTTTTTCTCCCAGTGTTTAGGATTAGGGATCTCAAAGAAGTTTGTTCAGGAAAGAAACCCCCATCATTTATGCAAAGTGTGACAGTCCGTTCTCGTGTAAATGGAGCCAGGGATTACTGTGGGTTCCACCTCTAGTATTTGCATATCACTTTGCAGTTCACTACATGTTTGAATGTATTTAAAATTCTTTAATCTTTACAAATACCCCATGGTCGGAATTATTAGTCATTAGCGATGAGGAAATACAGGCTGGGAGAAGTTGAGCAATTTTCCTGAAGCCACACAGCTATCGATAGCAGCACTGCTATCTCTTGTGGTCCAGATGATGTGCCAAGGGCTTCTAAGGAAACTCCATGGTGGCTTCTTCCCTATGGGAGCAGGTAGAGAGTCACTCACCCTTAGTTATTTCTGCCTGACTTCTACAGCACTCCCAGTCTCCCTGCAGTAACCCTCTCCCATGGCTATTTGTCTGACTGCACAATACATCAGAAAACCCTATGATTCTGGTCATTTATAATTGGCTGAAGGACATTTCTCAAATATTACCATCTCTTTTTTTTGAGACAGTGACACAGCGCTCCTCAGCATACAAAGGCCACCAGCCATTAGACAGTGGAGAGGGCTTTTTGTAGACTTGTTCTCTCCACCCCTTCCAGGCAGACCTTTGGTAAATGTCCTGATGAGGAAGTCTCGGGTTTTCTTATTTTCCTAAATACTAGCTCTCCTCTTCTAACCCTTCTCCCTCTGAACATCATGGCCTGAAACCTGTGCTTGCACACTACGCTTCTGAATCCTCCTCCCTCTGTGAAGGGATAATTCTGCCTTGTGCCTCTAAGTGCCATAGGCAGCTTCAACTCAGCATCTGCACCACGGCAACTAGTATGTCCTCATCCAAACACATGACTGCCAACTTCTATTGCCTTCCATAGTCAAAAACTTCATATTCATCCCTGGGTTCTTCCCTCTTACCACCCAAGGCCAGCCTCGCTGAGTTCACCTGCCTCTGTGGATGATTTAGAATCTGCTTCTTCCTAGACTTCCTCCTCTGAGCAATTACAGTAGCCTCTGACCTGGGCCCCAGTGTGGCATCCTCTGAAGATGTAAGTCACAACAAAACACGCCCTTGCTCAAACCCTCTAGGAGCTCCCAATGCCGTACTGTGATCTGGGTCCTACTATGCTACCCTATCTCTATCGCCACCTTCTGACCCCCTCACTAGAAATGTCAGGGGTTAAGAATATGGATTCTGATCAGTCCATGCCATACCCTAGTAATTAAGTAAGTACAGGAGCACAGGAGGACGTGGGGAATCGTCACAACTCCTTTTACCTCAGCCCGGTTCATTCATCTACGGCGCCTGTTCAAAGCCTAATCCCACTGCCTCCTTCTGCCTCTTCAATCAGATCTGCTCCATGGCAAAGACTTCCCATGGGGCCCAGCCACTCACCACCTCCCTCCACTCCCCAACTCCAGCAAAGGCCTATCTAGAGGTGTGCCCTCCCGCCTTGCCTCCTCTCAAACATGCAATTTCCCAATGACAGGGACAGCTTCACATTGGCTATTCTGCCCTTCCCCACCCTCTGTGGTGCCAGGCAGCAGAGCTAACCAGGAACCCGGAACACCCGATCCTGATGAGGCACAGGGTGTGCTCAGTTACCGGCCTAGGCCACCGGAGTCAGCAGAGGATGCTTCCAGATTGGTACAAACAGCCAGGAAGCCTTCACCTACCGCCTTCCACCTCATGTCAGCCAGCACTGAGCTCTACGTGGAGAAAAGGGAGAAACTAAAACCAGAGTTCTGGAAGGGGAAGCTTTTCAGGAGAAATGAGGAATATCAATTACAAGGGTGGGCAAAGCTTTATCTTGAAGACAACTTTTAGGGGAGAATAAGAATTCTAAAGACACTGTTCCCCCCCTCATTCCTGCTTATTATTGAGTATTCCGTCTGACTAGCCCCTTCAGATGGGTGGGAATTCCCTACAAAAACACAAGCAGGCCCGAGGTTGGCAAATCTTATCCAGGAAGGCACTATTCCTAAGCTTGTGCTTGGATGATGCGCTCCTTCTGTCCTCTGTTCTGCCATGGTTAACTCATAAGCAGCTCTAGTACACACGCAAAACAGACAGGCATGATCCTGATAAATACTTCACAAAAACAAGTGTTGGGGGAGGGGCAGATGCGCGCGCGCACTCACACACACACACACACACACACACACACACACACACACACACTGTAGTTTGCTTATCTTTGATCTAGATTTTGGGTTTGTTTGTTTGTTTGTTTTTTGGTTTTTCAAGACAGGGTCTCTCTGTGTAACAGTCCTGGCTGTCCTGGAACTCAATTTGTGAACCAGGCTGGCCTCAACCTCACAGAGATCCACCTGCCTCTGCCTCCCTAGTGCTGGGATTAAAGGTATACACCACCACCACCCAGAATTTTTTAAGTGATGGAGAAATGAAAATACTGTTGGCTAAATTCCAAAATGTATTTATAGCTTATCCACCAGAAACTGGGTAAATATTCTCGCAGTCTTTGAAAACTTACCCTTAAGTCGGCAAAGATGTTACATCATTGACAGTGTAGAGCTTTGCTATCACCCTTGCTTCCTACTCACAATCAGAAAGGAAGACACCAATCCACACTCTTAACAAAACAACAGGTACCCATTCACAATCTACAGTAACACTAGCTACTTGTGGATAAAAAAGATCCCTAAGAGGCAGAAGTCACAAAAGCAATGGGGGTCAATGCAAAGGAAATGTAGTGACGAGGATTGTATATATCAGTGTCATCTGCGAACTGTCTTTACCCTTTCTATGCACAAACCAACAGATGACAACACATCTCTGGAGAGCGATTGCTTTCTTCTTGTAGTCCTGTCCACATGATAACTGGCAAGAGGTTCCAAAGGCACACAGCTGGGTTTCCCAGGCTACACTCAAGGGTCTTTCCAGTCAAGAAGCCATGAATGAGATCCTCAGGTCCTGCTCTCCCTTTTCAAACCCAAAAAATGGGGACCCACTTCAAGTCCTTACCCACTTTTTTAGAGAGACAAGTCCTTTTTACAATCACATGCTAATAGATGTGGCATAGGATATCCAGGCAAGTGTTTATGTCCTGACTTAATAAAAGTTTTTAAACATTGACCAGTAAATCCATGAAGTTAAATTATTTGGCACAATTATCCAAACTTAAAAAATAGATCCACTTTCAAATGTCAAAGCAAGTTTCACCTGTTCCTGGAAAATACAATCTCTGGCAAGCCAATCTAAAAGTGGCTTTGTCTCTTTAGAAAAACACACCCTAGTTTGGGAACCATCAAGCATCTTGGGATTTTAGTATAACTCGTGAACAATAGCCCTGCAACTATGACTGTTAGCCATGTGTAAGACTCTGGAACTTCCTCTTGCTTATTTTGTTTTGGGACCCTGTTTGCATTGCCACAGAGATTGTTAGGCTGTGTGCTATTAAAGGCAGCAACTGCGTTTGGGTCTTACTCACTTGTGAGTGACACACTACACAAAATAATATGGGAACTCTCTCATTGCTCAGGAAAGGGACATGCTCCTCATGAGTATTTGGTTATAACTCAGCATCCCCAAACAGTACATTGGGAAAGAAACTCTAAGTGCTCTGTCCATTCTGGGTCAGAGAAAGAAACATGTTAAACTTTGAATATGAAAATCATTCCTCAGTTTCATGTTTTGAATGCATGTCCTCAACTGGTGACACTGATTTAAGATGTTTCAGAAGGTTTAGGTGGTGATCCTAGCAGGAAATAGGTCACTGGGTATAGATGGATGAGTATATGGATGATAGATAGATGATAGATAGATAGATAGATAGATAGATAGATAGATAGATAGATAGATGAGTTCCCTGGCCCCTTCCTGATTCCCTATCTTCTTGTTTGCCATGAATATCCTCTGCCACACATTCCCTTTGTCATTGTGCTCTGCCTAAGCGCATGGGGTCAAGTGACCATGAACTACCAAGAAGCCTTTCACCTCATTAAGTTGTTCTCCCTAGTATTTGGTCACAATGATGAACAAGTTACTAAGAGCCATGTTCAGATCCTGGCTCTGGTCTGCTAGGCCTTGAGGCTATCTCAATGCCTTCTGAAACCCTGCTTTTCCCTGCTCTCCATTTGCACCCATGTTCCACAGTCAGCACCTCTGACGGTGGTTTGAGAAGCCATCTTCTCTGGGCTCTTCCAATGGCATCCCCTCCAGCCGAGTCTGAACAACAGAGAGTTCTTGCAAAAATGGATCTCACCACACCCCCTCATTGTGCAAACCCTGCAGCTCCCTGACCAAGACAACATGCAGTTTCATTCAGAGAGCACAAAAAAACTTCACAAGCTGTTCCCCAGCTGGTCTCTGTACAGACAAGGGTCTACATTCTGTTAGGGCTGCACTGGCCTTTTAGTTCATCCCTTACACAAATCATTCCCTCCCTGCCTCTGAACCTTTGTTTATATTTGACCTTCCCTTCATCCCTTCCTTCCACTTCATTTCATCTAGCCAAGGACCCCTTGACAGCCAGAATGCACTACCTTCAGAAAACTGCTACTGATTCTCCAGGCCTCTAGGTGACATCCATATAGTATATTAGACTTCTTAGTGACAGTAATCTCAAGTATACTCAACAAGTCACGTGAGGAATTGTGTGCTCAATATTTGTCATCATGAGGTAAACTAACTGGAAGATCTAAGAGGCCAGGGACACATGCCTGTGCATGCTGCATTGCCTTCACCTAACAGCTGGTTCCGGTGCATAAGTGCTCTGACTGACGCTTTGTCTCCTGGACAGTTTCCTTATTTACAAAGGTCAGGAACTCCCTCTTAACAAGACTTCTGTGAGGACTGAGCAGATAACCTGCGTGAAAGCCCTTGAATTGTGTCTTGCCTACAGTAGACAATAAATGTTTGTTGAATGACTATACGCACGATAGCTTCTAAGATGCCACCTTTTGAAATGGGTCTAGCATGAGGGCTGGGTCAGTAATTAGCACTTGTGAAGATTTCTTTATTAGGTGATTAATGCAACGTAAACCTCAGGTGTTGAGGCTAAGGTATTATTAAGGCAAGTGTTGATTGGCATCTGCTGAATATAGACAGGTGCCTCATGCCAGACCAGGACACACAGAAGTGTTGTCCTGGGGGATGGGTTCACCGTGATCTTGAGAGGCAAATAAAATGGAATGATGTAGAAAATGCAAGGGAACCTGATGTATCTCCAAAGCCCAGTGGTTTTCCAGGCTGCTGAATTGTAGATTGGCTCAGGTCTCAACAGCTTTACCTTTTGTTTTATCCTTCTTAAAAATGCCATAGAAAATAAACCTAAGTTGGGGAACTGGCTCAGTAGATAAGAGTGCCTGCTGTGCAAGTGTGAGAACCTGAGTTCGAATCCCCAGCATCCATGTAAAAGGCTGGATCAGGCAGTATACCTGCCTACTAACTCTAGTGTCATGTGGTAAGTAGAGACAGAAGGGCTGCTGGGACTTGCTGGCTACTAGCCTAGCTTGAAGTTCAGTGGGGGACAAGGCAGCACGACACCAGCCATTCTTCTCTGGCCTCCAAGGACACATGGTATTGTACCCACATACATCTTTGTGGTATATGATATGTCACATATACACAAAAGAAAAGAATAGTATGCTCAGTCAAAAGTTAGGCATAAGCCAAAAGACCAGAAGACATCATTGCTCCAGTACAGGAAATGGGAGACTAGAAGACCTAGGATGCTGAAATGGGGAAACTTGAGTAGACAATTGAGCATCCAGCCAAGGTAGCCACCAACCAGGTTAGAAGACTTGAAAAAAGTGTCAATCAGAGAAAAACAGAGAGGAGATTGGAGAAAAGGCTGGAGAAATAATGGTAATAAGTATGTAGAAAAACAAGCAAAGAAGTGAGTTCATTATGAATCCCTTGAATCCTATGATGATGTTGGGGGCAGAAAGTTGAGATCAAAGAAGAATAAAGGAAATAAACTGTAATCCTAATGCATTCTATAAACAGTACTCACATAGCTGTCAATACTCCTTTGGACATAACTCAAGGAGTAATCAGGTTGAGACTGAGATGAGGAAATCCCATGAGTGAACACACCCTTACCTTTAATGGCAATAGATTTTAATGGCAAAGACATAATAGATATGAAATATAAAATGTCAGAGAAGTCATGTAAGCATGTTACAGAGACATATAGAGATGACCATAGGAACAGCTAGAGGAATTAAAGACAAGGCCTGGGAAGATGTATACCACAGACTACAGTACTATTTAAAGGTTTAAACCACATATATGTATTTACTTTGGAAATATACTAAGATAGGGGCTAGATAGCTCAGCCACAACATGCTTGCCTGCAAAGTGAGAGGGCATGATTCCCATGCCCAGAATCCACATTAAAAATCTAGGTATAGGGGGGCATGCTCTGTGTATAATCCTAATTCCTGCCCTGGAGAAATAGAGACAGGTAGATTTCTGATGCTCACTGGCTAGCCAGACTAGCTACTTGGTGAAGTTCAGGCCAGTGAAAGACCCTTTCTAAAAACAGAAAACGAATAAGGTGGAGAGCACCTGAGGAATGACACTTGAGGTTGTCCTCTGACATCTACATTCACACACATGTATAACTGCATACACATGAACATATATTACATGCACACACATACATACATAATATACACATATACACACATACCCCAAAATAGGCCATTATACAATAAATTTTTAAAAAATCAAGGCAAAGGAATGAAGATGTCTAAGCAATTTATTGTTTTCTCTAGTACAGAATTAAAAAAACCTTGTCTTTATTTTTTTCTTGAAAGAAAAATAAAATTAGCTTTTCATAACTCAAAAAGGACCAGTAGCTATGAGGTATGAGCAGAAAAACAAATGGGAAGTATGCTCTAGAAAGAACATGAAAAAGGGAATATCACATGGTAGCAGCTCAGAAAAATGCCCAGCTTTCCCCTGCACCCATGCACGGTGCCACAGTGTCCCAAATCACTTGAGCCTCCATTACTACAGGCTCCCAGTGTTTTCAGCACCATCCTCTGTTATGGGATATTTTGGTCACATTCTGGTGCTCCCAAAACTGGCAATAAAGATTGTTTAATCAGAGGGTGGAGCTAGCTACTAGCTGACCAAAATTAGCCATAGAGGTTTTGGAGGACCCAGAACAGACACAGGAAATAGTAGCAGGGTGGGGCTTAGAGTCAGTCTTAGAGACAGAGAGAGACAGGAAGAGAGACAGAGAGAGAGTCGGAGAGAGGAGGTCACTGATTGCTTCTTGATCATTCAGGTTCTCACCCCGATATCTGACTCCCAAGTTTTTATTTATAAAGAATAATTAGATGAATGCCTCAATCCCCCATATCCCAGCTCAAAGTGAGTGCACACACACATACCCTGTAATAACAGTGTTCAGGGTTATTAAATGCATTCATGTTGTTGTGCAGTATTACCAGCATCCATCCCCAGAACCCTTTCATCCTACTACATTGAACCACTGAGCTATTGAACAATAGCTCTCTGGAGTTCCTCCTCTCAACACTGGTGACCATTACTTCACTTTCTATTTCTATGCTTTTGACTCCTCTAAGTGTCTCCTGGAAGTGTTTTGCCTTTTACTTTGTACTTTTTAAAATTTTTGTCTTTCTTTTTTTTTAAATATAACATCATGTCTTCAAGTGTAGTATGTTTCAAAGGTGTGCCTCCTTCTTTGGGATAATAGCCCTCTTATCCTCGATGTCACAATCCATCTGTAGACATTTAGTTTTAGCTATTAAAAACAATTGTTGTGGAGATGTGCATAAGCATCCTTCAACACCCTACTTCCCATACATAGGGGATGGGGTGGTAAGAATATATACTCAGGAGCAGAATTGCTGGGCACACAGTAGCTCATTTCTATGATATTGAAGGTCAGCTGTTCTGATTCCCATGGTGACTGTATCATTTTTCTTCCCTACCAACAGTGCACAAGTGCTCCAACTATCCCCATCCTTGCCAACACTTTTTGTTTTCTGGGGTAGGCGGTTTGACAACCATCCTCATTGTTTTGAGTTGATATCTCATTGTACTTTTGATTTGCATTTCCCTACTCATTGGTGGCAGGAGATTTCATTCCAGAGCTCGTTCACTTTGATATGTTAGTATCAACAAGCATCACAGCAGAGGTTACACCTGTGTAGTCCTCCTTCCTGGCACCCAGCACAGGTATGAACAGTTAGATGCTAAAGATGCTTAGGAAGGTACAGAGGGAAGGAAGTAAGACTTTGCAGGGAAGCATGTGGGTTTGGGGGTCTCTTCAGGCTGGTTTGACTCATGTTTCTCACCTCCAGGTTGCTCAATGTGACCCTGAGCTCATTATACTTTTGTCTTTAGAAGGAGAATGAACCTCCTGTTGCAGGGCTGTTTTAAGGGTCAACTGAGAAAAAACAGACTGGCACAAATTAAATGCCCAGGAAATTCCAGACGTTGTATTATTCAAGCTCATTTGGGGTATAAATACAAGGAAGCCACCTCTGCCAAATAGGCTTCAGATGTGTAGTATTGATTAGCATGTTCTACAAATTTTTCATTTTTAACTAATACTTACTTTTCTGGTGAAAACATAGTTAATTATGCTGAAAGATTTGCCAAAAGCAACCTAAAAATTATGGCAACTCTCAGTTACCTTACCATCACATCCCAGATTTGATTGAAGAGGCTGGCATTTCTACCCATTCTGGTTTTTCTTCTGATATTTGCATCTATTTTTTAAATCATGCGTCTTTGTTTTTACCACTTGACATGTTACTTTAAATGTCAACAGAAATAAAGATCACACACACACACACACACACACACACACACACACACACACACGCTGCCCCATCCCTCCCTCCAACTATCACAGCTTTGGTTTAATGTGCTGATCAGCCCTTGCATTTCCAGGACTCTATATACATCTTCCTTTTTCACCCATTAGTCAATTTATCCAGCACAATTGTCTCCTCTGACCTGAAGGCTGGTGTTTGTCTTTCCTAGAGTTAGACACTTCCTCGACTACTGTCCTACTCATTTTTCTCTGTGACTTTTATGATCTTGTTTTTGTTTTTAGAAATGTAACAATTTACCAGTTACATACATTCTACTACTTTCCAAACATGTGAGGCAATCAGATTTCCTTTCCTTCCTTTCCTTTCTTTCTATGGGACTCTTTCTTGGGGCCCCTCTAGCTATGTTCCTATTGTATATTACCCGTGTTTCCCAATCCCCATTTCTCCTACTTTCTTGATTTATGTTCTGGTTCTGTTGAAATGTGTTTTCCAGTAACTCCTAGGGTTGGGTACACAAAAAATAAAATTTTTAGTCTTTATATGCCTAGCAATATTTTGATTCTCACTTCACTCAAGGGCTTCAAATGAGATGGCTATAAAATTTCAGTCAACCATTTTTCTATAGAAAAGTTCAAGACATCATGGATTTTTCTTTATTTGCCTGTTATTTTGTTTTTGTTTTTGTTATTCTTTAGCATCCAATGTTACTTCTGCAGGGAAACCTAAATGTCCCTAGATCTAAAAGTGCACAAGGATTGTGCTCTCTCTCTCTCTCTCTCTCTCTCTCTCTCTCTCTCTCTCTCTCTCTCTCTCCCAATGTGCAAGAGAAAGTCCAGTATTAATCCATGGTTTCCTTAGCTAAAAAACAATTCATTAATTTACACTGTTTACTTTTATCATGCATTCATCAAGGTTAATATGTCTCTGGTCCTTTATTTGATGCTATCATGAGGGGTTAGATCTGGGAGGGGGAAGTAATCAATAATGTAAGCAATCAGTCTTATGTGTTCAGCCAAAATAGTGCTGCCAAGTATTGGTATAAACTCCACTGTGCCAACTAGACAGAAACCGGAGTTTCATTATTACTTCTGCTTAAGAAACAAGCTCTGTGCCAATTGTTCATCAGTCACTGACAAAAGAATGGAGCCCTTCCTTGGCCTGGAATTCCAGTCAATTAAAGAAACTTTTAAATTAAAAAAAAAAAGTATTTGGAAGTCAATCTCAAATTGTTTGGAATGGCACGCGTATCATCATGTTAGATAAGTATGTTTTAATTCCTGGAATGTTTATAATTAAGCATGAGCTTCTAAAGCATCTCAAATCCACTGTGTTTCATATTAAAGAATAAATCATGAACAGAACTCTAAGGCCATAGGTCTTGTTCCACAAAATCTCATACTTCACACCCTGAAGTTGGATTTTTTTTTTCTTTATCTTAAGACAGGGGTGGCACTCACTAAGTAGATCAGGGCAGCCAAGAACTCGCTTTGTAGACCAGCTGTCCTCAAACTCGAAAGTGATCTATTTGCCTGCCTTTGCCTTCTGAGCACTGAGAATAGAAGCATGCATTGCCCAGCAACTTGAAGACACGATCAAGGAACCAGTGTGAAGAGATAAGGGCATGTTCGTGTGTGTCAGTGCTTATTCTCATAATAGCCTATGTAGATGCAGTGTTACCTACACAGAAGTACACAAAAGGTTGTGAGATGCTACTGTGTTGGAATCACTAAAAAAATTAATGCTGCCTAGAATATCAGTGTCTATCTCAGACTATAGAATTGATTTAAAATGTTAGATTTGAACCAGACCTGCAGAGGGTGGAACATGGTTCCATGAAGTCCAGACAGCAAGGTTATTGGAAAGTTAAGGGAACATACAAGTCCCGGATCCAGCTTTAGGCACATTTGCATTTAATTCAGCCACTCCTTTCAACACCCTTGGGCACATTGCTAATTCCCTTTGTCCTGATCTTGGAAAAGGGAAAGTCTTTTCTCCACAGCTTTCTTGGGATCACAGGCCTGGGGACAGTCTGGATATCCTCATAGCCGGAATAAGTGAGTATGCACAGGCCAGGTAGCCTTGCCCCATGCAGCAGGTTGGATAGCCAGATGAGTTTGTTGCTGTCTCCCAAGACAACAAAGACATGAGCCATATGGTGAATAAAGCCTCAAAGGCTGTACTCTAGGTTTCTTGCGTCCATCCTGTGCCTCTCATGGCCTGAGAGGCAAGCTCCTTGGCATATATTGCAGATGAGTGGTCCCTCATTGAACAGGGATCATAGTCCATCTATTTACAGGCAAGCATAGCACCTGGCTTCACAGAAAGATGAACAAAATAATCACACCAACAGAGATCAGCAGAAGCCAAGGAGGGAGACAGGGTGCAACAAGTTAGTCAGCATACTTGTCCGACAACTGAGGGAAGGGTTCTCAGGAAAGACAAGTGTCAACAATGTGGCTCGGACAAGAACTGTGAAAGCCTTCCATGTCTTGTCATAGTCATCATCCCCGGTGTGATCATCCCTGCAACCATCATCATACCATAACCATCATCATCAATTAAAATGAACTGAGTGACATGCTGTTCATCACACCCAACACAACTATTCCTGTAACTATCACACACCCTCACTATCATTATGATCATGAGTTCGGGCAATACCTGAGGAAATGCCAATATGTGCATTTCACTGTGGTCCTCTGCAAAGGGAGAAAACAACTCAGACCACTGCCAGCCTGCTAGGAATGCTTGTCATCGTCCTTATCATTAGCTAAACTATATTAATAAATGTGTATCATGTACCAGGCACTGCTTACAGATTGAACCCAGTCATACTGGTATGGTATTAACATCCCTATACTACAAATGAAAATGAAAGGTTTGAAGAAGAAAGTGAGGTTCAGGAGACCACACAGTTAAGGAGTGGCAGGCCTGGCATCTAACCCCGAGTCTTCTGGCTTTGAGAGCCAACTCTGTGTTGCAGCCCTCCATCCACAACCTTCCCCAGATCTCTGCAACTAGGGGCATCTGCAACAAGATCTATATAGGGCAAGAAGATAATATTAAAACTGCTATGTGCTTCTCATCTCATCATTTTCTATTTCTAGTTTAGGTGTATTTTAGAACAAATTTACCTGCATAACAGCACTATATAGTTTATTAGTGTGTTATTCATAGGCACAGCTCACTGGTTTTCTAATAGAAGTGTATAGTCAAAAGGCTAGGAGACCACATTGCCCTTAACAAAACTGACTAACTAATGCCACAGCGAGGCAAATAGAAAGTTATACAAACTGTACCTGGGGAATACATTCAACGGGCACCACCCTGAGTCATGATGTTATGTTCCAAAGAATTAAAGTCTCAACTGTGGCAAGTGATTAGAAATTACCATGTACCTTTTGTTAGACCCCTCTTTAAGTTGATCAAGTAAAACGAGTTCATCAGCCTATGTATGATAGGGTGCTTCTTTTGTCCTTCATAACAAGATGACCCATATTAGAAATGATAAGGATATGCTGGTTGTGTTATATTTTTAACCAAGGTGATGCAATGTACTTTTCTTGATTTCTGTGAAAATTTCCTTAATTTCTTCCTTTAAAACGTAGATTCATGGCTGAGGAAACAGTGCAGCTGGTAAGCTGCTTGCTGTACAAGCATGAGAACCTGATTTTGGATCCTCAACACCCGGTAAAATGTCAGGTCTGATGGCATATGCCTGAAACCCCAGAGCTAGGAGTATGGACACGAGGATCCCTAGGGGGCTCACTGGCCAGGTAATCTAACCAATCAGTGAGTTCCGGGTTTAATGAAAGATACTTTCTCAAAAAGTAAGGTGATTATGAGTGATTGAGGAAGACACCAATGTCGACCTCTGGCCTCCATATATTCTAATGCACACATATGAACAGACACACACACATATACCACACATCAATGCAGATTGGCTAGTTTGGGGTCAACTTGACACAAGCCAGGCCCCTGGAGAGGAGGCAGCCTCAACTGAGGAAATGCCTCAGTAAGATCAGGATATAGGCAGTTCTATGGGGGCATTTACTTAATCAGTGATTGATATGGGTGGGCCTAACCCATTGTGGGTGGGGCTGGTAGTCCTGGGTTCTATAAGAAAGCAGGCTGATCAAGCATGGCGAGCAAGCCAGTAAGCAGCACCCCATCAAGGCCTCTGCATCAGCTCCTGTCTCCAGATTCCTGGCCTGTTCTGACTTCCTTCAGTGATGGACTACAATGCTGAAGTGTAAGACAAATAAACACTTTTCTTCCCAAGTTGTTTTTTGTAATGATGCTTCATCACAGCAACAGGAGCCCCCACTAAGATATACACAATGTTGAGATACACAGCACAGTGCTGCAATGACTGCATGTCAGGAAGTGGAATGGGACATAAGAAGCAGAACAAGCCCAAAGTGACACTTGAAGATGGATATTTAGGGTACATGATGTTATTCCACTAAGCTTTGCCTATATGTTGAGTATTGTAATACTTTAAAAATAAAAATACATTTTTTTAAAATTTTTGAGATCATAATATAATTACATTTCTGTTTCCTTCCCTCTCTCCAGACATTTCCATATACCCTTCTTGCTCTCTTTCAAATTCATGCACTCTTTTTATCAATATTTATTGAATGTATATATATGTGTGTATATGTGCATATGATATTATATATATAATATAAATATTCCTGAATTCAACCTGCTCAGTCTGTATGATGTTGCTCTTATGTGTGTTTTCAGGGCTGACCATTTGGTATTAGATAATCAGCTGGTATGTTCGTCCCTGGAGAAGGCTACCCCACTCACCCCATATTCATTAGTTGTGATAAACTCTTGGTGTAGGACTGAGATCTCATGGGCTTTTCCTGACCAACATTAGCATCTCTATTGTTGCTGTCCTTGCTGAGCTCATGTACTCATGTTTAGGCAGTCACGTTGTTGAAGCTTTATGGATGTACCGTCTAACATTGCTAGGAAACACAATCTCTCAGCAAATACCATGATCTTCTGCCTCTTACAGTCTTTCTGGTTCCCTCTTCCACAATGATCCCTGAGCCATAGACACTGGAGTATTTTGTAGACAGAACAGAAGTCACAAGTCCATTTAAAGAACCTAGAGCACATCTCAGGGATGACAGTGAAAGGAGACCAGAGTTACCACAGGGCCAAGAAAAACCACTCCATCATAATTGCTCTGCTTCCATTATTAGACCCTGGAGTGATTCGTCTGTAGGCTGGTGGAATAATGCAGAGAATGGAGGTAAGATCAGTTACAATGGCCCATAGCTATTGAAAATCAGGAACTCACTTTGCAAAGGAACACCCACCTGCTGGCCATAGCACTGCTCCAAGAATCCAGAGCTACCTAGCCAAGAGGCCTCAGGGAAGAGTCCTTCCTGGGTGCAGCCTCTGAGCTCCCTCCAACCTTTTGTGCTCTGAGTAAGAATTTCCACACCCAGAACCCAGTTCCAGTTACACCCCAAGATAGCATCAAAATGATAGGTAAATATAGGCCCAGCTTTCTGGACAGGCAGCCAAAAAACACAGTCCCGCGGGGGAGAAAATGGGCTGATTCAGATCTGCACTGACCGTGACATCTTCTTGCAGGGGAGCTGAAAGTGGCTGGGAGCAGTGCTGGGCACCCAACAAATTGTGTTACCAAGAAAGAGCTGGGAGAGGCCCAGGGCTGCTCGTTGTGACACAGCCTTTCCCTGGAAGGGAGAGAATGGTCCACCTCTCCACGCATTTGAGAAGAGGCCCCTGGATCTCCATAGTGAAAAATCAATCATCAGAGAAGGGCAGGGTTTCTCTAGTGTCACCCCTTCCCAGGTAAAGGCACCAGGATTAGCTTGGGGTAAGGGACAGATCCTATGATCTCCATAATCAAACCTCCATGTTAACCCTAAATAAACATGTGATCTCAAAGAAAAGATGGAGTTTGAGTAGTGTGCATTTGAGCTGAGCCTAATGAGTGTTGAATGTAGCATCCTGGTTTCTTTTCTTCACTTTTGGACAGCATAAGCACTCTTTGGTGTGCGTTCTTTCTATGTCTGTCGTTTTAAATGGCAGAATATTATCAAATTGAGTGCTGTATCACTTACAGTATTCTTTCTTCAGTATCTTTAAATGCCTACAGTTTTTTGTTTTGTTTTGTTTTGATTTTTTTTATGTGTCTTGGGCTAGGGAGATATTTCATTTGGCAATGTGTCTGCCTTTGTAGAAAACACCTAAATGTCATTCCCCAAACACACATAAGAACACCAGACATGATACCCTTGTGGAGACCATAGGAAAAAAACCTCAGGTATTATTCCTAATGGGCCATCCACTTTTTATCTGAGACAATGTCTCTCACTGTAACCTGAAACTCAACAAGTAGTCCAGGCTAGCCAGCCTGTGAGCCCCAGAGACCTGCCTGTCTCTATCTCCCCAGAGTTGGGATTTCAAGCACATATCATCATGCCTGGCTTTTTCATATGGGTTTGGGGGTGTAATTCAGGTCTTTGCTACAAGGCAAGCACCTTGCCAACCTAGCTATCTCCCCAGCCCACAATGCCTTTTAACATTGTAAGCTTCTAAAAATACTGGGAAAAGAATACTATAAGTGATACAATCACTCAGTTTGATCGTGTTCAACCATTTAAAATTATGGAGAAAATGCATACAAAAGGATACTTATTCTGTCCAAAAGTGAAAAAAGAAACCAGGATGATAAGTTCAACATGCATTAGGCTCAATTCAAATTTCCTTTAAACTCTTTAATCAGAAGATTTAAAATTAATGTGAACCAATGAAAAATAAAAGGCATCAAATCAAAATACAAATTCGGGAGTCATTCCATGCAGAAGAAACACCTAGAAGGCCAAGTGGGTAAAGGCATTCACCACCAAGCCTGATGACCTGGGTTCAATCACTAGAACACACATGGTGGAAGAGAGAACTAATGTCTACAAACTGTCCTCTGACTTGTACTTGAACACCACGGCATGTGCACACCTACACACAAACATAGATAGATACATACATAGATAGATACATAGATAGATAGATAGATAGATAGATAGATAGATAGATAGATAGATAGATAGACAGATAGATAGAAAACAGATACCTGGAAATGAAAGTTCATAATCATAAAGTAAAATAAAAATTACTAGGGGATGGGGTAAGGTTGCTTAATGGGTACAGAGTGTTAGTTTTGAATGTTGGAAATGTCTAGAGATAGAGGTGCTAACTACACAACAATGTAAATACAATGATGTCACTAACATACATATTCAATAATGGTTAAAACACTATATTATATAAACGTCATCACAACAAAGATAAACTATAAAAATAACTAGACGGAAATAACAAACTCAAAAGTTAAGGATACTGTGTTTGGAGATCTCTCTCTCTCTCTTTGTGTGTGTATATGTGTGCATCTGGGTGGGTGTCTGTGTATATGTGTGGTATTGTTGCTGTTTGTTTTAGATACCAGGTCTTACTATGCAGCCCAAGCTGGTCTCAACATCCTCATGTCTCAGACTTTTGAGTGTTATGATGACAGACATGTATCTCCATCCTCAGCTTGTGTGATTGTTTTTCTCCCTATAGTTTTCTATATATGCTAGAATGTATACAATAAATATAATTGTTTGATCATGAAACATTCAGTGAACTATAATATCTTCCTAAATATTTCTCAGGACATTTCTAATACATTTCCTCACCTAAATATTTTTCCTGTCCTTGTTGCTCTTCCATTATTCAGAAGAGAAAGGTGGGTCTCACAGACACAAGCTTTCTTCCCAGATCACAGTGTGTTAGCTGTGATCTGGCAGAGATGACTATGGAAGCCT
This sequence comes from Cricetiscus sungorus, assembly GCA_030556225.1. Taxonomy (NCBI): domain Eukaryota; kingdom Metazoa; phylum Chordata; class Mammalia; order Rodentia; family Cricetidae; genus Cricetiscus; species Cricetiscus sungorus. The sequence continues at coordinate 40,656,926 of JANBXA010000372.1, forward strand.
CAGGCCATTTTTGCTAAACTTGGCCAGCACAGATCACCAAGGCCACACATTAATTTTCTTGTCAGACTATAACATGCTCATCCATTAGCTGAAATTCCAACTAGTCTCTCCCTTTCCTTAATATTTTTAGCATTCATAAAAAAGAAACAATTGACTTTTTATTTTAAATTAAATATTTCAAAACATTTCTCAGGACTAGGGATATGTTTGGATCCCCAGCATCCATCTAAGCAGATCCGTAGTGCTGGTTGGCTAGCCAATTAATGAACTCTGTGTTCAGTGAAGAGACCTAGTCTCAAAAAATAAGGTAGAAAGCAATAAAGGGAGACATCTGACACAAAACTCTGGAGTTTTTATGTACACACACATACACACACACACACACACACACACACACATGTGCACGTGTGCATCACACTTGCACCCACACAAACACATATACATTCATACATACACAATTACAAAATTCCCAAAGGATCCTACAGCAAGCCAGCAAATTTCCCCTACTTTCTGCCTGTCAATATTAGGACACTGGGACCCTGAAACTCTGAAGCATCAAGGACTTGCTTAGACTCAGGAGACAGGACATCCTGTAGGAAAGCTAGACTCTTCTATTTTGTAAATTTTCTTAAGCAAGGTCTATAAATGATCCAATATTACCTCTATTCATTTTCATCACTTACAGTACTAAACTGCTTAATGCACCAATTTCTCCTGCACTCTGGTTGTTTTCTACTTTGAATGAGATAATAGACAATAGAGAACTGTGTGGGACTGTTGGGGAGACAGCCATACTCAGAATGGTACAATGACGAATTCCCGTCTTGGGTATGATATACATCCTTCCAGTCCTCCTCCATCCCAATACCCAGCTCACTTGAACTTGCCCTGATTATCAGCTTAGTGACCTTTGTACTCCCGAAGAATGAAAGAATCCTACAGTGAATGACATCTTTGAGAAATCTTCATAAGCCCTTTGCTAAGTCCTCTGAGACAAAGGAAAGCCCTTCTGGTATCCAGTACCTCGTAATTAAGGAACAACGCCTCATTAGTAATAAAGAGGATGTGGAACACTGTGAGGGTTCAGCTGAGCTCTGGCTGAGACCACAGAACCAGCTTGGTCAGTGGAGGAGACAAATAGATACCATGAGTCAGTGCAGTCCACTGTATCCTGACAGCTCTCAGGTTCAGAGTGCCTTCCCAGAACCCACACAGCTGCCAGCCAGGCTTGCTCTGTGGACCCCTCACCCCAGTAGGGCACCTTAGAAAGAAGCAACTTCAGGGCTGGTGAGATAAGTTGGATGGTAAAATGCTTTCCATACAAGCGTGAAAACCTGAGCTCAATCCCCAGAACCCATATAAAGAGCCAGGTGTGGTGGTATGCACTCCAGAGCTCAGTGGCCAGTTGCCTTGCTTACTTGGCAAGATCCGGGCCAGTGAGAAACCCTACCTCAGAAAATACTGAGGAACAAAATTCAAATTGACCTCTATCCTATACATACGCACTTACACAGGAGCAGGGGAAGGAAGAAGAAAAAGGAAGGAAGAGAGAGAGGAAGGGAGGGAGGGAGAAAAGGAGGGAGAAATGGAGAGAAGGAGAAAAGAAGGAAGGAAAGAAGGAAGGAAGGAAGGAAGGAAGGAAGGAAGGAAGGAAAAAAGGAAGGAGTAACTGAAGAAACTTCATAGCCCTTACACTGGTATAGGAAATGCATTTCTTGATGAATGTTACCTTTGGCTGATAGATCTCAGGTACAATGTATTGAGAAGGCTCAGAGCTCACAACCACGATGAGAAAGTGGCTTCTGCCTTATTATAAGGTGCAAGGACAGTGGGTGGCAGTATCTGGGCCAAGCATGCATTTGCCACTCTGGATCCAAATTGCCATGCAATGTTTCTTTTCCAAAAACGTCGGTCTAGGGCAAAGTGGACAGCAAGATAGAGATTGTGCTGGGCAAATCTGTCCGCCCCCACCCAACTTCCCTCCCAGAACTATTATCTTTCTCCAAGGATCTTCTGGCAAACAACAATCAAAAGATATACATTTAACAGGAATCAAGTGCCCATCTAATGAGATGAGCAGAAACTGGCCCTAATTATGAGAAGAGGAGAGAAATGAGTCTCCACACTCCCAAGCCCACAGTAGTAGTACTGGGCTTGCCATCTTCTTCAAAGTACCCACAAATAACAGTCCTTTGTCCCCTTACTTCTACCCTTGTTGCCTCAAAACTGGGGTCCAGAATGAAAAAACAGAGAAGAGACCAACACAAAGGAAGAAGATAGACATCGTGATACCTTTTTCCAATGGCTCAATTTGCTTCTGTCCTATATAGGCAAAAAGCCCTCAGGAGGTGAAAAAGCAGAAATTGGGTCTCTGTAGGACCTTTCCAGGTTCCAGAAGCCTAGTACATATCCAGATACATCTGGGATGGAAGAAGAAGACATGGCAGGAACAGAAAAAGAGGACATATTTCTTCCTCATCAAGAAAGAACTCCAGACACAAAGCAGAATTCAAGGGCTAACAGATGACTCAGTTGGTATAGTATCTGTTACACAAGTGTAAGGGCCTGAGTTCAGATCTCCAGCACCTACATAAAAAGCTGGGAATGAGGTAGGCAGTGATGTCACGTGCCTTTAATCCCAGCACTCTGGGAGGCGGAGGTAGGCAGATCTCTGTGAGTTCAAGGCCAGCCTGGTCTACAAAGCTACACAGAGAAACCCTGTCTTGAAACCGAAGCCCCCAAAAAAGCTTGGAATGGTAATGAAGTCTACCAGTTCTAATTCTGGGGTAGGCAGAGACAAATGGACCCTCCTAGCTCATTGCCCAGTCAGCCTAACCAATCAGGGAATCAGGAACTGCTAGATTCAGTAACAAACCCTGTTTCAAAAAAAATAAAATAAAAATTGATAGAGGAGAGCACCAGATGTGGACTTCCGTAATCTACACACACATGTACATACACATGCACACAACATAGATATACATACGTGCATGTATACACAAGCACACATAAAAAGCAAGTACATACATACCTACTCCTCAAAACACATACACACACACACACACACACACACACACACACACACACACACACACACCCCAGAGAGAAAGAGAGAGACAGAGACAGAGACAGAGATTCAGACAAATTCCTGCAAAATTCAGGCAAAGTTCTCCTCATGTCATGTCTGAGATCACATTGTACCTGACCCAAAGGGGAAACTCAAGCTCACCACTGTATCAACCCCCATCAGGGACAGTCCTGATCCCCAATCTAGAACAGTGCCTGTTTTGTTGCATGTGTTCACATTATTCTGAGAACATGACCCAAGGCCATCTGTCAACTACTTCTTCTTTGTCCTGTACCAAATGTGATCGGCAGCTCTGTGTGTAAAGCTCCAACTCCCTTCACCTATGTCTCTGCCCCAAACAGAATAAAAATGGTTAATAAACTATAAGTAAATGGATGGAACAGGAGCTGACTCTGAGGCCTCAAGATCACGGGACCCACCTAGAGACCTCTTTGTATAAGCCTAGGCACAACTAATAAGGTTAATAGGCCATCTCCCCAACTCTTAACAAAGGCAGCTGCTTCCCTCAAGCTTGCCATAGCTAAGAAGGGTCCTGTTACCTCAGGTATGGATCTATTCAACCAATAAAGATGTACTACCTCGGCCACCTCAGCTGCTACTTTGCCTTCCATTCCTTCCCACCCCCTCTATCTGCCATGAAGAGAATGCCATGTACATAGTACAACTGACCACAAAGGCATTAGGTCAGGCTAATAGAGGGTTACATCCTGTGTTACCAGCAGAGGCCAAACAAGGCATCAGATCTGAAAGTTACAGTTGGTTGTGAGCCACTGTATGTGTGCTGAGCAAGGAACCCTAGTCCTCTGGAAGGGCAATGAGTATTCTTAACTGCTAAGCCATCTCTCCACTCCTGAGAACAGAGTTTTCTTGTGGCTTGTTCCTTGAGTTACCGAAGTACTTAAAATAGTGTATGACTCCATAAATATAGTTGGGGACTAAATAAGATTTTCCTAAAGAATTGACTAAATTATTTGTGCAATGGGTCAGTGTGGATCAGTCGTGGTTATCACCAGTGCCCAATGGTAATGGGAAAAGCCTTTGCCCCTGCCTTTCATTTGGAAGTCTGTGAGTTGTGGACTTGACCAAGGCTCCAGCATCAGATCAGTGTGGCTTTTGTCATATCTTACAACCTGGCCTGGCCTGGCCCCTTATCCCTCAGTCCAGACGACCTCAATCTGACTCCAAAACTTCTTCAGAACACCAACTCCATCACCTGGCTGTCACCAGGGTGAGTTGCCTTCATGTCAGGGTCAGGACTTTCCTGGTCCTGACTTCTGTTGGCGCTGTCATTTGGCACAGAGTTCTCTATTCAGTAGCCTAGCTCTTCACAAAGGCCATGGCCCTTCTTGGAAGTGGCACCGACCTGAAGACAAGGGGCTCCAGGACCTTTGCCAACAGGGCCATTGCATAATGATAGCACCATGTTCCAGGTGAAGGAACAATTTCGGAAAAAAAAAAAGTAGTAATTCTTCCGCCACACTCAGAGAGGCCGAGACAATTGTCAAACTGCTTCTCTTTTGAACGGACAAGTTAGGTTTTGAAAATCAGACAGCCTTGGCCTCAGCCAGAGGTGCCTCCCCACCATTACCACACCCATGGGTACAACCTCCTTTGGGGGACAATAGGTGGCTGCCACTTTTGTGTAATATGAACAGTGTCAGGAAGGAACCCACCCTAGAAATGTGGCCTCCTGAAATGCCTAGGACACCACCATCACTGATTCACCCCTTCAGGTTCAGCACCACCCACTCTTGTTGCCTTGAAAAACATAGACTCTCTTGGGAGGGGCAGAAGGGAAGCTGCTCCCACCTGCAGTGAAGTAATTCACCAGCAGTCCCATTGCATCTTGATAGGAGAACTATCTGGGTGTTTGGAACCAGAGAAGAGGGAAGGCTTTGAAGTCACGCTTTGTTGGCGTCATGGGGTTTGTTACAGTCAGCACTGTCTACACCCTCTGAAGACAGCTGGTTCTGGAACAGTTTATCTCCATGTGTTAATCAACAAAGGATTAAAAGAGGCACACACATAGAGACTGCCTCATGCCCCACATGCGATAGACTCTCAAAGGTCTGCTCTCCCTTCCACAGATAGAAAGAATGGGCTTGGCTATCAGAGGAGGGTCTGGCCCCTAGTCCTTGAGGGAAAGTAAAAGAACTAGAGGATCTTCTCTCCTCCTCAGTAGAGCATGGATAATCCTCCTCTAAACCAGTCCTTTTGTTCATGTTTTCTTCACTGATGACCAAGGATAGAGTAAGAAAGGGTCAACTACACACACCCCTTAAGTAACTGCTCACTGGGGACCTGTACCCGGATTCCCCAGGTCCCGGGGTGATTGTGAGAGTCTGAAAAGACTCTTGCTTGCTATTGATGCCTTTCTGCTCTCCACCTATGCCAGCTCCCTCCAGAAGACCAGTCCCAGCTGTACATTGTGATTCAAGGAGCTGACACCATGCTGCATGGATAGCTTATTTGGTTCTCTGGCTTCCAGTTAGAACCAGCCATTGGGGGGGGGTCCCAGCAGAGGGTTGAGAGGGAGATGAATAAAAAGATGAAACAACCAAACTCAGTCTTTCCTTCTCTCCCTCCCTCTTGAGCTGTGTTTGGCAGTAGCTGTGTTTGGCAGTAGCTGTGTGCCCTCAACTCAAGCACAACTCCCAGAAGTAACTTCTGCCAACCCCTGCCTGTGTTTGTGTACCTCTTACCCATCACCCCCATCGTCCTCCCCCAGCTAGACCTCTAAGGGACCAAATAAGACCACAGTAGTCTATTCACTAATACCTACCACTCGCTCATCGTAACACTTGTGGGGAAATGCTTCCCTGAAGAAACTGTTACATCAGCACCAAAGTGGGCCAGAGCCATCATCACCTGTCTTCAACCCATCCTCTTGGCCTCTGAGCCTATCTGGGTATCCAGATCTGCTCTCTGCATCTGTAGCCATGTATGTAATACACCTGTGAATAGGGGATTCAAAGAACAATTTCTTCTCCATTTAGACTCTTGGGGCAACTTTCAGTGTTTTCTATGATGGACAGTGAGATGTTTGTCTGGAAGTCTCTCTAACTTGACCAAGTCAAGGTGTATTTTATCAAAGATGGTACAAACATCCCAAAGATGAATAAAAAATAAACAGAAAAGTGCTTGTCCCCTTTTCTGGTTTGAATGTAAAATGACCCAATTCAGACTTTAAACCAAAACATTCTGTGTCCTTCTGGGTTCTCTGCATGACTCCCCTCCCCCCCAAAAAGTTAAAATAGCCCATAGGATACAATGGCCCAATAGAGTTCCAAGAGTTAGCAGTGGTCTGCTCAAAGTGACAGGACCTGAACCCTAACTCAGGTCACCTGGCATTGGGTTTAGAAACCTTCATATCACTCTGAGGAACCAGACGGCCCAGCCCCTCTTACCTGACCAGGGCTCTGTTTTTCCCACTAGACTCAGCTCTTTAAGGGCAGGAACTTTGCTTCCACTCCTGTGCTTGCATGGAATTGTGTGGTTAGCTCTCTGCATTCTCCAGACATCACATATTCAAAGTGCACTTGGTTCCACCAGTCCTCCTCATCCATAAGCATCAATTAGGAGACATTCAAAACCACAAGCACCTACAGACAAAACCCTGGGAGCTATTCTTGTGCAAATCCTGGGGTTGCACAGGTGGGGTAGCATTTGATAAAAATTTCTCCTGAGTGTATGCAAGAGAAATATGGTTAAATGAATGGGGGTAAAAGTCTCCTGGAGAAAGGACTCCCAGGATACCTGGGTTGGCCTGATTTCCTGGAAGGCCAACTGCTACTCAGAGAAGACTAATTACTTTTGGCTGTCTCCACGGTTGTGGCCAATCGCCAACCTACAAAGTCTCAGTTGGTCTGTATGCCCCTTATACAAGAAATGAGGCATGCTCCCAGCTCAGAGTTAGAATTTAAGGGGAGGAGAGGGAGGCAAGTGCTGGGCTCAAGTCTGGTTTGCCCTGAGAAGTGATTTGGAGATGAAAAGAGATGCAGTGGCATGAATCCAGTCCTTGGGATCCCCCCTTTGCCTGTTTCTATCCTCCTGACTACAAAACACTATCTGAACTCACAATAGTAGATCCCACAGAAGGCCTTCAGGTGATTATATCATTAAAACTGCTCAACCACCTCAAGGTAAAGGAAGATTATGATCACCATTTTTAGATGATGAAACAAGTGCCCCAGAGGTTAAGTCACTTGTCTAGGGTCCCACAGCTAGGAAAGGAGAAGGAGGACCCATACCCAAATCTTCTGGGCTCAGGTCTCCTTCACCTACACCAGGCCTTGGGAAGAGACCTGTGAGGGTTGTGGATTGGATAAAACCAGCCTTGGCACTGACCCAGCCTGCTCTGAACCACAACCTCAGCCTCCACCACTGAGTTTTATGGGATGACTTAATTACTCTTTGTTAACACCAGGCAAGATGGCTGTCAGGCTCAGGACACACCTGGTAGTTCTGCACCTCAGTCTGCCCAAGAGCATTCTGGGAATAGCAGGCAGCCCCTGTCCTCAGAGAATGAATGCAAGCCTCTTCTGGCAATTGAAAGTTGTAAGGCATATGGCCAGATCACTGAGCAGAGTTGGGGCAACCCATGCTAACTCAGAGAGCCAGAGAGTAAGTGTGCATCCGGCTCCCTATAGCATTGAAGCTCCTGCAGGGTGCTAGATGTGTGGAGGACAAGGAGAGAGGAAAGAGACAAAGAACAAAATTCATCACTCTTGTGGTACTCAGCCTGGGTAAGAGAAAAGGTGGTGTTTGCGTTCAGATCCCAGCAACATCATTTTCTGGCCCTGCCCTGTCTGAGTCTGCTCATCTTCATAGGGGTTCTGGGCAGATCCAAAACTGTATGCAAACATAGCTTCGAGTCCTTACTATATTCCAAATACACAGTGCTGTGTATTGCTCAGCTTCTTTCATCTTGAGAACTCTGTGAGGTAGAAGCTCTTTTATCTCTATTTTATGATGAGGAAACAGTCTCAGAGAAGGTGAGTAACTTGCCCAAGGCACACAGCCAAGAAGCAGAAGCGCTGGGGCTGGGATAATGACCAGCAGCCAACAGGAACCTGAGCTCTGGCCTGAAGCACACTCACAGCAGATGGGAGGGCTTGCAGCTTCTTTAAATTACAAGAGATTTCAAACATACAAAAGTAGGTAATGGAAAAAAGTGCCTGTGTGATACTCAGCCCAGGGAAGTCTGCATTTCCCTCCTGATTTCCAAGAAAGAGCCCATCATACATTTGTTTAGCTTTTTTCCCAGATTACCCAACAAATACATCCATGTACACACACACACACACACACACACACACACACACACACACACATATATATATATACACAGACACACCTACACACACACATACACACATATATACACATACACACATATACACACCCATACACATATACACACATATATATACCCATACACACACACACATATATACACACACATACACACACATACATACAACACACATACTTATACACATAAACACACATACACACACACACACACACACACACACACACACACACACACACACACACACAGGTTTCCAGGCTGGCTCTAAGCATTTTCCAGAATTGGAGTCTGTCGTTTCCATATTTGTGTTATGCTTTTATACTATAGTCAGTTACCTATTGCCATTGCTGGTTGGTTGATGCCTGATTTGAAATGTTAAATACATGATAAATGATTTACAAAGACTCTGTAACAGCATGTTTTCATTCTCTTTGTTAGAGAAAATTCCATTATTGTCTTCAACATAGTAAGAGCCATGAACGCAAAGAATTGATTTGTAAGCAGGATTCATCCTAAGAAAGAGCCAGATGGGAACTTCTCACTTGCCCTGAACCAGCTCATTGTGAATGAGCTCCTCAGACGTTGGGAGCTATGGAGAACTATGGAGGCTGACACTGTCCCAGCTGAAGATCAGGCTAAGATCACAGCAATAACAGATCATAGGAATAATTATAAAATTTTGTGTTTGTGTTTACACTGACATTTTTTAACTTGTTTTTATTGAGCTGTACATTTCCCCCATTCCCCTTTCCTCCCTCCTCCCCTCCCCCTTCCACTCTTCCCCTTGTCCCACACACTCCCAATCTACTCAGGAGATCTTGTCTCTTTTCCCCCTTCCTAGGTGGATCCATGTATGCACTGACATTTTAAGACATTTTTCTTAACATAACCATTTCTTGGGATCATGATATTTTGAGGGCCACCCAATTTGTAAGATTTCTTAGTAAATTTTAGAAGTAAAATGCATGTTTTCCAGACTGAATCTTACCCACAATAGCCCTGCTTCCAAACTAGAGGACCATTTCTGGGTACTTTTCCCAGCATAGCCTCCTACTCTCCTCCTCTGACCTTTAAGAACCTATGAAAGCTTAGGGCTCCACAGACAGATCCAGTCCACACATTTACCCACGAGAAGGTAAGCAGGGAGCAGGAAGAAAGAACAGCTCAGACCCATGTCCCCTACATGCATGCATTTTCTTTCAATACTATTAACTAACATGCAAAATTATTAGGTGATGTGCCCAAGCTATATTTTACAAGCCCATGGGAGTCCAGTGAGTAGGTAGCAGAGTAAGAGTTTAAGGATTACCTTCCAAGTCCAAGCCGAGAGCAGCTGGCCTCTAGCTGGGGGGAATAGTCTGACCCTACTTTTTAAGGTTCACCTTTCTTCACTGTCTGTAGGATGGATCTTTCCGCCTATGTTGGGCGGGTCAACCCAGAGACCTTATAATATAACATCATTGCATATAGCTGTGTGAGGATATAGCTCCCCAGAGGTCCCCAGGAGGTGGAGACCTTGGCAAGGAATGTGATTTGGAGAAGCTGCCTGAAGCCTTGACATCTTCTTCCTTAGGGCCCCTTCTGTGCCCCTCCAGCCCCCTGACCTACATTCTCAGGACCTCATTCCCATCCAAAGGGGCCACTGATACATTTTTTCTATTCTCCACCCCTCAAAACACACACACCTTTAACTCTCTGACCACTCTTGCTAGTGCATGAAGAGGTTCCAATATAATCTGGCATAACTTATTGTTTAATTAACAAAATATCCTTAAAGTCGTTCATAAAGAGTGGTTAATGTTAATGATGGGAACTTCAGGTGCTGAAGCATTCTGGGGATGAATGATTCATAAAGAAGGAAATCTTTGCTGGTTCCCCAAGGATACCACACTGATACTCTCTATTAAGGCTGAAAAACTTGAAAGAGAAAATGTGTTTAGATTGGCAGTCAAGCCAGGCATTGGTGGCAGACACCTTTAGTCCCAGCACTTGGGAGGCAGAGGCAAGGTGGATCTCTGTGAGTTCAATGCCAGCCTGGTCTACAGAGCTAGTTCCAGAACAGGCTCCAAAGCAATAAAGAGAAATCCTGTCCCGAAAAGAACACACAAACAAATAAATAGATTGGCAGTCAAGGAGCCCTGGGATCTACATCCTCTGGGGCTTGTGAAGACATGAAAGGAGAGTAAAATAGTAACATGATCTGCTGTGGGGCCAAAGCACCGCCTCTTTTAATGGTGAGTGACAACATACCCCCCCCCCAGTCCTTTCCAAACTGCCTTTCAGGTGGGTTAGAGAACGATGTGCCTCTTTCATCTTTTTCCTGCTCTGTCTTATGTTATGTTCGATTGTTCTAGATGACCTACACCTACAACAAGGGAAAAGGTCACCCAGCCTGCATCAGATATTTAGTGACTAAGAAATCAACACTGCCTGTATTAAGCCACCGAAATTTTAGGGTTGCTTGTTACTGCATCACAGGAGAGCACATCCTGACTAATATACCAGGGAAGGTGACATCTACATAAGTGTGTGCTCTGCATGGGACTGTTGACAGTAATTTCCTATTTCTGTAAATCAGCAGCCAGGAAAAAAAAAAACTGACATTTTCCAGACACTGTGACTGGGGTGGTTTCCCTAGTAACACCCTTGAATGAAGAGCAATAGCATAAAAATGTGGATGTTTAGGGGCATTTTATCAACCAGACTTCCAAGTACAGCCAGTTGCCAACTTTATGGCTATCAAATGAACTTGTGGTAAAGGAATCAAGTCAGCAACTTCATGGGATCCAGACCTCAGTTACAGTGGGGTGACTTGAAAATAACACAACGACACCCTTGGGGTCTCCGTTTCTGCAACCCTTCCAACAGTTCCATTAACTTCTGAGCTGGATCGCTTCCTGCAGGAAACACCTCCAGAGGCGCCTGCATCCTTCCAAAGTTCACACCCATTTAAAGGGAACTTAGAAGCAAAGTTAAGATGGCACAGAGCCTGGTAAACACTCAAAGCTTGCACAAGACAGCATCTCCAAGACCTCCCGTGGTGGTGGTGGTGGTGGTGGTGGTGGTGGTGGTGGTGGTGGTGGTGGTGGTGGTGGTGGTAGTGTGTGTGTGTGTGTGTGTGTGTGTGTGTAGAGAGAGAGAGAGAGAGAGAGAGAGAGAGAGAGAGAGAGAGAGAGAGAGAGAGAGAGTGTGTGTTAGGGTAGTCAGGTGAATTTTTACAAAACCATACCTTGCCTTTATAACAATAACAATGATTTCTGCCAATTGATCTCATTATAATTGAAGGCGTGGAGAACACAAAATAAAATTTTGTCTCCAAGGTAGTCCTGCCAGGAAAGACATAGCATCAGTTCATGGGGAGATTCCCTAAGACTCTCACCAGTGCCCAATCATCTAATGCCAGCTGTGCCCCGGTGTAGAAGGTTAGAGCCTCTCCCTGAGCCCCTGGGGACCTATCTGAGTATAGCAGAGGACTACTGCTGTGTGCATCTGGCTACTCAGGGGAGTCCCTGCCACATTCTCGCAGCATTTGAGATTGTGAAAGATGTGCTTGAAATGAAATCTAATGATCAGTATTCACTTTTATGGCATGGTTTATAAAAATGTACGTCCTCATAAAGAGCAGCCGTAGCCAACCAGCAACCTGTCAAGTGCCTAGAGCTTTTTATTCCAGAGCTAACAATCAAGTTCCTCACATGGCCCCATTAATGATGCCCCACATGATCTTGAACCCCTAGCTTAAACTTCTTGTGCCTCATTTTCTCCATCTGTAAAAGGCAGATAATAACACTATCCACTGGACCATGTTGGCAGCATGCTTGGAGATCTGCAGATCAAAGGTGCTCTTCCTAGACTATGCTTACCATCATTAGTGTTGTTATTGTTGTTGTTGTTATTTAGAGAGGCTATGTCACACCCCAGGAAGTAGATGTGACTCCCAGGGCTGACTCAGTCTCAGGGATGAATGAGGAGGCACATTTTGTGTTGCGGAAGCTGTTGATGCAGATGCTGCCCCTTTCATCGACATTACAAGGTAGCACATTCCTGGACTCCCCATGCAGCATGAGGCATCCTCCTACATGAAGACTGGCCACTCCTCAAACACAGTCAATATGCAAATATCTGTCTTTGGGAGGAGGAGACCAGTGGGGAAGAGCCATTGTTTTTGTTGGTAATGTGGTCCCCATGGTCACACAGCCAATCAATACGCCCTGGGACCATAGCCAGGAAGCTTTACATTCAAGTCCTGGCTCTCCACCTTGTGACCTTAAGCACCAGCAGTCATTATTCAGGTTCATGATTTCCTGACTATAAACTAAAGATATTATTTTAGGAACTATAAAATAGTGATCTGTAAGGCCAAGGCCTCCTACTCCTGGTATTTATAATTACCCCCCCTCCGAAAAAAAAATCACAGCAGAGGTCAGACATAGTAGCAAAAATATCAGCAATAACAGCACTCAAGAGCCAGAGACAGGAAGATCAGGAGACTTAAGACAACTTGAACTAGGTAGTATAATCTTCTCTAAAAAATAAAAATAAAAAATAGAGCAGGGTTCATTAGAGAGATAGCTTGGAATCGCAGAGTAAACTGGCCAGGTAGATTAGTCTAATTGGAGACTCTACCTCAATGAATATGCTAGGGCTTGACCCAGGAAAGCATCCACTTTGTTCCTGTATATGCCCTCACACACACACATGCATACACAAGCACACACTTGTGCACCCATACACATGCAAACACACATTTCTTAACGAAAGGCAATGTAGGGCTCTTGCCTAGGCCAGGTCTTGCCTGACACATTTCTCTACATTTAATGACAGTATCCATAGCTGCTCTCCCAACAGGCTGTTGGCCCCTAGCCACACTCAAGCAGTAATGTTGTAAGTCTGGGACAAGGAAACGTACTGAACTTGTTTTGGAATTTACCAGCAAACTGGGAACTCAAAATAGAAGCCCAGATTCTATGTACAGGTAAACACCCATTTTAGTTTTCAAAGTGTACTCATGTGGGACCTTTGCCTGCCTTTGTGTGGCCTGTATAGGAAAGGTCACTTATCTGGACGGATAAATTTGAAATAAATAAATAAATAACAATCTCCACTGCGTACTTGTTGCTCCATGGGCTCATGGCTTATAAACAGATTGTTCTCTGCAGATGGGACAGCAATCTGCTGGAGGCCCAGCTTTGATAAAACATGGGCTGGCTGGATTTCAACTTCCAGAGGGAACACAGTGCAAAATCTATAGACGTCTAGTGTTCCCCAGAGCCCCCGTGTATACCTCCATACCTCCATCAACTGGTTTTTGCTTGCTTTATATGATGTTGGCTCTCCTTGAAAATTTTTGTTTAAACAAAACAAGACATAAAAATTCTTGATAATCAGTGTGCATCTGTAATAGCATAGAACCAAATAGAAGAAGCATTTGTTTGGAGAGATGTGAAAATTCACTTGGCCCCTGTATTGCTTCTTGTCATCAATGCAGGAAGGCCCTCAGGAGGGGAAGTTGTAGGATAGGGAGGACATGGAAATATGGGTATTTATTATGTCATGGTTTATCCTGCCACAAACTAATACTGTGGGTAGAGAAGGATAGAGAGAACATGGGAACAAAGAACCATTAATGTTCTTCTAGGCAACCCATTCTAAAGTCAGAAAGCAACCCACAATGGGACTAAAACCAAATTCAGAGTAAGTAGAGCACATAAAGATATGTATCAAAAGCCTTCACCCCCACCAAATGTGCATACCCTACAGTCCAGAAATTCCATTTCTTGGGGGTTATCCTGAGATAATCAGACAAGTAAGCAAAGGATATCTACAAAGAAGTCTGTACAGAATTGTTTAAGCTAAAAAATAACTGGAAATAATCTCTATGTCCTACCATAGGGTACAGATATGAAAAAAAGAAACTATGTTCTCACAATGGAATATTATGTAACCATTAAATATTGCTTAGGACAATATTAAGATAACTGATTACATGAAAAAAGCAAGTTATTAACCAATAAAAGGGCACAGCATAATCTTGTATTGTTGCATACATATAGAATATATGCTTATATTCTGTTTATATATTGTCACATATATAAACATCTGTGGGGCATTGGTCTCAAGACCCCCTTACATACCAACATTCATGGCTGCTCAAGTCCCTTTTATAGAATCGCATATTTGCACATTTGACAATGCATAATATAAATGTTAAATGAGTAGTTGCTATATTGTGTTGTCTACACATTATATTTTGTATATATTTAGTATAGACGTTTCCTCTAATATTTTCTTTCAATGGTCAGTTCATTCCACAGAACCTTGCAATAAATGGCTGTCTATGTCATAGTACTTAAACACATATGTGGTATATAAGTACTTATGTGATTCTACTATTCCAATGTGGAATACTAGCTGTTTTCTCTATATGGTCTACATTTTCTACAAAATAATATACAGAGACTGCAGAAATAGTTCAGTAGTTTAAAGCATTTGCCATAATCGTGTAGACTGGATTTGGGATCTCATCACCCACATAACAAGCCAGGCATCCTGGGTCAGCTATAACCCTAGCTCCAGAAGATCGCTGGTGTTTGTCAACTTCAAGCCTAGCCAAGAAAACAAGTCCAAGGAGAGAACCTGCCTCGAAGGAAAAGATAGGGAGTAACAAAGAAAGGACAGCAGACACTCTTCCTAAATTTTGTACACACGCTCACCTGCACACCACCACACACACATAAGTGTATGCACAAATAAATAAGTAAATCTTTTTAAAACAAGTACTACTTTTGTGACTTTTTTTTAAGAAAAAGGTAATCAGAAAGGTTTCATGTGCTTTGACAAAAATAGAAGAAAAGCATGTTTTAGGCAGGACCCATGGGTGCACCTCAGTGGGCAGAGGGCAGCTCTTGTCAGCCCCTGCCCTTCCCAGAGTGACTGGGCACAAGCCAGCCTTCTTTGTGGCACACAGCCCTTCCAGCAGAACAGGAATGTGTCTAAGGATTCAGAGATTCTGTTTCTAGGAAGATGCAGATATACTTCTTGTTCTCTGCCCCACTAAGAAAGACTAAACCCCACAGGCACTGGGCAGAAAGAAGTCCCCAGGAGACTGCTGGGGAGCAGTGTAGAGAGGGAAGGGGCTGGGCCCCAGTGGGGCTGGCACAGACTTGTCTTGTTCATTTCATATACTCCTAACTGAGAGATTGTGTTCCTAACTGAGAAATACAAATGAGCACACACATTGAGAACTGTTTCTCTTTGGCCCAGAACCAGGGAAGAGACTTGACAGAAAAAGAAAACATTAGACTATCACTGACCAACTCCAGTCAAACATCATAGGGTTAAATTAAAAAAACAAAACTAAACAAACAAACACAACTGGTTGTTACCCTGACCAATAAAGGTAAAATGGGAGTCAACTATACTGCCTCTGTGCCTAGCTAGAGGAGGCTTCCAACACCATCCTTGCAAGTTTGGAGTCAGAGAGGGCCAACCAGCCAGCAGGCCCTTCAGTTCCCCTGAATGGTGACATTTCCACCCTCCACACCTGATGGGAGATGTTATTCTGTATATATATGTTTCTCATACTTGTTAATTAATAAAGCACCGTTGGGCCAATGAGATAGCAAGATAGGCGGGGCTAGGAGACAAGGAGGAAAGAGGAAGTAGGAGGGAGGAGTCAAGATGTAGACCTGAGAGAAGGAAGACGCCCGCAGCGGCTCCCAGATAAGACGAGCCATGTGGAAATAATTAGATAAGTAGAAATGGGTTAATAACTAAGGCAGAGCTAGCCCATAAACAATAATGGTAACTGGCCAACAGGATTGTATCAAATACAGAGTCTCTGAGTGTTATTTGGGACTGCTGCAGCTGTGGGCCCAGACTGGCGGCAGGCGGGATGGAGCCGGCCGGAAGGAAAAACCTGCCGTAACACACACCTACATTGTGTCTCCCCTCCCAGCAGTATCAAGATACTGGTCACCCTCATATCAGGTATAAGAAGAGGCCCAGGGAGAGACAGAGGTGACAAGGCCACCTCCCTTTACTGTAGTGTCAGTGAAGGACACAGGGCCAGCCATCAAAGGTACCCCACCCTCCCAGCTAGGGCTATAGCAGAAAAAGCCAAATGAGAAGCTCAATCCTTTGCTTCTCCCACAGACCCCAACCCCACCAGGGGTCAGGAGGTACCAATTGGAGAACTGGAACTCATACCTCAACCCCAGCAGTGACAAGGCAGCACCCACCCCTTCCCCTTGTCCAATGTCCAAATAAGCTGGCTGACACAGAAGGCTTAAAGAAGAAGCAGGATAAGTAGCCTGAACTGGCCATCTTTTGTGACCAGATTGGTGCCTGGTCCAATTGTCATCAGAGAGGTGTCATCCAGCAACTGATGGAGTCAGATGCAGAGACCCACAACCAAACATTAGTAGAGTTTGGTAATCCTGTGCAGGAGGAGAAAGCTGTGAAGGAGCCAGAGGAATCAAGGACACACAGGAAGGTTCAATCTCAGAGACTGAACCAACAACCAGAGGTTCTGTGTTTAAGCCTGCATCAGACTGACCTAGGCCTTCTGCATATATGTGACAGTTGGGTAGCTTGGTTCTCTTGTGGGATTCCTAACAGTGGGAATGGACTCTTACTAGCTTTTGGACCCTACTTTCTCATACTGGGTCATCTTGCCCAGCCTTAATACATGGGGAGGTGCTCAGTCTTACTGCAGCTTGATATGCCATGTTTTATTGATACTCACAGGAAATCTCCCCTTTCCTGGACAGAGACTGAAAAGGAGGAGATTGGGGGATAAGAGGGGTTGGATGTAAAATAAATGGATGAATTTAAAAAATCCTTTTTTTAAAAAAAGAGAAGATGATGATCTAGGTAGGGTGTTCTAACATAACCAAGATGCCTATTGCAAAATAATTAATATATCAAGAATCAAAAAGAATTTTAACTTCAGTGCCACAAATGTTATAATTACATGCAGATTTTTAAAGACAGAGACACTAAAACACATTGGTATATATTTATTGATATACTTAAACAAGTAAAAAAAAAAAGTTTTAAGGAAATTCAACATCTCCACAAATAAGTAGAAAATACAAATGAGATTCGGATGGAATTTTAGAGATGGAAAATACAATTGCCATTTTTTAAGCTTAATAAATGAGCATAAGGAATAGAACCACTCACTGTGAAAACCTCCCAGCAGTGGGCAAAGAATACCAGAGTCCTGACACAGCCAATGGTCAGATTAGCATTCCCTTCAGCCTCCATCAGAGAAGCTGCCTTTGGCAATGAACAGAGACTCACTACTGGTCAATGCTGAGACCATGGAGTGTTCAGCCCTAACCAGGACATCAGCTCATCCTCTCCAAGGTTCAGAGAGCACTGCAGAAGAGTAGATGACCAGAATGCAAGAGCCAGAGGATGGAGGCATACTTTGAAATGATGTTCTAGATATGGCATGGCTATTGCTCACATGAACTCAAATTGGTAGTGACCACCTACACAACACTGGATCCACTGACATTCCACTATGAACAGGGAGGAGTTCATTCAGCCCCACCTCTACCTGAGGAGCTGGGGGGGGATTTCTTGGTCCTCAGTGATAGAGCCACTAGTAAGTTGTCTTTGCTCAAGTAAATAGTCTCCCCATCATATTAATGCAGACAACACTAGTTAAATGCATGTGTGCGCATGCGCATGCACACACACATACACACACACACACACACACACACACACACACACACACACACACACACACACACGAAAAAGACATGAGAATCTGAGAAGATGGCTCAGTTGGCAGACTACTTCCTGGGAAAGTCAGAGGTTCTGTGTTTAAGTCTGCTGGACCAATGCTGAATGCAGGCCTGAGTCCTCCAGCTGCACTGGACTGTAGAGACAGGCAGTCCCCAGAACTCACTGGCCAGTTAGCTGAAAGAGCAAGCTTCTAACTCAGTGAGAGACTTTGACTCAAAACTGAGGTGAAGAGTGGTTGAGGAAAATAGCCAATGTCCTCCCCTGGCCTCGGTGTGTGCAAGCATAGAGACACAAAACTCCCTACATGTGTATATAACACACACACCATGAGAGTAGGAGAAAGGGCTTGATAGGAGGAAGGGGGGGGATAAAAGAACAAAGGTGGGTATAATCAGAGTACATTGTGTGTTTGCGTGTAATTGTGAGACAAAAAATTAAAAATTAAATTCTTAAAACTTATGAGTTCAACAGCTGAATAGAAAAACCAAGAGAGAGAGAAAAAAATAGTGAAGATAGAAGTAAAGAAATAACCCAGCCTGAATATCAGAGATATGATGGGCAGAATTATAAAAACCAACAGAAGAGAGGTTGATCCATCTGAAAAGTGCTCACTGTGCAAACTCAAGGACCTGAGTTTGAGTCCCAGACCCCATGTGAAAAACTGGACATGGTGGCATGCACTTGTAATCCCTGCACTTGGGAAACAGAAACAGGCAGGTCCTGAGGCCACTGGTCAGCCAACCTAACCTAATCTGAGTACTTCAAATACCAGTGAGAAACCCCATCTCAAAAATACAGTGAACTGAACCTGAAAAACAGCACTTGAGCTTAACCTCTGGCCTCATCGTGCACGTGCATACACAAACACATGTGTACCTGTATGTATGCTCACACACATTCACTCACTCAAATCAATAGCACATGGAGGACCTGTACAACTATAACAAAAGACCTACCATCCATGGAATTGGGGTTCCAGAAGGAGAGGAGATGTAGCAAAAGAATGAAGAAGTATTTAAAGAAATACCAGCAAAATCTTACCATATTTATATAAACAGCCAAGTTTGAGGTTTAAGAAGTTCTCACACTTAGGGTTTCTATTGCTGCAACAAAGTATCATGATGATAATACAACTTTTGGAGAAAAGTGTTTACTGTACACTTCCACAGCACTGTTCATCACTGAAGGAAGTCAGGACAGGAACTCAAACAGGGAAGGAACCTGGAGGCAGAAGCTGATGCAAAGGCCAAGGAGGGATGTTCCTTACTGACTTTCTTTCCTGGCTCGATCAGCCTGCTTTTATATAGAACCCAGGATCACCAGCTCAGAGATGGCACCCCCAATGGGCTGGACTCTTCCCCCATCAATCACTAATTAAGAAAATGTCCTACAGGACTGCCTACAACCTGATCATATGGAAGCATTTTCTTAATTGAGAATTCTTCATCTTGGATAACTTCGGCTTGTGTTTAGTTGACATAAAACTAGCCAGCACAGAAACTGAGCAAGATAAACCTGAAGAAATCAATTCCACACAGGAGAGTCAAAACTCTGTAAACTACAGGCAAGGATGTTAACCACCCCTATCAAAAAACAGCACCTCACCTGTGAGAGAAAAGCTATTCAAATGGCAGTGAATTCCTCATGAGAAACTGTGAAATCAAGAGGAAGTGGCATGAAGGTTGTTCAAATGCTGAAAGGGGGAAAAAAACTATCATATCAGGATCCAACATTCAACAGGAGCAAGGGATATATAAGAAGGCAGGACACACTCACTGTGGAAAACCAAGGGCTTTCACCAGTAGACCCACCCTAAGAATGGGTAGAGCAAGATTTGGGAGAAGCAATAAAATTTAAAAAATAAAGTCTTAGGACATTGGGGGAGGAGGAGACAGATTAAGAACAAAACCATGAGAAAAACTGCTCATCTTTCCTATTCATCTTGAAGTTTCTAAATTATACTGGACAGTAGATACAAAATTATAGCACTTCTCACATGATTCTAAATGTATTCAGAGGATAATTTTAAGGAAGTAGAAAGTACTTAAAAAGAAATAAGTTTCTGTACTCCCCTTAAAGTAGTCCTCATAAATACAAATAGATTTGAAAAGTTAAGTATATACATAAGGTAACATCTATGGCAACTACTAAGAGATCTATAAAACAGAATCAAACAAAACCAGATAAGCCAATGTTATTCTAAACATGTACTGATAGCTCACATGAAGACAAAATAAAGAAAAATTAAAAATACATAATAGAGCTGGGGATATAGCTCAGTTGAGAGAGTACTTGTTTAGCATGAACAACACTCTGGTTTGATCTATAGCACCTCATAAAATAGTTTATGGTAGTTTATGTCTGAAAACTTCGTACTTAAGAGAGAAGTTAAGAGGCAGGAGGAGTACAAGTTCAAGGTTGCTCTCAGCCACATAGCAAGTCCAAGACTATCCTGAGATACCCTATATCAAAATAAATGAATAAGATACAAAAATAAAATGACAGATTTAAGGCCTAATATACCATTGTTTACATTGCATATAAATGGGGTACAACAGAGACTCTTGGAGTAGATTTTAAAAATATGACTCCACTATATGCTGTTTCAGCTCTAATATAATGATATAGATAGATTATAAATAAAAAAGGAATGAGAAATATGTGCCACATAAACTTTAGTGAAAAGAAAGCAGGGGACCATATGAATGCCTGATAAAGTACATTTCAGAGCATAGGACCAATTGCCTGAAGAACAGGCTCAATGCCTGGAGTGTGACTCCACTGGGAAGATATAGCAATGGAAGATATAGCAATTTTGAACCATCATGCACCAAACAACTGAGCTGTCAAATACCAGAACTCAAAGCCAATAGAACTTGGAAGAAGTAGGCAAATCCTCATTTACATCTATGGCAGGAAGCTTTAATAACCCTCCCTCAACAATTGATAGGATAACTAGAAAGAATATCAGAAAGAATACAGATACCAACATAATCTAATCAGAATACGTAGACTACTCTACCAGCCATGACCAAATATATGTTATAGAACAAATATCAAGATTGACCAGGCCATTAAGCAAAAAAAAATCACAACTCTTCAAGAAAGTCCTAAATCTACACATGACTTCTTACCCCTGCTGTGGTTTAGATGTGGGTTTCTTCTCCTGCTCTACCCTTACCTCCACCGCTAGCAGCCTGTGCAGAAAGCTGGGTCCCCAGTGTGACAGTATAAAGTGGACAGGCCTTTACATAACGGAGACTGGTTTAAGGTGATTTAGCTACTGAGGGCACTTCCTTCAAAAGGTGTAGTTCTGATGGGACCCTGGTTATTTCTCTAGAGAAGGTCACCATTTAAAAGAAGAGAAGAGAATTAATGGCCTCACTCTGACTTCCTGTCTTCGCATGTGGATCCTCTCATGAGTGCTCCTGCCATGACCCTGTCTACTATGACATCACATAGTCAGAGTTGGGCACGAAAGACACTGAAGGCTTTATGCCTTCAAAACTGTGAGCTGGATAAACCTCTCTTCTTTAAGCCTCAGGAACTTCATTAAAATAAATATTAGAGAACTGATGAAGGCAGTCACTAAGAATAGCATTCAGTCCTCATCTACTCTTTCAGAGATGCCACTGCCTCACTGCTAGACAGAGACACAGCAGCATCATGACTCAAGTGCCTCCCAGATCCCCCCAGAATCCTGACTACAGCCACTTTGGCATGGAACCCTCATAGTGCCAGCTTCTTCATAGTCCCCTCTTCAAAATCAGAGTGTGCTTGAGAAGGCCCCAATGAAACAGCCTAGGTCTCTCTCTCACCCCTCTCACCAATTAGGGGACTAAGAACGGAAGACTGTGTCTCCTCCATTGGGGCATCAAGACTCAGAATATGCAAGTGACTCTGAAGAGAACATCCAAAACAGCAAACCTTCTGCCTATACCAACTCTCCACACTCACAACTGACCCATCCACTGATCTCCTAAACATTTTCAGTGGGAAGCCTCAGCTACTGGTAGGAAACAGGCCTCGTTTTCCGTCTTTCCAGGGGCACCAGCCTAGCCCAGGACTCACTTCTGACACATGAGAACTCTTGAGTGGAATAAGTCACCAGTTAACATGAACTCTGAGACTTCCATATTATCACTCCCTCTGATCTTCCTGGAGTGAGTTCTTATCTTCAGGTCAGGTTGTTTTTCACCAGAAATGAATCAAAGTCAGGCACAGGACCAGCTATCTCTCAGGAGGAGTAGGTAAGGACAGGTGGAACACACACGTACATGCCCTCACGTGATAGCAAGGCAAGCCAGAATGGAAAGACAAGTGAATTATTTTCCCACTGTATAAAATCCGCAGCTCCAGACTTGAGCTTCAGAACACCCAAGTGGTCCAACATGGGAAGCTTCAGAATGAAGGAAGAGAGGAGGAAAACAAAGAGAAACTGAAATGTCACATGGGAAGGTGGCAGCCAGCTTCAGTACCGTGCTGACCTGGCTGGGATCCTAGCTCAGCCACTTACTGTGAACTTTTGAGAGAGATAATCTATCCACATTCAGCTTGTCCAAACCATAAGCATAGGAAAACAAAGCCAGAGTCATGAGGGTTCTCCAGCCACTAGCTCCAGGGTTTGAATGTGACTCTTAGAGCCAAAGTGTGGGGACACAGAAACAGCCTAAAGAGCAGGGGACAGAATGAGAAATCACAGGCAATTTGCTGCAAAGAGAGACCCTTAAATAAGGACAGGAACACTGCCATGGATTCTCAGAGGAAGGGAAAGCTATTAGAACTCCAAGAGTCCAGCTAAGCAAGCAGGTTGGAGCCAAAGTTTAACAAGGACAAAGGTTATGATCATCTGAGGACTCATTCTAAAACCTGATCCACCAAGAGCAAAAATAAAGTGGCAAGAGAGTCATTTCTTGTTGAGTCCTCTGCATACAGCATCTCCACAGAGAAGCCACCAAACATGATGCCAGGTCAAGGCCATGAGGATCACAGCACTAACTTCCCTCAGGTTTTCCAGGTAACATTGTGGTTCTCATCCAAGCTCTGCCATGACTAGGTATGTGACCGTAGGCAAGTTGCTTCACTGGTCTGTGTCATAGTTACCTACCTGAGAAATGGGGAGAGTTTTAGCTTGACTGAATAGGAGCATTGTAGGAATAAAATGTGATACTATCTCCGGAGTTCTTGCAACACTATTCAGAACACATGGGTATAAGAACGCAGTGTTCACTGGGCATTAGCTACAATCACTATTATTACAAATATTACCATTAGTACCCTTCTCCTCCCAATGCATCTGCCAAGGAAACTACCTAAGAGATAGCCCTTTCTGGCTATTGTGGGGCACAGGGAGTAAGGACAAAATTTATCAGGATGTGAAAAAGGTGAACCAAAGCATAAAGGTGTCTGTATTCCTCAGGGTCAATGGGACACACATGGTTGCCGTTAACAGAAAGAACAGATAAAGGCTTGAAGGCTGGCGTCGGCAGTGCTCTTTACTTGCATTCTCATTTCCAATGTGGATTTTTTCCCCCTGTGCATCAAAGATTTCTCAGTCCTAGCACTAAATTGGCCCCTACCTACTATTGGGGTGGTTTCCTTCCCTTATGCTGCTGGCAAGACTCAATTCTAGCTTCAATATTGTAATTCTGTGTGCTTCCAAAGTAATTCTAAAAAAAAAATCTCCCCTCGTGCCTATAAGCACCCTTTCACTATTCCAGACGAAACTCTAAAGAACATTCAGTAGGAGGTAACAGCTAATACAGTGTTGACCTTTCACTACAGGAAGCCTTACCCAGAGTCTGGCTCCTACTGCCTGCCTTTCTCTGCTCTTCAGTTCCCTCATTTATAAGGGGTAACCATCTACAACATCTGATTCTCTATTTTAGTGCGAAGGATTAAATGACAGAATTTAGCATGTCACACACAGTGACTTATCCACACATTGCTGTTGTTGTCTCACTGAAGTCCAGAGAAGTTACTCCACCAACTCAGAATCTTCCAGTATACCTGCTGGTGCCCTTTGCCTAGTGAACAGGAGTCAGCCCGCAGGAGAAGCTTTGGCAGCCTCTTGGGGAGAGGAACCCCAGCAAGCCATTCTCCCTCATAGGAGTCTGAGAAGCCCCTGGCTCTTAGGAAGCCCCACACACAATGCGGGGCCCCTTCTGCTGCGGGTGTCAAAGCCCTGGTTCGCTTTCAGGTCCTGGACTGTGCCAGTTTCACAAGCAGACTGTTGGCAGGCCCCGTGGTCTCTGTTACTAGAGACTGAATGGCCGGTGAAAGGGACCCATTGTCTGGCCGCTGAATGAAGAATACCCCATTTAGAGAAAGAATTTGCCTGGTTTCTCTCAGAGAAAGAAGACAGCAGCCGTGGAGAGGGAACAATGCTGACCATTCACCAGGTTTTTACTTAACATCAAAGCCCAGTGACCAACCAGGTTAAGGGCCACAGGGCACAGAGCAAGCCAAAGCCACGCTGGTATGTAAAAAGAGACACTTCGGAGGAAGAAGTGGCAGTTTCAGCCTCAACCCGCCACAGTCTACCCCAGCCAATTTAGCATCTGGAGAAAATGAGAGGAGACAGGCTCAAGATTCTACCGTCAGACTCAGTAGAACTTTGCCGGGTCCTCCGGTCTTCCGTAGTTACCGGTCTCCGGAGATGTGCCAGTGTGTGGAAAAGCTAGGCATCTGACAATACCGACACTGCAGCCTTGTTGCCAGAATTCAGATTTCATGGGAACAGCCCACAGTCTGGACACTGGAATTGTTTCAAAACTCATCAGGTGATTTTTAGGTGTAGCCAAGGCAGAGAGGCATTGAGCCGAGGGGCAAGAACTGTGTTTTGTCCACAGCTACATACAGAACTGAGTGCTAAGGCGACCATATATTTGACACTGATAACTGGAGTCAAGGAGTTTGTGGACTGCTCCAAGAGAGCCCATCAAGCCCCAGATTTCCCCATGGTAGCAGCTCTTTATTCTTTTATTAACCATTGAAACCAGGCCAACGGGTTTCAGGGTTTTTGCTGTTATTGGGTGTTTTTTGTTTGTTTTGTTTTTTAGTGTTGTCTTCTTTAAAGTCCTTTTCAAAAATCACTGAACCATGAGGCTTCTAAAATTCTTTCCAACTTCAAAGCACTGATTCCAAGATCATAAATCCCTTCTGGCTCTTTGAGAGCAATGGCATTTCTCTGATAGCTAATCAGGACCGGCAAGTTCTGGGAAGGGCCCTCTGAAGATTGCTCACAAGCCAAAGGCTGTGCTCATATGCTTAGCCCCTCCGTGGGTCCCAGGCTAAGGCTTCTACTCAGCTGTTCATGCTTCCAGAATGCCATCCATATGCCACTTTCTCCACTTAGCTGCCCTCACTCCCTTTGCAAACTCAGCCGTTCCCCCCAAGTTCCTGCTTCTTTTTATAAGCTAGTAGCTTCCAAGTCAGTTTGTCTAGTGTGCTCTGTAGTCCATATTCTATGCTCTAACTGCCTGCTGGATAGCTACACCTCCATTTCCCTTAGGCACCTCAAATTCAAACTGTCCTAAAAATGAACTCATTACCTCTCCACACCCAAACCTGCTCCTCCTCCCTTCCCCTCCTCTCCTCCCTATCCGGATGAGCAGCATCACAGCCACCCAGTTTCCCAAGTTGGGAAACTCCAGAAGCATCTTTGCCCTCTCCTTTGCCTCATGCCCCACCCTCTAGTAGTCTTGGGAGCAGCCTTGGTTTCATCTTTCTCTTTTCCTTTCTGGTTTCTCTTACACAGAACCTGAAAATTAGATCTAAAGACATGGCAGTGAAGCCAGTTTGTGTCCTTTAGTAAGACAATAAGATATTTCACTAGGTCACACACACACACACACACACACACACACACACACACACACACACACCTCCAGTTATTCCCTGAACCTCCCTTCCATCCTTCTTGTAAAGGGCATTGGCAATGAAGCATGTCCTATTTTGGACAGCTCCTGGCCCAATGCCTAAACACAATTTTGTTTTGTTT
Source organism: Cricetiscus sungorus (assembly GCA_030556225.1). Lineage (NCBI taxonomy): Eukaryota > Metazoa > Chordata > Mammalia > Rodentia > Cricetidae > Cricetiscus > Cricetiscus sungorus. Next base: position 40,683,092 of record JANBXA010000372.1, read on the forward strand.
TGTTGCCTTTTGTGCCTTGCTATTCCACATAAAATATCTTTCCCATCTCAACGTGGCTGTCCTCTGCTTATTCTTCACATTCAGACAACCCAAATTTCAGACCTTGGCCTCACTGCTCATAACACATGCTTGACCACAGAAATTCTCACACAATGAACAGCATTTGTTATATGCTAGAAACATTCCTAAGCATCTGGTATCTTGTCACTTATTTGCTGCCCCCTAAAAGCATGTATTTGGGTACCTTATTATCTTAAAACCCAGTGAGAGTATTTTTTAACTGAGGACTCTTCAAACAAAACCTTACCCCAAACTGTTGCACCAAAAATGGGAGCCTGGGAGTTGAAAGAGTGCTCAATAGTTACGTCTCTTCTAGAAGACCAAAAATTCTGTTCTCAACACATGCATGGGGTGGGGTGTCCAGAGAATTGGACACCTTCTTCTGACCTCTGCGGGCACTGCACTCATGTACACAAACCTATACACTGTATATACATATAATTGAGAATTTGACATTAAAAAAAAATAGAAACTGATGACAGAAGTTAGAGGAAACAGATTTCTCATGCCAATGCTTCCCCAAGCATAAGGTTCAGGAGAAGAAAGGCTCCCTGGAACTCCAAAGAGAAGACATTACAAAGCAGTGTCCAGATACCTTTTAGTTATCATTTTGTTGTTAGTTAACTGACACTGTGGCTTTCCTACCCAGTGCAGTTAGGAAAAGGCAGAACCATGTCCAGGCCAGTGGATTTAGTGTAGAATGTTAGCAAATGAGTACCATGTCACTTCTAGATGACTGAAGCTTTTTCAGTGACAAGTCCAGTAGGATCAATAGCGTAATGCCACCTCTCACTGACAGGGCTTTCCTCTGGTGGGTCAGTATTAGACTGGGTGAGAATATCCTTTGTTGACTAACATTGTTTTCCATGCTCTAGCCAAAGCCACACCTGAACACTTGTCCTTTGCTTTGTGACAGTTCTGTTCCCAGCACCATGAGAGGGCAGGTGGCAATTTTGCTGCCAGTGTCCTCATAGCCAAAACCTCTCCTGCCTCATCTACCTGCTCTTTCAAACTAGCCATGGTTTAAAGGGGTGGGGGAACCTGTTAAAACTGTACCTAAAGTTAAGCAATTGGTGGGCTGGTGGTGTAAGTCTATTATATTATCACAACTACTTGAGAGGCTGAGACAGGAAGATCAAAAACTAGAGGTCTGACTGGGCTACAGTGTTCAATGTCAACCTGTCTGGGAATCTTAGTGTGACCATGTTTCAAAGTGAACAAAAATGACAGGGGATATTGTTCAGTGGTAGAGTTCTTGCTTGGCATGCATGAGGCCTTCATCTTGGGGACAGAGGAGACTTTCCTCTTAATGAAATGACTATTCTATATGACATGGATGTCTGTGGCTTTTCCATAGGGCTCTTAGGAAGTCTCTTCACATATTCTTCATTCATTTAACATTTAATATGCTCTTGTTATATCCCAAAATACCTGAGCTGGCTTCCAAGACCAAAAGATGAAGAAACATGATCCCCATTCTCAAGGCATTGCATTTATAAATATAACTAAGCAGAAATAATGGTGCTACTCTGATCTGATGACCCATGGTGATAGTATCTACCACGCACACTGCTATGGTTTAAACTTTAGATGTCTCCCTAATGCAGTATTCTTAATGTAATGGAAGAGATACCTACACATATTTATTCCTTGCCGCACACTCCATCCCAGTGTTTGGAATTATCTAGAAACATAGTACTGGTTTCTCCTACCTTGTTGGGAGGGGATGGGTAGGAAGTGTTAAGTCCTGATTAATTAACAGCTAAACCAGCAAACCAGCTGTTTGCATTTTATCACAGCCCTGAAAACATGACTAACACACAAAGAATTCAACTGTGCCTTCAGGTGAAGCAATGGCCAGTGGAGGAAGTGGCATGGGAGCCAATTACCTAAACATCTATTAAAGGAGGTCCCTTGTCCCTATCACCATGACAGAGAAGATAGACTGAGGAAAGGCATGCTGACCAGGTGCAAACGCAAGGAGACACAAGAACCCAGAGATTCTGGGCCTGCATACCTTCTGTAAGTTGCACTATGTGTGTGTTGTGATAAAGAGTGGGGATGGCAGCTGAATCTGAAAAGGAAGTTCAACACAAAATTACTCAAAATGCTTATCTTAGTTTGCTTTCTATTGCTGTGATAAAAGGCCATGACCAAAGGCAACTTGGAAATGAAAGGGTTTGCTCAGCTTACACATTCTGATCACTGACCATCATGGAGAGGAGTAAGGGCAGGTACTCAAGGCAAGAACCAGGAGGCAGAAACTGAAGCAAAAGCCATAGAAGAATGCTGCTTATGGCTTGTTTCTCCTGGCTAGTTCAACCTACTTCTTTATACATCCCAGGACCACCAGGCTAAGAATAGCACCACCAATAGTAGACTGGATCCTTCTATACCCATCATTAATCAAGAAAATGCCCCCACAGGCTTACCTATAAGCCAATGTGGTAGGGATATTTTCAACTGAATTTCCATCTTCTCAGATGACTCCAGATAATGTCCAATTGATCCCAGCCACTTCTCACCCCCCCCATCCAGAAAATCTAACAAGAACAATGGTTGAATATGATGGTGTAACTTTCTGGTTAGGTTTAATAATGTACTTTACCATATCTATATGCAGTCAATGAGCCAAGTCTTGCTGCATGGGAAAATAAGTAAGTCACTAACATTGTGCAATTCCCTGAAAGTGCTTCACATGTAGCGGGCCATTTAATAGTCTCAACAGCTCATACACCTGAGGAGACTAAGGCAAGGAGAGAGTATGTAACTTTCCAAAAGACCTGCTAGAGATGCACATTTGGATTTATAACCATCAGAACACTTAGATCCCAAGTGTGCCGTTTCTCTTACCCGCAGTGTGCATTGAGGACTGTACCTTCAATGCATAAGCTGTAGTGGGACTTTTAAGACCCAAACTATGACACAAATGAACCAAGATGGGAAGAGATGGAAATGGAGATAAGGACATAGCTCAGTGGGAGTAGTGTGGTGATTCTGATGTATGTGTTGCTCTTTTCATTGTTGCAACAAAATACCTGACAAATGCAACTTGCTAAAAGTTTGAAGTAGACTGTGGCTATTAGGCAAGGAAGTCATAATAACAGGAGCTTGAGGCGCTAGTCACATGGACTTTACAAACAGAAGGCAGAGGCAGGTGAATGTCATACTTAGCTTTCTCAGCTCCCTTTCTACTCTTGATTCATTCTGGACCCCCAGACAATAGAATCATACCACTAACATTAAGGATGGCCCTTCCCTCTTCAGTGAAGCACCATTACAGACATATTCAGAGGTGTTTATTATAAATTCCAGGAAGCTAATGGTCAAGATTAACTACCATACCTAGCATGTGTGAGGCTCTGGGGTTAAGCCCAAGTACCAAAACACACAACACCAATAGCAGACTACCTAATGCTTAGCTCTTTGATGTTCTTGGAATGGAAGACAGTGAGATGGTAAGGACTGGAGCCAAGGGTGGGAAGAATAGGAAATAGGAGGAAGAGGGAAAAGCAAGAGTCAGCAGAAACAGAAAGAAGTCCAGAGGTGGAAATCAAGGACAGAAGGCAGAACCACAGCTTTGGTTCCTACGGATGACAGGTGACTTCCTATGCTAAAGTTCAAGGATGGAGACCCATCTCCCATAAAACAAACAAACAAACAAATTCTTTGACTGATAGGAAAGTGGGCCAAGCCCAGGATTTCATGCGTGAGATACAAATGTACCATTCAAGGGACTGACAAGAAGCTGTGCAGTAAGCAGATATCAAAAAAAAGGGCAGGCATGCCTCCTCCACCAGCCAGAGATGACAGCAAGAAAACAGGACCAGGGAGCTCCAGGCAGGAAAAGCTCTGCAAGCAGATTGTGTTAACCACTGATTGAATGGCTAACGCAACTGGTGTATACTACCTGAGTTTGTCAAGAAGTCTAGATGACCATTTTACCACTGTGTCTTGAAGCTTTCTGCATTCTAAAAAACAGTCACTCTAACGTTCAGAAACATGCCCAGTGTTGCCTTACTGGCTGTTAAATGTTTGTTTACAGGGGTGAGTGAGATGGCACAGAAGGTCAAGGCCATGCCTATGATACAGGTTCATTCCCCAGGACCTACACGGTGGGAGAGAACCCACAATTACAAGTTGTCCTTTAGTCACTACCCTGGCATGGTGAGATGTACACACCCCACACATAAAATAAATAAAATTCAAAAAAAAACTTGACTGCTAATAAATAGATGCTATCTCTCTGCTCCCCGACGCCCATCCCCGGAGCACCCTAGACTGCCCATAAGCCAGCAATTAAAGGTTGCTGTTCAAGCAGGAAAAGTTCCCAAATCCTCAGGGTAAGTTCTGATTGCTCAATGTTACACAGGTAGTATTTATTAAATATTTTGGATATCATCCCTGCTTGCAAAAAAATAATTCTGCAGTTGGGTTTGACATCAGGTGAAATTAATGATATAATTACTATATCATCTTCCATCCACCCAGCACAGTGACAATATCTATGGAGAGGCCACAAAGGCTAAACTGTGTCCCAAGAACAAAAACCTGACAACAAAATCTTTAGCACAGATCTTTGCAGAGTTCATGGTTTTAGCCTCATGGGAGAAGTCCATGCTCTTCTTACTCAACAACTTATAGCAATAAAGACCAGCTAAAGCTAGTGTTCTGAGCCACCACCTGCCTGGGTTTTATGCAATACTCAGTTAAACAGTTGGTCAGAATCTGTCAAGGAAATACTAAGCAAAGGAGAGTCACGGATAGTAAGTTTTGCTTGTAGAATTCTACTTTACTGTCCAAATGTAGCACAAAACCAGAGCTCCTACACCTGGAGTCAAACAAATGGTTTCTATATTCCAAATGCAATACCTACAAGAGTTCCCCCCAAAACCAAATGTACTTATTAATCACTACCTTAACGGCAGGCAGATGCTGCAGATCATGGAGGCTGAACTGGTATATAAGGGGTTAAATGTGTTGCTTGCTCCTGTTTTTTGTTTTTTCAATGTGCAGTGTACCTCCTAATCCTCGTGGTTTCATTCCTTACCAGCCAGCAAGCATTGTCTGAACCCATGCACTCCTATCTTAAGCTTCCTTTACAGCCCCTCTGGTTCAGAAATAGCAAAGACTAGAGGATTATGTTCACACTCAGCATTCCCCTAAAGTGAAGCAAAGGATCGCTTGTCCCTGACCACAGGGCTGAGAGCTGACAAAGTAGATTCGCAGCCTAGAATGCTAATCCATCATTCAGCCAAAACTATAAAATATTTTCCCAGCATTAATCCCAATTCCCACAGTAAGACTGTGGGAGCTGGGGTGGCTTAAATCCTGTAGACAAACGGTAGACAGGAGCTGCCTGCCTATCTGCTGAGTGAAAGAATAAGATGATGAAACAACATACATTGGATAGAGGTGATGTCTGGAGGCTGCCTGGAGTCGCGGAAAGGTCAAATCCATGTGGCACTCAGATGTGGAACCTCGCACAGCAGTGTCTCCTTTTAAATGTTTAGTTTTTACTGATTTCTATAATAGCCACCACAGCCAGCAGTTACTGTGTTTTCCTTGTGTGCCAGCACCTAAGTGGTTTTCTTTATCTTCACAGAAGTGGGGTTTGTCATCGCCCTCAAATGCAGATAAGGAAAGTGAAGTAATAATAGGAAGTTCCTCCAAAGCCCAAGACCACACTGCTAGAAAGTGATGGAACAGGTTTCCAGCCCTGACCTCTCTTCCACAGAGATTAGCCCTCTGCCCTCTGGGAAGAGAGGAAGGTAAATCCCTGGCTTCCCACTAGGTAAAGCCCAGGAGTTCATGGTGACCCCGTTCCATGGTTTTTAGAGGCTGCCCCAGAGATGGTATTAAAACAGCTATCTCTGAATCATGGTGCAACAAGCCCTTAAAGTTCACTGTGCCCCCAAATCATTAAGTGAAGGATAGAGAAATGTTCCCGAATCTCAAAGGAGAGAAAAACTAATGTGAATGAAGGAGTGTTTTCTCAGAGGGAGTGGGGGGGAGCACTGTCAGTTGGGTAAGAAGAGTGGATTTTGGAGGAAGGGAAACATAGGAAAGAACATTGCAAGCCGGAATTTGCATGCTCAAAAGCCTAGCCTCCAACATCACCTGCTTACAGGAAGGAGAGGAAAGAACCAGTCTCCTGCCTCCTTGCACCTACTGCTAAGACCTAAGGGCCAGGTCTCATAACATATAAGACTGACCAGTGCAGTTCACACCAAATCTTAGGAGGAATTCTTACGTAGGTGTCAGTAGCCAGGATGATAGGAAAAGAGCCCAGGGCTGGCCACCATGGCATAAAGAATTTGGCTCATGCCAGGATCCCAGGGGACTAGGTGGATGTGCACAGGTGCTCAGATCAAAAGAAGCTAGCACTCCACGCCTTTGAATCTAGCTTGTTATACAATAGAAACGTGCATAGCTTGGAGGGGGCTCAGCTTTCACAGGGTCCTTTAGTCGCTCCATGCTGGCACTCAAACCCAATCCAATTATTCATTTGAATGCTAGAATTTCTCCCACAAGAGCACGACTTCAGAAATCTCTAAACAAACCCTAGGTGCTGTTCAAGGTGAGTCACTGAGACGCTCCAAGGAGCTCATTTGGGTTGGGCCTTGCCTGTCCTCAGTCCGGAATGCTGGGAGCAGGTACAGAGTGACTGTCCTAGAGTTTAAGGCAAAGGAAGAAACTGAAGGGGTCAGAAAGAAGAGTGTAGAAGTACCTACTGAGGGTGCCTGGAGCATCAAAGGACGGGGCTTCAGAGGCTTCAGAGGTGCTCATTAACAGTAATCTCGGACAAGACTCCTCAAGGATTTTCTTAAAGAGGTTTGATTAACAAGATCCCTGTTTCTTCATAGCCCTGAACAGTTTCAAATTCATTTGTAGACACTAAGCTGCCAAAGTTGCTATACATTATGTTGGTCATGGCTCTTCTGACACAGTGACAGAGACCCAATTCAAATGAGCTATGAAAAACTGTGAGTAGGGGATTATTGGTTGAGTTCACTGAAGACTCAAAGGAATTCAGGCATACCTGAATTCAAACAATCATACAAGAATCTCAAACAATCAACAGGACTTGATTTCACTCATCAGTTCTGCGTTAGTAAATGCGGCCTCACTTCTGAGCAGTCTTCTACCAAATGATGCATTCCCAGAAACCCCACAAAACTTGTCCAACCTTTGACACATGGCATGGAATTATCATCTATAAAGTTCATACTCAAGAAGTGAGAGAAGAGAGAGAGAGGAAGAGATACCATGAAAGAGGAAGCCATTATAGATTTGAAGAGAGAATGAACCTAGAGAAATGTCCAGAGACCTACAAGACTGACCCCAACTAACAATTTGAGCAACAGTGGAAAGGCCCTTCCCTGATGATGAGATTGATAACTAACTTATCCACCATCATGGAGCCCTCATCTAGTAGCTGATGGAAACAGAAGCAGACACCCACAGCTAAACACTGAGCCAAACTGGAATCCAGATGCAGAGAGAGAGAGGACAAGATCAGACTACAGAAACACATCGATACAGCTGACCTGAACAAGGAGGAGCTACTGGACCCCAGACTGATAGCTGGGAATCCAGCATGGGACTGACTCAGACCACCCCCCTGAACATGGGTCTCAGTTAGAAGGCCTGGGAAATCTAAGGGACCTTGAACAGTGGAACCAGAATGTATCCCTGGTGCACAAACAGACTTTGGGAGCACATTCCCCATAGAGGGATACTCCCTTAACCTAGAGACAGGAGAGAAGGCCTAGGCCCTACTCCAAATGACAGATTTAGATGACCCCTCCTGAAAGGCATTACCCTACATGTGAAATGGAGGGGAGATGGGAGGAGAGGGTGCTCGGTGGCATGGGAGGATGGAAGAGAGGGAAAGAGGGAGGGAAGAAGGGAGGGAGAGAGAGGGAACTTGGATCAATATGCAAAATAAAAATAAAAAATAAAAAAGCATGCAAATGAACTATCCTATCTTTCCCCCTAAAAAGTCACATTTCAAGTAAGTTTACAATGTTTTGTCATGTTGCATTTCTAACTCTCCTTTGCTACATGTGACCCATAGGCTGGGGGTCCCAGCTTCAAATCCAGAAGAAAGAGAAAATCTTTATAATTACTCCAAGAAAGTGGCCAAGATTGTTCTCATGGTCTCATAACTGAATTTTAAACACCTCAGAAAGTCACCCTTGTTGTGATACTATCATGATTTCAGGGGAGGGAAAACAGCCCCCAGATCTCAATGGGGCATCATTAGAAGAGCATGCCGAGTGCGTGACACATGATGTCTGCTGTGACTTGGGAGAAGTACAGCTTCCAGGGGACTGACAACCACATTCCAGAATGAGAAACTCTGCACAACCACAACATTGGGCTTGCTGCTTATTTGATCGTTTGCTTTCCAAAGTTTCTACTATGTTCACTGACCAAAGACACACGGCATAGAGCACTCCTATTGTGACTGTTCTGCCAGACCATAGAAACTAAGAAGGGAAAGGCTATCTTCTAAGTGTTGTCCTATTTTGTTCACAATGACTATTTGCAGGGTAGCAAATGAACTAAAAATGCATAGACCCCAAGATGGTAATAGAGGATCATAATAGAGGCTTTTGCCAAAGCTTTGGTCCAATGAGGTAGAATACTTTCAAGGACTAATTGTACCTATTAGTGCAATTACAAAGGAAGGAAAGAAGCCACAAGACCCAAAGCAGGGTCCATTTGCCAAGACCAGGAACTCAGGGAAGTCCTGAAGATCAGCTGTAACCTTCCCATTAAAATTTGCACACTGCCTACTCATATGTCCTACCCCACTTCTTGGCCTTATTTTTTTTCTTCATAGTTCTTTTCTTCATTTGCTATAACATTTTATGAACTTATGCTTCCTTTTCATTTATTTGCCCCTGTCAGAATGTTAGTCCATGATAGTAGAAACGTGTATTAATTATTTGTTCACCATATGTCCAATCAACTAGGCAAATATCTAGCTTAATTAGCACCCAAATAAATATTTATTGTATAGGAAGAGAGTGTTCCAGACAGACGCCATAGCATGAGTGAAGAAATTGGAGGGACAAAGTATGAAGAATCCAGGAACTAAAAGAAGCCCAGTGGTACAGGAATACAGAAGGAGGATAGAAAGGAACCATTCCTTCCCCAACTTCCATTTACACTGTGTCAGAACCACCCTAGACATAAAACATACCTATCTGAGAACTCAGTCAAAGGTCATAATGTATCAATAGTCTCCAATCAGTAACAATTTTGTATAAAAATAAAGCCAAAGCCTATTTGTAAATGTATAATTATCTCAGTTATTTCTACAAGCTTACAGATAGTCAATATGTTCCTGCTATGAACTAAACTGTACTCTCAAAAAAAAATTATGCTGAAGCCCTAACTGCCCGAGGAGTGATATTTAGATAGGAGACTTGAAGTAATTATACTTATGTGAAGTCATAAGGATGGGGCATTCACAATGGTATCAGTGCCCTTATAGAGATTAGAAAATGTTCTCCATCCCTCCATTCCTCATCCATCCATCCATCCATCCATCCATCCATCCATCCATCCATCCATTCTCATCACTCTACTGCTCTCCAACTTACCTCTCTGCACATTAGCCTCCTACTTCCATCCAACAGGTTGTTTCCTAAGGGAAATATCTCTCAGAATCACCAGGGCCAATTCTGGACATTATTCCAAAGAAAGAGGTGTCCTTTTCAGAATTCATGTGTATGCTCAGTGAAAAACTCTCGTGTGTGTGTGTGTGTGTGTGTGTGTGTGTGTGTGTGTGTGTGTGTACTTGTGGAGGTCAGCAGGTATGTGGCAATCAGTGACAGTCAGTCCTCTCTTTCTCCAATATAGATCCCAAGGATCAAACTGGAGATGTCAAGCTTAAAAACAAATGGTGACTTTTATAAAAGTGCTGGACTCCTCCTTATCAAGGACCATTTGTCTTTGCTCAAAAGATAGAACTCAGGGGCAAAGCACAAGACCTTATTTGCAAATGACGATTCCTCAGGCACATTTTCTGTTCCCCATGAAACCCACATGCTTCCCAGCCTTTAGTACACATGCTGCTGCCATGGTGAGCCTGTCTGACTCCCCAGGTAAGAAGTAGCCATGCTTCCCATCATTGTTAAATACTTATTATCGGATAAGAGCAGCACAAAGTGCCCTGCTTATGTCATCTCATCCTCAACTTCTTGAAGAAATGACTACTATTACTACCTCTTACACTAATTTGCTAAGGAAGCAGTAGCCAATAACCACAAGCCTGCTATCTTAAATTGTAGTAACTTGTTCTCTCACAGTCTGAAGTCTAAAGTCAATGTGCCAGCTGTTTGGTTCCTGCTGAGGGTTACAGTGAAGAATTAGTGCAGCTCCAGGTATCTGCAGCTCATGAATGTCCATCTCCCCTGTCAGCACATCATCTGTCCTCTGTTAGTGCTGTTCTCTGTGTCTCTGTTTTATAAAGGCACCAGTCATTTTTGGCTTGGGACTTTCTGCTTTAATATTAGCTTGGTCGCTGACAAAGATCCTGTATTAGCTCTTGTTGCTGTGATCAAGTATCTGGCAAGAAACAACTTAAAACAGGGTTTATTCTGGCTTGCAGTTCGAAGGGAAACAGTCTATCATGGAGAGGAAGTCACAGCAGTGGGAACACGAGACAGCTATTCACACTGTCAACAGTCAGAGAGCTGAGTAGAGACAGGAAGTGGAGTATGGTAATTAGTCATCCAGGCTCATCCCCAGAGTCCTCCTGTGAGGCTCCACCTCCTAAAGATTCCAAATATTCGAAGCCAGCCTTGCCAAGTGGGGACTAAGGGTTTAAATGCATGAGTCTATAGGGGACTTTTAACATTCAAGCCACAACAGACCCAATTCCAAATAAAGTCATATTTATAGGTATTGAAGGCTAGAATTCTAACAACTCGAAGGTCAGCAGTTCCCAACCTTGCTAATTCAGTGACCCTTTAATACAGCTCCTCATGTGTGGTGACCACCCCAACCATAAAGTTATTTTCATTGCTAGTTCACAACTGCAATGAATCATAATATAAATATGTGATATGCAGGATATCTGATATGCAACCCCTCTGAGGGGTTGTGATCCATAGACTGAGAGCTATAACATAACACTCAACCTATAACATCTCCCTTTATTTTCTCACAAGTGTGGACTGAGTCTCAAGGAGTTCCTGTAATCTGTCAGGATCGCCCTGTCAATAAGCAGTCTGGATGCTAAGGCCTGGGCTCTTAACACTTTCTCTGCTTTTCCTAATGTCCTTTGCAAAACTCATCTCTCTTTTAGAACACCAAACACGATTTTTTTTCCATTGAGTTTGAGTGTAATTTTTCATCACTGTTCTAGACCACAGCATCCTTAAGAATAGATGTAGATCATATGTATTTCTGTTTCTCTAGATCACCCAACAGGGTTCAGTGTATGCATAGTTCTCAGGTGGACAGAGAGGAACCAAAGTTAGGCTGAAGCTGGCCACTGTTCTCTATAGACAATATCATTTGTGAACCCAGAAAAGCTCAGTGTGAAGAGTTAATAGAAACATTTTCTTTGCTTCTCTGATTCATTCATACATTCTTTCTCTCTATATAATGAGTCCCTCCTAGGAGTGAAGCACAATGCTAAGCAGTAAGTATTCAGAGATAACTCAGACAGAGCCCACACCCTCCCATCTGAGAGCTTATAACCTGGCCGACAAGACAGATGAGTCAATAAATCGTTGTAATACAGATTCACAGTGTGCGCTTATTTCTCAGGTAAACTTGTTCTAGTGTCAGGAATCCTCAGAAAAATAGTGAAACGGGACATTCTAAAATTTGTATGACCTCTTAAGGCAAAGAGATGCCATAGGGTACACCTTAAAACAACTGTACTGTATGAGACCACCACCAGCAAATGCTCCCTCCTGGCCTATGTGCATGCATTTGTGTGCGTGCGTGCATGAATGTGTGTGTGTGTGTGTGTGTGTGTGTGTGTGTGTGTGTGTGTGTGTGTGTGTATATATACCCACCCGCATGTGTGAATTTAAGAAGCTGTCCCTGGAGTTTAGGCTAAGCCACAAAACCCCAATGGGTATTAACTCCAGGCAGACTTGCTGATACAGACTGTGCCACTCATTGGCTGCATGAAGTTAGGTAGATATCTTAGCCTGTGAGTCTTGTTTCCTTATTTCTCCAATGGGATAATGACCTAGTGAACCAGTAAGTATATCAAGTGCTACAGGAATGCAAAGGAAACACGGAAGCAAAAGGTGACCAGGAAATATCACTAAAGGAGACCCTGGGCAAGTCCAACCTGGGTCTGAGTTCCAGCTGTATTTTACAGCTATTTTGGGAAGATCCTACATATCACTAAACGGCAGCTCTTTCCTTGTCCGATGGTGACACAATCACAGAGAGAGGACAGATTTTCAAACACCTGACCCAGCCCCTGGCACATGAGTCATTGTTCCATTACTCCTGTCTACATGAGCTTTTGATTTTCCCTATCACCCTGTTCCCCCACCCATCTTCTTGCCTAGAATTCTTTGATTAGTTCTGACAATTTCTTTATCTTTTTATCAGAGTAAAAAATACATAAAATAAAATTTACAAATTGCATGTATACAACTCAGTGACATGTAGTGCATTCACAACACATTTCTGTAATCCATCACTACCATCTGCCTCTAGAGCATTTCTAATGTTCCAAAATTAAAGTCTGCATCTATGAAATAACCCCTTTCTGCCCCAGCCCAGCCATCAACTACCATTCTGCCTTCTGTTTCTGTAAATCCATCCAGCCAGTATCTTATGTCAGGGAAATTGCACCTTGTTTGTGTTTTTGGTGTTTTTCACTTAGCACAATGTCTTCAAGGTTTATCCCTGTTATAGCAGGCATCTTCAAAGTTTACTCTCTGTCTTTTAAAGCTCAAGTCTATGCTTCCTTCCTTCCTCCACTGCAGGTCACCTTCTCACAAATGAAAATATGAAGACACAATAACAGAGTAGCCAGTGACTGCATAGAAAAGGAACACAGGCTATCCTTCTCCTGGTTGCAAAACTAATGCATATTCCTTCCTAAGGGGCATTTTGGTAACATAGCAAACTCCCTCTGAAGTCCCACATGGTCACCCAAGCTCCATAGGAAAAAATTGTGTTTCGTACAGGAAATGACTTTGTTGGTGCTTCAGCCCATGGGAAAGGGCAGGGCTGAAACAATAGGCAGCTCCTAACCAATGTGTACTCGCAGCAACACAACCGGTAACTCCATACCCATAAATCTACATTGCCCATTGTCTTCTATTTGTCTCTGAACAAATTTCAAATCCAAATTTGAAAACACCCTAGTGCTCTCTCATTTGGAACATAAATCTTTCCTTAATCCCATTCATTTAAAAAAAAAAAAGTGTTGTGGGTTTTAAAGCCACTCCCTCAAGCTGGTAAGCTTGGTCTGGCCTCCCCACACCCCTCAGCGACTCTTGCCCATCACAGGCGAGCTGGCTCAGTTTCTGAAGCTCACTCTGTACTCTGCATAGTGATGGGGCGCCACTCCTTTGCTGTACCCCAGGAACTACTATTAAAAAGGCCATGCAACAATGTACATGACAGTAGAAGACTAAAAACAACCAAAAACGTCTAGCACAAAGAAAGCACTCAAATGAATGGCAGCACATGCACAGACGACATAGGAGGACGTTATTAAAATTAGAGTGAAAGGCAAAAGGCATAGAAAGGTGTTCAGAGTGTGTGTGTGTGTGTGTGTGTGTGTGTGTGCTGTGTGTGTGTCATGTGTGTGCCATGTGTGTGCCATGTGTGTGAATGTGTGGATGTGTGGATGTGTGGATGTGTACTGTGTGTGTGTGAATGTGTGTATGTGTATGTAAATGAATGTGTGTGTGAATGTATGTGAGTGTGTGTATCATGTGTGTGAGTGTGTGTGTATGTGTGTGAATGTGTGGATGTGTGGATGTTACTGTGTGTGTGTGTGAATGTGTGTATGTGTATGAATGTGTGTGTGAATGTGTGTGAGTGTGTGTCATGTGTGTGAATATGTGTGTGAGTGTGTGTGAGTGTGTGTGTCATGTGTGTGAATATGTGTGTGAGTGTGTGTGTATGTGTATGAATGTGTGTTTGTGTTGGCATGTACTGTGTGTGTAAATGTGTGTATGTGTATGAATGTGTATGAATGTATGTGTGTGAGTGTGTGTAAATGTGTGTGCCAGGTGTGGGCCATGTGTGTGAATGTGGGAATGTGTACTGTGTGTGTGTGAATGTGTGTATGTGTATGAATGTATGTGAGTGTATGTATGTGTGTGTGCCATGTGTGTGAATGTATGTGAGTGTGTGTATGTGTGTGCCATGTGTGTGAATGTGTGTATGTGTGGGTGTGTACTGTTTGTGTAAATGTGTGTATGTGTATGAATGTGTGTGTATGTGTGTGAGTGTGTGTGTGCCATGTGTGTGAATGTGTGTGTGTGTGTGTGTGTGTGTGTGTGTGTGTGTGTGATGCGTATGTGTCCCTGTATGTATGCATGGGAACATGTACATGTGTATACGTGTAGTGGCCAGAGGGGTTGATGTCAACTGTCTTCCTTAATCCCTCCTCACTTTATTTCTGTATTTATTTTTTTTTTAAACATGACCCATTGTATGACCCTGGCAAGCTAGCTTGGAACTAGATAGAAACACACGGGCTGACCTTGAACTTACAGAGATCAGCTTGCCATTGCCTTCCTAGTGTTGGGATTAAAGGTGTGAGCCACCACCACTAGGGTCATTGCGTTTCTTTCCTTATTTTTAACTGTATTCACTAATTCTGTGAGATTGGCTGGCCAGCAACCTCTGCCTCCTTTCTCTTCCTCTCCACTGCTGTGGTTACAGATGCACTTTGGTCTGGGCTTCCTAGCAGCACCTTTAATCCTAGCACTTCAGAGGCAGAGGCAGGTGGATCTATGAGTTTGAGGCCAGCCTAGTCCTAGTTCCAGGACAGCCAGGGCTGTTTAGAGAGATCCTGTTTCAAAATAAATAAATAAATAAAATAAACAATGTGTTTTAGGACTGCAATCTCAATGGCTTCAGCTAACTTTTGGTCTGTATTGTCTACACTGGTAAGTATTTATTTATATATTAGATTCTTAACAGTGCCATAACAATTATCACAGATTTGTTGGTTACGATAGATATTTATTGTCTCACTGTCTGGATGCCAAAGAGTATAAATGAAGCTCTCTGTGTGGCCATCCCCTCTCTGAGGACCTGAAGGAGATTCTTTTCATGGCCTCATTTAATTGGTAGTTTTGCACTGCAATTCTCACTTCACCTTCTCCTTTGTGCATCTCTAAACTTCTTCTGCTCTTCCCCTCCTCCCCCCACCATCAGATAACTCAGGATAATCTCTGCCTTCTCAAGATCTTTTTAGAGGCATCACTCATTGTGGACCATCCAATGATTACAATTCAGGCCTCTTTAGGGAAGTATATTTTAGCCTACTACACTCAGTAATCAATTTAAAAAAAAAAAAGTCTTAGATTTTCCTCATTACTCATGGCTTTGTGCATTATTTTAGCTCCAATGCCCAGTACCTCGTTCCTGTCAGACCCAAATAAATATTTGTTGGAGAGATAAACAAACTCCCTGGAGAAAGCATGTGTTCATTCAAGAAAATGATGGTGACTTCTCTTCCTTTCTAATTTTTAATTTGCTGGTTTTGTTGCTGATTTCAGATATTATTAAAAGGCATTTCTCTGTGTTTTTTTTTCTACCCTTACTCTAATAGTCATCCCCATAAAGCTAGGAAGCTAAAACCTTCCTACAGTGCAATGGTGTAGAGTAGAAACAGACCCTAATTTCCTGTGTCCACCCGGAGGCCAAATGAGTGAAGAATTCCCACTCATGTCCTCTGTTCTACTCTGTAGCCCCTATGCTCACCCCAAAAGCAATGTGAAAGTCATGACTTTAAGAAGGGCTCTCTCTGTTATTTTATCCTCCCTCTTTTGGCTTGTGAAACATGGCTAAGACACACCCGGAGGCTGGGCATCCAAGAGTGAGCTGCATTACCTGGACTCCAGCCTAGAAGTCCTCACATGAAACACACCACTTAATCCCATTTGAGTTAACGACATTCATCCTCCCCAGTGGCCAGTTTAGAGGGCTAAGGCATGCACACACAAATAAATGCATGTATGGCAACATTGATTGTGCTGTTGATTGTGGTCTTGGGACCCTTCCCAACACAGGTGCTCAATTAGGCCTGTGAGAGAATGCCCCTTTTCCATTCTTCATTTAGCCCATGGCAGGGGCTGTCTGACAGCATAGAAATGCACTGAGCTCCTAATGTATGTAGCAGGTTACAATCCTGGAACAGACTCAAGAAAGGTGTAAAAAAAAAAAAAAAAAAAAAAAAAGGCACAAGACAAAGCCAGGAAGCCTGGATAAGGGCTCCAAATAGTGATACAGTCAATATAATGATTGGCCGCCCAATTCCTGAAGTTCACCCTCTATGGACGAGTCTAAGAAGCTATCCCACTGGGTCCCTTGTACAAATACACAGGAACTTTGGACATGGGATCTCTTGTGGGTGAGTATAACCCACAAGTACAGAGTTGAACAAGTCAAAAACTCCCTTGTGAACACTGAATAAAGGCAATATTTACTGAGTTGTACTCACCTTCCTATGATGCTCAGCTTGGGAGGCAGAGCTCAAGTTAGATTTTTGCTTCTACTCCTACCTGTGACTAGAAATTTGCAACCCAGGTATGGATCCAGGAATGAAGAAAGCAAACAGGGTACCATATCTGGCATAGACCTTTCCAGCAATGACTAGACCACATATCAATTCCCCAATAGCCTGGAGATGGTGAATATGCAAAGAAATATATAAGTAGACAAGTGTTCAGTAGTGGGAAACACTGTAAGAAGACTAAAGTAAAATAAGGATGCTGAGCATAAAGGAAGTGACGATACTGTGTGGTCCCAGGAGTACCAAGCGCTTGGGGTTGAGCCACATGGTCACCTTGACAGGAGGGTGACCAAGAATGGCCACCCTGTGAAAGAAAGAAAGAGGAATAGATATGAGATATTTACATCACAATGAGAGAAGTCACCATCATCTACGGCTGGCTTCACACAAGGGCTTCGGGGAACGTACATGAAAGACGACTTACTAGCGCCATGCCTGAGAAACTAGAGATGAGAGGATGTGATGAGTTCTGCCCACCATGCTAAGCCTGCCACAGGTGGGTGGTGTGGGGAACACACTGGTGGAAGAGGCACAGTCCCTGGTCTTGATGACAGTCCCTCTCGGGATTTCCCACTGTGGAGCTGGTTAAAGTCCTAACGAGCCGGCCTATGCTCATTGATGACGCTAGAAAAAGCTGCCCAGAGAAATGTAGGAAGTGCTGGGCAAAAGAAACCGGTTCCTTCTCTGGAAGACCTCTCGGGTGTTTTAATAAGCAAATACGCTTTGTGAGTGCCAAGCAGAGAATATGAACGGCAGTTTCTACTCACTCAGTTGCCCAAGGAAAGTTTTCTTTGAACAGTAGCTGGGGTGGTTGCTCCCTGAGTGGGGAGCGGGTGAGTAATGTAGGCAAATGACCAAACAGCCAGAACAGAATGCAGAGTTAAACAAAGATGAGAAAGGGACAGAGCTGGCTGAGAAAGAGAGCCCCGTGGAGCATTCCAAAGGAGAGCAGAGCTCCACACCCGCCCAAGCCCCAGCTGCCACAGAGCAGGCCTGCCTATGGCTGTCCCCAAACGCCTGGCTTCACCCAAGCTCCAGTAGTAACCTATGAGTCAGCCTCCCTCAGGGCCAAGTTTAGCGCTGACTGTCTGGCTAAAGTGGTTGTCTGACCTCCCTAAGCCTCCACTTACCCTTCTATAAAATGGGGATGAAAATATTGCCCTCCCTCTCTAGGTGGCACGAGGCTGGATAATTACTATTTGGTAGGGTGCTGAGGTGCTGACGAGCTCTGTCTGACACATTTCTCCTCTGCTCCTGGGGACGCCAATCCTCACCTCCCTGGGAGACCACAGGCCTGTCACAGGTAGCATGCTCAGGCCTCAGTAACGTGGACCAGGGAGCAGGCCTCTCTCTAGGGTTCGGTCTCTCGCTTATGAAGCTCCAGTGAGAGCCAGAGTCTTGCCTAACCCTCTTGCTGACAGCTGGCCATTGTGGAGGTGGAGGAGCCAGCTGCAAGCTGCCATTCCAGGACCCTGCCACACCTGGGAGGCTGCTTAGGGCCGGGACACCCAGAGGAGGTGCCACCTGCCTGGAAGCAGTCATGCAGTGTCCTTCTCGCTGAGGAGGAGGGGCCCTTGCCCATCCAGCCAGGGCCTTCACAGGGCAGGGAGATGACATCAGAGGACCTGAGTCCAGTCCAGCC
Organism: Cricetiscus sungorus; assembly: GCA_030556225.1. NCBI lineage: Eukaryota > Metazoa > Chordata > Mammalia > Rodentia > Cricetidae > Cricetiscus > Cricetiscus sungorus. The sequence goes on from JANBXA010000372.1 coordinate 40,701,550, forward strand.
TGGCGGGACAAATGAACTGAGGTAAGTACTGTGTGTGGGTCTGAATATTCTGAGAGAGGAGGGGACCTTGAGAGACTGTCATTCAGTGAACACAGCTAGATTTGTCCCATTCCTTCCCTGGGGGGGAGGAGAAGGGTACCCCCCCAGCAGATGCTCAGGAAACTCAGTGGTTCTTCCACATACAACTGAGTCCATCAGTCCATGGCCAGCCCTAAAGGTTTCGCCCCTCCTCAGAGAGTATGTATGATGGTCTTTTCTGGGGACTTTTCTCCATCCAGCCTAACAGGAGGGTTCATTTGACTGACCTCACCAGGATGGGGACCAGTATGGGGTTAGCAAAGATGTACATGACAGGATATGCTTGTAATTGGGCTAGAGTCCCTTGGAGGCAGCTCTGCCAGTGGTTCAAAAATGAAAGGATGGGAAAAGAATCTCTCCTGGGACTCATGTGACCTTGAAATGTGGACACACTCAGGTGCAGAATGGGATTCAAGTGCTGTGCTCTGCCCTGCCATGGGCAGGAAGCAGCTCATGCCCACACGGTTGGCGTTTTGCTGTGGTCCAGTGTGTCTGTGGATGCATGCTTTTGCACACGTTGTTTCTTTGCATAGGTGTGCCTCCTGCTTGGTCCCAGAGCATCCGCTTAGAGGGTGAGCCTGTGTTCCCTTCCTTGACTAAGTCAGTGCTGTAAAATGCCTATGATGGAGCAGGGACCTAAAAGGGTATCAATCCAAACCTTCAGGACCTTGCTATGTAGATCATTTTAAAAAACAAGATCTCTTCATTCCTGAAAACATAAGGGACAGAGAAGGGAGCTAGTGAGGGAAGGACACAGGCCTTGTTTAAACCAGTGGCTGTCTTTGGCCATAGCGTGCTACCAAGTGACTTGTCACTGTCAGAGGAGCCATGTGAAGAATCTCCGGCATGTCGTTAACCTCGTTCCAACATGTAATTAGCCCAAAAGGCCTCCTCACGGCCTCCATTCAGCATTACATCATAAAGAATTAGATATTTTACTGTGCAGAGGACACCGTGAAGACTTGAAAGAGTTAATTATGGCTCACTGGAGTCTGTCCCCAAGATCCCAAGACCCAGACATTAAGCTGTTTATTTTCAAATGTCAATAGTCAAGCCAAATGTGAGGCAGCTTCCTCCATGGAATATCTGAGGTTGTCACTGGCCTACGGGAGCAAGCTGGAGGAAGTAACTTGACTGCCCTTCCTTCTGGTGGGGGCTGTGGTCTTTTCAGCCTTTTCAGGAATCTTAACTACACAGCTCTGGGGGAGAAAGAAAGAAAGAAAGAAAGAAAGAAAGAAAGAAAGAAAGAAAGAAAGAAAGAAAGAAAGAAGGAAAGAAAGAAAGAAAGAGAAAAAGAAAGACAGAAAGAGAGAGGGGAGGGAGGGAAGTAGGGAGAGAAAGACAGAGAGAGAGGGGGGGGGGAATTCTACTTGCCCCTCTTGGTTCCATGGAGTGAATCCACCTAGAGGCATTTATAATCTCTGAGCTAGAGAGCCAGCAGTGTGGCCAGAGTTCAAAGTGAGTTCAGCTCTAATCTGGATGTGACCATCTGAGCCAATCTAACCATGCAGGCTCTGAGGACATTATTATCACTCAGGTGTAATTACAGATAAAATAGTTTTATTAATCAGCTTCCTAAGGGGATCACATTTATCTGATGGCTGGTGTGTGTAATGTAAGTGCAGGGAGGGACAGAAGTCTATGCAGGAATGCCTATGTGTGGAGGATGCAAGGTGTCTGGGACAACAGATACAGGAGAGAGTGTGACTGGAGCTATGTCTAGGCACACGTGGGCCTCAATGAGAAGAATTAGTGTATACATGGGAGCATAAAGGTGAATGCATATATTTGTTCGGGTCAGTACAGCTGGGCTTGAAATCATGCCTGCTTTTGCATTACACCTTGTGGTGGTCATGACACTTTCTCCCTCTCAACTAAAGAAAACATCCATATTTGTACAGAGCTAGGGTTACAGGGCCCCCAATTTGTAAATTGCACCTAGGGGTGGCCTCTTTGGCCTCAAACTGCCAGGCATCTTTTTAGATCTTATCTCCAGACCAATCTTGGCTTGTCTTAAGTGTCCATCACCTTAAACCAGTTTGCCAGTTCTGAGGTATCCTGCAAGGCTGGAGCTCCTCCCGAGCACCTCCTGACCACTGTTCAACCCCACTCTGCTCTGAGCAGAAGGAGGGAAGATGTGAGCTTTGTGGGCTCAGGTCCTGAAGCTATCTCAATTAGTCTGCCAATCTGTCTTAACCTTAGTTAAGCCTCAGTGGTACAGCATGGGGTGGGTAACACTCCCCAGGCTAGTTTTTTGCCAACAGTGAGCAACTGCCCAGGGACTCTGGAATATGGACGGAGCCAGGCCAGTCAATTCTGCCCTTCTTTCCCTGTCCACTCAAAATACTGGGTGCCTGGGCCAGTTTTCCCAACACACAGCCAGTATCTCCTGGCCAATTGTACAGCTCATCACTTAATTTAGCTGGAATGCTTGACTTCAATTATCCCCCCACCCAACTCAGAGGTCCTTGTGCAAAATCTGCCCTCTGGCTTGCACATTGCCCAAAGTGACAGCTGTAACCGGAGGTGGACACAGCCTGAGAACCATAAAGCTGAATTGCTATTACCTATAGAGACAGGTGGCTTCCATGCTCCCATGGACAGGTGCAGAAAGGTGAGCTCTCAGGAGTAACACCGATGGGGACTGCCAAAAAGATGTGATAGCTGGAAATGGTGTGGCCAAATGGCAAATCTTCTGGATACTCTGTAGTGACCTGTTGGGATTTGTGGACTTTCTGCATTCCCAAAAGGGCACATTGGAGACCAGAAGTGGGAAAACAGATACTTCATGAAACTCCTGCTCTGGCTAAGTTGAATAAGAACCACTGCCAAATGCTGTCTACCCACATGCAAAATGTACATATGTGTGCTATTCCACCTGATCCAGTGGACATCCACTAGCGTTTCCATTGTGCTGATTACCAAACCCAGGGCTAGCTAAGCTTAAAAATAACTTACTACAATAATAATCTGCTGAGTACTTAGTATGTGTTGGGGACTGAGCTAAGTACTTCTTACACTACAGTATGTCATTCAATTGTAATTTTTTTTAGATTCATTTTTATCTATATGAGTGTTATGTCTGCATGTTTGTATGTACACAACACATGTGACTCATGCCATGAAGGTCAGAAGAGGGCATCAGATCCTCTGGAACTGGAGTTACAGACAGTTGTGAGACACTATGCAGGTTCTGGGAACTGAACCCAGGCCCTCTGCAAGAGCTGTGAGTGCCCTTCTGAGCCATCTCCTCCAGCACCCATTTTATCCAATTGTCATCAAAACTCTATGAAATAGCCGTACCTTGTCAGATGAGGGAACTGAGGTGCAAAGAGACAAAAGTTTAGCTGCCAAGTTGGTAAAGCTCAGATCTGAACCTGCAACTCTTAGACTCAAAGCCTAGGGTTCCTTCTACGCCTGGTCTTTCCTTAGCTGCCTTCTCATCTGGCTTCTGCTCTTAGCAAGGCCATGGCTACCTGTTTAAGCACCACTTCTCCCGAGAATGATCAAGCCTGTCTATATCTCCCTGATTTGGAAATGAAACCAAAGCCTACCACCTACCCACTTGCTTTCACTCATTGAGAGGAAATTAAAATGTGGTTCTTAAGAAGGGATGCAGGTGAGGGTAAGTAAGGTATGGGCCTCTGAGGGTGTCTGTCTCCGCCTGATTTCTCAGAGAAAGCATCCAAAGATGTGGAGCCTGGGCACCCGGGGCTAGCCCTACTCCTAACGAGGTCTCCTGGGATTATGGGTTCAAAATACAAACATGTCCGTGTTGATGGGAACCAGTCTGGTGAAGCCAGTCTTATTCTCAGAGTTAAGGGCCCCCAGGTTTATCAGAAACAGGAACCCTCAGCCTCCACTCAGGACATTCTGACAAACTGATAACAAGATGCCAGAAAACTTTAGAATAGCTTTGTAAAACAGCACAATGCCTGCTTTCTTGTACAAGTCTGTGCTCCCCGCTCAGACCCTAAACGGAGCCAACTTTAGGAAATTTCAGGGTATAATTCAGATCTTTGAACTCTATGTGTTTATTCATTCATTCATTTAAGACCGGATCTCACACTGGAGGCCAGGCTGACCTCAAAGTGGTGCTCCTCTGGCCTCGGCCTCTACTGCTGGGATTACAGGCTTGTGCCTTCCTGTCTGATGAGACCTTTGAACATTTTAATGGCAAATGTTTACAACTGTGGAAAACAAAAGAGATCGGTGGAGGGAAAATATTATTTAAAAGTTGGTTTAAAAAACAAAAACAAGACGGAATAACAGCCTCCGTAATGAGCACCAGAAAATGGTGCGCAGAGAAGCCACGGGAGTGAGAACAGAATCCATGATGCACGAAGTACACATTCAGTCTTAATGATTTCCTTATAAAAAATAGTTATCCAGACCCTGTCTATTGTATAATAATATTAAGGAAGCCCCAAAGATGGGCTTCTCTACAGCTGCTGCAGTGCAGTCTTGGGGATGGACACCTGATTGACAGCTCTCTGTATGTACCAGAATGTCCAGTTCCATTGCAGGGAAGAGATAAACTATGAACCCTTAATGCCCAAGTGCCATTCTTTCCAGGAAAAAAAAATACAGATAAAAGTACCACCTGACTTAGATCTTCATCTGCAGCGTGGCTGTTAATGTTCTTTTCAGATAAGATGCAACAAATGCCACGTGTAGAGCACTAGTCTTTGAAAGCAGGAGGCTGTCCTAGGGATTCCAACTCTTACTCCCAACATTTATAAAATTCAACTTAGTAGAACTCTCATTCTCCAAATAAAATAAACTTTGAAAGGAAAAAGAAAAAAGAGAGAGAGGGCATTGTGACCCACCCATGCTGCCTTGCAGATGTTTGCCCCTAAAGAGTGACAAAGTCTGAGGCTCTTCGATACTGAGGTCTTCTTGAATTGGAAAGACATCCCCCCTTTTTTTCTCTTTTTGTTCACAGAGGTGCATGGCTGCCTGTGACAGTGACCTGGAGCCAACAATCTGTGCCCAGGAAGTGCCAGGGTTAGCCATGCCCACTCCCCTCCTTTGCACCCACACCTCTGGTGAAAACAAGACAGCCCCTACTCCCCCACTCTCCCCACCCCCACCCCCACCCCCACTTAAGCACAGTGCTCTGCAGCCTGAGCTCTGACTTCTTTCAGAAGAAACCTTGGTTCTGCTGTTTAAGTCAGTGACCTAGCACAAATCACATAAACTCCATGAACCTCAGTTTCCTCTTCCATAAAATGGATATAATAACAGCCCCACTCCTACGATGGCGAAGTCTGGGGTACACTAACCATCCATTTTAGCAAGTCATTGCAGTCCTTCATTGTCCAGTTGGAATATCAAATCCCACTGAGCTCCCCCTTCACTCACCCTAATTCAAAAATAACTACAAAATTATATAGTACCCTCAATTGTTCCCCTGCGTGGTCACAGATGATGTCTTTTTCCCTGATGCCATAACTAGGTCTTACTCATTTTTATATTCCCTTTTTATAAATATATACTGATGTATTACATTTGTTGGGTTTTTATGACTGCTGTAACTACCAAATCCTGACATTAATGATTCTGAAATCCAGATAAACTTTGTAACTTAGCTGCATGTTTAACACAGTGTTCAGATCCTGAGATTATTTTTTAAATTGATGGGCATCACTGAAACACATACTCAGTAACATCTTTTAAAAGGGTTATTTTTTTTTTTGAATTAACATGATTAGCAGGTTTCCTTTGGGCATTTTCACTCATACTCAGATTTGGCTGCTCCAGCCCTGACTCTGTTGCTCTCCCCCTACCCCTTTCCCTGGTCCCCATCCCCAAACACAGCCCAGGCCCTCCCATTCCCAGCATTCCCTTGACCACTTTCATATCAATTATTCCTCTCTGCACCTCTCCCTTAAAGCCACTGTTTTTTCTCCTTTCATGGATCCCTTTCTGTTTCCTGGTCTCTATCTATACTCACACATACATACATACATACATACATACATACATACATACATACATACATACATACATACAGAAACTAAAAGCTAACGGGCTGAAAAGACGGTTCAGCACTTAAGAACATTGGATAGTCTTCAAAAGGACCGAGTATCGATTCCCAGCACCCACACTATGGCTCACAACCATCTAAGACTCCAATTCCAGGAGTTCCAACACCCTCTCCTAACCCCTGTGGGCACAAGAAAGGCATTCAAGTGATACAGGAGCACACATTCAGGCAAAATATTCATGCACATAAAAATAATAAATAAATTAAAAACTTGTCATTTAAAGCTAAGATCCACACAAGAGAGAATATACATACAGTATTTGTCTTTCTGATCCTTGGTTACTTTAATAGATATTTTCCAGTTTCATCCATTTTCATGAAAATTTTATAATTCATTTTTCTTCACAGTTAAATAAAATTCCATCTATACAACTTTTCATTATCTATTCATCTGTTGATGGACAGCTAGGCTGTAGCATTCCTTCTCAGGAGTATCTTCAAAAAAAAAAAGTTTTGGCTAATTAATAAAGGCAGATCTACACAGACCCAACTACTAATTTCCCCCCAGAAGTCCCCTCTCCTACTCACACACCCTTCCTTCCTCTTGACCACAGACACACCTTTGCATGATGACTGCAGGAGTGGAAATTTCAGTATAGAACTAGAGGCCTATAGTTCGCAGGCTGCGTGTGTGGTCCTTCCCCCTTCACCAATGAGGAAACAGGTTCAGAAGGTGATGTTTTTGCAGCAAGCCCAGTATCAGGGTCCCTTAGGGAAGATGAATCTCTAATGAATGTGATTATCTATTGATATTCTTTGCCAAGATCCTTCCCAGATCAACTGAGCTCATTGGACAGGCCTGGTCACCACCAAGGCTACCAACAGCAGCACTAGTAGTCCCCATACCCAATTGGCAACAGCAAGTACTGGCCACAGGGTCACCTCTGACAACACTCACAGAAAGCAAACCTCATGCCTGCCAGGATGTTGATACTCAATAGGAAAAGAACTACAAAACACTCTGTCTTCAAGAACCCTTCCTTGGAGAAGGATTCCCTGGCTGAACCTCTCAGATATATGCCTTTGCACAGCCATTATGACTTCAGATTTACCAGCCTGCCCCTGATCAAGAAATCTGCAATGGTTTGGCTTCCAATACCTCTACTGACAAAGGGAAAAGACATTCTTGCAGTGAGGCAACTGTTTCACAAACATTGATGTAATTAAACCCTTGTGAATAGGAGATCAGTATTTCCACAGTTTTAACAAAATCCAATTGTACTGTGGATGTAACCCAATTGGTAGAGCATTCAAGTAGCAGTATGAAGCTCTGGATTTCATCCCCATCACTGCATAAATAAATCAGAGTGGCATGACCCTGTAATCCCAGCACCCAGAAGGTAAAGGAGAGGGTCTTGTGTCCATGGTCATCTTTGGCTACAGACTGAGTTCAAAATCATCCTTGGTTGCCTGAGGTTGTTTTTCAAAATCAAAAGAAAAAATAACAAGCACAGCCAAGAAAGAAGGACGTATGAATGGCCAAAGATGGGAGAAGATATCCAAAGAGGAATTAAAGGGAAAAGGGAAATCTCAGACCTTGCAATAAATACACAATTTGTTTAAATGCCTGTATGTGCTTAAGTCCATGCTGAGAACTTTAGAGACCAGCAGATTCCCAGCCTATATACTTGCTGTCAAGCATCATATCTGAGTACATCTCAACTCAGAGTTGTCCTGCCAGGATTACCATAACATCACAAGCCAGGGAATGACTGCATGAGAGCATCAATGAGGTCGTTCCCCACTACCATCTAGCCACTCTTTCTTGGTTGTGCTTTGGGAGTAATGAGTCTTTGTATATTTTCAGCACTGGAGATATCATGGAACTCAAACACTGGCAAAAACAGTGGTTGGCCACAGTGTTATAGAGATGAACAATACAGTAATAACTATTACAGAACTTGAGTTTTGTTTTGAGACAGGGTTTTGCTATATAGCCCTTACTGTCCTGGAACTTTCTATATAGGCTAGGCTGGCTTTGAATTTAGAGACCTACCTGCATCTGTCTCCCAAGTATTGGGATTAAAGGTGTGTGCCACCATGCCTGACTTAAATTTGTGCATGCATTCCCGAGGTCAAAACCTGAGAAGTGTTCTATCAGCTATGTGGTATTAGGCAAGTTGCCTGAACTCTCTATACCTGTTTCCTCATCAGTAAATTTTAGGTAATGATGAGACATCCCTCATAGGAATGATATAATTATCAAATGACTTAATACACACAGCATGCTTAGTCTGTTCCTAGCACCTAGGAAATGCACCCAGTAAAGGACAGCTGTTAGGACTATTCATTATCCTTCTTGGTACGGCACACTCAAAGGTCAGGGGTCTCAATCAACATCTGTATTTGTGTCCATCCTAATGAGACCTACCATGTATCAGCAATCACAGTAAATGCCTCACAGATGAAGAAATGCACCCATGAAGTTGATGCCTCATCAAATAGCTCCCAGGTGCCAGGTGCCAGGTGCCAGGAATTTGTTATCAGATACATCCACTAACACCCCTCCAAAAATCCACCAAAACACATTCTGACATTGACTAGTTGAAACAATAGCGCATAGGAAAATAAACATTCTCCTCAGTGTCTGTGCTGGAAATAAAGCCAGAACAGTGGAGACTGACCCCACAGCCTGAGCGTTCGCCTGCCTACTAAAGCTCTCTCCTAATTCTCTACGACTGCCACAGCTGTTTTCAGTTCACTTTTGCTTTCAATCTGCGCTGCCTGGGTGGGTCTAGGCGCCAGTGAAGGTTGTGTGTGGGGCAGGGGGCAGGGGTGGGAAATAACAGTTCCAGTGTCTGCTTGAATGAATACAGTGAAGGCTTGGATGGGACCTTCTGGCTTCATATTAGATGGCATGTCCTTTAACTCACTTGATTCTGTGGTGCATGCGCACGTGCGTGTATGCGTGCCTGCACACACGTCAGTTGTCTTCTTGAACCCAAGGCCCACCCCCAAGGCTGCACATTCAGTGAAGCACACAAAAGAGTTTCTACTCCACACTAAGAAAGGAGCTGCACTGGCAATGACCAGAAGATGTAAAGATCCTGAGCCATAGAGAGGGAGACATCTAAAGAGGCCAGTGCCCAGGCCAGAGTCAGAGAGTGAGGCCAAGATGAGATCCTGTTTCTCTAGTGTGGTTTTCATTGGGCAAGCTGCAGTTCAACCCAGAGCTGGCCCCAGCCCAGTTGGGTGACCCCCAGCAAGTCCCAGCACCTCTGTTTCCTTATCTTAAAAATAATATAATGGTAACCATCTCTTAGGGTTACTGTAAAAAAAATAATAATAAAAACCAAGGTAAGACAGGTGAGTCATCCCAGTATACTTGGCATATGAGAGATGCTGTTTAGGAATATGATTCCTTCCTCTCTTACCCAAACATCAGCCCCAGGAGCACCCAGAACCATCGGAACCTGAGGGCTGGACTCTGGAGGCAAACAGCTGGAACAGCACAATGCTTGCTCTGCCTCTGCTACTGCAAACTGTATGACCATAGGCTTCATCTACATCCTCTGAAAAAGAGAGATGCTACATAGCTCCCTGATTGAAGGTCTGCACAAAGTGTAATTAATGAAATATAGCAGATCATGCTCACTGGAATGCACAGTTGCTTGCAGGGAGGGGGGTTGCTTTTCAGACTAGCCTGCCTGAGAGGTCTCTTTCCAAAGTCACCTCTCTCTCTCTCTCTCTCTCTCTCTCTCTCTCTCTCTCTCTCTCTCTCTCTCTCTCTCTCTCTCTCTCTCTCTCGTGTGTGTGTGTGTGTGTGTGTGTGTGTGTGTGTGTGTGTGTGTGTGTGTGTGTGTCTGTCTGTCTGTCTGTCTGTCTGTCTGTCTGTCTGTCTGCCTCTGTCTCTCTTCAAGAGCCTGTCCTGGAACTCGCTCTGTAGTCCAGGCTGGCCTTGAACTCACAGAGATACACCTGCCTCTGCCTCTGCCTCTGCCTCTGCCTCTGCCTCTGCCTCTGCCTCTGCCTCTGCCTCTGCCTCTGCCTCTGCCTCTGCCTCTGCCTCTGCCTCTGCCTCCCTAGTGCTAGTACTAAAGGCATGTGCCACCAACGCCTGGCCAGAGTCACTTCTCTTAGCTATTCTGATACAGTGATACAGTGAATGACACTTTGGGGACCTGAAAGGCAGAAAGAATCCTAAATAACCTCAGCCCTTTCTCTCCCATCTGGCCCTCACCCCTGTCTCTTGACCCTTCCTACTTCTGCATCCCACCTTCACTGCCATTCATCATGTAGCTTTTAAAGTTTAGTGTTTCAGATCATCCAAATATCCATTCTAATCAAATTTAGATAAAATGTGATGTTTATACTTAGAGTGCAATTTCTCATTTGTTTATATCAATCTTCCCCTTTTAACTACTGGTCAAGAAGCCTGTAATTTCCCACACAGTCACCAGAGATGCCACCTTATACACCCAGGTGTATGCCACCTTAAACACCTTAGACAAACCAGGGGAGATGCCACACACATCTGCTGCTAGATTACTTTCCACTCTCAAACAACTGAGATCATAGAAAAAATGCAAATTTCTCCAAAAGCTTCTTTTCAAAAAAAAAAAAAATAGAATAGCATAGTTTGCTAGGATCCCCCTCCCCCCCCCTCCCCGGGAAGGCTGCATGTGTGTGGCTCAGAAACCAATAGCAAAATAGGACAAAACTCAGCATAAAAGAAAATAGCACAGGACTATAGGAGACTTCCAGAAAACAGGCTTAAACAGGAGAATTCACAGATGTTAAAACTTGAAGGGGTATCTGAACTCAGCTACTTGCAAGTTCTGCTCATGTGCAGATTCTTTTGTTCAGATGAAATCTTACCAGATTTAGAGAGAATCTTTAAGATTCTTGAATCCCAAGAGGAAGTATTAGACTTCCATGTTCTCTTCCACACTCTGGCCCTTCAAACAGGACAGTTTCTAAACTACTGCCCTAGGGGCTGGGGAGATGGCTCTGTGGATAAAGGACTTGACTCCCAAGCAGGAGAACTTGAGTTCAATGGATCTCTAGAACCCATACTTTAAAAAAAAAAAATCCAAGTACAGCAGCACATACCGGCAATCCTAGGACTGGGGGAGCAGAGACAGGAACATCCTGGGAGGTTTGGACCCAGCTAGTGTGCTGAATCAGTGAACCCGTGATAGACTATCTCAAGAGTAACCAGGAGGCTGGAGAGATGGCTCAAAGTTAAGAGAATTTGCTGCTCTTGCAGAGGTCCTGAGTTAGATTCCCAGCACCCACATGGCCATTCACAATATCTGTGATTCAAGTTCTGTTCCAAGAGATCTGACACCTTCTGCTGGCTTCCCCAAGTACCAGACACACATGCAGTAACACATACATACGTGTAGGCAAGCAAAACATTCATATACATAAAATAAAAATAAAATTTTGAAAAAGTAAAATAAAGTAAGATTAAGGGTGATTCAGAAAGACACAAATGTTGACCTCTGCTCTACAGAGGCACACACACACACACACACACACACACACACACACACACACAGAGTCACACAAATGCACATATACCACAATTGTAAAGAAATCAAAACACTTTTTGAGACAGTCTCACTGCATGTGTAGCCCTGATTGACCTAAAACTCACTCTGTAGACCAGCCTGGCCTTGAACTTACAGATATCTGCCAGCTTTTGTCTGGCTGGGATTAAAGGCATCACCATGTCCAGAAAAATGATTTTTCAATAACTATCTTAATCCTATTTTTCTCCTATTACTATTGGGAGAATTGGGACTCAGAAAAGCTGGCTGTCTTGTCTAAGGTCACACAGCTAAGTCAGTGTCCTCAGAAGCTCACTTATCTTTCTCCAACTATTTTTCCATGGTGACACATGACTTCTCGGATGAACTGCCTTTTGTTTCTTCACACCACTCGTGTGTTTGGATTTGAGTGCCCATGCCCAGCGTTCCCAAGAAAACCTAACAAACCAGTCTCTGCTTTCACCTTCAAGCTCCGAGTCCGAAGTTTGGGCATGTTGGTGCCTCGGCTGCATGAGATTGCAGGAAGAATGGTACGCATGATAGAGGGTTACAAATACTCCTCCCAGAGGACCTCATATGTCACCATTCAGATTAAAGGGATGTCCTAAAGCAGGGGAAGTTCTCAATGAGACAGCTGAGAGTTTGCAAACAAAGAACCCTGGTGGATCTGGACACTTGGTCCCTTCCTATCTCCATCTGTAAAGCAGAGGAGACTGGAAAAAGGAGAAAACTATCACCGGGCTCCAGTATTCAAACCGGATGCCCTCTGGCAGAGTGAAAAGGCCAGTAATGGTGCTGCCCACTGGCTCTCCCCCTGCCCCCTGGCTGGAAGGTCACCATCAGGATCAATGAAAGGAAGGGAAATTCTGACTAACGTGCTTTATTCAAAAAGGGAACATGTAGCACCTAAGGACAGGCTTCCAGGTGATTTGCTGGCATTCCCAAGTACAGCCTTCCCAGCAGCCATTATTGCATTAATCTGATGAATCCCAGATAGGCTCATTAACTTATTCACAGTAACACAGCCGGAAAATGATGAGCACTCGGAACTGGATCCCTGCAGCGTCTTTATTCTTTGCCACTACCCCACTCTGCTCTTCTTTCCTCACACACAGAAAGGAGATAACACTGCGCACAAAGGTTCAGGACTTGGCTAGCCCGGGAGAAGGCTGCAATGGACAGAACCAGGCCTGGATTTCCCTCTGGCTTGCCCAAGGGAGAATATTACTGCAAGCACTCCACATGTATCTCCCAGGGGCAGGAATTCTCTACTTTCCTGGGTCCCCTCACTGGGTGGTGGGCAGTGAGAGCTGGGTACAAGATAAGAAGAAAGGTAAACTTTCTGCATGTGAGACCCAACCCCCCCCCAACCACCACCAAGGAGCCGTGTCACACTGTATGTCACCGTCATCAAAGGGGCTGTGCATAAACCTGAAAAACCAAACGGACCTGTCTGTAGGTGTCACTTATATCACAAGGCTACAGGTGCCTTTATTTCTACCGTCTGCTGGTGCTGGGAGCACGCCTGCCTTCTCTTGCCTTGAAAGCCTTCTGTCTGGACCTAGCCGCCACTTGTCTTCACGTAAGCAGCTTTTCTTTGCTCTTTTGAATTAATTGAAAGGGGTGTCCGGGATCAGAGACACAGCTGGGGCCTGGGACTGAATCTCTATCTCCAGCTCCCAATCCAGCCCCTCCATGAGGCAGTCAGAGTGCCTCCTCCAGGGGTGTTTGACTCAACCTTGACTGCTTGCCGGAGAGAATTTTGTCTCCTCAGGCAAAGTGGCCACCCACCCTTTTCCACCGTCCCCCACTTCTCCTGGATCCACTAAACTAAAGGCAGCTGAGAAAAAATTGTACAGGCCCCTCCTTCACCTGCCTTTAGGAGGGAAGCCGGATTCTGCACAGATAGCCAGCTCAAGGAAAACCCACCACCTCCCCCAACCCAGACCTCAACCCCAGACTCCCTCCCCACCCACGGGCGGGGTGTGGTCCTGCTCACCATGCTGCCCCTCTTGATGCAGAGAATGGTATTGTTACAGTTTAGGGCATTTTTCAGGAGTTTAAACAAAATAGTTTAAACGAATCTCATTTGGCCCTCTCACAGCGCCTTAGAACAGAATGGTTCCAGAAAAACATTGGCTAGGGTTTTTTCCACTGTATTCGCAAACCTTATCACTCTCTGTGTCCGTGCTGGGTTCGTGTGCGTTCGCCCCCTACTGGCAGCAACTGGAAACACATGCTCTCCCGCATCTGCCATCTGCGTTTAACTGCTCAGAATTTCCTAAGACAGAAATGGTATCCTAGAACATTAAGAACTTCAACTCCATTTTACAGAAAGGACAACTGAGAAGGCCCAATAATTTATGGAGACAGCTTTGTGCTGTAGTCCAAAGTCCCAACCCCAGGCTGCTGTTTGCCCATCCACAGGAAAGTTTAATTATTCTGCTTTTGTGTTCTCTGCAAGTTTTTTTTTTTCTTCCATGATTCAACACATTTGGTACAGCAGCTTTTAGAGTTTGGTTGTCTCCTCTTCTCAAAAGTCTCCAGAGTGAAGCTTTTTAGCTACTTTATCTATGTTAACTGGTTTTACTCAGGACATTAGGAGGATTGTGTGTTAAAAATGTCCATTTTAAGGATGAGGAAGTGGGTTATCAGAGGCGGTTGTGAGTACTTACATAGCAGACCAGAATAAAAAAGAAAGTCAAAACTTTTAGAATGCAGGCCAGAAAGTCAGAAATGGCAGCAGGTTAGGTAGTTAGGAACTTGCTCCATGAGTACTACAAGCAATATTCATTCCTTGGGTCTTTAACCTAAAACTCGAGATCCTTGTATCAAAACCCACAGCTTCCTTCTATGACTCTCCAGAAAAACACCTAAAAACAAACAATTGAAGTCCTAAGTAAGCAAAAGGAAAAAATGAAGACTTGCTTGATAAGCCATCAACAAGTTGGTTCCCACAATGCTGTGGTGTTGCTTCCAGAACAAATACTCGAGTACCCAACCCACAAGCCTTCCTTTATTGCGAGTGTTGAAATACCCTCATTGAGACCTCTGCATCCTTCTTAAAGAGCCCCCAAGGGTGGGAAATTGGCATTCCTTGTCTGTAGGACTCTGGTCTGGGTGGACATTCAGGAGCCGTGGAGCTTTAGAGACGAAAAAGCATTTCTCTACTCAGTGGCACTGCCCAGATGGTGGAATTGTGGACAGCCTTTCTCAGTCCTTTGCCTTGTTTTGCACTGGTGTGGCTTTGTTTGGAGATGTTTTGACAAAGAAATGGTCAATGCCTGTATGCTGAATTTCAGGAGGTAGAAGCAGTAGGACTGGCTCAAGTTTGAGGCTAGCCTGATCTGCATAGCAAGTCTACACACCAGAAATAGGGAGGGGAGAAACGAAAGGGGATGGAAAAAAGAGAAATAGCCAAGGTGTAGAAGCTTAATTGGGTAGATTTTTGGTCACATGCCCAAAATGAACTGGATGATCCTGGCCAAGGTCAAGGAGGAATTTTCCTCTTCTGGCAAATTGGCCAAGGTTGGGTAGTTTAGCCATCACCTCTCTCTGGTGGTTCAGGCCATGGGCACTGTACCTGTTCAGTCTGCCATTGGTTTGTAAGTAGGACAGAAGCCCATGAGCCTGGATCTTTGGCTGGGTGAACCTTGTCTGTGTGCTGGTGCATGAGCTTGCTCCAAAAGGGGACAGGAAGTCGCTGGAGGCTCTCAGCTCCAGGCCGGCCCTGACTCACTCCAAAGGTACCTACAATCAGCCTTCTCAACAGCAGGAGAGATCTCGCCTGACTCCAGCGCCTTGGGGTTGATCATACCAATCCTTTTCTACTTATGAGGCAACCAGAGCGGTAACTAATGTAGAGGAAACTGCTTCCATGGGCTGTTCGAAAGTCAGGGTGTAGGGGTCCAGCCGAGCAAAAGAGGGAAGGAGGAAGAGGGAACCAGGGGGCTTTCTGGGGCTACAGATTAATCTGTGTCAGCACTAGTCATATTTGCACTTTGACCAAAGCGCAAATGTTATCAGAGTGGCTTCAAGAGTGTATGTGTGTACAGGTTTAGAAGTGTCTGGCTGATCAGGTGGGAACCTAAAGAAAATCACAGAGCCAGGGTTGACCTTGGGTCCATCTCTTAGTGTTCTTTCACCAGAGGTGAAGAACTAAGGTCTTGAGAGGGGCAAAAGGCAGGATCATGACTCCTTCATGATCTTTCTTAATGACAAGCCAGAGTGAGTAGACCAGAGATCCCAGGAACATTCTAGTGTCCCCCTTTGTCTTGTATAATGCCATGCCTATTTAACCCAGTTCTTTTTTTCCTTATTGTCCTTGCCACCCTCCCCTCAGAGCCTTTTGTCACCACCATACCCATTGAGAATGGCTGGGCAAAACCAGACTTGGTCTTACATATTGCTGGTCCAGAATCCTCACTGAGAAAAGGGCACCACAGCGGTGACCCACCTACATTAAAGAAACAGTCAAATGTCCAATTACTGCAAGCACCTTCCAAGGCCTAAAGAAAAGGTTCGGCTGAACACAAAGCAGCCTTTATTCCTGAACTTGCACACCTAGTGCATGCTGGCTAAGTAGCCATGGCCTTTTGTGGTGAGCTTAGACTTAATAACGCCTCCTCTTACGACAATAGCAAAACAAAAAGAAAGAAGAAAAGAAATGTTCACTGCTTTCATAAAAGACCTCCCCCACCCCCCAAAGAAGCAAGAAATAATTGTGGAAGGAAACCAGCATGGTATATACCAGCTAAGCTCTGTAAGCAAATCTAATGGGTATAATTTGCCATAGAAGGAATTATCGAAGGGAACCAAATCCATCATTGTGTGCAGCCCTGAAGAGATTATGGATAGAGAGAGTGGGCTGGTGTGCAGGGGGAGGGGAAATCCTTAAAAGGGGTAAACACCCTACTGATCAAAAACAGTCCTGAGCTTTATAAGATCCAGTTCAATTTACCAAATGACTTTTCTTGTTGAATACTAAATGTCTTCTATATGTCAGATGTGGGTGAAGAAGGGCAAAGCCAAGGTTGAGTTTAATCCATGGAGGATGCCCCCATTGACTTTGAAGACCTGGAGTCTGTGTTGTGTTGTCTTCCATTTAGGGCCCACCTCTCCTTTTTCCAAATTCAGTGAAGGTCATGTCAGAAGTGTTCTGAGTGTCCTACCCAGAAAGGGTGAGGCTCTTTCTATCCTTTGCACACATTTATAGGATTTTCCAGAAGTTGAGTTCAGATTAAGTGTCATGTACCTACTCCCAGGCACCCCCACACCCACCCTGTATAGACTCAAGATAGAAAACTGGTCAATCCATGGGAAAGTCAGAGCCCAAAGGCAGGAGGCCTTGGCTTCTGACTGTCAGCTCCCAGGAAAGATCCATGGCTGTGATAAATGCTGGTCCCACTAACCCTGACCAGGTATCAGGAAAAGGTTGGGGACTGGGAATTCACAGGTGCTGGCCCAAAGAGGATATCCAAGATGAAGAACCCAAACCCTTGTTTTTCTTTACTAACATACAGCTCTTCTGCACAGTGAATGGTGATCATAACGGTAGATTTGTGAGCATCTCAGAAGGCCCCTGTGACTCTTAGTGATCACTACATAAATGTGCCATTAGTTAGGGAAGCTAACAGACATGGGAAAGTTAGGACCTCCTTCAAGCTTAACTCTCCTGTCTATTGACTGTGTGACCTTGAGCAAGTGACACAGATTCCCTGGGTCTCCACTTCCTTCCCTAGCAAATGGCAGAGTATATTTTTCATCCCTGGTACTGTAGCCCTGGGAAAGCAAGAGGTAATTCTGCCTAGAGGTTGGCAAATCCCTCAAAGGGCTGGGCCGTAAATATTTTGTGATTTGCTGGACAAAAGACAAAAATCAAGAATGCTAAGTAAACAAGTGTTTCAAAATATAAAAGGATTTCTGGCTTCAGGGTAAATAAATTTAAAAAGGAGGTATGGGCTGGATTGGCTTCAGGCTGTAGACACGTAATTCCTAATCTAGGTGATACATGAAGGAGCCATTTCTATTTGAGGCTATATATTAATTTTTATGTATGTTAGAGAATAGTAGCTTTCCATTTATAATGATGATCTAAACTTTTTCTTTAAAAGACCCATTTACTTTAAAAGAAAAAAAAGGAGATGGTTGTTCAAATTTTATTTTAATTTATTGTGTTCAGAGAAGCAAGTGGATTGAGTAAAATTGTAATAGTAACAGGTAAAATGATGCAATTTGAGGGACACTGAACTGAATGATGGAAAAGCATTCATAAGTTCCAATTCTATATTATGTTGTCCCTAGACACAGACTCTCACTTTTGCCCTGGCCTTTACCTGTGCTGTGATTTTGAGCTGTTGTATCCTCCCCGTGAATGGAGTTTGAACTGGCTTATCTCATTAATTTTATGTTAAGAATTAAAGAAAGTGAAGTTAAGTGAGATTTTAAAAAAAAAAAAAACAATCTTCTAAACACAATCTCCCCAACACACACACACACACACACACACACACACACACACACACACTTGTGAAAATACAGAATGGGAAGGAGTAAAGGTGAGGTTGACAGGGCAAGAACACCTTGTCCTCTGCCCAATCTCAGCCAGACACCTTTACATGAGCTCCCGTCCAACCACCGTAAAATGCTCAGGGAGAAGAGGGCAGCAGACAAGACGAGGGATATCAAATTCCATCTCCTGTCAGCTGGGGTAGCTTGTGCTTGCTACCTGGAATCCCAGAGTCCTTTCCTTCATTCATAAAATGGAACCTTTCCCAGCACCCACCAGAGTGGTTGTCTGAGAAATCCTCTAGCGGACTTAGCACAGTAATCTCCATGTACCTGAAGCAGGGTGGACTGGGCATATGGTATACGTCCTGTAGAAACAGAGCTCCTGGGAGGATACAGGGTTACCCCAGAACATTCATATCACTGCAGGGTATCATGTAAATATTCGTTAACTGAAATAATTTAACTATAGCTATAACGTAGTGGTGTGTGTGTGTGTGTGTGTGTGTGTGTGTGTGTGTGTGTGTGTGTGTGTTTGTATGCAGGTGTCTGATGCATAAAAGCTTTGCAACATCAGTTTAGGACTCTTTTTTTGCTGGGAAATAAGGTTGTGGCAAACACATGCACATGCCAACACATAAAACTTTCAGAGCTGCCTGATTTCAGCATTCTGGATAGACGGGCACAGGACAACGTTTGACCCACTTTCCAAAGTGCACTTTTATATACTATATAAAGCATATATAATGTACATATTATATATAATAAATAGTGTATATTACATATGGGGGTGGTTCAGACATGAGCAGAGAAAAAGAGGCAAGATTGCAGAATATGAACCTCCATCCTCAAATACCAGATCTGCAACTTTCTTGTTATGTTACTTGGGCAACTATCTCAACTCCTCTGGCTCAGTTTTCTCATAGGTAAAATGGGGATAGGCAGGATGTGGTGAGGACCAAAGAACACTGACTGTGGAAAACAGTTAATGGGAGTGCCATGCTGATGCCCTTATTAAAAGCTAAGGGCCATTCTATTGGGCATTTCTACATGTGTGGCTTGTGAACGCCCATATTCCACACATCCTCACAGCCTCTCTAACATTACAGGGTGATGTTGGACTCCGTGACCCATAGCACCTTTCTACCCAACACGTCCTTCTGTGATCCCCTGATGTCTTGGACAGATTTGTTCAGCAATGAAGAATATTACCCCACCTTTGAACATCAGACAGGTACGGACATCTGGGGATTCATTCAAGAGCAGTGGGACTGGGCTCAGGCAGGATATACTGGTCTAGGGCAGCCTAGAAATGCCAGTGTTCAGGGCAGAGGCTGGTGGAAAGCCATGGGGAATGAAGTACAGCTTTGTGAGGAAAGAAAAGGACTAAAATCCTCTCTCCTGCTTCTTTCTATTTCTGTGTAAACGGTGCAGCCTGCCTCAAAGCAATGTGCAGTAAACATGAGTCCCCTGCCAATCCTAAGGTCTCCTCTCCACCCTTCTCTCACTTTCCTTCTCCCTTCCAACTGCCAGCTCAGTTTTCTGTATCTACAAAGGAAGCTTAAGACCTTATGTAAATCTCAATTGCCAAGGGAGGCCAGCTGAGCTTTGCCCCAGAAAACCTCCAAGGCCTCCATGCCTGAGTAAGTGCTTGGGTGACTGCACATCTCAGCAAACCCAGCTGGCTGCTGGCACAGCAGGTGCACCCCCACAGGTGATGCACACCCCACGGGTGATACAAGCACCAGGGAAGCTGTCCATCCTCATGGAGACTTAACCCTGAGCACACCATCCCAGCCAGGTCTGAGCCTACTGCCTAGAGGTAGGTGGTGATCAGGAAGCATCCACACTGTCACCACTATGAGGAAGCCCCTGACTTTAGTTAGAGCTAGAGGCCAGTGCTGCATACCCAGAATTGAAGGCATTCCTAAATCACTCAGTAACAGACACACACACACACTGCTGACCCCCCACAGCTCCTACATACAAATGCACACAGAAAACCTCTCAAATTCAGCTGACAGATCTGTCAGGTCTATCCAGGCCCTGGCCTGTAGTCCACGTGCACTGAAAGGCAGCCATAAATGGGGCCCAACACAAAAGCACATGTGTTCCTAAACATTACGAGATATCTCTTTTGCAATTCTGTGTCACAGTGTCCAAAGATCACTGCGTTCGGACTTGACTCATTTGGTCCCAAGAAGTATCTGGATTCGTAGACAATGGTGAATAATGTAATTTGCCTCCTTCCCTCTTAAGTTTTGGTATGAAGTTAACTTGAACAGAAGAAAGTGAAGGCTTTGGAGGGTGGTGTTTGAGCTTTCATGTTGTTGGTGCCTGGTCTCCCAGATGACATGTGGGTGGCAGTAGGGAGATGGCCTCAACACTCGCCCACGTGATACCCTGATGACAGGAGCAGTAGCTTCAGTAGTTGATCAGAATCCAGGCTGGGTTCCATGTGACCTTAAAGTGAACAGTGGCTTTGACACTGTCTGCTACAGTTTAAACTCTCATGCCCGGTCTCCTTCCTCTGTGATGGGGCTGACTGTGGTATTACAGTCTGGCACCAGCAAAACTCAGGGCTACTTCTAACTGGGGGTAAAGAAAAAGTTCTAGAGCTGATGGTTGTGCTAATGTTTGTATAACAGTGTGAACATACCTCATGTCACTGAACTGTACACTTTTAAAAGATTAAAATGACCAGGTGGCAGTGGTGTACGCCTTTAGTCCCAGCACTCAGGAAGCAGAAGCAGGCAGATCTCTGAGTTTAAGACCAGCCTGGTCTACAGAGTGAGTTCCAGGACAGTCTTGAAAATAAAAGTTTAAAATAGTTTTATGTTTGGTATATTTGCCACCACAAAACCATATAATCCATCAGCAGAAGGTATCACCCATGGAACTGACCATGTAACCTAATTCTGTACACTCTTGGCGGCAGCCCTCCACAGATTGAGGACTTGGCATTTCCATTAGTGGGATTAAAGGTGAGACAATGCCATTGCTAAGATTCTTGCAGAAGTGTCTCTGAATCCCACATCAGGAGATATCAGAAACGTGAACTTCTCTCACCACCATTTAAAAAGCTTGAAATCTCCATCAAGATTTGAGACCAGTGAAAATAAAATATTCTCTTTTCTTTTCCCAACAAGAACATCTTCAGAGAAGTGACATGTGAGTCTGAATTTCTATAAAAACCTTCTCTACCAGGAGTAGATCAGGGTAAGTCAGGGTGCGCTGACCAATGCTTTCTAAAGCTTGTCTCTCTGGTGCCCACAGAGCTCCATCTTGAATCTAGACATTGCCACTCACCAGCCATGGGACATCAAGCTTTTTGACACATTTTCCTTCACCAAAATAGTACCCACTATCTAAAGCGGGGAGTGTAAAATGAGAGTTAATACTATTATCAGGTGTTGAGACAAGTTCCTGGCACTCGTCAGATGCTCATGTCATCCAGGACGACCTCAAAACTCCTAGAGAAATAGAAAACAGTCATCACCTTCCTCTCTCTATTCTCCAGCCCAGATCTCAGTAGTAAGCCTTCCTTCCAATCTGGGATTGAGACCAAAAGTAAAGGAAGTGAGAAGGGAGTGATGTGCCCAGTGCACAAGTGATGTCTGGGAGAAGGCGGGTATAATGCTCAGCCTATGGAGGAAAGCCAGCTGTTTTCAAACTTTGACAATGACTTCAGCAGAGAACTGCTGAGCCCTCAATGCCCTTACCACAAAGGATTGACCCTGCTCTTTGAAGCAGGACTTTTGGTTGACTGCACTAAAAGTTGGAAAGGGCACAGTCACCGACTGTAAAATACTCTGGGACTTCATTAATTCATCTTGGCCTTGATATCAGATTTTTCAGAATAAAGAATTGTCAATATTAGACAATTCATTCAAGCAGAAACTCTGTACTCCATATGCACATATAGTATATGAAATATATATACATACATTTTTTTATTCTTGTTATTATTTTGTTTGGTTTCATTTAGTTTGGTTTCTGTTTTGGTCTTTTTAGACAGGGTTTCTCTGTGTAAAAGATCTGAATGTCCTGAAACTTATTCTGTAGACCAACCTGGCCTCAAACTCATAGAGATTTGCCTGCCCCTGCCTCCTATGTACTGAGATTAAAGACATGTCCCATCAACCCTGGTTTTTGGAGACAGGGTCTTACTATGCAGTACTGGATGTCCTGGAACAGGACAGGCTGGTCTCCAACTCCAATTGCCTGCCTCAGTACTGGGATTAAAAGTGCATGCCACCATGATGGGTTTCACATGCATATATCTTTAAAAGATTAAATATCCAATTAAGTTCCAATAGCCCACCTTCTGAAAAGTTCTGGCCTCATCCCTACTTCCTGGAGTTCCACCCTTGATGACCTCCTTCCTACACACCTCTGCCCTGGCCTTCAAAATGGCCTTGCCAACATGTGGTACCTCCTTCATTTTGGAATTTTGCTTATACTCTTTCCACAGCAGAGATTTCTAGACTGGAGAAGCCCAAGGGAGTAAGCTCCAAGGGGCCCCTCAAGTCTACCACAGTACAGAGCCTGGGTGGCATTGGCAAAGACAGATGCTGGCTGCCGCTCTGTACCCCCACCATCAGATTCCCCCACTTTCATTCTGCATAGCTGTTATTAGGTTCCACTGCAGGAGCAGGATGACACCTCCATCACCCAGTTCTAGCTCTGTCCCTCACCCACTGTGTGACCTTACAAAGGGCTGTCTCCTGGGTCCTTCCTTTCTCTGTTTGTAAAATGGGAGTTGTGATCTAAGACCTCACAACATATTGGAGACCGAATGGAAATCAGTGTTTAGCAGGGAGACCAGTACATATGAGCACAAGAGCTGTTGGGCCAATGTGGTGGCCCGGGATGATGGTCCACGCCTTTAACCCCAGTACTGGGGTGGCAGAGGCTAGATGATCTCTATGAGTTTGAAACCAGGCTTGTCTGCATGGTGAATTCCAGGATGTCCAGAGCTACATAGTGAAACCCTTTCTCTAAAAAGAAGAAAAAAGAAATTTAACAGCTCTTATTATCCAGTTTCAAGAAACACTTTCTAAAAGAATCATGCTAAAACATCTTAAGTATTAAAATCAAGGAGGGAAGTATTTAAATCTCATCCGGGCTTTTCTAATTAACATACATGTGCTGGGTACAGAACTTCAAGAGTACTTCCATGGGTACAGGCCTAAGAATTTCTAAGTCAAAATGAAAGAACATACACAAAATCATTCAAAAGTCTAAGTTGAGTCCTGTAGAAGAAATCACAGCCCAGAGAAGTCACTACTGGCTACCTCTGGTTTGTCTACCCCTAGAGGCCTTCAGAGAAGCCACACCCAGCACTACTAGGCCTGGCTTTCTCAATCCCTTCCTAACTCTCAGGGTCATGGCTCTCGCAGACACGCAGCCAGCCCTCCTCTTTTCTCTGTCCAGGTTCTTACACTGTTCATGGTCTAAGTCATTCCAAGGTTGGAATAAAAGCCAAGAGAGGTTCTAAGATGGGGCCGGCCCAACTCTGAGAGGAAATCTGCAAGAAGCCATCTGTCACCATAGGACTTCCCTCATAAAACCCTTCCTTTCTGTCACAAAGCTACAATTGATGGTGCCCTACCCTACCCAGTTCACTCACCACTTCTCTTCAATGTCGCCTTGGGCGAAAAACTTTCCCAACTCCCTATGCTAATAAATCATGCTAATTATGGTCCCAAGTTGTCTAACTCGGCCTCCACTAAAGTAGACTGTCTGTCTCCCCCCTTGCCTCGTACTGCATTTGCTTTGTTCCTTACTCTGAGAATGAACATAGGCCTGCTATGACAGCTGAGCGGCTACTGTACACTATGGTATGAACTTTCTAGCCTCCATGTCCCTACTTGGGGTTACTTTAGGCTTTAGGCCTAAGTGTCACCTCCCTACGCTGAGGGCCCTGGAACACATCAACCATCAGTGAAAGCTGAAGGCCCAATGAAGTTACATACATCCAACTTGATAGCTTCATTTGAGAGAGCTCCCCCAGAATCAAGGACAACTCTCTCAGGTGCCTTAGTTTTTCTTTCCAAGGCAGCTGACCCTCAAATGCCCTGACCCACTTCAGACTTCAAAGGCACTAGCAAAGCCTGCTCTTTAATAGTGGCCTCTGGACTTCTGGATCAAGCTTTCTGGGCATAGGATGCTGGCTGGCCTCAACTAGTAACCTAGGCAAATGGAACTCATAATACAGCTTCTCAAAAAAGTTCAATGGGTTTTGTAAATGAGAGACACACTAACGAAAACACTACCTTTCCAGACAGTATGACCCAGTAAGAGAATATATTCTTATATATATATAATCCCTTTTTTAAATTTACCCTAAGTTCATTCCTTCCAAATACTAAAAGGTTCTTTTTCACATCATTGGAGACACTGGCATCATTACCTCTCTATCTTCTTTCTGATTTTTCAAACCTAAGTTTTAGATAGATGGATAGATAGGCAGACAGACAGACAGATTGATTGATAGGGACAGACAGACAGACAGACAGATGATAGACTTACTGACTTATAAATGTGTGGTGGATATGCATCCATCTGCCTTCCTGCCTGCCTACCTGCCTTCATTCAAATCTTGTTTTTGATAAGTGCACAAACTCAGTCCTCCAGAACCAGGAAATGTGGCATGATGCAAAACGTCCACATGGTTCCTAACTACCTTACTAATGGCCACTGTGACCCTGGAGGGGGAACCATGTAACCTCCCAGAACCTGTTTCCTTACCTTAAGGTAAAGATCATAATCACTGGTGACCTGGTAACACTAACTGAGGACCTGTGGGCTAAGGAGGGGGATGGGAAGGGGCTGTTAGCACTCCTGATTCAGGGTAAAAAGAGCTTAAGATCTGGCGAGGGAGGTGCTGTGAATCCTTCTGGAACCTTCTGAGAAGGCACCTAGGGGAAGATTCTTTGCGAGAGTAAGTGAGCAGCTGTGGCTCAGGGAGAGCAGGAACCACTCAGGAGTCAGCAGAATGGGGAAAGGCACCTTCAGGAAGAGAGCAGGGAGTGACAGAGGGGCGGTAGGTAATAGAGGCCTGGGAGCAGGATCCTTCCCTTCCTCAGTGGTGCCATTGAGGCCTCCACCTCGTCCTAAGACTGAGTCCATGGAATCACTCCTCCACCAAAATGTCTCTGTGGACGCTGGCTCCACTAGCCCTGCCTCCACATCACTGAGAACAGCTATTTCTTCCCAGCACTGGAGACCGTGGGAAGGGCTGTTACAGACAGGAAAGTCAGCCACCATGTAGCTGAGCCCCAGGCCCCTGTTGCACACAAAGCGGGCTCTGTAAGAGAGCTCCATGGAGGAGCTGAGAGCGGGGCATGAGGCCAGCAGCACCTTCCTGGTGTCAAGACCAACCACCCACCTCCCACTTCTCTAGATTCTGAAGGCTCTCTTGGCTTCCAGAAACAACGGAGTCTCCCTTCAGATGCCAAACAAAATAACCCGGCAATAGAAATGGAGAGAGGAAGGGAACAGAGACACAGCAAAACCTTTCCATGAAGAGAAACGTGCTCTGTGCTACACAGCAGTGCACCGATAGCCATCTCAGTCAGGGCCCAGTGAAGGACCAGCAGCCAAAGAATGTCAAGGATCATAAACATCTCTCATCGGAATACCAGGAATGGCTAAGGGCCTCCTCAGGTTTACTCAAGCCAGAAGTCAGTAGATGGAAAGCACAGACAGAACTCAGGAAGCATCTGTTTTCTCAGGAGACCCTGCCCTCTGCCAGGAACCAGCCATAAGCCTGTTCAGCCAGCTCCAGCTAGTAGTGAGGAATCAGGGAGAGGGGAGTTAGGTCAAACCACCCCCCCCCCGATGTTTTCAACTACCAAGCAAAAGCTATACATAGGAACTTACCAGCCTGGCAAAATACAGGCTCTTTCATGTTAAGGGACCGGTGATTTAAATAAATCACTTGCTACACATGTTTGTGAGGCCCTGGGCTCAATTTCCAGCCCCAGGAGAAAAAAAAAAAACTGGTTAAAATTTTAAAACAATACAAGTCTAGGATTTGGGCTTTACCAAGAGGCTCAACAGTAGAAAAAGAGATTTCTGGGAGTCTGCATTTTAGAGGGAAACTCAGCTTCTATCTTTATGAAATAGGCCTGCTATAACAAGGCTGGAGGGATTTGAGAAACCAGGTGATGCCAGTCAGGACTTTTGACTCCTCAAAGGTAGTGAACAAGAGGTAGCCCCCACAGGGCAGAGCTGTCTCCTAGCTGGGCTCATCTAGGCCCAGTAGCAGTGAGTGGGAATTTAGAGGCAGGGGCATAGCAACAGCAGCAATGCCAGTTGCTGTGGAGTGTCACTGCAGGATGTCACTCTCCATTATCCACACAGCCTGAGTCAGTGGCTGCAGCCATGCTCTGCTGACTTCCCCTCACTCTCTCTAGCTCTCTGCCTGCCTCTCTCTTCATGAGCCATGTCTTTTCTGGGCTGATCCTCCAAGGACGAACACAGGGGGACGAGAAGAGCAAGGCATGCAGACTGCAGCCCACATCCCAGCTTTGCTGCCCACTGGCAGCTGCATCTAAGGAAAATGAGTCTCCTCTCATCCTCAAGTTCCTCATCTATCAGAGGACAAGGGTTAAATGTGTCTAACCACCATGAATTCCTACCACGCAGTTTGTGGCATCCCACAAAGTAGGTGGACAGTGACAGCATTAATAACAACTTTAAACCGTATGTGAGCTCGTTTAATTGGTAGAACAACCCTATGATAAAGGTCCTATAGTCTCCATTTCATGAACAGAGTAAGTGAAGTTCTCAATTATTGGATGGATGGACAGCGGGTGGGTGGATTGATGGATGGTTGAGTCATGGATTGATAGGTGAGTAAATGAATAGATACTATGGCGATTACAAGAATTATTTACATCAGAGCTGGGGTTGTAGCTCAGTGGTAACTTTATGACTGTGCTTGCCTAGCCTGCAGAGGTAGCTGTCTACAACCATCAAAGAATCTAAGTGCCTGGTACCTCCCCTTGTCCATTCTTATGTATGCCGTTTTATCTGTTTCTGCTGGAGACATTGAGACAAGACTGTTGGGGACCCGGAGAAGGTGTCATTGCTTGTATCCCAGCCTCCTAGTAAATATGGCACCTTCAGTTGTCTGAGTATTTACACAGGTCCTTTGCAGGAGTAGGTAGTCCAATCTCAGGAAAGAATGAATCTTAAACCACCAGGAACACAGGAATATTACCTGCTAACTCCTCCATCATCTCCTTCCTCCTCAGACATCTGTTATGGTGGTCCAGTCTGCCACACTATGGGAAATGTCTCACTAGCCCCAGACCCTTGTCAAAGATGACCAGGAGCTATGCACAAACAGGTAGCCAGATGGGCATCTGTCCATAAATGTGCAGAGGCTCAGAACAGTTTCAAATAGAGTCTGACGCACAGAAGGCAGTTAATAACTATTAGATTTATTGATCAGTCCCTAAGCACTGGCCTCCAAACTGTATAACAACCCTGTAGGTCAAACATATTTTCCCCATTTTTCAGCTGTGGAATCAGAGGCCTAAACATCTGTGGGCCTTAGCCAAGAGGCAAGCGGCTTAGTCAGGATTTGAACTCAGACTTTCTTCAGAGCTCCTGAGTTCTTATTCTTGATACCATGTTGCCTGAGGAATATTTTTGCTCTCTTTCTCTATTGCATTCTCTATTCCTCTTAAGCACCAGACAGAGATATAGTAATTTCCCACTTGCCTCATACTCTCTCTGGCCCCAACAACCACCCACAGAATTCTGTCTCTCTGGCCATCTCTGCAGAGAAGGTGACCTGGACCCTTGCAACTACATGCCAGAACTAGAGCCCTCTCTGCCCACTGGGTAAGAAACAAGGATGCTCACACAACAGAAGTATTTCTTGGAGCCCCCTATAGACTGTCATTCCTTAATTCCTTGTGCTCTGGTGCAGCCTGTGACTCCTACTGGACCTCGGTGCACCCCGAATACTGGACCAAGCGCCATGTCTGGGAATGGCTCCAGTTCTGCTGTGATCAGTACAAACTTGATGCCAACTGCATCTCCTTCTGTCACTTCAACATCAGCGGCCTGCAGCTGTGCAGCATGACACAGGAGGAGTTCATCGAGGCCGCTGGCATCTGTGGGGAGTACCTGTACTTCATCCTCCAGAACATTCGCTCACAAGGTCAGTGCCAGCAAGCCTCAGGAGAGGGGCCTGAGCTAGGACCAGACTCCTTCCCATGACTCTCATAACCAAACATTGCTGATGCTCGGCCAAAACCTCTCAGTCGCCAGAAATTCCACTGTCCTCATGTTGATGGAGAAAGCAAGTTAGGTAAGGTTTTGTCTTAAAGAAAAGTAAAACTCAGGCATGAGTAAGGAAGTCCAAAGCCAGGCTACTCAGACAAGGATGCTCAGAACTAATTAAAACCATGAAAGGTGAGCAAAAGCAGTGCTTTGCTTCATTCCTGACAGGTGAGGGAGATGACGAAAGAGGCCTTTCCCCTTCCCAAGGAGTCCAAAGATTTGCCTTTCTTTGTACAGTCCTTTTGGTCAAGGATCCAATGGCGGGAAGTTGGCACCAGCAGTGTGTGAACACCACAAGCTTACTCTGTTTTTTCGAACCAGAAAGCTCCTTTGAGACCATCTGATTCTGTGTCCTAGTGATAGAGCTGCTGATGTGAGAAGCTCCATGCCTTGGCTCTGCCCAGACAGTGTACAGGGCTGCTCCATGGGCTGTCAGGACAAAGTGAGAGCCGGGAAATCTTATGACCCATTGTGTTATTAATACAGCCCCAGTTCTTATACATGGGAGCCATAGGGGATGCAAGAAGCATCCCCTGTCCAAATTCCTGATGGCTTTGTCTGTCTGCTGGGAGGATAGACGGCCCTCCCTGGACTTCTTTGGAGGGCCATTAAGTAGCAACTGTTTCTATCATTAATTCATTAATACAACCGTGAGGCTGATGGGGATGCAATGGTGAGGGCAGAGGTACACACTATAGCAGACACGCCTATGTTAGATTTTAAGGAACCTTAAAAGTTGTCAGTTTCTCTTGGAAAGGCTACTTGAGAAAACACAGAAAGCAGGATGCTCCCTGCCACTGGGGAGCCAAGCTGTCTATGCACCCTTCCATGACAGGGACACTGTGAACAAAGCAGAATTTCCCATTTGGGCAGAGAAACCTCAGAGCACCTTCCAGCTCTGCAAATCTTGGGCCTTCCTTTGCTCGTCCCCATCAGGAGGGGCTAAGGGTAAGAAAGCAGAGTGTGGTGATCCTGAGCTAGAAGTGGAAGCCTGTTCTTAGGCTGAGTACTCCCTAAATGTGGACAGGTCTGTCACAGCCACCCTGGGAGGAGGAGTCTATAAATCCATTCAAAAACCTCCTGAGTGCCAGGTGTGGTTGCACACCTTTAATTCCACCAAGCTGCTCCATTCTGAAGCTCTTCCCTCCTGGTCCCTCAGGAAACCCTGTGTACACGTGCTTTGTGACCAGAGTTAAGACTCTGGTCAGTTTGCCCAGGACACAATGAGCTCAGTGCTCATCCCTGCATAATCACCATGGGAACCCTCTCTTTCTCTCATTCTGAGGTCTCTCCATTTGGACAAAACCTATATCCTGGGTAACTATCTACCTTGTGCCTTGTGTACACCATAGTCAAGGGCTCTGCAAGCATGGGACATGGAACAAGAAAGCTTCAACCAGCAGAGGCACCAGAGGGTCATCTGATCAGTAGATATTGCAGTAAGATTTGAAGGTCTAGAAGCATGGAGGCACTGGTTACTGGGAGTAGAGGTCAGGGGAAAGCCTGGGGTCACAGAATGGCTTCCACCACGTAGGACAAGGCATATCTCTCATCAGTCCCCAACCCTGTTGTAATTGGCCCTTTGGTCAGAGTGTTCCAATTGTATTACTAAAGAGAAAGTAGCCCCCATGTTGAACACCAAGTTAGGAAATAGGTGTCTGTTGACCTGACCTGCTTCCTGGAAACATGACCTTAAACTGCAGCCCAGCTCACCATTCTACAGAGTAAGGAACCAACATGGCCTCCCAGTAAATTGAGCATTCAAGTAGAGCTATGTGACCCTTTGAGCTTCTTACCCTTCTCTTCCCTTTGGCTATCACATCACAGTCTTTCTGATCTCCAAGGATTACAGTCCCATGTCAGAAATCATAGGCCCAGGGCTAGAAGGGAGTAGATTGAGTGATTAATGGCATATTCCATTGAGACTAACCAACAAGCCTAGAGAGCCTGTGACTGGCAAAGCCGTGCAGGCAACAGTGGTCCAGCTCAGGTCAGAGCCCAGATTTCCTGGAACCTAGACAAGATTCTGTCTCTTCGAGCTCAGTAGCAGATCCACAGAGGCTTCTAGAACCCTGGCATCAGTTGTTCTTCTTAGGTAACCTTTGAAAAAGTATGATGTTGTTATTTGACTTCAGGATGGCTTTATAAAGAGCTAGACGGGGGTCTAAGTTTCCCTCTGACAAAAAACACTCCTCTGAGAGAAGAATCAATCTCCTTCTTCCAAAACCTCCCTTCCTCATCTGGTCAGGCCCCTTGGATTGCATGGAATAGTTTGTGAATATCTCTCTTCATTCCTTTCCCAGGTTATTCCTTTTTCAATGATGCTGAAGAGACCAAGACCACCATCAAAGACTGTAAGTGTGACATTCAAACTGCCCAAAGCTGTACCCAAACTATTGCTGGCCACTTGGATTTGACCCAGCCTTAACAACCATGCTGGAAAGTTGATGAACCAGAACAAGCCAAGACTTGGAGAAAAAATAGAGAGAAATAGGTTAAAAGAGTGTGACTATGCAGGAAAGAGTCTGTGGGACAACAACTCATGTCCATGGAGTCCTGTCCTTACCAAGACTCTATTTGTTTGCCTATAAAATAATTGGATCCTTCTGTGTTATGATTGCTTCAGAAGCAATGGCATGTGTGCCTGGTATAGGACCTTTCTGATGCCTGCAATGTAGATACTATAGAGTTGGTGCCCATTAGCTGTGATAGTAATGACTTCTAGCCATCAGAGGCCTATGGTTGCTGATATTTCAGAACAGTCAGAGCCCACTTGGTGGGTCAAATTGATAATTATAAGATGATGGGGAGGTCTCAAATGACCTGTGGTCCCAATGATTAGCCTATTTCATTTCTTCAGATGGAGGCAGGGAAAGGAAACTTTGGAGCTCCCGTTTAAAAATATTTTTATTTGTTCTTTGAGAATTTCATACATGTATGGCAACTTATTTTGATCATAGCTATCCCCTACTTTTCCCAACAAGTTCCCCTCCCAGCGTAATGCCTTTTCTTCTTTTTAAAAACATAATACATGATTCCAGTTAGTGCTGCCAATACATGTGCAAGGGTGTGCTGCCATACACTGGAGTATGGGTAACCAATCAGTGGCTACAGCCTGCCACCCTGGAAAATAATTACTCTCCCCCCATTCCCAGCAGCCACCAACTACCAATAGGTGGAGCTTCCATTTAAAAAACTGATTATCATTACTATTAATTGTTGAGTCCCATGCAAAGATCCTGGCCCAAGAACTGAAAAGAAATGTGGTCCTGATAGGTCCCTTTCCCCATGGACTCTTGCTCAGTCACCTGCAAAGAGTAGGCAGGCCACATGGAGTTTCCCTAGCCCTTCCCCTCTTAAAGATAGATACAAAGGGTCAGTTTTCCCTTCCACTGTGGGTTGCAGGAATCAAACTCAGTTCATGGGGTTATACACGCAGCACTTTTACCTACTGAGCCAGCCATCTTGCTGGCCCAGGATTTTTCCCTCTCCCTAAAATCCCCATCAACTAAGGATTTAAGTTCTTAGACTTAATTAAAGTTTGGTGACTTTCATTTGTTGGTTTTAGGACATTAGCATGAGAATAGCAACTTCAGTTGTGAAATGGGTCACCCCCATTCAGCCCCAAGGACCCTGGCTGGTCTTACCAGAGAGAAGGAAGAAAAGCTTCTAAGAGACAAAGGCAAACGCTGGGCCCACATGGTCCTTGAAAAAGAGCTGGAAGGTGTGTCTTTGGGTTGCCCAAAGCCAGTAGCCACTAGCCATATGTGGTCATTACTTAAAATTAAATAATGTTAAGATTCAAGTCCTCAGGAACACTAGTCACGCTTTAAATGTAGTCACAGCTGGCCAGGAGTTACCATATTGGATTGCTGGAATTCCCCATCACAGAAACTTTTCCTGGGCATTATCAGTAGAGAACCAGTCGCATCCACAGGAAGAGCTGAGGCTGTGGGCTGGGCAAGGGCAGATTTATGAGGAGTGAGATTTGGGTTTCATGCTAAGCAAGCTGAGCAGCCACTGAAGGATTGTAAGCCTGGAAATGGTAAGAGCCATAAGTAGATTAGAAGATCACTTAGGTTGCTGTGTCAGGATCAGACAGGAATCTAGCTGAGGGACTACTATCTGGGATGGTGATACTGGCAGCCCAACCAGTGGAGCAGAAGAAATGAGAAAAATCTTCTAGAAGTGAGGGTGGTAGGAAAAAAAAAAAAGGCTTTGGGTAAGTGTGTTTAGGACTCACAGAGATAACCCCTGCTGCCTGAGGCTCTGACCCATCTGCCCCAACCTGAAGAGGTACGATGTCTAGACTGAACCTAGACTTAAGGCCTCTGTAGAGACTACCCTAACAGCAGCGCCAGTCCCACGGCCAGGGCACCACAGCCTTTTCCTGAGGCCTGGCTTTTCTGCAGCCTTCAGGACCCCAAGCAGAAACTCTAATGTAGAACTCGATGGGCACAGATGGAGGCCTGAAAACCATTCGATAGCTTATACAGTAAGCTTGTCCTAGGAAACACAGACCATGTGGCCACAGAGTCTATGGCCCAGCAATGTTTCATGGCCCCAGATATCCTGGAACAAAAAACCAGAGGCTGACTTTCAGTGCTGATGCCAACCAGAGACCACAGCATGGCCAAGGAGGGAGGCATTCATTGATTTTCCACACTTAACACTGTGCCAGCCATAGAGTCAGGAATTTAGATGTATGAACTCACATGTACACCCCCATCTCCATTTGCTTTGGAAGAAACGCAAACCTCAGCAACTTGAGAGCAAACACAACCCTGGGCCTGATTCCAAATTGTCCTCTCAGTGGCTCTGTGCATACACATTCAGCTACCCACAAGCATACACACCTGCCATGCATGTACACACACACGAGCATGCACACCTGACATGCATGTACACACACACGAGCATGCACACCTGACATACATGTACACACACACATGAGCATACACACCTGCCATGCATGTACACACACAAGCATACACAGCTGCCATGCATGTATATACACACCTGACATGCATGTACAAACAGACAAGTATACACACCTGTTGTACATGTACACACACACATATGCGTAGCTACTCCAAGGCCCTTCTGTTTGTTCTCTTGCCTGCTTACTGGAGACTCAAGGCTCCTGAGACATGTCTAGTTCCGAGGCTAGCTTAACAATGATCCTACCAAAAGTCCAGCAAGCCACGAAGCCATTAAGACTGCCCAAGGGGAAGCAGTCTAGCCCTTGACCATTTTTCCCTTCTTCTCCAGGCATCCCCACCCTCCTCTACTACAGCAAGGCCAGTCTCAAGGCCAACCAGGCCTACCCAAACCTCACAGACAGTAGTAGGGCTATGTCTTCCCTCAGGCCACAGCAGCTACTTGAAAACAGAGGATCACACACACACACACACACACACACACACACACACACACACACACACACACACACACAGAGGCTACTGTTTGCAGAGAAACAAAAGTTCCTACAGGGTAGTGCAGCAGACCAAAGGCTCATCTTGGTAAATCGTTTAATTGACAGTGATGACTCTACCTTCTCTGCCTCAGCCTCTACCTCAATCATTAGATTAAAAAAGAGGTACTGGTGGTGCATGCCTTTAATCCCAGCACTCAGGAGGTAGAGGCAGGCAGATCTCTGTGAGTTCGAGGCCAGCCTGGTTTACAGAATGAGTTCCAGGACAGGCTCCAAAACAATATAAAGAAACCCTGTTTCAAAAAGCCAAAAACAAAAACAAAAAGAGGTTTGGAACCTTCTCAATCCGTGGGGGCCTTCAAAGTCACCTGGACCTGGGATAGTCAGAACAGAGTGATGTGACCAGGTGAACCATCTCCATGTCTCCTGTGATGCCTCCTGCTCTGTGCTCCTGCATTACCCCAAAGAGCCTTCATCCCAAGCACAGGGGCCCACAGAAATAAAGTCACACCCTTTCCCTGGCTCTCCTTATAGTTCAGTGAAGGCTTCTTGTCCATTCACGGTCACTGACTGGCCTTTGTGTATTGTTATGACACCACTTGCTTTTTCCCTAAAAGATTTAGTGGCATAATGGAGAAGTCTAGAGATGAAGACAGATGCACAGTGCAAAAGAGGCAGTGACAACTGTTCAGCCCGTATGAGCTAAATGCTCACTCGGTGCGTGTCAAATGCCACCTGAGAAGGACACGATGGCATCCTGGTTGTGAGTGTTAGGTCTGAGATAGGAACACTGGATTCAAAGCCCAGCTTCACACCTGGATAACAATCTTAAACTCTCTAGGCTTCAAACTCCTCCTCAGTAAAATGACAACCATGCCACCCAGGGTTGTCGCATATGAAGCCTCCCTCTGGTAAGCTCTCAGCACTCAGCAAAGGCTCCATAAACATCAGCTTTAGCAGAGAAAAGGCGAGGCGGATTTTAAAGGAAGAAAAAACATACCGTGACTCAAGAAACACCTGGGTGCCCTTAGACCTCAGGCTGGTGGGTGGGGGCTCAAGCCCAGGAGATGGCTTCAGGGAAGGGTTCTGTGAGAGTGGGAGTCAGCTGGGTGGAAGCAATAGCTGAGGAAAGTGTGCAAAACCCTGGAGGCACAGGAGACCCTCAGAGATGAGAGGAAATCGGGACATAGAAAGAGATAAGGTTAGAGGGCTGGGCGTGACCCAGTTTATGAAAAGCCTACCTAATGTGATAGCCTTCATCTTGGTGACAAAAGGGGACCACTTGAGGAGCGATAAGACCCTCAAGTGACCCAGACACTGTAGTGTAAACAGAACACCCTTTCCTCCTAAGATGACATGTCTATTTCTTTGTCCCATTAGCACACATCCTAGACTGTAACATCATTGTGCTTAGTGCAGTATGGTAGCTGAGAGTTTCACTTATTTAATGCCTGCTGTATGCCCAGCAACTATGCTAGATGCTGAGGGAATACGTAGGCTAAGACAAATCCTGCCCCCTAGTGGACACAGTCTACAAACCACACAAATAAATGTGCGTGAAGGAGCTCAAAGGCAATAAAGAAAGCGGATGTGAGAGCCTAAGTAAAAGCAGAAGCACATGTGTGTGGTTACAATGTTCACAGCCGGAGGAGGCCACCTCTGGAAGGTGAATTTGAGTCTAGACTGAGATGGGGATGTGAGTACCCAGATAGTAAAGGAAAGAGCGTTCCGGGCAAAACGCAACTGTAAAATCCCCAAGGAGGACTGAGCTGCAAGGAGAGAAAGAGAGCCTGCATAGCTGCAAGGAGAGAAAGAGCCTGCACAGTGGAAGCAAAGGGAGCACAAAGCTGGGGGCACAGATCTGAGTGAGGCACTAGGGGTTAAGTCTGTTCTGATGTTCTTTAAAGAATTCACATACTTTGGGACAGTGCACATGTGGCTGGCTATCTCAGACTGTCAGTTACAGCAGGATAACACATAATTCAGTTCAGTCCCTTTGTCTTTACTGTGTCCCCTCCAATCTGCTCTCCACACAGTCACAAGAGGCGCCTTCCCAAAGTGTGGCACTTTGAGTTAGAGGTGTAGGCCAGTTACGCGGTTTGTGTAGCACACATGACCCCTTGAGTTCCATCCCCAGCGTGGCATAAATTGAAAATGGTAGTGTATGCCTGCATTCCCATTCAAGAAGTGGAGGCTGGAGGGCCAGGAGTTCAGGATCATCCAGAATACAGTGAGTTTAAAACCGGTGGTGTGAGCAATGTAAGACTGCCGAAAGAAAGAAAGAAAGAAAGAAAGAAAGAAAGAAAGAAAGAAAGAAAGAAAGAAAGAAAGGAAGAAGGAAGGAAGAAAAGGAAGGAAGGAAGGGTAAAGAAAGGAAGGAAGGAAGAGGCTGCGGGGGGGGGGGGGTTGGATGGCATAAATCTCTGATTTCACGTTAGTATAAAATCCCAAACCATCACCCAGCTTCCAAAATCATGAGCTGTTACTGCCTGCAACCTACACAGAAGGCACTGGCTTTTCCCACCCATTCCAGCTACAAGGTGTGCCAGGTTCCCAGGGTCTCTGTATGGAAAGGGCAGAGTGCACACTGCTCCCTTCACCCAAAACTCTCCCCTCCCTCCTCCCCTCCCTCCTCCCGTCCCTCCTCCCTTCCCTCCTTCTCTTCCTGCCCCCCCCCCAGTCTCCCTCTTCCCCCTCTACCTTCTCCTCCCACTGGTTGGTAGGTAACTGTCTCCTCCTGTGGGAGTCTCCCTCACTAAGTAGCCACTTCTTCATGTCATTCTCTATAGTGTCGTGTACTGATCACATTTAAAACAACCGGTCATTTGTCTGTTTCTCCTGGGGTTCACCTGGTCATGTGAGCAGGGACGGCTTCTGTGTGTTCGCTCTCGTATTCCAGCAGGAGCCCAATATACACTTACAGCAGGTCCCATCCTTCTATCTTCTAGCCACCTGAAGGGGCTCCTACCACGAGGCTGGCAGTTAACTTCTGCTCTTTGGGGTGCAGTTTGAGGTTCCTCCACTGCCATGGGTCCTTCTGTTTCAGATGCTGATTCCAGTTGCTTGAAAACAAGTGGCATCAAGAGTCAAGACTGTCACAGTCGAACAAGTAAGAGCAGAGACACCATTCCTCTTCCTGGAGGCAGTCGAGTCTGTCTATGGAATTAAGTATTTGAGTGGGAGCGGTCACCTCCCCAGGGAGGTGGTGGAGAAGTCAATGATTGCTTTCCTACACGGGATTAGAACCATTATTTTCGCTTAGACGTCAGATTTTAAGAATTAAAGAAATGTTCTGACTGGGTTCTATTAGTGAAGGAAAGTTTTCTTTTTCCTGGCCCACTGTGTGGCCTTCTCATTGACGTACTCAGAGGAAGAGGATAAAGGCGATGTGGGGATTTGGCCTGGGGATTTTGCTTACAGTTTATTAGGGAACAGACATTTTCCAGCTTGCTGAGGCCCCAAGCAGCACACTCAGTGAGAGTTGTCCAGCCCAACAACAGTTCTCACTGGTTAAGGAGAAGTTACCTCTCTCTCTTTCTCTCTCTCTCTCTCTCTCTCTCTCTCTCTCTCTCTCTCTCTCTCTCTCTCTCTCTCTCTCTCTCTCTCTCTCTCTTTCTCTTTCTTTCTCTCTCTCTCTTTCTCTCTCTCTCTCACACACACACACACACACATCTCTCTCCTTCCCTCCTTCCCACTCACTTTTCTTTTAACATCTCTCATATTTTTTAATTGTTAAGATTATAATTGCATCATTTCTCCCTTCCCTTTCCTCCCTCTAAACTCTTCCATATACCCCTCCCCATTCCCCTTCAAATCCATGACCTCTTTCCTCACTGTTATTGTATGCATATATATGTATATATATACATATTCCCAAATATAACCTGTTCAGTCTGTACAATGTTACTAGTATATATGTTTCCAGGACTGACTATTTGGCACTGAACAACCAATTGGTGTGCTCTTCCCTGCGGAGGGCCACCTCTCACTCCCAGCATTCCTCAGTTGCCAGTAGTTCTTTGAGTAGTGCCCAGGACTCATGGGCTTTTCCCTGTCCAGTCTGGCATGTCCATTGGTGTCTTCCTTGTTCAGCTCATGATTGGGCAGTCATGTTGGTGAGACTTTATGGGTATGGCTTATGATGTTACTGGTAAACACAGTCTCTCTTTAAAAATAAACATTTTTTAAAAAGCCATTTTAAAGACAGGAAGCTGACTATTTATTCTGTTTCTGTCCCAAAGGCCTCCAAAGCTCTCATCTGTGGGAATTTGTCAGAGATTTGCTTCTGTCTCCCGAAGAAAACTGTGGCATCCTGGAATGGGAAGACAGGGAACAGGGCATTTTCCGAGTGGTTAAATCAGAAGCCCTGGCCAAGATGTGGGGACAAAGGAAGAAAAACGACAGGATGACATATGAAAAGTTGAGCAGAGCCCTGAGGTAAGTAAATAGCATCAGATACTATGAGCCTGCAGATGAGTTATATAAAATAGCCAGCCAGAGAAAATTACACTGTTTTCACAGCTTTCCCCTCACTTTATATGAAAGGGTCATGAGCTAAACCTCTTCTTAGTTTCAGGTGGGATTATGGTTTGTAAAGTGACCCACCATCCTTTTCAGTTTTGGCAACATTCCCGGGGTGGGGGGGTGGGAGGAGGAATCACCCTGAACCCAAGCCATCATGCACACAAACACAGGCTGAGCTGACCGTGGTGAGGTTCAGTCTTCATGGTGTCTGGGAAGGGTTTAAGTGTAAGTTAATAACAGGGTGTGGAAATACCAGGGTAGGTAAAGCCGTGTCACCCGAGAGGAACAAGGAATGTTTACGTGCTGTTGTTTCCTTGGGGTGCAAACCTCCCCTGGATTTCTCTCTTCTGCTCGTTTTCACAGATACTACTATAAAACAGGAATTTTGGAGCGGGTTGACCGGAGGTTAGTGTACAAATTTGGAAAAAATGCACACGGGTGGCAGGAAGACAAACTATGATCTACGCCAACACCAAGCTCTTTTATGGATTCCTGTTGTTTGAAACAATCAGATCAAAATAGACATTTGAAAGTCTTCTTCCTCCTCCTCCTTCCCCTCCTCCTCTTCAAAACCTACAAACACAATGATAAAAATTTCTGCACATCTCAGCTTACATTTGGATTCAGTTGTTGTCTCTTGGGGTGTTGTCAGAAGCCCTTAAGCAGTCGTCTTCATCCCAAGAGGGAAGAAGGGATGGTCTTCTGTGGAGACTTGATGAAACATTATTTACCCAATAAAGTGTTTGGAGCCGAGGTAGTCAGTGTTATGGGTGCTGCTTCAAAGAAAGGCCCCATTGCACCTCCCATTCCAGAGGTTCTGAGTGGTCAACCAAGGCAGCTCACCTGCAACTAGTTTTTAAGAGAAGGTGAGATGTAAGATGTGCTTATTTTAGATTTGAAATTATTAGTCATATTTCATAGAAGGATTTAATAAAAAAAAAAAAAAAGCTAAGCCACTAAGCAGGGACCTAATTGGATGTAGCCTGAACTAATGATAAGTTTCTTAACAAGATCATCATTTTGACCACTTAGCCACAGCCATTTGACCCACAGCCAATCCTTTGGAACTTACATGCTTGTAACTAGTCACATTGGGAATTGCTACTGAGATCACTGTCCCCTTCCTTCTCATTGGTGGCTAGCGTCATTTCTATCGAGACCTAGTCAACAGACATGTGCATTAATTTCCAAATCACTATTGTTTCTGTGATTCAAGCTGTCAACATGGTCAAATCAGAATCCATTGATTCCCTCTGGGACTACGACGTTAAACCCTTATAGAGCAAAGAATGTCTAAACTTTCCACAACAGTCAAACACATTGCCAGTCTCTTTTCTTTTCTTACCTGATGAGCACTCAAGTGCTACAATAGATTCTACTTTATTTTGCTTTTCAAGACAGGGTTTCTTTGTGTATTTTTGTAGCCCAGGCTGGCCTCAAACTCACAGAGAGCTGCCTGCTTCTGCCTCCTGAGTACTGGGATTAAAGGCGTGCACACCACCACCTGGCCAGATTCTCTTGACAAAAATAAATACAAGAAATTTCCATCAATAAATGTTCATGGGTTAAAGTCTGCACTGGCATCTCTATCTCTATTGGCATGCAAGGTGTTAATGACCTACAACAAGGTGGACTGCCCCTGAACCTGAACTTCTCCGGAGTTGGGAATGTCAAGTGGTGAGGCACTGAATAGCAATGCAGGCTGAAGACCTCTATGTTTAGAGTTTAACCTCAAAAGCAACTTGTTTTAATAAGAAATGTGAATTACTGTAAAATAATCTATTTTTGGATTCATGTGTTTTCCAAGGTGGATATAGTTTATAAACAATGTGAATAAAATATTTAACATGTTCCAATGTCTGTGTATTGTTTAATCCAGCAACCTGACAATCTTTGAAGACCCATTTTCTAGAAGCTGGGAATGGATACTTTCAAAGGGGATTTCCTGCCCACTATCTTCAGATACTGTAAAAGCTTCTACTACCAAATGGGGCTCATGGAATAGTGTGGCCAACAAAGACTTTTTTTTTTTTTCAGATGTATGTTATTTAATGTATGTGAGTGTCTTGGCTGCATGTACGTATGTGTACCAAGTGCCCATAGAGGTCAGAAGGCAACAGCAGATCCCTGGAACTAGAGTTATGGAGACTATGGATGGCTCTTGACTGCTTACCATCTCTCCAGCCCCCAACAAATGCAGTATTGTTCAAAGTTCATGGTGTTTGTTTTGTACTTTGCTTCTTTTGAGGTTGTATTTTATTTCTTGCTGGGAACTGTACTTTTTTTTTTAGAAATCAGATTTAAAAAAAAAAAAGAAAGAAAGAAAAAAATCTGAAGTCTAA
The DNA here is from genome assembly GCA_030556225.1 of Cricetiscus sungorus. Taxonomy (NCBI): domain Eukaryota; kingdom Metazoa; phylum Chordata; class Mammalia; order Rodentia; family Cricetidae; genus Cricetiscus; species Cricetiscus sungorus. The sequence continues at coordinate 40,742,284 of JANBXA010000372.1, forward strand.
TTTCTCAGTCATTTTGACATTAATTTCCTGAAACATAGCAGAAGCTGGGAAGCACCTTGGGACAAGCCTTTGGTCACCTCCTCCTGCTTCTTGAGTCCAAGGTGGTCAGCTACTACTCATGTTACTTCTTGGTTTTGGCTTTTGGTTTTGCCAACATTTTAAATTTGGGCCTGTGTCCTGGGGGTAAGTAGTGAGTGAAAGGCTGAAACAAAGCCCAAAGCCAACTGAAAGAAGAGATTGTCCAAGAAGCTTCTTGGCATACAACTCACAGCAGAACCAGGATGGGAATGCAGGTGGGGCCTGTTGTGGACAGAACAGGCCAAAGTGAGTAGTACCCCACAGCTAAGAGATGCTGCTCTATCAACACATGGATATTCATCCACAAGCAAAAAAGTAAAAACTAAGCAAGAAAAAAAGTCACTGTTATTACAAGCAGTTTTCTCACCAGCCTGATCCTACAGCTGTGTCAGCCACAAATAACACACAGAGATGCTGTATTAATTATAAAGCTGTTGGCCTGTTACCAGTGTTTCTTATTGGCTAGCTCTGTCTTAAATATTAACCCATCTCTATCAATCTAAGTGTCTCCACGTGGTCTTATCTTACTGGAGAGGTCCGGCCCTCTTCCCTCCAGTCTCTACACCTTGAATCTTCTCTAGTACATCTCCCAAAATCCTACTTGTCTCCTCGCCCCACCTATCTTGCTTTCCTATTGGCCAACAGGGCTTTATTAATTAACCAATAAGAGAAACATATTTATGGAATGACATCTCCCATCAACTGTAGCATAATGAAAGGGAAAGCAGGTGTGAGGAAGGTGACAGTGAAAAGTGGTCAGATGGATAGATGGAAGTTTCCAGAGGTGCAGAATGGGTGGGGAGGTCTACAGTTTTGTTCAGTGCATTTACTCACATCCACATAGGCATGTTCCTGCCATGTAGCAAATGCTCCTCATGCTATGCCTTTTGCCTTAGCCAAAGAAATACCAGTGGAGACGATGCAAAGGCTTAAAAAGCACTCCTACAACTGAGATTGCATTCTTGGCTTTGGCATCCTATGGGTCCCACTGAGAGTAGAGACACGTGACACAGCTGCACTAGCTAAACTGTCCCCAGCTGATCCCAGCCTGGATTGGACCAACTATACCCTGGAATGACACACGATAGTTGTTTGGGATCACTGGACTGTAGAGTGGTCAGGACAAGGCCAAAGTCAACCATGTGTCTAGGCACTGATATCCAAATTGCCTCTCACTCGCAGCCTCCTTAGGAATTTAACTCTGTGACTCTGAAACACAACCTTAAGTGGAACATAATTAGACAGGAAATAAAACCTCACGAGGGAAGGGAAGCTCATCAGTGTTGCTGTCTTTGAAAGTCACATGAGGTTTCCAGAGAAAAGCTGAAGAAGATACTCTTAAGTGTTAGATGAAGAAAACACTCTAGGGTAGGTGGTTGTTAACTGCCAACTTATTTTAGGAAATAAAATATAATAAAGCAGAGCAGTGTGTCCTAAACTTCGAGTCTACATGTATAACCCACAAACAAATAGTGTCCTTCCCTGTCAGTGCATGGTATTCAGTTTTTAGTTCATGCCACAGATTTGATATATAGGCAACTACAGTCAGTACCTGCTCGGACAGGACTCAGCATTGGGTATAAACAGGTATACTCACTTTCTGTGTCTACGGATAGACCAGTTTCTAACCTGCTCAGATAGAGGGGAAATACGGGGTAAAGAAACTGTGGTGAAAGAGACAGAGTTCATGTCTCTCAGGCAGGGGCCTCAGACTCCTCTTAAACTACAGGCATTTGTGAGGCATCCAACGTGGGCACTGGAAACCAAACACACGTTCTCTGTGAGAGCTGTACATGATGTTCCTAACCCCTGAGCAAATGGGTAAGAGATCTAAGAATTTGCAAAGTCAGGACATTGACCATTTTCTCAGTGTGGCAGAGTCAAAGACAAACAGCCCAGTGTCCTCTGGCCACAAGCACTTTCATTGTTAAGGCAGACAATGCTTGTGCTATCTAGTGGCACATTCCACATTATTCAGAGAATTGAAAGAAACCAAACACCATTGTGGTACCTTGAATGTAATTGGCTCCCTAATCTCATAGGGAGAGGCACATTAGGAGGCATGGCTTTGTAGGAGTGGGTGTGGTCTTGTTGGAGGAAGTGTGTCACTGTGAGGGTGTGCTTTGAGGTTTCCTGTGCTTAGGATACCACCCGGTCTCTCAGCTGACTTCCTGTTGCCTGCAAGACGTAGTACTCTCAAGATCCAGCACCATGTCAGCCAGCACACTGCCATGTTCCCAGTCACGATGATAATGGACTGAACCTCTGAAACTGTAAGCTGTCACCCCAATAAAATGTTTCCTTTATGGTCAAGGTATCTCTTCATAGCAATAAAAACCCTAAGAATTTGCTACCAGGGACTGCAGTATTGCTGTGATAGGCCTGACTATATATTGGCTTGGAGGGATTTGGACTTTGGTTCTTTGGGTTTGGAAAGCATGGAATGCTTTAAGCACTGCCTAATGGGCTGTACTAGTAGGAACATGGGAGACAGTGATGCTGAGCTATTTGAACCATGGGGGAGGGGGAGGGGCTCACTTAAGAGGCTTCAGAGAAGAATTTTAGTATGTTGCCTAGAGATCATTCTTGTGACATTTCTGTTCAAATAAATAAATAAATAAATAAATAAATAAATAAATAAATAAATAAATAAATAAGTGGCTGCCTTTTGCCCATGTCCAAAGAGTCTACCTGAGGCTAAAGAGAAGAGTTTTGGATTAATTCTGTTGGCAGAGGAAATCTCAATTCAGCCTACTAAAGACTCTGCCCTGTGGTCACTTGTATTCTTACTTGTGAGGTTTATAATGAAAAGGAGCTTATAAGGTTTATGCTGAGCAGGGTAAATTACAAAATGTAAATCTTGAGGAGAAAAGGAGCACCATAAAGTGGAATGGAGCTAAATTCTGTGTTCAAGGAGATAAACAGATTAAAAATGGAACATTATGGAGTGGTGACCTCAGGGCAAGATCCCACCCAGCTATGTTTCCAACTTGTGGAAAGAAACTGAAGAAAAGCTTAGGGCCGGTTGCGGTAGGGTACACCTTTAATCCCAACACTGGGAAGGAAGGCAGAGGCTGGCAGGTCTCTGAGTTTGAGGCCAGCCTGGTTGCAGAGCAAGTTTTAGGACAGCCAAGCTTAGGTAGTGAAAGACAGAGAGCTGGTGAAGATGGTCATGCTCCAGCCTCAGCAAGCACCAGAACTTGGGAGCTCTAGTCACTTGGTCCTGGTTTAGAGTTTCGTTTAGAAGAAATGGGTTGTAGAATTTGCCTCCAAGCCTGAAGAAAACCACTGAGGTAAGGCATGTGTCAAGGCTGTCTCTGAATGGAGGCCTAGAGAGGCCATTGATGAAGGTGTGCAGTTGAAGCCTGGATTACCTTGGAGAACTCAAGATGTTAGAGATGCCAGCATCGTAGGATTCCTGTCAAGCAGAGCTGCTAACGGGGAGTGGGACCAGCCCGAGAGAGAGTAATGTGTTGCGGTCAACAAAGCTGAATGAAGTTGGAGATCTGAGGATGGTTTCAGGGTTTAGTTTACCCAGCTGGTCCTACTTTGGTGCAGTATTTCCTCACTATGCTCCCTTTCCTATGTTTTGGAATGGTAATGTATAATCTGTGCCATTATATGTTGGAAGTAGGTGACCTGTTTTTGATTTTGATTTTACAAAAGAAAATGTAAATTACAGTTTTGAGATTGCATGAATCTCAGAAGAAACTGAACTTTTAAACATGGTTGAGACTTTTATAGACTATGGACACTTTTGAAATTAGAATAAATGTGTTTTGCATTATGGTATTATTATAAGCATGAGTAGAATGTAGTAGCTTGAATGTAACTGGCCCTCACAATCTCATAGGGAGGGGCACTATTGGGAGGTGTAGCTTTGTTGGAGTGGGTATGGCCTTGTTGGAAGAAGTGTGTCACTGTGGGGCAGGCTTTGAGGTTTCCTATGCTCAGGATACTGCCCAGTGTCTCAGTCGAATTCCTGTTGCCATTGAGATATATCACTCTCAGCTCCAGCACCATGTGGACAGGCACGCCATGCTCCCCATCATGATGATAATGAACTGAACCTCGGAGATTGTCAGCTGCCACCTCAATTAAATGTTTTCTTTATAAGAGTTGCCGTGGCCGTGGTGTCTCTTCACAGCAATAAAAACCCTAAGACACATGTACATTATTTTATTGTAAAAATGTAAGCAAGTACAAATCAACCTATGTGAAATCACTGTGTATTAGCATAAACATAATATCAAGTGAAAAATAAGAATTTGATCAGGGATAAACATTAAACTTCAATTTCAACAGTACTAAAGTTAGTTTTGGAAGACACAGTACAGTTTTGCTTGTAAGGGCCTTAGAAAATAAAAAAAAATTCTGTGTGGGCCATCTTTATCTTCACTTGTGTGGTATGTGTGTGTGAGTGTGTATGTATGTGTGTGTGTGTAATGTATATATATCAGGCCATGAGAAAACATCAATCTTACTAACATTTTTATCTTATCTAATCAAGTCATGTTTCTGGCTAGAAAACCTTTCTTGTCATCATTTTAAATGTAATCATCTTTGTAGCCGTCTTTGTAGATCCATGTTTCTATTAAATGATTGCTAAGCCCTAACCTTCAATTTCTCCCTAGGAAAGTAGTATCAAAAGCATTGCTATTATTCACTCTAGAAGCCCGATTATCACTTTAAAGACACCAGCGTGAGCTTGTGCTTCAGAAAGGAGAGCAGGTCCAGCGGTGACTACAGGTGTGCCCTGTGCTCTGCTTCCGGAGAGATCTCAGTGGAGGGCAAGGTCGAGCACCTGAGCCTCACAGGTTAGCTTTTTCCTTTGCAGCCAAGTGAGAGCCCGCCTGCATATAGGTATGAATCGAGTTCTGTGTCGAAGGAAGAGAAGACCAGCATGTTAGCCGACTCACAGGCACTGGGGGATTTCTCTCATAATAACGCAGAAATTCATTCCCTGTGAACAATTTCATGTGCGTGGAACCCAAATGAAGCATATTGCTGTGCACGTCAGTTCTTTATATCTCTAAGAAAATTCCCAGTAGCTGCTGCACTGTCAAGACAATGCCAGTGGCAACCAGACTGTATCTGGTCCACCCCAGCGCATGCTCCTCCAACACTCACACCACTCGGCTCACCTTAGGCTTCTCAGCATTGTATTTGTCCAGAAGAGCCTGGATGCGGGCCCCGTAGTCAGGGTGGACGTCAGTGAAATTCTTGACCTGGAGTCAAAGGGAGACACATTTAAGCATCTCCTCACCCATCCATTGACACACCCTCTCCCCATTCTCCCCAACCCCGAGTCTATTCCACTGTGCTTACTCAGCAGGTGAGGAAGGACATTTCAGCAGGAAGTTGTGCCATACTGCACATCATTATACAGGTTCTGAAGGAAGACTTGTGGGGAGGGGGCAGCCCAAGTTCTTCAGTCTACGGGCTGAGCTGCCATAGGTGAAGTCACTTCACATACTGAGTTTCAGTGACCCCCCCCAAAATGAGCAAGATAGTTACATTTATGCGGTATCACAGGAACACACTGGGTCATTATCCTATGTTCCTGGCACATGGATCCTAAAGAAAGCCCTTGTTTGGAATTTACTATCTTCAGTGTGGCACTGAGAAGGTTCATAGAAAGCCTGACAAGCTTCTGGATGGAGCTGGTACCAGACACAATAAACATAGGACTTGAAGGCTGAGATTTCCAATTCTACCCCTGAGCATCCAGGGAGGGCAAAGGGCCTGCTGATGGTGTCCAATCACCTCATAGCTGATGACCTCATCAGCCATGCCTATGTAAGAGGAGCTCCATGAAAGCCCTTGCATGGCAGGGCTCATGGAGCCTCTGGTGGGTGAGTACAGGAGGTGTTGCGAGGGTGATGCAGCAGAGAAGCATGGAAACTACCAGCCCTCCCCCACACCTAGGTTAGGTATCGCTTCCATCAGCCAGGGCTGAGCAATCCTTTACGGTGAAGAGGTAATCCTAGATAATATGTTTTTCTGAGTTCTGTGAGCCATCCTAACCAATTACCAAACTTGACAGACGATCCTGGGAACCCTGAGACAGTAGTCAGACTTTTACTCGTCAACATCTAAAGTTGACCCCTAAATCTGTGGTTACGACACTAATTCCAGGGACAGCTGAATTGAATTTTAGGACAAGTACACACCATCAGAGAATTCAAGAACTGCTTGTTGGTGATGGAGAAAGCATATGGCCAACCTCATAGGCTATTACAGGCAAAACACACCTGCGTGACTTGTACCAGCTGCCAGTAAACAACTGACCGCACACTGGGTATTTCATGAGTTCGTGATCTGTATGAAGGAACAGACTTGGCACTGCCTCAATTTAAATGATGCACAACCCTGGCAACTGCCAGGCAAATCCATGAAGGAATACCCAAGCAGCAGGTGAGCCCCCAGCAAACAGCGAAAGGAGGCAGAGCACCAGGAACAAATAGAAAGCCTTAGCAGTCAGTGTATGTGACAGGAGACTGCCATGGATGCGAGCCCATTTCCATCACTGACAGGCTGCACTACCTATTCTCATCAGGAACAAGAGATAAAACCTGCCCTGCCTATCCCCAGAGCAACCACCAGATTCTATGCTTGTTGATTTAGGTTCTAGAGCATTCCAAACAGTGGTTCTATGGTCAGAGAAGCAACAAATAACAGGAAGAAACAGAACAGCTACTAGGTTTACAATGAATGTACTCTTGCAAAAACAAAACAAAACAACAAAAGAAACAACAATAACAACAAAAAAACTGGAAGTCAGGGAGAAGGCTTCCTATAGCTCAATGAACAGCCAGCAGACACATCCCAGCATGTTAACTCAGCCTGCTTTGGGGAATAGCTCGGTTTTAGCTCTAGAGAAGAGACAAGCTTCTACTGTATCTGATGGAGAGACACAGACCCTGACACTGAGCCTTGACACAGGCTGCAAGCCACAAAACTGACAGCAATACTTCCCACCCTCTAAAAAGCTTGAGTAAGAATAAAGCAGAGCCACATCTGGCCGTCATACACTATTAACCCAGAACAGACTGCAGCTGAATTAAACAGCATACACAAGGGTTCACTTTAAACTCAACTAAATTTCTACACGCTGGAAAAAAATGGGTAAGAATGTGAGTCTTATCACACCAGGCAAAACATCAAGACAAGATAATTGTAGTTTGACTGGGAATTGCTGCACTGTTTAAAAAGTCATCTTAGCTCAGATAAACTGGAAACTATGCTTTTCCTTGGAAGGGTCTCCCACACGGCTGCACTATCTTCATGAGCCAGCAGGTGTCACCCTTCAGCTATCAAAGACAGACTCACCGCTTTCTTCTGAATGAAGAGCTGAGCATCTTTCAGGTGGCCAGCAATGTTCTCACACAGGCGTTTCCTCTCCTCCTCGTTCAACACCTTCGTATAGAATGTCCGCACCTGCTCAAACAACAGCAAAAAATAGAACAGCCATTTTGCCACGTACAAAACTCACCCAAGAGTCTACATCTGAAATACACAATTTAAAAAAAAAAAATCACTGAAAAATTATAACTAAAACTTCCATCTGTGTTGAATTCATTTCTGTTTTTGCATTCATTTGTTAGCCGTGGCTGTTTTCTTCTCTATGCAGAGGTGTGTGTGTGTGTGTGTGTGTGTGTGTGTGTGTGTGTGTGTGTGTGTGTACACACCCACCTTTCTCGGGATTGGTTGCTCACACTCAGAGCCCACATGCTTCTGGGAGGCATGCTCAGTCTGGTGTGTGGGTAGCATCTCCACAGTGGTACTCTTCCCTGGTCTCAACATTATGCTGAAACCAGCTCTAGCTTTCTGCTACCTACAAAACCTGTGACTTCTCTAGACTTCTTTAACTCCTCGGAGACATAACACCTTCACAAGGAGAAAAACCAGTCAAGAATCCCACCAGATATACACTGGAAGTATACCTCCAGATGCTGCTGTGACTTACTACTATAGTTACTGGAACTTAAAGATATCATGTTTAAGTCATATCAAAATAACGAATTTAATCTATCTATGGAGGAAGGGAGGTAGGGAGTTAGGCAGGAAGGGAGAGAGAAAGGAAAAGAGGCAGGGAGGGAGGCAGGGAGGGACTGAGAGAGGGAAGGAGGGAGGGAGGTGAAGGGAGGTAAGAAGGGAGGAGAAAAAGGAAGGAAGGCAACCATCCCTGTCATAATCTATTTTATCTTGAACCAAATGGGATTTTTAAATATGCATTTATTTATTGTACACAAGCCTGCACACACATGAATATCATGGCACATGTGTAGATATTAGAGGACAACTTGTGAGCATCCATTCTTTCTTACATGTGGATTGTAGAGATCAAACTCTGGTTGTCAAGCTTGGCAGCAAGCACCTTTACCCTCTGAAGCAATCCCATTGCCCCAAAAGGAGTTTCTGGAAGCATTTCCAGTAGTTCTCTATAGCCAGCTTGTCATGGGAGCTCACTGTCAATTTTTCAGGAATTCTCTAAACAAACTATCTACACACACACACACACACACACTATCATGGAATATTATTTTAAGATTTGTTACATTTGTTTATACTGTGAAACATTTGTTTAATGATGCAAAGATGTGTTGCACTCCTTTATGTTGTATTTGTTTAACTGTGAAACTTTGTTACTTTGCCATCTAAAATACCTGCTTGGTCTAGTAAAGAGCTGAATGGCCAATGGCTAGGCAGGAGAAACGGCTAGGCGGGGCTGGAAGGCAATGAGAATAAAAAGAGAAGGAGTAAAAGAAAAAGGAGCAAAAAGAAGGGGCCAGCCACACTGCCAGACACGGAATAAGAGAAAAAGAAAAGATGTACAGAAATGGAGAAAGGTAAAAGCCCAGAGGCAAAAATGTAGTCAGGGTAAGTTAAGAAGAGCTGGTAAGAAACAAGCCAAGCTAAGGCCAGGCATTTATAAGAAATAATAAGCCTCTGTGTGATTAATTCCCCCGACGAAGAGCAAAAAAAGCAAAGAATAAAAACAACCAAAAACAAGACCACTTTTTTTTTCTGCAACTTTTCTGAGCTCTTGATCATTAAATCCTTGCTTTTTTAGTTCTCCAACGCTTTTCTCTTTTTTTAAGATTTATTTCATTTTATGTGTACAAATGTTTTGCCTGCATGTATTGCAATATATATCACCTGTTTCCCTGGTGCCACACTCCCAGGAGCTGGAGTTTTTGGATGTTTGTGAGCCACATGAGGATGCTGGGAATTGAACCCTGGTCCTCTACAAGAGGAGCAAGTGCTCTTAGCCACTGAGCCATCTCTCTAGACCCATTCCAAAGCTTTTAATCTGTCTTCCCAATGTTCTTCATGAGCGGACAGGTCTGATATGAACAAGTCTGATATGTAAAAAGCCACATGAATCACATTTAAGGAAATAAACATGAAGCTTCTCAGGTATTTCTCACAGGACTTTGAGTATTACATCATTATGCTGGAACCCACAATACCAGTATCATGGATGGTTAAAAATGAGTCCCACATAGTGATAAGAAAACCTCTCAGTAAATAAGATAGGTCATAAGAAAGTTCATACAGCAAACCTTAATGTGCAAATGGCAGTCTCATTAACTAACAGGTTTCTATAAGAGTTGTATATCTTGCTTTATTTCTGCCTTGACCTCACACAAGCAAACTCTTTGAGTGTCTAGGGCTGCATTACAATACACTTGATGTCACCCATATCTCTGAAAATAATACATTTACTATAAAAGGCTTTACAAGCTAATTTAGGCTAACCTAAATATGCTTTATATCCCACAATAAAATAGCACACACACACACACACACACACACACATACACACACACACACACACACACACACACACACACACACACACACTTCAAACAAAGACCCATTTATGTATTTACAAATATTTCACTTGGAATTTACATTTTCAAATTGAGAAAATATAGTTATAATTGATTTAAATATTCATTTGCAGAATGCTCTCACACAGGACTGTGGAGCAACTATACTCTCATTCTTTGGCTGGGTGTGGTGGGAGTAGCACTGGGTATATCCTAGCCCACACACAGGCTCCCACAGCTGCCATCAGAGAAGTCCTCCGGGAAGCCACATGTGACTGGAAATGGGGTAAGCACCTGACTTCGGGCAATTAGCAGCAGGCTGATCCAAGGCCAAGGATACAACCTGAGGAAAGGCTCAGCCAAGACCTTCTGCCTATTGAGGAAAACAGTGAAAGGTGCTCAAAAAGAGAAAAGGTGAGAATAAAAAAGATCCATAAAGGAGAGTCAGCCATGGGCATGACCAAGCAGCAGAAGTTGAGAGACAGAGGGGAAAAAGTGGGGTCCACGAAGGGAACCCACAGTGGAAAGCAGAAGTAAACATCTGGAGAACAGCTGAGCCACATGCCAGGAGCCCTGCGTGGAACTGCACATACTCTTGTTGCCAGTTTTATTCTGTGTGCCGTAGTACCAGGATTCAAACTCAAGGCCCTGGCCATACAAGGCAAGGCAAACGCTGTACCTCTCTACCAGCCCTGGACAGCTGTGGACCTCCAGGTCTAATGCTAGAAACTGGGATTTTCCCAGGATGAAAACTGGGCTGTTTTTCCAGGATACTTATGTCTTAATTGCCCATTCTTAGATGCTCAGAAGATCATTATTCCCCAGCATCACCCAACTGTATCCCTTCAGTAAAGGCTAGAGGAACTGAGAATGAGTCCCCAAATGTAGAATGGAAAGAAGAGTGTGACACAACTCTTTGGCTTCAGACAACAAAGAGCCTGATACTCTGTTGGAGCTAAGTCTTCTCTGGATTCAAGATGCAGGAGCACCTTAAGAAGTGGACAGTAAATCGATGTGATGGCATATGCCTTCAGTCCCAGCACTAGAGAGACAGAAGTAGGTACCTATGAGTTCGAGGCTGGCCTGGTCTACACAGCAAGTTCTAGGCCAACAGAGCTATATAATGAGGCCGAGTGCCCAGCAGGGAGCCAAAGGAGCCATTACCTGAGTGACGTTGTCTTCGTTAGCACTGTTGAAGCGCTGCACATCTGTGGAGCATTGGGCCCTGTGCTCCAGGGCTGAGCGCTGCTGCTCGGGTGCACTGAAGCTGTTGGGGTAGTAGTTTGGAGCACCACCTTTAAAGAGAAGCAGAGACCTACTCAGGGGAGTGGCAGATGTCTCCCAGTGGTCAGTGTGGGAAGGGGCCAGTGCCAGTGGCAATCAAATAAATACACCTACGTTACGTGCAGATGTATACACTCCACATGCTGGGAAATGGTCCCTCTCCAGCTTCAGGCTCAGAGGATGCTGCCCCCTCTAAATGCTCCTGTGGGCTGCACCACTTGATAAAGAGATCTCACAGGCTGTGTGTCAACATTTCAAAGGTTCCTGACTTATTTGCACCAGGAAGAACCTTCAGAGATCTGACATGGTTGCCACTGAGATGGGTCCAGAGGCCAGAGATCTGACAGTTTTTTATTTGGATGTAGGCTCCATCCAAATGATGACTCTCAGTTGTGCAGAGAGACCTAATTCTATCCCTGTTCCCTCATCTGCAGACCAAATCTGGAGCTCTGAGATGTTCACGGCTGCTCACCCAGGGGTTATTGGGGGCTGGGATTAGAACCTGCACTCGTGCCTCTGTCATCATGAGAAAATCTGATGATGCTCTTCCTCACATGGATTTTAGAAATTTTCTCCTTCGCAGTCTCTAACCCTTTCCTGGCCTTTATTTAGATATTCCTCCCTAAAGAAATGTTTTTAAAAAGGGAGAGTGTTTTTTTTTTTAATCTGTATTTGTAATATGTTAGCATTCATTTGTCTGGATTTACTGAACAAATATTGGCAGAAATAATTACATATCCTTTATGATTCTGAGATAAATGATAGAACATTTTTTTAATATTGTTATTTTTTAACTCATTTTTATTTACTGTGTGTGTGCTTGTACCACAGAACATGTGTAGAGATCAGAGGGTAACTTGTGAGCGGCAACTCTCTCCCTCCACCATGTGGGTGCCAAGGACTGAACTCGGGTCTTCAGCTTGCAGCAGGTGCCCTAACCGTCTGAGTCATCTCAATGGACCCTTGTTTAATATATTTACTTTCCAAACTGCACCCTCCCTTGGCTGATATCAGCAGGAGATTGCCTATCAGAGCCTGCACTGCCTGTATAGGAACACTGCCTAGGAACATAAGTGGCTTACAGGAAGACGCCTGCAACTGGAATGCTTCATGGCTCTCTGCCAGGACAGATTATCCACTATAGATAATTAGGAGATGCTTCCCATCACAGTGATCGAGATACCGAGGATGTGTGGAGTTATTCACTTCAGGAAATAGCCCTGGGCCACTATGTTGGTATGAAAAGCAGAGGGTTCAACAGCCAACCACCACACTATTTCTTCACTAAATTCACCCTTTGAGAATTTTAAAATTCTATTTCCAAATACATTCTGACCTTTCCTCAAAAGTAGGATTGTCTTAGAGGTATTGGCAACTGGGAACAATTAAGTTCTTTCATGAGAATTTCCAGAGCATGGCCCAACCACGCTCTGAAATCCAGCAGAGGACCTCAACATCAACCCCAGGGCAGAGGGCAGCTTTCCCACAAGTGTGCCAATGGGATGCAAACATGAGACAATTAACTACAAATGAAGCTCAGCATAAACACAGATGTCTGTGCCATGTGCAGCTGCAATAACAACAGGATCACAAAAGGGGGCGCAGGGGGGGGGGAGATAACCAAAGCCTGAGAGAATGGGAAGGCAGGATACAGACCTAGAGAATGTGTGTTACCTCAGGCCCCTGCCTGTAGAGTCCTAAGAAAGCAGAAATACTATACGCACTCAGCGGAGTTTGGCAGAAAGGGTTCAAACTCAGTAAACACCAGGGAGGCCTGGGAGTAATGATGGGGGAGGTTTGGAGGAGAGGACAAAATGTCATTTAAAAAACAACTAAATGTGTAAAACTAGTCACTGGAAAGAATGGCAAGAAATATATTAAAGTGAAATCATTGTGGCCTCTGATTGTTAGAACTCTTAAGTCGGTTTTTGTCATCTATTTTCCAAGTCCCCTATAAGGTACATATATTCCTTTTATTGGAGATGTACCCTATAATATACAATACCTTTAATTTCATATACCTATACAAATAAACATCACTGGTCAAACTTCTGCAGAGATCTATTCTGCAGCCTATGACTGAAACTCGTGCCCCCAGCAGGAAATTAAAAACTAAGATACTTATTAAACTGGAATATTAAAAGAAAGCACATCAACCAAGCATTCTGCTTGGCTAATCAGAATCAATCCAAAGGCTGTCTGGGCAACAGCATCAAAAAAGGTAATTAAAACAGAAAAGCCAGGCACTTGACAAATGAACCCCGAAATACCCAAATGCAGGAGCATGTCATCCCACGTGATGAGTTAGGTCAATTCCACTTGGGAGAAGATCTCTTGACTGCTTCTATCTTCCTCCCTTCCCTTCCAAATCCCAGACAGACCCGGTTCTCCCTCTTCACCAGAACTGCAGGAAGAAGCATGAACTCTGTACCTTCGCATTCCCAAGGTCTCAGTCCTGGTAACAGCAACTTGGGGAACTGTGCAACTTGTAACCACTACAGCCCTGTGTAAGCTCCTCTACTCAGCCTTCCACTGAGAGATGGATACCAAGGGTAAGCTGAGGAGGGACCTCTCAAGAATGTATATAAAGCAGACAGAACCCAGAAGAGACCGCAGGCAGTGCAGAACTTCCCACTGAGCATCAGACCTGGGTGGCTGGCAGCACCTGCAAACCACATTACAGCACAGGACGTCTCACATGGGCCAGTGTGATAATCACTGGCCTGGCATCCCAGTCCACCCACTCCCCATGCTCTCTGCCTTTACAAGGAGTTGAATATGTCAGGCCTACCCTGATTGTCGTGCATGCACATGGGGCCATCCCGCTGGTAGTTGGCCACTCGAGCACGATACGGACAGTTCACAGGTATCTGGAGATAGTTGGGCCCCAGGCGGTGGCGGTGAGTGTCCGGGTAGGCAAAAAGTCGGCCCTAGGTAATCATACAGCAGACATTAGGAGCAGTTGCTTATGAAATAGAAAATGTACTACAAACACCATTCTAAAAATCAAAGATCATGATTACAGCATAACTCTTCCTAGTTCTGCTCGGCAGAACCAAGCCTCTTCCCACTAGAAAGTGTGTTCTTCCTAAAGAAACCATGCCTAATCTCCCATGCCATCTGGCTAACTACTAACTTCACATCTGCCCTAGCCAATGATGCCTACCCCCTCCCTGGGATGAGACAGTGCCTCGCCACGGTATTTAACATTCCACCTCACCAGAATCCCAAATTAATTCTCCATCTCCTCAGCCCTCTACTCCAAGGGAAGAACTGAACCTTTGCTCATAAAACACAGCACAATTCTGGAAAGCCAGCTGTGTCAAAATGGTGCAAAAAAGCACTCCCCCACGCTGCGTGGCAAATTATACATACTCTGTATTCTGAGACTTACAGACAAGAAGAGAAAGATGTACTTGAACTACTGGCCCTCCACAGCCACAGGCAACGACTCTGAGGCTAACCTGAACATGCAAGTCATGCCTTATTTTCCCCAAGGCAGGATGATAAGACCTTTGACATCAGCAAAAAGCTGTAGTGTCTGCTCTGTATTGATCTAAACATCCAGTCAGGGAACTACTCTCCGTATGCAAGGTTTTACTCCATGGTAACTTCTTTTACAGCTTCACCCAGTATTCTTCTGTGCCTAACGACATAAGGCAAACTAAAAACCCAGGTTTCAAAAGAGGCCACGAGGAAGGTGAAGGGATGTTAAGGGAGAAGGAAAAGTAGAGGGGATAATAGAGTAAATGTGACATGAAAGCCAAAGGGATTTTTGGGAGGAAGCAGTATGGGGAAGGAAAGGAAGAGGAGGAAGAGCAGAGAGGAAGGGGCATATATAAAGACAAAGTATAATAACTATATGTGTATATAAATATCTTACTAAAACTCATCAATGTGTATACTAACTTAAAATTGGTCTAAAATTATAAAACTGAACTACATTTTTTTAAATGAGCCTTAAAAAATGAAGACCAACCGCCAAGATAAAGAAGACAAATAGAGCAGTTACTCTGTACCAAATCACTCACACCGCCATGCTTAATGTGATCCCACTGATTCTGCCAACACGATGGCTAAATAAGCCTGCTTCCCACAATCACTCCACATCACCTAGGTAACATTTAGATGGCCGGTCACGCAGGCGGCACTAGACCCCAGCCACAGAAAGAGGCTGACTGCCTCTGCTGGCTCCAGAAGCTGAGCCCCAACTCCATCAATAGGCTGGAAGACAGAATGGAGTCCTGGGTGGCTCCCGGATGGAGCCTCTAGCACAACACCCTGGCTGGATGCCCTCATGTTTGGCAGGCAACCCTAACGCCATCTGTGAGTGCAGATGCTGCGCACAGGTTGAGACATGGGCACAGGGAGCACACACCCTAACACTGACTTACAAGGCTTTATACCTTTACACTTGCAGGTCCTTCAAACTACCATTGCCCTGCCTCACCCAACAGATGCTCCCTGCTCAAGCAACCAGCGCAACTCCTTTCCAGATTCCATTCATTCTGCAAATGACAGAGTATGGGAGGGAGCAAAGAAAGGTCACATAGCGCATAGCCAGACACTGGTGCAGAGTCTCTGCTTCCTGCATTGCACTAGTCTGGCGGGTTCACGATGCCCTGGCTTGTTTGCTGCTTCGGATTACATTTTAAGATATACTAACATGATCTTTTTTTAAACCTGAACGAAGACAATACCCATCAACACAGCAAGAGCCACCATCCAGCTTCAGCGTTTAGTCTCTTCAGAGGTAACTGCAGCCCCCTTCACCTTCTCTCTGCCTCAATATTCCCGTTTAAAAAAAAAAAAATCTTCCCAAGGGCTTCTCAGATTGCAGTCCCTACCCACCCAACACTGCTTCCCTAACTATGCATCTCCTCACATGCCCCATAGAATTAGAATGTGTGGCCAAATTAACACCACTGTGCCCGGCTTTCTTTTGTTGCACGGAATACACATTTGCTGTGGGTGCATCACCCTGGGCCTAGGACTCCATTCCAATCTTCAGTGTATTCCTAGTTGTGTGACTGAGCTGCTATCTGACTACAGGTGTCGCTGTGATCCCAACGAACACGGTGAACTGGACTTCTGTGAAGACTTCTGACATCTCTCACTTTTCAACCTATTTTCTCACTACCAGGATTATGCAGTCTTGGCTCTGTCCATGAGGATTTCCCTGCCTGATGCACCCTGCTGGCCCCTAATCACAAAGTTCTGTTCCCTTCTGCATTTCCTCCCCACCCTCCCACCCCCCACCCCATAGCGGGAAAGGAAGTGGGTAGGGCTATATTTCCTTTGTTCTCCAGTGCCAACCAAGCCCCAGATATGCCTGCTTATAGTTGAGCTCAATTCCAGTCCCCTTTCTGTCCCTAAGGCCATCTCCTTCCTTTACTATTCATCAGAGAGGAGTTATTCTACTTGATAGCTACCAGGCCATGCTTCTCAAAACTGAATGATCTGTCTATCTTCCCAGAATGGACAGTTGTCGGAGTGTCCAACATTTAAAGACTTCTCTGACACATACTTGTGAATGTGTGCACACTCAATTCTTCTCATTCAGGACACAGTAGTTGCACAGTTTAACTACTAACAGCACAGCACACATCTGCCTACCCTCACGCCCTCTACTGTTTTGTGCCATCTGCCGAATCCTACTCAGGGTCCTACTCAGCCTTCAGAATCCATCTCCAATGCCATCTTGTTCCTAGTTCTTTGTTACTGGCTCCCATCCCACACATCTTAACCTCAAATCCACCACCACACTCTGCCTTATGCTAAAGTTGTCCAGCCTTTCACAGCACCACACCCAGCAGGGCGGTGCTCAGCTTGTGTAATGAAAGAAGTATCAGATGCCCCCAGTGTCACAGCAAAGGTAACCCACAGACACATTGAGAACCTCAGCTTGCTCTCCAAAGGACCTGACGCTTGCCTAAATCAGAACTTACGTCAGCAGCCACCTCTGTGGTCCGATATAAGGTCTAATCTTTAACCTCTGCTTTGTGTTCAGAGTCTAAAAATCACAAGATTGCCTTGCACAGCAATTATTAAGCCAATTATTTTCCTACTGACTCCTGGTCCAAAGTAGACTTTTCACTCTTTGGACTCTTGGCAGAGCACCCTAGAAAGTGGTTTAAAGGATGCTGAATGCCTGGTGAGATCACATGATTAAACTAATCCACTGCCATTAACCACATAATCAGGTTAATAAAAATCATCTATGGAGCTGTTTTTCACAGATAGAAAATAGGAAGTATCACAGAAAATGGATAAAATTATGCTGTCAGTGATGCTAATAATTTATTGTATTTTAAAGGCTGAGCTAACCATGTTATTGTTTTTCTAAACGATGGAGACATTTCTTTTTTCCAAGATCAAGTGTTCACATATTCAAATGCTGGTTAGATGCTTTACCCAGCTTTTACTAAAGAATGACCGCCTCGGATGTTTCTTCCCAGGGATCTCACAGGAATTCGGCACCTCAATTAAAACTCAAGTGGCAGTTCTAGCAATTCCTCATACACACTGTGTGCACTTGTATGTGTGCACACACACAGACGCCTGCCTCAGAACATCTCAACTCACTGGCTTACCTGCAGCATTTTGTCAGGGCTGGGCTCAATGCCAGGGGGCATGTTGCTTGGGTCAAAAGCCATCTGCTCAACTTCAGCAAAGTAATTAACTGGGTTTTTGTTTAAGACCAGTTTGCCAACTGGTATAAGAGGGTAGTCCTGGTGAGGCCAAATCTGAAAACAATGTCATATTCATAATTACCAGATAACCAACTGGTGCATATTAAAGGCATCCATGAAAACACCCACTTTCAAATATAATCAAGCCAAGGAAAATAACTAACCCAAGAGAAGCATGATAAGAACTTCAGGTGACTGCATTATCCTATTATCATAGTAAATGGTAAATATTGACAACTGTGCAGAACCAGAGTATATTAGCTTTTCAAAACTTGTTCCCTGCTGATAACACAGAAAGCCTACAAAGTGACTCTAGTGAACTTCCCACAAAGGAGGCACTGGCAGGCACCCACTCACAGGCATGAGAACCCTAAAGAGCTATCACCTCGTGTCCAGCCTGCCCACCACTGTGAATGCTTAGCTGTGATTTACTACTATTACTATTATTATTATTATGTTAACTATGAACAACATAAAATAATATTAATTATTATAAGCAGGAAGACTTATAAAACGATGTAGTTGCTGCTGACTTACCTTGGTTAGATCAAATGGATTAAATGGGAAAGTTTCTGCCTCCTTGAAAGTCATGACCTGGATGTAAAATGTCCAGGATGGATAGTTGCCTTGGGCAATGGCATTGAAGAGATCGCGAAGGCCGTAATCAGGATCATCCTGGGTAAGTCTTGCAGCCTCTGCAACGGGCAAGTTTTTGATGCCTTGGTCGGTCTGCAGAGTGAAAGAAGGAAGCTCAAACCAAGTTTAGGAAATGGGTGACCAAAACGTAACCAGAGGACACTTCCTTTTACATCATACTTCTGTTGTTCCAATCTGACTATTCTTACTCATCCTGATGCTTTCCAATGTCGAGGGAATTTCTCCCACACTTTACACATTTAAAACCATTCCTCCTCTCTTTCCCTTTATGCATTCTATATCATTGGTATTTTTATGCTTATATTACCTTTTAATCAGAAAAAAATACTTTCTTAATAATAAAAAACTCCCATCAGTTAAATTAAAGGGCTTTTAAAAATAGTTTTTAGGCTTAATTTATTTTTAAATGATGCATTAAAACACTAAACTTATTCATATTAATGGAGAATATTACTTAAAGCAAAACACTCAAATCCCTTCTTCTGGGTTTTTGAGATCTGTAGTGCAGTCATTCACTCCCCTGTGCAATGGCATACTAGACCTTGGTCCATCCCAGCGGTGACCCAGTACCATCAGCCAGCCTTTCCCATCCCTCCAGCCCCTACTCTCCCTGACCTCTGATGACCACCATTCTGATTTCATCTCCTTCTCAAATTCCACCTTTGACACAGAGAGAGCATCATGCCACATCTGTCTTTCTATGCCTGGTTCATTTCGCTTAGAGCAGTGCTCTACAGTTCCACTCAAAGTCACAATGACAGGGTCTCTCTGTGTGTCTCTCTGCCTCAGTGTGTGTGTGTGTGTGTGTGTGTGTGTGTGTGTGTGTGTGTGTGTGGAGAGAGAGAGAGAGAGAGAGAGAGAGAGAGAGAGAGAGAGAGAGAGAGAGAGAGAGAGAAACTAAACAGCAGTCCACTGTATCGCATCTTCTTAATCCATTCACCATCTGATGGACACCAAGTCAAAAAACATGAATGAGAATTTCAGATGCTTCTTGTACATGCTGTATTAGTGTTTGCCTTAGATATACACCACAGCATTCTGGAAATAACCTAATTTCCCACAGTCACCGAGTCATGCTCTAAGTGACCTTACACAGCTCCCTTTAGCAATTATAAATCCAAGGACCAAGTGTTTTCTTAATGTTGAGCCAAGATATAAAGGAAACGGTTTTCCAATTTAATACACTGAAATAGCTTGTTAAAGTAAGTATTAAAATAGGACAGAAGGAAGCAGGTCTCTGAGATATTGTTAAAAATGGAAGATGTGCTGAGCCTGGTCGTGTAGGCCTGAAAGCCCAGGAGGCTGAGGTAGGAGGCTTACAGGTTCAAGGCTAAGCTGAGCTATCAAAACATTTCAAGGCTAACCTGGTCAACTTAATGAGATCCTGCCATAAAATACAAGAGGTGCTGGGGATATAGGGTACTTGCCTAGCACGTGTAAGGTCCTAGGTTCAATTCCAATACCACATACACTAAAAGGAGACTTCATTTGTCATAAAGCCACCTCCTTCCAGGTTAGCAGTAGCATTTGCAAACAGAAGTTTTAACCTCCTGAGGTGCTCAGAGAATAGTGTTAACCCTCTGGAGTTCACTGGTAAATACGTTCATTGTACTATAAGCCAAGATCGTACCAAGGACAGAAGCCATGTGTCCCAACTTCTAACTACATGTAAGGAAGAATCCATTGACCAAATGCACACAATTCTAATTTGAGTGGCCTGAATTTGTCCAGGAATTAGTGACCAACAAAATATTCATGGTGCTACTCAACTGTATCAATTCTTTGTACCCTTGGGTAGATGTCAGAGAAAGGTGGAAGAATTCTCAGTCTCTGCTCAGTCCTTTAGGGGAAGGAAAGAGAGATGAGGAGAAGGAGCCTGTTCCCTCTACCCAAACAGGAGGAGCCTGTACCCACTGCCCACACAGGAGGAACCTGTACCCTCTACCCAGACACCGTACCTTGTAATGGAACTTGCAATAGACGGCCTCTCCATTTGCATTAACCAGCTTGAACGTGTGTGAGCCATAGCCATTCATGTGCCGATGTCCGTCTGGAATCCCACGGTCACTGAACAAGAAGGAAACCTAAGGAACAGAAATGGAAATCCTCCCATTGAAATCGAAGTGTCCCACGTTTTTACATCCACACATTTTCAGAAAATTCCTCAGGAAATAGAAGACACCAGCTAACTTCCCCTGGGAGGATTTACCATTATTTCTTCTGCAGAAAATGACAAAAATTGTAGAGCACGGCAAAGCATGAATCAATAACATTGATTATATTATATAATCAATATTATAACATTCTATGAAGGAGCATTAAAGCAAAATCTGGAAACCAGAGTCACACATTCTTCAAACTTAATTTTAATAGCAAAGACTTTAGTACACTTTTCCTCTCATCTCCCTAATACACAGCTTCACCTCAGAATAGACTTTATTCCTAGTCTTCTAAACAGTAACGGATAGCATGTCCAACCATCCAAGCACCTGCACTATAAACTCTTCATGATCAAGAAATCTGAAGAAGCACCCCAAAAAGACAGAAACCAATTTCAATAAAACATCCAGAGCAGCAAGAACACATTGTAAGGCCTAATTAACAATGCCACCCCAGGTAATACATTCTAACAGTGAAAAAGCAAGGATTCTCACCTGATGGAGGGACTCTGGACGGAGGCTCCAGAAGTCCCAGACCATGTCAGGGTCCTTCAGGTGGGTTTGTGGGTTTCTCTTCTGGCTATGGATGAAGGATGGAAACTAAATGGGGAAGAGAGAAAGAGTAAAAATCCCAAATGTAAGTTTATAAGAATTATGGTGTCTTACAAGATATGTTCTCCTTTGTGGATTATAATTCTGATCAACCCAATTTCAGAAACTTAGATCGCTAAACTTTCAAATGAAATTTGATCAGCATACACAACCAACTCTTTGGATACTCTACGATCAAATGTACTCAAAGCTGAGGTATCTCTTTAAACACCACCACCCACACATGCACACACATGCACATTCACACACACACAAACACACATACATGCACACACACACACACACACACACACACACACAAATAGAAATAACCTCTATCTGCTTCCCGAACAAAGCCAGTGCTGACTAATCCTCCAGGCTCTACAATGGAAGTTAGACTATTACACTAGGTCAGTGAATCTTGACATGCCAAATCTAAGGCCAATGATAATTATCATGCGATCTTATAGAGTAGCAGTTCTCGACCTTCCTAATGCAGTTCCTCATGTTGTGATGACCCCCAACCATAGCATAATTTCGTTGCTACTTCATAACTATAATTTTCTACTATTATGAATCATAATGTAAATATCTGATATAAAGGATATCTGGTATGCGACCCCCAGAGGGGTCACAACCCACAGGTTGAGAACTACCATACCAAATTCTGAAAAAAATAAGTTAAAGGGCAACCCAACCAATCCACATTCTCCTCTTTACCCAGGGCTTATCGCCAAACTCCCATCCCTAAAGAGAACTGGAAATCAATACAACCCAACAACACTTGTAGAGAGTGAAACAGTCCACCACTTACCAATATGGCATCCCTGATGAAGAAAATAGGGGTGTTGTTCCCCACAAGATCCCAGTTACCATCTTCAGTGTAGAATTTCACTGCGAACCCTCGAGGGTCACGAACTGTGTCCGCTGAGCCCGACTCTCCAGCTGGAAGATTGAAATGGAAGTATAAAGTACAGCCAGGTACACTGCAGCCAAGAAGCCATAAATCACAGGGAAACTTAGCATCTTCAGTCCACTTCCTGGAATCAGATTAGTTATTTAAATGTCTGTGGTATTTTTACTACAACCTACTTGCTAATTAGATCTAGACAAAAGAATGAATTGAAAGTGAAAAGAGATCATATATATACCAACAGCTGGCAAGATTATCCATTTAAACAGGTAATTAAAGTAAGAAAATAATTACGAAGATTAGAGTAATAAACAGAGAGTGAGTTGTTTGGGGCTAGAGAGATGATTCAGCAGGTGAGAGCACTGGCTGCTTTTAACCAGAGTTTAAGCCTCAGATTCAGTTCCCAGTATGCACATGGCAGCTCCTAAACATCTAACTCCATTTCCTGCAGATGTGTCACCTCTCCTGGCTTCTGAGGACACCAGGCATGCACGTGGTACACAGATATGTATGCAGGCAAACATCCATACATATAAAATAAAAATAAAAATTTTAAGAGTGGTGAGGAAGCTAGTATTAAGAAAATTAGCTAAAATGCAGGTTTATTAATTATCTCATTCATTTTTGCATGCCATGGTTTTTTGTTTGTTTATTTTTAAGCACAAAACCCAACAGAGAGGCCAAACTAGGCACTGTGATGTGTTAGGATATTCTTACAAATACTAATTCTATAACACAGTAATAAAAATTTCTTAATCATTGTGGAGTATATTAATCCCACATTGCAAAGTAAATATACTATAAGTAAATCACCTATACTACTGTTCCTCTAGACTTAATTCTCAGTAAAGAGCAATTTTTACAATGGTTACTAAACAAGATCTGCACTCCACACTTCCCTCTGAGGCAACCCTTGTAGAATGTTATCTCAAAATGCCATAGAATTGCAGTGGCAACCCTTTCACGGTTCAACAAACAGAACAGTGACTTCATATGTATATCCAGATATTTTCTATATGGTAAAACAGGCAAAAATGTACAAAAATACCTGTTTCCCATTTCTTTGTTTTTTTCTTGAGATTAAGTTATAAATGCCCCCAAATAAGGTGCAAGAGGAAGGAAGGAAAGGAGGTACGCAAAGCAGACTGACTTACCGACGGTGGAGAATCGAACAGCAATGGGAGTCCTCTTTCCAATATGCTCAAACACCTTTGCCTTACAGTACCTAGTAATATCATGAGTGACCTCAAAGTATCCAAAGGCACCTAACGAGAAAGACAGACATTCTCAGCAAAAGAGCAGCGCCCAGACTCCCAGGAGGCCCTCGACAGGGACCTGTGACAAGAAAACAAAACCCCCAGCACCAGTGTCCCAGGATCTTCCAATAGGATGGAGAAATAAGAGAACACGAAACATTAAAAGCCAGATGCAAAGCTATTGTCACTCAGTGCTCCAATGGGTGCCACATAGCAGGTGCCAAGAGGTGATGATGGGTGCTGGGAGTAGGTAGATGGTCAAGGCTGGCCAAAGGACAGGGCCTTTAGAAGGTCTTGAGGTGGAGGCAGGGGCCAAGGAGACACACGAAAGGGGAAGGAGATGGGGCTGAAAAAGCAGCTGCCAAAGGACAAATGGAAAAGCATACCAATTGGCAACAGAGAAGCCATAAAACGATGAACTGGCTTTTTGGAGCCCATTCCCTATAGTGGGATACCTTGTTCGGCCTTGGTATGGGGGAGGGGTTTGATCCTGCCTCAACTTGGTACACCAGACTTTGTTGACTCCCCAAGGGAGGCCTTACCCCGCTCTGAGGAGTGGATGAGAGTGGAATGGAGAGAGGGTACGTAAAATGAAGAAAAATTTTAATAAAAATAATTAATTAAAAAAAAACAAAGGGAAGGAACTTATCTAAAAAGAAGAGCTGAAATCAGGCTGAAAAGAAATTCATTATCCTTCCTATGCTGCCCCTTTTTGTTTGGTTTGTTCTGCTTTGCTTTTGTTTTGAAATCAGGATTTCTCAGCGTAGCCCTGGCGGTCCCAGAACTCTTGCCTCTGCCTCCCGAGTGCTGGGACTGAACGTGTGCACTACCATCCAGATGCTACTTTTTCCTATTGGGCTTTTCTTTTAAATGCCATTATCACCTTTACATTCACCATAAAAAGATCAAAGTTCTACAGAAGTTAGGCAAAGGAGAAGAAAAAAAAAAATCACACGCCAATTCACCATTCCCATGTAACCATGCTCTATTTTGCATTTCATTTCAGTATTATCCCATAGGAGTGTATTTTGACTAAGCTGCAATTGTGGTGTATGTTTCTCTATCTGTGTTTTCATCCCTTTACTGAACTATATAATGGAAAAAATAATGAAGGTTTACTGCTCAGTATGTGTGGTGCTGGTGGCTGAACCCTAGGTTTGCTAGATAAGCACACGAGTACAGTGCTACATCCCCAATCCTTGACTTATTGAGACAGGGTATTTCTGCTTAGCACGTGCTGGCCTTGAACTCCAGTCTCTCTCTGCTCCTGCTTCCCATGTGCTGAAATTACAGGTATGTGGCCTATGCCACACCTGGCTGGAAAGTCACTATTTGTTTGTTTGCTTGTTTTTGTGTATGTGTTTGTATACACCATATGATGCAGGTGTGTGTGTGTGTGTGTGTGTGTGTGTGTAAGTCAGAGAAGAAACTAGATATCCTTGATTACTTTCTACCCTTATTTTTGGGGGCAGATCTTTCACTGACCCCAAGTTCATCAATTTGGCTAGGCCAGCTGGCCAAGAGCTTTTGTCCACTCCCCCCTCCTCCCACACACACCCTCCCACCAGCACTGAGTTTACAAGCACACTCTACAGCATGCCAGCATTTTGTAACACATGGATGCTGATACAAACCCAGGTCCTCACAGCTGTGCAGGAGGCACTTCACCAAATGAGCTATGTCCCCAGCTCCCCAGTTAGTGTTTTAAAAACTGTTTTGGGGCTGGAGAGGTGGCTCAGCAGTTAAGAGCACTGACTCAGGTTCAACATCCAACACCCATCCGGCAGCTCAGAACTGTCTGTAACTCCAGTTGCAGGAGATCTGGTGCCTTCTTACCTCCTTGGTCCTAATTACAGGCAAAACACCCATGCACATTAAATGAATAATATATTAAATTGTTTTCTATGTAATATATATCATCTAACCTAGGCAACTCTTCTGATGAAAACCTGTCCTTTCTTCCAAGAATGGAGACTGGAGGTTTTACTGAAGGAAGGCTGAGTCTGATAACTACAGTGGGAAATCCTTTGAGCCCAGTAGGAGTGAAGAACACAGACAGCTCTCACCTGCTCCTTTGGCATGTACCACTCTCTCAGGAATCCGCTCTCTGTCAAAATGTGCCATCTCATCAGTGAAAACCACATCCTGAACGAGAAGAGGTCCTCGGGACCCAGCAGTCATGATATTAAGTTTATCTCCTATTGGGTTCCCGCCTCCAGTGGTCAGGACATCGGGTTTCTGTATGTACACACAAAAGGAAAAGGTTAGGAGAGTCAGTACAGCTGACCCCTGAACTTACTGTCATGCCCCGCAATCTTTACACCTTCTTCCTAGTTCTTAACTTTCCTGTTCACTAAAGGCTGAAATATTACAGTCCGCTCCAGGAAATCCTCGTCACACCTCAACAACAATTCCTAAAACACTAATTCTGGGAAGCAAAGGAGACTAATATCTGCTACCTGGCAGACATCATCCAGCTGCTTCTGGAGATGGGCGCTGGATTCCACATGAGCCTCCAGATAAGCACCCCTAAAGGAAACATGTGCCTGATACTCAAAGTCAAAATTAACAGTAAAAAGATGCTCTTTCAAAGAATCCATGCCAGCTGGAGCTTCTCTTAGGCCTGAGTCTTTTCATGCAGTGGAGCTTACTGACTTACAATCCACGCTGGGAACATTTGGAAGTAATGCTGTGGATAGGCGCTCATTTCTCTAAAGCTGTGTGTATGCTGGCTAGGTGTGGCAACACTTCTTAGTTTAAAAAAAAACAAACAACATCAATCTCATTATCAGGGAAGGGCATTTATGGTAGCCTTTCCACTGTTGCTCAAATTGTTAGTTGGAGTCAGTACCCACCATCATGGAGCCCTAGAAGCTGGTGGAAACAGAAGCAGACAGCCACAACACTGAGCCAAACTGGAATCCAGATGCAGAGAGGGAGAACAGGACCAGGCTACAGAAACAAATAGAGACAGCTGACCTGAACAATGAGGAGCTAATGGGCTTCCAGACTGATAGCTGAGAATCCAGCATTGGACTGACTCAGACCCCCGAACATGGGTCTCAGTTAGAACTGGACAGTCTAAGGGACCTCAGACAGTAGAATCAGGATGTATCCCTGATGCAAAAAAGGACTTTGGGATCACATTCCCCATGGAGGGATACTCCCTTAATCTAAAGGCAGGAGGGAGGGCCTAGTCCCTACTCCAAATGACTTGACAGATTTAGATGACCCCTCCTGGAAGGCATCACCCTACATGTGGAGGGAAGGAATGAGAGGGGGGACATGGGAAGGGGTGTGAGAGGGAGGGAGAAGAAACTGGTATCGATATGTAAAATAAGAAAAATAAATTTTAAAAAAAGAAGGTAAAAGAAAGATTTAAAAAAAATCATCTGTGTCTTTTGACTAAAAATAATTGTTTCTGAAATGATGGATTATATTACTGATGTTCTAAAGAAGTCACTGTCTCTGAAACAAGGCAGGATGCTTTACTTTATTAAACAACTACTTGCAATATACACCATTTCCTGATATAGTTGCATCAGATGTCTCCTGGCTGCCCCTCCTCTGAGTGACCACAGAGTCCAAGGCCCGACATGATACTGTGCCCACCCTAGCTTTATTTCCCCCATGGTCACCGTGGTGGTTCGAATGAAACTGGCCCCCATAAG
Organism: Cricetiscus sungorus; assembly: GCA_030556225.1. NCBI lineage: Eukaryota > Metazoa > Chordata > Mammalia > Rodentia > Cricetidae > Cricetiscus > Cricetiscus sungorus. The sequence continues at coordinate 40,769,424 of JANBXA010000372.1, forward strand.
CCCACAGGGAGGGGCACTATATAGTGAGCTATACATGGAAGAACATTGAGAAAGTCACTTTGGAATTTGTAAAACTCATAAACAAGACTCTTGTGTGAAAGCGCTCTACCACTTGATCAAATTTCCTAAATCATTAATGGGTTTCCTCACGTGGCCTTGTGTACATACAATTCACCTCCAAAACAAACATAACAGGAAAGACTTTAACAGGCATTGGTTTAGAAGAGAGGCCACAGGGCAAAGACTGAGAAGGAAAATTGGCCAACTTCAGGGGATACTCAGGGGAGCATGGGACAGAAAGCTGATGCAGGATTCATTACAATGCATGTTGTTAAGTGAAAACACTGCACTGGGAAGCAGGTCTTACTCAATGGTCAAGCACGTATCTCATATGTGTGAAGCTCTAGGTTGGAAAACAACCATAGTGAGCATCATAATACCACCACACAATAAAGATTTACACGCTACAATGAGTTGGTGGGGTTGGAGAATAGGCCACACAGTTATTTCACTTAAACCCCAATAATCTCATGAGGCCAATGTTAGGAAAATTGATCTTACCATTGTCTTTGGATGAAAATGGTAAATGTCAGGTTCCACACTCACCAAGCCAGGGCTCCATGAACAGACAGAATATAGTCACTGGGTTACACACATGAGAAATGTTCTGTCATGCAAGGCTATGCTGTCTTATTTGTAAGTTATGTGAGTAAAGAGGTCACAGAAGTGGCTAATATATCTCACATATTCACTTTGCTGCTTCATGGCCAAAACACTGCTACTAGTGTTCAATAATTCAAACCCATTTAGAATAATCCTCTATAAAGACCAAACCTTCCAAGTACACAAAATAGTGACCGCAAAAAGGGGTTTTCCCTGTCTTTAAAGTAAATCTAAAATTTGTTAGCACCATGACTGACTGGCCTGATCTACTTCAATTATACATAGGACAGAGAACAGAGGGAGAATCTGGAAAGGCTTAAGAATTGAAACATTTAAAAAAAAGTAAGGGCAGGTTCTCATTCATTCTGTATCACATTGGAAGAGCTGTTAGAAGTGAACATTTTAGTATAACTACATGTACAGTGGATATAAATTATACTGAGTAAATAATTCTATAAAAATGAAATGTTGTATGGAATGTGTCTAGTTTACATTGTAGAGATTTTTTAATCCACTTTGTTACAAGAATTGTTATCAGAACAAGTAAATATGTTTGCCTGATATTTCCTTCTGTTTGCCACTTTTGAGTCTTAGGAAATACATATTTTACATCAAGCCTTAAAAAAAAAAAAGAATTGAAAATATAAATCATCAGTAGATGAAAAAATCCCTTTTTTTATAAGAAGTGGCAGAGTTAAGGTTCTTTAAAAAAGGAAGCTAGCAACAAAAACGATAACCATGAATTATTATTTTCTGATTTACACTTCTTTTACAGTCAGCTCCTGTTTTCTAACCTGGAGAGAAAACATGAATAGCCTAGGCCTTGGCTAAGATGAAGACTTATCAAAATGTGACTCCCTGTGCCATGTCTCTCCTGCTGACACACGGTGACTTAGCAATTCTGCTTCTCCTGCTTGCATGAGACACACCAACAGTTAATTCGGCTTCTCCCTCTCCATCCCTCATGTTGTCAGTGTGCCCTCAACATGCTTATTGTCAGAGTTATAGAGTTAACCCTAATAACACAAATTCTCTTACAGAAAACTCACTGACAGGAAGAGCAGGCTAAGTCCCAGACTCTCCCCAGTAACAAGGGGACAGGACAGAGTCAGGACTCTGATGTTCAAGCTTTCCAGTGGTCAGAGGTGACTTATTAAACCTGGGTATCCATCCCAAAGGAAGAGCCCACGTGATCCGAGCAGTGGGCAACAAAACTCCTGTTTCGGTTCCATGTAAACTTCTGAAAATGCCTGTAGAACGGTCTCTTCGATGTATTTTGAGAAGAGAGTTTTTACATGGGCCAAAGTCATGCCTGTGAAAATACTGGACTCATTGCTCAATGATCAATGTTCATAAAGCTCGAAATTCACTTGTCAGCAACATCTGTCCACCAGAAGACTCCGTCTTCTATCACTCTAGCTCTGGCTAGAAAGAAGGACCCATCCAACTTAGCACTGGACATGTGGTTCTTGAGAGAGGAAATAACACAATGCTGACAGTTCCAACATTTACATTTACGGCTCCAGTGAAAGTAAAAGAAAGGGCATTTTAATGTCATAAAAACAAAATTAATGCAGTCTAAAAAGAGATTGGAGTCTGCTAACTCATCATCACATTACAAGAAAATACATAGATAAATTCCCAGGAACTATAAAGTGTGTATGTTTTAGACAACATAATAATGTGGCCTCCTATTATAACCGCAAGGTTCCCTTGCATTTATCCCATAACCTCGTTCTAACTAAGGCAATCAGAATGGAAGTGAACTTGATGTATATGCACATGTGGGTAAGTTCCCATGGAGGCCAAAGAGGGTGTCAGATCCCCTGAAACTGGAGTTACAGACCTTTGTAGCCACGTGTGAGTGCTGGGAACCCAGGTCCTGTGCCAGGGAAAGCAAGTGCTCTTAACTACTGAGCCATCTCTCCAGGCCCCTGCTTTAAGCATTTAGAACCCTGTGCTATTCAATGGGAAGCCTCCTTCAGCTGAGGCCCTCAATAACTATGAGAGACCTCCAACCACTCTGAACCATCATACGAAAAAAGAAAGAATTTCTGGTGTGTTTATGTCAGTGTGTATGCTGGACGCCATTATTACAGCATTTTGCCCACACAAGATTGAACTTAAAAAGAGGACCATGAATCAATGGTGAAAGGATAAACCATACAAATTTTAAAAGGATGCAAGGGTTACCAACAGATTAATTAAACCTTGGAGAGCAATAAAGTCTGACAACAACAAAAGCTGGCAGGAAGTAAGGCAACCAGAACTCCCATGTTGTTGATAGAAATGTTAACATGGTACAACCACTTTAGAAGATGCCTGGGCAGTTTGTCTTTAAAACAGCCATTATCCATATAGCCCAGTGCATCTCCTCTAAGTAGTTTGGGCCTATGACTTAGTTAGGACAGGATTCTTACAATATAACTCGGGATGGTTTCAAACTGGTGATCCACCCGCCTCTCCTCCCTTAGTACTGGGATCACAGGCATGTACCAGCACATTCAGCTAAGTATTTTCTAGGAAAAATCCATAAAAATGACTGGTATACGAATCTTCATATCAACTTTATTCATAGTAATCCAAAACACCTGGAAACAAGCCAGGTGTCCAGCAATAGCATAAACAAATAGTGGTCTGGTCACATAACAAGCAGCACGTAGTGTGGAACGTTCTAACTGCTGATACATGGCACAACATGAATAACTGGAAAGCATTTTTGCTAAACAAACAAACAAACAAAAGAGGGCCTTATACAAACATCCATAAATCAAAAGTTTAAGTCTCCCAGAACACTGATTTCCAACATCTGTCAGGGTGATGGTAACCTTGTATATATAGCTTTTCAAGGACAGCCCCTGTATTTATTTGTTTGCTTTTTATCTTTGTATGTGTATATAGGCATACATTCATGTATGTGTGTGGAAGTCAGAGGACAACCTTGGGTATCAGAGCTCACTTTGTTTAAGCCGTTTTCTACTGTGTGTGTCAGGTTAGTTGGCTTGTGCTCTCCTGTCTCTGTCCCCAACTCCACAAAGGACACTGGGACTACAAGGCACACACTGCCATAGACTTTTCCATGCATTCTGGGGATTTGAACTCATATTCTCTCACCTGCACAGCAAGCACTTTACCCAGGGAGGCATCTCCTCAGTCCAGCCTTGGTATCTTAACAAGGGCTCAGGATGCAATGGTATATGTATGCATTAAACCTTGCTGAACAGAACACACAAATCTACATGTCTCACATCTCTACATGCATGCAAATATCTCTGTGAAACTGCACCTGTATACCATACTCTTCACTCACATCCCTGCAGTGTTCAGGTATAAAGCATAGTGGTGATGAGGTACCCTAAAAAATAAATCACTAATTTCTTGGATGATTGAAGGGATAGGGAGATGGATAATCTTATACAAAAGGTAACTGTACAATCCAGAAGCTGGACAGTTAGATATGTAGTGCAGTTTTTTTTCAACTGTTCTGAATTCTCGACTTTCCATAATCAAGTACCTTTCCAGGCTATACAGAATATACTTATTTCCTTTCAGGAGGTAGAAGGACCCCTAGAAATGAACATTCATTCGGGGTAGCACAAATTGAGGGGGAAAAAATCAATATCGCCATCAACAGGCGATACTCACAGAGCACAGAAATGTCATGGAAAGAAGAAAGAGCAACATTTCAGTTGAGCCCCCCAGTTTTATCTTGTGTTTGCTGGCCAGCTGCATTTCACCTGAGAAATCAACAGCTAAGGCTTAATTTGCCCCCCAGATAATAACAGGCAAACTGGTCTCAGAATAAACAGGACACTTTTAAGCACAAGTATATTTTACTTTCTAAAACTTTTGCCTCTCTGACCAAGTGAGTCTCAGTTCACCAAGTACTCATGACAGCATGAAGCAGGCTTCAGCAGCTACTGGGTACCCAACAGGTCCTGCCCTAAGGAGCCCCATTCTAATCTTGGTTCAACCACTAACTAGCTGCACATCCTTGATTATGACTCTGTGTCTCTCTGGTTCACTTGAAGAACTCAGGAAAAAAAACAAAAACAAAACAAAACAAAAAACTTAAAGGACCTAGTTATAAATAATGAATGTGGATGGGACAGAGTGCTTAGAGAATATGGGCACTTTTCCCAAACTCAGTCCAGGAGCACGTGCATCAATCCCCCAGTTGATCCCCCAGTTGACCAATAAGAGTATGGTTTTGAGAAAGAGCAAGGGGAAAAGGATCCCCCAGCCCCACCCCAACATACTAACCAGAAGCCATGAGATTTCTACTTCTGCTTCTACCTCTCAAAGATGCCCAGACCAGCATTGCCCCTACCAAGGCTGTTGAAATCCCTGCTATCAGTGAAGACATTGTTACAGTGTCTTCTGCCTAGAGAAGCTTTGCAACCAACTCCAACACTCACTCTGCACTCCACAGCTAGTATACCATCAGAACTAGATGGTAATCATCTGTTTACACATCTTGTTTCTCAGTCTTGACTCTAACCTTCTCCAGGGTGCGGTCTTAAGAGTTTGTACATCTTGCCCAGGATTGTGAGGCTTAGCTGGCACATACAGGCACTCACAGTTCTGCGAATCAAAGCAATGATCACCGCCTAATGTATTGCCAGTTCTAAAAAACCAGATCTGTTGCTCCTAAGTGCCAATGAAACAATGCATGTAAAATTTCTCTTAATGTCACCATGAATACTACTGGGGACCCAGGTACCTCCCAAACACCAAAACGAGCAGAGTTAACATTTCACAAACAGAAAACCATAGCTGGCTCCCACTTCCTGGTTCGTAGACCTAAAGAGTCTCCCTCAAGCTGTGACCTCTGTCCCAGATGCCACAAGTGCCAAACTCGGAGTCACCCGCCCTGTCCCTGCTACCAGAGACAAGTCTTGCAGGCTGGCAGCCCCAACCCCTTGCTCCGCGGAATGGAACGGTCCAGGGGACAGAAAGCAGTCACCCGCACTCAGCCAGGGAAGGGTGCAGTCCCAGCGCAGGCCACCCAAGGGGAGCCCGCGCCGTTACTCGCCGCCGCCCACTCTCTCATAAGGTTCTGGGGGAACACAGGGTACCTGCGAGGACCGCTGTTCCTTCCAATGCTTCATCTGGTCGCTGGCTGGGTCCCGGCTATCCGCCATGGTGTAGGATTTCGGAGCTGCAGAGCGTGGCAGGCAGGACAGCTGGGCGCGCTGGAAGTCTCCACCCGGGGTAAGAAATCGCATCGGCCAGGCCCGCGGAGAGGTGACTCCCGGCTTCGCCAATCAGCACCACCATAGAACCACCCCCTCGGGATAGCCGCCACCTGATTGGCCACTGGTACTCTAGAAGGAAAAGGATTGGAAGGCGGGTGGGGCGAGAAGCGGGGACTCTTGGAGGTGGGCCCCGAGATGAGAAGAGGGGAAGGGACCAAAGGACAGTCTATGCTGGGCACTTTCAAGGTGCTGCCTGAGCAAAGAGAGTCGCAATTCCTTTGTGCAATCCTAGGATCTAATTTCTCTGTCCAAAGTTTTCTGACTGGTATACGCCTTTTTTGCTACTAATGGATGGGTGGTTCCTCCCTCCCCCACCCCCGCCCTTCTCTTACTTACAGATCATTACCTACTGTAAAAAAAAAAAAAAAAAAAAAAAACGCTCAGAAACATTTAATGTAACTACAGATCGGTGCGGATCTCCTATTCTGTGAGGTGGCCCAGTGTGTCAAAGTGGCCTCTGCTGACTGCAGTGGCAGGCTCTTCCATTTTCTCCCCTAACAAGGAAGAATTGTGAAAAATTTTTGGGGTAAGGGGATATGGCTCAGAGGGTAGAGTGCTTGCCTAGCACGCACAAAGCCCTGGGCTTAGTCCCCAGAATCATATAAGCTGTGTAGTGTGCAGTTCTGTACTCCAAGCAGAGGTGGAAACAGAGGATCGGAGAAGTTCAAGGTCATAGTGCTACATAGTGCATTTGAAACAAGACTGAGATATGAGACTCTGACTCAAAAAAATTAATAATTTTTTTCTAAGCCAGAAAATAAAACATTTACTAATATGTGTAAACATTTAGTGAGCTTATGGCTTATTTTTTTTATTTCAATCAATAAATTGAATATTTTCTCTCAGATGCTAGGATTTATCTTTGAACATCTTAACACATATGTGTAGATGCCATCGTTTTCAAATTAAACCTTATTAGCTTTCACCTTAATTATGGACTATGGACATGTGATTGGGGACATTTCAAATCTTGTTCTTGATTTTACAAAGATGTGATCACAGAAATCTCAGTGGTAAAAGTCTGCACTCCCTCGGGGAAACAGTCACAAATTCATCTTATGTACTGTATTTTTCCTATATTGTACTTAACACAACTGCAAAAATGCCATTCACTGTGCAATCTGTTTGGTGTCTTTTGCTGTATTTACATTCACACTGTCCCTAGAATGTGAAGCCCATTAACAGCAGTGACTAACACATCTAAAATTCCATGTGGCCAACAAAGTAGTTCAGTGTGAAAATCACTTATTGCCAATCCCAATCTCCAAGACCCACAAGGTAGAAGAAAAGAACCAACTGCCAAATGTCTTCTGACCCACCACCACCACCACACACACACACACACACACACACACACACACACACACACACACACACACTTTCATGCACAGGGCTGGGATATAGCTCAGTAGTAGAGTACTTATTTAGCATATGTGAAGCCTTACCACAAAAATAAATAATAACAAAAGTAAAAAAATATGGAGCTAGCAAGATAGCTCAGTGGGTAAAGGAGCTCACTACCAAGCCTAACCATCTGAACTTGATACCCAGGCCCTACATGATAGAAGAAAGCTGACTCCCAAAAGAACTACTTGTCATGGACTGCTTGACTGTTCATTTTTAAAATATATTTGCTTAGTTGACCCAACAACACTGTAATTTATATGCTAATTTTGTCCTTATTAAATGACCTGAGAAGCTGAGGTATAAGGAGACTAAATAAACAACTTGCTCAAAGTCACCTAATTACTGACAAACACAATCAAAAGTCCAGTCCTGTCCACTTATCGCCAGAGCCAGTGACTTGTTAGGTAGGTCAGTGTTGAGTAAAGAAGCAACATTGACCTCTTCCTGCAGCTAGAATATACCTGAACAAAGTAAATAAGAGAGACCTGAGTCATGTGCTCACCTTCATTCTTGGTACAGACATGTCTTGTTTGGTTTGGGGTTCTTTCTTTCTTTCTTTTCTTTTCTTTCTTTCCTCTCTGTTTCTATTACTGTTGTCTTGGATTCCTAAGGAGATATTTTCAGAGGGGAAAAAAGAATAGAGAAACAAGGTAGGCTCTGGTCTTGTCATGTCTTGCATTTTAAAATAAGGTGTGTGCTTCCAACAGTGGCAATGAATTTATACTGGCTACACAAGCAGAATTCCTAACCGTCATTTTTAGGATTACAATTTAATCATAGTTTAGGTTGTGATAGGTCTGAAAATTTTCCGATGGCTTCAAGTGCTTGAAACCCAGTTTCTCTGATTCTTCAAGGCAATTCCAAGCACTAAATTCAATAGACCAACTTGTCCCCATTTTATTCATATAAACACAAGTATTTTGTTGGCACTTAATAACGTTGCTGCTTAGGAAATGTTGGTCTCTGATTGTTCAGAGCTCAATGAAGTAGAATATACTGGCACAAACCATAGTGTTGTTAGTCCTGGTATCAGGGCATCTAAAGCCCAGCCTAAATGTCAAAGAGATGAACTTGGACACTCAATTAGGGATTTCTGTGGGTAAAATCTCTCTCCTCAAGTGGAAGAAAGGAGAAGATGTATATCTTAGATGTGTGAGTGGCAAACCCCAGGAACAGACATACCAACCAGAGTAGTTATTTACTTAGGTCTAGAGTCTACCCACTCTCCAAGAAACAGAATCTTCACATTTCGATTTAATTTTCTCCACTGTGGCTTTAAGAGGTAAACACAGGTAAGTAGAGAAGGGAGGAAAGCACAATAAAAAAAAAAGAGAGAGAACAATTTTATTTTACAATAAGCCTTGGCTCCCCAAACCCATACTCAGTCCACCATGGATCTGGCCTGAGCAGCAAGAGAAGAAGACAAAATTCTAATTCTCTTTTCTACATTGCCATGACATGTAACCTCAACTGTCACACCCCATCAGGTTAACCTGGTGTCTGCCAATGGCCATAGATCTGGAAATAGTAAAAAAAAAAATTCATGTGCCCTTATTCTCCATTCCTCAGATACCACACATGTTACTAATCCAGTGCTGGAGCAAAGAGAAACCAGAAGGGGGCTTCTTTTTATTTTTGCTGCTTTCTAACAAAACATGTAATGAATATATGCAAAGCTTGGAAACTGCAAACTAATATACCAAGCAGTCTTTCACAGGTGGTATTCAATGTTCTTTTTACCAGTGTTCTGTCTCTTACTTATACATGAGGGTAGGAGAGAGGGGCTTAAAATGTATTGTGTAGAATGTGTAACTGTCATGCTTTTCTTAATTTTCATTTATTTACTTACTTACTTACTTATACTTACTTACTTATTTTTGAGACAAGTTCTCATGTATTCTGAGCTGGCCTTCAATTCTCTGTGTAGCTAAAGATGACATTGAACCCCTGATCTTCATTCCTTCCATCTTAGTTACTTTCATATTGCTGTAATAAAATTCCATTACCAGAAGAAACTTACAGAAGAGATCATTTATTTTGACTTATGGTTCCATGATGCAGGGGCTGGCTGGCATAAGTGGCAGGAGCAGAAAGCTGACCCATCACATCAGGAAGCAGAGAGCGGGACATGGAAGTAAGGTGCGGAGACATATTCTCAAAGCCCACTCCCAGTAACATACTTCCTCCAGCAAGCTTGAACCTCCCAAGCCTCCCAGCAGCACCACCAACTGAGGACCAAATATTCAAATACCTGAATCTATGGGGGGGGTTCTCATTCAAAGCCCCGCACTCCACCTCCCCAGTACTGAGGATCACAGGTTCATGCCCAGATGTTTGGTCTATGAGGTGCTTGGGATGGCTTTGTGCATGTCAGGCAAGCATTCTGCCAATTGAGTCATGTCCTCAGCCCCATGTCCTGCCTCTCTCATTTAGGGTTCCAGGATGAAGGTTTTCCCAACCCATTTCTATACCTACACACACACACAACACACAGTTATTTTTCCCTCCAGACAGTTGAACACTTTGCAAGCAGGTCTCTTTGCTTACTCATTCCCTTACGCTGAACATTAATTTTTTCCTACTATAATAATGTAATTACTTCCTTTCTCTTTATTTGCATTCATGTCTGTGAGGTCCACTTGAGAAGTCACCTTTGGTTCAAACTTGTGAGCATGTTAAGGCTCCTGCAACATTTTATCTGATGTTCTCTGTAACACTGAGCTGGCTTACACTCACTGGCTCTCAGAATGTGATTTGATAATAACATTTAAAAGGTGAGTGGGTGTATTCTAGATATTTCTAAGTTACACATTTTATTAGATCCTTCAGAATCTATCCAGGTGTGGCACATGACTGCAGTCCTATCACTAAGGACATAGAGGAGGATAAGGAAGATCTGGAGCTCAAAGCTACCTAAGTTCTGGGTCAACCTGAGCTGCTTGAAACCCTTTTTCAACAAAACAGCCAGAATCTAATACAGGTGTATATTTTATTGGATTCTTTAGAACAGATATATGCCTCTCACGTTACATTCAGTCACCATCACAACCGTATAGAATATACATTCCAGTCTGTTGCCATGCCCTAGGCCTTTGTCTGTGAGTACAGACAGCTAGCTTATCTATACAGCACTGACAGAGATAAAGAGGGCACAGAGCAAGGCAGTAACTGTGTGATGGATACCAAGCAAGAGAGAACATAGCAGCTACAGGAGCCCCTAGGAAGGCCCCTAGCCTGAACATGAGAGGCAATAGGCAGAAGCAGGCAGTTGAATCATAAAGAACAGTCAGGTGTGACGTACAGCACCGAGAACAGGAACTGTGATTGGCCCAGCATGGCAGGGATCTGAAAAGCCTGACTTCATTAACGGTGGTGTTATGGTATCTCACAGTCTGGGAAAGCAAGCCAGCCTCTAGGACCAATGTTCCACCCAGTCAGGCTTGCCAGGACAATGACCTCTGTGTTTAACTTTGGCTTTGACTCCTGCTGCTTAGTCATTGTCCCTCCTGTCAACTGCCATCCTGAAAAGCTGTGTGAAGCAGTCACATTAAATGGCTAGGACAGTGTGCCTGACCTAGAGTTTTTTTTCAGTGTCTAAGGTGTTTTGATTGACTTGCTTTTGTTCTGTAAGGCTTGGCCCTGGGCTGAAACCAGACAAGCCCGACAAAAGTTCACTGGCAAGTCAACACATTCGAGAGGCTTGCCTAGCACATGCAAGGCATATGCATAGGATTCAAACCCCAGTATAGGGTGAGGTATAGTGTTCTACAAGAATGAGGAATCTGTGGACACATAAACAGTTATAAAATCACAGATACTAAGAAAAACCATTGGTCATGGCCGACATGGCCGTCTGTGGGAGACCAGATGTCTCTGTCCCTTATTTCCATAAACACGGATCCAGCAGAGTTTTGAGAACAAAATATGGAGGAACCTGGCTAAGCTTCCCATGTTAGCATCAGAGTACTTGGTGTGGGATCTGACCACGGCTATTTACAAAGTTCATGATTTCAGACATGTCACTCCGTCTTACATGAATGTGTGTGTGAGTGTGCATGCACATGTAGGCGTGTATGTGCAGGGAAGAGGTAGCTTTTTGGTGTGTGTGTGTGTGTGTGTGTGTGTGTGTGTGTGTGTGTGTGTGTATTGGGATGTGGGTGTATGTACTCATGCCTGTCATGTGGAGTTGAAGGATATTTTACACTATTGTTCTCTCCTTTATTCCTTTTAAAACATAGTCTTTCACAAATCCCAAAACTCACCATTTTCCTAAAGTGGTTGACCAACAAGATCCCAGAATTCTCTTGGCTCTGCCTTCCAAGGCTAGCGCCACAGGCAAGAGCATCCATACCTTACTTACTTTTTAAACGTAAGTACTAGGAATTTGAGCTTAGATCCTTACGCTTGCGCAAGTCTTCTTATGTTCTGAGCCAACTCTGCAGCTTAGTTTTTCAAGGTGAGGTCTCTCACTGGCCTGAAATTCTTTAAGTAAGTCCCAGGTATCTAGCTGTCTCTGCCTCCCTAAACTGAAATTATATGTATGCACCACCACACCTGGCTTTTTAAAACATAGGTTCTGGGGATAGAACTCGAGTCCTCATGTTTCCAAGGCAAGAGCTTTACTGACAGAGCTATATTGCCTTAGCCAAGGACTTAGTCTAAACATCCATCTCTCTTCCATAAATCAGAGCTCAAGACACCTTCTACGTTAGTTGTAACTTAAGCTACTATAACAAAAACAATAACAAAATTAAGTTGCTTAAACATTTGTTAATATTTATTTCTTTTACACAAGCTGCCTCAGACCTAGGAGCTCCTAGGCTAGTTTGGCAGCTCTGCCAACCTTAACCCAAGACTTCCATCTCTGAGTACAAGGTCCAGACTGCCTGCCAGTCCCTGGGAATAGGGTCAAAGGCACAAATGCCCACCCATTTGCAGAGCCCAACCTAGATACAGCACACTTCAATTCTGCTCACATTCCTTCCCACTAGCCAGAATTCAGTCATATGGTAATGCCCAGCTATATGGGAAACTGGGACATGTACTCACTGGCTGATAGTATGTTCAGCAAAACTAAAGCCTGTTATTGTAAAAGATACTGATAGTCACCCGAAAACATCAGCCACATTGACCTACTGGGACTACTATGAGCACTAATGGGGAGGATACTTAGACAATCAATTGTGAATATTCTCAGTTACAAGAATTCCCATTGCTCTTCATCCCCTGTGGGTCTTTTATAGACTGTTTCTACTCTTTAGAAACTCTAGTCAATTTTATGTTGGGATATTACATTGTACTTATCTTTGTAGGGTGCACTCTAGTTAAGAGACTGCCTCTGGCCACTCCATGCATTGATAAAAAGTCACATTGTAATGAATCATCTATGTGCCAACCAAATCCTCCCATAGCATACATTATCCAGTCAAAGCAGTTTGTAACAAAAATTTATATTGCTGCTACTATGACCAGATTCCAGGGGTTTTCCAGTATTAGCCTACTTAATTATGAATCTCATGATCTTCACCTCCCAAAGACACGTAAATAATTAGTGATGAGGTCAGAATTCAGACAAGGCAGAGGCTCTGGAGATAAAATCTCAACTCCTACATTTCTCTGCCTGCAACAGAGTAGACAGAAAGACCTAAGGTGAGCATCCCATATACTTAGACTACACTTCCTGCCCACCTAGAACCTGGCTTTGTAGGAAGCTATGTTTTGTATTCACGTAACTAAGAAAGATCATAGGATAATGGCACTGACAGAAAGCATGGGATGTGGTAGTGGATTTGTGAGAGCCACTGAGACTGAGGAACAACCAAGGGGCACACACGAGGAGCCAGAAAGGGCAGCTGGAGATGGGGAGCCTCACTAAGCAGCAGGAATGAAAGAACAGATCTTCAGCCAAACTTTTTTCCCTACAGCAAAAGGGCAGGTGGCCACTCGGACTTCTAAAGACTTTTTCCTGAGAAAACATGTCCATTAAAAGACTCCATTGCTGTCACGAGCAAGAAATCTGCTAGCCAACTTCTCTGATACTCCTCTTTCAGGGTAAGTGGACGGACACAAACAAACAAATTCAAATCTGAGACTTTGTGACATGAAGCAATCATCTCTTAACCGTGCCAAATGTCAAAAGTGATTGGCTCATGGAAACAAAGGTCAATTATGGTGGTTTAAAAAAAAAAGCATGTCTGCACACTCAAATGGGTCAGAGACAATGTGTATGTGTATAAGTGGACACCTACAAAGACAGCAAGCAAATATCCAAAATCTAGACCAAAGGTGCCAGGAATTTACATTTTTTGTGCTGCTTTTGTTACCTTTTGCAGCTTTAGTATTATACCGAAGTTTTAAAAAAAAATGTAAATATATTCCTTGAAGAGTTCATACGGCATATTTTTCTCAGGTAATACATTAACAATAAAGTATTTGGCAAAGGACTGAGAAGCAGAATGGGACCCAGAGTACACCATATGTAGAGTATCTAGATGAAGAGAGAGAGGAAGTGTAGAAAGTGAAACTCCAGCTTCTACACCACATCTGACCTTGGACCTAAAGTGTCTGTTTTCACAGACAGAAAGTTGAGACACAGAGACAGAATCTTAAAAAGCGAGAAGATGTAAACACAGTAGTCAGGAGAGCTATATACTGAAAAAATGGCTGTAGTATCCCCTTAAACTATGTATCATGAGATGCCACACGTTAATACTTATAAAACTCCAAGGTTCCCTGACAATAAGTACTCTAAGCTTTTCCTATATCATTGTCTTGAGAAAAGGGATTACTCGACAATGAATATATGTTTTTGGCTTTTTATTACTGTATAATCAATCGTGTGTTTCATAAATATCAGCTATTATCATCCTTGACAGGGCCTAAATTTATAGCCCCTTTGGTGGTATTTAGAACATGCCTCTGTGTTCTTGCAGGCTCACAGACTTAGACACTGCTCTGTACCTTATTCTGTGGACAGAAATCCTGAGAGCACAAATCTTGACACCTGGAGCTGATTATGTCCAGGAAAAGTACTCTGCTTTGTCCCGAGATGAATTCTCAAATATGCTTCTGTTAGCCAAGTGTCTAGACCAGTGGTTTTCAACCTTTTCAACGCTGAGACCCTTTAATACAGTTCCTCATGTTGTGGTGACCCACAACCATATTTTCATTGCTACTCTGTAACTGTAAATGTGTTACTGCCATGAATCATAATGTAAAAGATCTGCGTTTTCCGATGATCTTAGGGATCGAAAACCACAGGTTGAGAGCCACTGCTCTATAGTAATAGTCAGTCATGGAGTAAACCTTGAACAAACTGTCATAACGTTGGAAAGAGACTCTGTGGTGTTGAGGCAAGCACTTAGAGTCAAGATACTAGGAGGAAGGTAATGTGTAAAAGCAAAGCCCAGGGAAGGGAAGAGAAAGCAGGGCTTGAGATGGTTTTTGGAAGTGCACAGCTCACCAGGTTGCCAGGGGAAAGCCTGACTTCAAGAGCCTACCTGCTCCACTGGAAAGTGGCTTTTGTCTGTGAAGAGGCAGAAGGGGACAACACCCTCTTAAGAGTAACAGTTCAGCACAACTGAACACCATATGGCATTGGCATTTCACCATAACCGCCTCTAACGAGTTTCAGCTGGTTGGAACCATGGACTTGAAGTAACCCCTGTTCGCCAAAACCTCAAATCTAACTGGAACTTATTTCCTGGTCAATGAACTATGATACCTGTTTTGTCTACCATACAGCCCTGTGAACACCTCCTTTCCCATGCCCAGTGCTAGGGTTTTGTTTTATTTTGCTTGGATGGAACCCATGGTCTTGTGAATCAAAGTGAACACTCCATCACTAAATTACATCCCACGCCCTCACAGTGCTGGTTTCTAAATCCTTAATTTGTGACAGTTAAATCTTGATTCTTCTTCTTCAACAAAGCCCTTGAGGTTGTTTGTTTGTTTGTTTGTTTTTGTGTGTTAAGGCTCCTTATAGTAAAAGGTAAGCAATAACATAAATAGGAACTGAAGGTCATTCCAGCCTTGGAAAGCCTTATGCAACCAAGAGTCTGCAGGAATCAGCTAGAGAGAAGACAACTGCAGGGAGGTAGATATATGGCTATGGCAGTGTCAGAATCACAGCTGCTACTCCTTTGATGCCCCTCACCCCAGCACCTTGGTGTCACTCATTACAACAGTGGGAAAACAGGAAAGCCCTGCATGCTAAAGCCATGAGCATGGCTTCCCATGAAGCCCAGGTCAGTCTGCCAGTGGCATTGCCTGGCTCTGCCATCTTTTCTAACAGACTATACCACTGTCACCATAACTGACACCTCGTGTCATTTAGTTGTCATTGTATTCACAATCTTTTGTTTCCCCACCTGGAGTTCATCTCCTGGTCACTACTGATATGTGTCCACCATTTGGAAAATCATCCATCCCAATTCCTAAAACAGAGTGGTTTCTTGGCACATGGGACTTCCATTGCTAAAATGGGAAGGTATTGATGTTTAATAAGAATCAGGAGAAACAAATAGGCCAAAAAGATGTTTATTCAGGGAGAAATAACTCACAACATAGACAGATGAACACCAGCAGGTTCATGGTCCCAAGGATGCCTCCGGATGTTCTCCTGTCCCCGTGCTGCAAGCAAGAGAGCTCTCAGAGCCCCCTCCTCAGCCTTAGTTTCCCCAGGTCACATCAGGCCCTGTCTCCACCCCCAATGGGTGCTACAGGTGCTGACAAGGTGAATATCTCAATACAGGAAGGTCCTGAGGAAACTGGGATTTTTGGTCACTATAACACCACGGCTGTTACACTTGACTGCCACTAGCTTGTGTCTTAGAATTTAAGATTGGAACAGACCTGGAGTAGTGACTTATGCCTGTGATCTCAGCATTCAGGGGGCAAAGCAGGGGGATATTGAGGTCATGGTTACACAGGAAGACCTTGTCTTTTAAAAGGTGGGGGAGCTGAGCATCCTTCTATCCCAAGGAAGAGTGTTATGCACGTTTGTTCTTTGCCTGCTAAGCCTGGGAAAATACTTGTACCTCCCTGTGCACAACTGTGAGACCTACAAGGCTGCAGTGCTTTTCTGGAGTCTGTTCACTTCTTCCCACAGATATGTTGTCTTTAGGCCAAATCTGACCATGACACTAATCCCCCTCATCCTTGGTGAGGACCTTCTGTTCATATCCTAAGTAGTGTGTAGAGCTTACTGTCAATTTCCCAACACAAATGCATCCATATGGCATGCACAATGATCACCTTTTTTACCCCTTAAAAATCTGCTGGTATATTCTGTTAACTGCTAAAGGGGGTAGATATCTTCAAATATTTTAAAGAGAGAGAGAGAGAGAAATCTTTAGAGTAGAAATGTCTTAATCTCACAAAAAAGATTTCTTTTAAGAATCAGAATGGAGTGGGGCATGGTAGTACACACCTTTAATAAGAAGGCAGACACAGGCAGGTATCTATGAATTCAAGGTCATCCTGGTCTACAGAGTGAGTTCCGGAAAAGCTAGAGCTAAATAATGAGACCCTGTTTTAAAGAAAGAGGGGAAAAAAGAGAGTCTCAAAATGAAAATCAAAACAGTAGTCCATCTCAAGGCTTAGCTGGTAACATAAGAACACTTTCACTGGCTTAGCCTGACAACCTGAGTTCCATCCCTGGGACCCAGAAGGAGAGAACCAATTCCCACAAGCTGACCTCTGACCTCCATCATGGCACATGCACCACACTGTGCTACAAAGGTAAAATTTAAATTAAAGGTAAAGGTAAATTTTAAAATATTTCAAATGTGGGGTTCAGGGCTTTAGCTCAGCAGTAATCTGGTTTGCCTAAAAGCCCATACATGCTCACTTCAAGTGCCTTAGAAAACGGAGAAAAACGTACAGTAACATCTAAAATCATCCCAAATCCTACCATCTTAAAACAAAGAAGAAAATGTGACTATTTGTAGCACTATGCTTTATTTCTTTCTATTTTTAGGTAAACCTATATTTTCACTAAATATAGGAGAGTTCAAATAAATCGAGATCATGTAAAAATATTATCTACATGTATGTTTTAACAACTTATTTTTAATTTCTTCATTTATCATGAATATCGTCCCACTATGATAAATAATCTATATGATCATGCTTGGTGATGGACTGGTATCCCATGATTCCATGGTAGTCCGTGAATCTTTATGTTATAATATTTTAAGTTAGCCTGAGAGGTGACCAAGGAAATTCGCCACACAGAATCTGCTAAGAAAGCTTTTTTTTTTTTTTTTTTTTTTCTGGAAAGCTACCTTCATATCATTGGGTTGATCCACTTCCCAAAAAATCTTCCATCATTCCAATTTTCCACAATAATTTAGAGTATTCCATAAAATATCTAGACATGGGCCTTAATTAAATATCGTACAAAAGAGAATACAGAACACTCAGAAGCACTCTGGTCTGATTGGCAGTGATTCATATGCGGTAAACAGGAAGCCATTCCTGAAAGCAAGAACAATGAGAAGGCAGCCAACTGCCCAATACTGGCAGTGCCGTCCAAACCAGAGAAAAACAAATTCACAACAGCTGAATAAAGAAACCAGCAGAGAGGAAATCACAAGAGAAAAGCATCTTTTAAGATAAGAATAAGAAGACAGATATGAAAAAGTGTTCTCCAGAACTTAAAGATTACAAGAGATAATAGAACAGATGAAAGTCTTAAGAAAGGAATTCACCCATCTTATGCCACTTGGAATCTAGGAATAAAATTAACAGTTGGAGGGATCCAAGATGTGAGAAGGACTTAAGTCATGCTGATGATCTGTGTTCATTCCTGTGCCTAGTCCCATCATATATAATTTGTATTAGCCCAAGACCTTTTCTTGGCATAAATCAGTTTGAGTTAAATTTTTCATCACTTGGGCTGCATAAATCTTAGCCAATACAGAAATACCCCAAAGCTGGGGACTCTACATAATAGATATGGAATTTCAAAATATGAAATTCATTGATGTAAAGTGACAGAGAATAGTCAGAATAAAAGATAGAAAAGTCAGATCAAAGTAAGAATCAGTGGGTAAGAAAAATAAGCAACTAGACATCCTATAAATGAAAAATACAGCCATTGGAGGTGAAAAGAACGTTTGATGGGCTGGATATACAAGCCATCCTCCTTGCATGGTACTGTAAATGGAAACTTATGAATAGCAGAACCAAGTCCTAACTTTGTATGGTCCAATGACAAATGAACACAGTTCTGATGTGCAAAAATTCCATTAACATAGTGTCTTGCATGCCAGACAAGATAGAGTTAGTGAATTGTGTAAGTTGGTGTAAGCATTTCCTGATATTAAAGCACAGAGTATTAAGGATATTAAAATAGGAATTAGGGCCGAAGAGATGGCTCAGCAGTTAAAGCAGTGTACTTCTCTTCCAGAGGACCCACGTTCAGTTCTCAGCACCTATGCTGGGCAGCTCATAGCCACCTACAACTCCAGATCCAGGAGATCTAATGCTGTCTTCTGGTCTCCGTGGATACTCATACTCATGCTCACATACACACAGAGAGATACACATGCAAAACATAATTAAAAATAATTTTTTAAAATTAAAATCAATGAAAACTTAAAAGAAATGAAGATTAGATTAGCTGGGGCATATAATAAATGCATTTGGGGCTCCAGAAGAATATAATGACATAAACAGAGCTTCTATATTATAAAGCATATATTAGGTAGAAAGAAAGATATATAAAAATAAGATAAACCTTGACGCAATATATCAAATTTGTAGAACAAATGGATATATCATTTAAAAATGAAAATGTAAAAGCTAACAAAATTCATAGAAAGTAGTAACACAATTTTAAAATATCCTAATGTCAGACTTTCCTCAGCAGTACATGCTCAAAGATCATAGGGGAGTGTCTTCTAGGGTTAAAGGGAAAGAGCAATATGAATTTTTATACCCAGCTAAACAACACTGCCATAATAAAGACATTTAAAACCTGATGGATGCTTAATGAGACAACAATTTGGGAATGTACTTCAGCAAAAGAAAGGGGTGGCAGAAAGAACCAATGATGAGGAATGCAATAAACAGCAAATTAAACCTATGAGAAAGAGTTCAACAGGACTACTCATACAATTTGACATGTGTCTCCTAACAACCAGGAACACAGAGCAATGAATGTCTGACTCTCAGGAGAATATTAATGCAGCTCAGGGCAACATAGTAGAGGCTGTGTCTGGGGCACAATACATTCACCTTCCTCACAGAACTGGAGAGCATTGGCCCCAAAAATCCTAGACTAAATGAAAGTGATACCAAGAAAGCAAGATCGCAGGAATCCAGCGGGGAATCTTCACTGGCCCCATGAGAGGGCTAGTGAGAAAACAATCTGTGCAGAGAATCTGAAAGTCTTATTATAGTCAAGTAAGAACTTCTAAACCCCCATTTCCTTCCCCTCCTCTTCTTGCTTCAAAGCAGACAGGTCCAGTAAGAGCAACTGCTGGGCAGAAAAGAGGATGTCAGCAGAGAGAGAAGTAGCCAATTATGCATTACCTCCCTGGAGCACACGTTACCCTACAGAAGGCCCCATGTGGAAGGAGAGATAAACACAAACACCACAGAGACTAAACTTAGAACTTCACGTGACCATTGTTTATTTTATTATCTGTCACCATTGGTTGCCTGAGTTCTCATCCAGAAATAAGGAAGGGGCCATCTCCATTGAGGAAATCTAATGGAAGATGAAAGTGAAATTGCTTCTGATACACTGGCTACAAGAATTTCAAATCACGCTAGAAGTTGTGATCACAGATCTAAAATAGACCAGTAGGCCACACACTTGCTTGTGATAGCCATGCATGTGGCTATGGACCTTGCTCAACCTACACCAGAGTCATTTCTCTCTCCCCCTTCACATTCAGTTCTCCAAAAGGGAAGAAATCTCTTTTCCCATAGTCCACACCCAACTTCATTCTCCAGGGTGAATAATAATGGTCAAATCCACCTTCACCTCTGCTGTGGAATATTCCTGTACACTATGTCACTATGTAAATTTTGCTCTGATTGGCTTAATAAAGAAGTTAACTGACCAATAGCCAGGCAGGATAAGGTTAAGTAGAAAAACCAAACTAAGGAAAGAAGGATGGAGTCAGGGGATTCTAGCCAGACCCTGGGGAAGCAAGATGCTATAGGACATGTAAAGACATGAGCCATGTGGTAATAGATAAATAAAAATAGGTTGATTTAAATGTAAGAGCTAGTTAATAATAATCCTGAGCTATTGGCCAAGCTTTTGTAATTAATATAAGCATTTGTATGTTGATGTGGGACCAGGCGGTCAGGACAAGAAAACTCCGCCTCTGTTTACACATCTTCCCACGGGGAGTATAATCTGCCCAATAAGTCAAACAAGAAAATGCTGTTCACGATGAATTTCCTCGGTTGGCTAATGAGACCTCTGTTCTTCATGGGGAACATACCTCAATCTGTCCAGGTTGAGCTTGAAAACGCTACCAGATCTTTGCCGCTGTCTTTTCTCCAATAGAAACTGTCTTATGACAATCCTTCCTCCTCATATGACTTCATCCCAGATCCTAATCTGGGTTTTGTCTAATCTTTTGTCAGTTTAGATGAGACGATATTAGCATCTTCTGATAGCAAGAAAATTTTAGGCATACAGTATTCACATTCAAGTTTTATGGTAAACAATGTGTCTACAAGAGGCACATTATACTCAGGATATGAAATATGTCAAGGTATTTCTCTTCCACACTTCTGACACCAGTTGTGTGAGAAGTTTTCCCCACAAAACAAGAAGTTCAGCCAGCAGACATGGATGTCTTACAATCTAAGTCACCACGTACCTGCAGATATGATCAGGCACCATGGAGTAGGAGCTCCATCCTTCAACATTACCCTGTCTTCAAACACCAACTAGGAGTCATGGGTCGCTTTAACCTGTGCTTCTGACCAACTGGATGTAAGTTGATGCTACCTCCTCAGGTCTGACTCTGCAGGTCCTATTGCTCACATAACTCAGGGAAACATTTACAATGCTGACCGGTCAAGAGGATTACAGAAAAGACAAGTGAAGAACCACATGGAAGAGTTGCAAGTTTTGCTCTGCCACTTGAGCAAAAGCTACTGTGGATAATGCAAAGGAGTAGAATTCAATTGTGAAGGGACAATTTCTATTAAAAATGATGCTTCATGATGTCAAGCTGCCTGGATGATGAGTAATTGCTTTCCCACCATCTAAGTGCAGTCCACTTATGAAAACATGTGACTCTCCATAATCCCTTCCATGACTGCTCATAATTGTCACCTCCTGCTGGCTTCACCTTTCTCTGCATTCCTTTGTATTCTCATTTCTCTACAGTTTCTTGAATACTTTTCAACATTTGCTCCAGTCACATAACCAGATGTCAAAGAGTCTCCATCATTCCTGAGCTGGCAGAATAAGAAGTGCTCCAAGATCAGACAGAAGAGAAAACGAGCTGGTAGAGCTTCCGGGTATTTTTGCCAATTCATGGTGACTCTGAACCTGAGTGGTAAGCTTTCCCTTTGTCTCTCAAATGTTACTTGCTCCACGTCTTAGTAGCTAACTGTAGAGTTAGGTGGGAAACAGTCTTTCCCTTTACACTCCCTGTTCTCTGATACCTGGGGAAGGTCATAATTAAAATGTAGCTATAAAATGTGTTGCAGCTGGGCATGGCGAGACAGAGTAATATGGACTAGACCTACAGGTTGAAGCAGGAGGGTAGTGAGTTTAAGGCCATCCTGGGCTACATACAGCCCTTGTTTCCAGCAAAACAAGCGAACATGATAGTGCAGAGTAGAGTCTGCCCATGACAGGAGCCAGAGGCACCAGCTTTCAAAGGACAAATATCTAATCATTAACATTTCCTTGGACTCTTGAGTACAAGCTAACTCACCAGCCTTGATACTGAGATATGACACTCACAAAATCATATCCCAGGATTGGCCATTACTTTAAAGCAACCAGCCTGACACTAAGACAACATGCTTCCCAAATATTCTGTAGAAACTCTCAGGGTCATGGGCAATTGGATCTTGTTGGAAGCCATGCAGCCTAGTCTCAGATCAGCATATGATTACCTGACCACTGTGTTTTCTTGGGGCCAGACGCCGGTAAATATGGATTCTCACTTGGAAACTACCAGTAGACCATGGGACAGCATAGGAATTTGCAAAATTCTTGCAGCTTGAAGGCTCTTTCCTCATTATAGTGTTGATTCTTTGGGTTGTTTTTAGTTTTACTTTGTCAGTCACACATGCAACAGCTATAATTTTTCCTGGAAATTCTGCTCTTTCTCGAATATTTTCCCCTAAGTTTCAGCAGGGGATAATGCTTCTCAAATCTCCTATCTGGAATTACTAAGTAAAACTCCTAATCCTGGGAACTTTTCTGACTCAGTAGAGACAGTTAGGTACATATGAGAAAACAACACTTGGAACATTAACCATGTCTCACAGTTCTGGAATGGAGTAAGGCATGCATACACAGAATAGGGAAAAGTCTCAGGAGTACACATAGTGTCAACTGGTGAGAGTAAGTTCCCTGACACCAAGCATATAGAATCAATGGTAGGATCTGGTATAATCCAATGGGAAAACTGCAATTAAAATATGAGATGGATAGAGCCATCTTTACCACACATGGGAGTTTATATTGGTGGGAGATGTATGGTATAGTGGGATGGGAAAAGAGTGCCTTGCCAAAGTCTACCTTTTACAGAGAGGTTGAGACATGGGACCCTCTTGTAGAAAAGGGAACTGTATGAAATATATATTGCAGACATGAAATAATTGCCTGGGTTTCAACATTGTTGTTCTTAAAACATTGTACCCATGCCTATTACTTTTTAACTTTGTAACCACAAGTAACTGCCAGCTGACACTGTCTGGCTCAATGCTTAGTTAAGCCTGCAAAACTGCTGAACTCTATTAGAATAAAGTTACACAGGGGGTGGAAAAGTTTATTTGGGGAAGCATAAAGGGAACAACGAGGCCTTTCGTAATGATTACAATGTATTTCTTAAAATATGTATTTCTTAAAAGTCAAAAATAGGAACCAGTAATAAAGTTGTTCATGTAACCTTAGTAAGAAAAACTCTGTTGAAGTATAAATAAAGGCAGTTCGAACTACTTGGGGCCACTTGAGTGCAATCCACCTGGTGATCAGAATTTTTCCGTGTGTCTACGACCCTTTATAGTCTCAGGGCCTGAACCCAAGCTGAGGCTGGACCATGGTAGGAGCAGGTGTTTATCCTCCAACCTGAGGGATCACTAGTTTTAATTGCCAACTTGACACAATCTGGAATCACCTGGTGAGGGAGACTCAGCGAGGAATTGTCTGGATCAGCTGGGCCTGCATGTCTGTGGGAGATTATCTTGATTACATTAATTGGTTGAGGTGGGAGATCCACCCACTTTGAGTGGCACCATTTCCTAGGTGAGGGATCCTGGATTGTGTGGGAGTGGTAAAAGCAAACATGAGTGCATTCATTTTCTCTCTGCTCCTGATTGTGGGTGTGACCAGCTGTTTCAAGTTCCAAACACCTGGTCTTCCCAGAAACAATAGGCTGGTTGCCTGAAACTGTGAACTTTAAAATAAACCCTTTCTCCCTTAAGTTGCCCTTGTCAGTGTGTGGCCTGTATGTGTCCAAGATAAATAGCTGCATAGCCCCAGGTCAGAATTTAGCTTATGTTGCACATATTAGGTGTTTCTGCTAGCTTGCTCCTAATCTAATCCAATCTCTACCTTTCCTCATGCTAAAATGGGTTCTGGGGGGCTTTTTAAAAATTATACATTCATAGTTAAAACATAATGTTTTGGAATTTAAGTTACCAAATGGCTAACTCAAACCAGCACATGTGGTACCCTGTGTTCTAGTTGCTTTTCTCCCTGCTGGAGCAGGATGCTGAGAACACACATCCCTAACTGAACCAGAAAATGGCAGAAGGCTTTTAATCTCAGAGCCCACCTCCAGGGAAATACTTCTTCCAGCAAGACTATGTGGGGGCCTCTGCAAACACCAGGGCTGGCAGGGTAAGGATCTGCAAGAAGGACTCAGTAGCAGGCGCTGGTTCAAGCTTCTAGAGTCTGACACTGGGCAGTTTATTTAGACATACTTAAGTACAGTACAGTACAAGTTTGAAGAACAAAAAACGTTTCTTTCTAAAAGTTATCTCAAACCTGAATGGAAAAACATGAAGTAAAAGGAGGAAGGCATGACTACTTCTAAAATATGGAGAAGATTTTTATTGTAGATATAGCTGGCAGAGGGAAGAATACAGGCTGAACATAGCTGGCAGACTGAACTGGACCATGGGGAGGAGTGGGGAGCCACCACCAAGGCAGCATGAGCAAGAGGCCAAGAGCCAAAATGTGTTACTTAGGGATCCCTGAGAAGGAGAGGTTTAGGGTAGGGCAGGGTGATAAGTGCTGAAGGGAGCTGCAGACACTGAGAGATGCTGGGAGAGCTGGGAAGAGCCAAAGAGTGATGCTGGGAGAGCTGGAAGGAGCCACAGACAGAGTGATGCTGGGAGAGCTGGGAGGAGCCACAGACAGAGTGATGCTGGGAGAGATGGGAGGAGCCACAGGCACTGAGTGATGCTGGGAGAGCTGGGAGGAGCCACAGGCACTGAGTGATGCTGGGAGAGCTGGGAAAAGCCAAAGAGTGATGCTGGGAAAGATGGGAGGAGCCACAGACAGAGTGATGCTGGGAGAACTAGCCCCGGTCTGCTTTGATATGTTAAAAGACACCTCAGTGAGCCATTTGTCCGGGGTCTCTGAGACCTAACAAATTCCATATGCACAATAAAGCTTCAATGACTTCACTGAAAACTCTTTGGCAAAGTGCATGTGACCTCTTCCATAAAGATGGGTTCTGTAGCTTAAGGGCTTAGGGGGAGGCTCTGGTGTGGTGTCAGTCATACAGAGAGGTCACCAAGGTCTGAAGTACATATGGCATCTCCCCTAAGGATGGATTTTATTGACTGAGAAACAAAGCTAAAGCCAAAGGTCTAGGGAGGAACAGTCTGGGATAAGTACAATCGGGGGTAGGGAGGATTCAGGTGTGGCCTGGCTCTATAGATAGTACTGATCATCAGGTTATTAACTACATGCATTCCTAGCCTTCTAAGTGGAAAACGAGGAGACATCTGTGTGAGTTTAATATTCCTGGCTTTTGGTTTTTTTAGTGCTTATCTGCGAGCACAAGGACTTCGTGCCCTCTACAGGCCGTACTTCCTAAACCTCCCTAGGCAGGACTAGCAACTGGGGACCAACTGTGCAAATATATAAGCCTGGGGAGAGGGGTATTTTCATTCAGGTCACCATAGTTCCTTACCTCTGCTCATACATATCCACAGTTCCCTCATGATGATTCTCTCAACGTTCTCTTTAGTGCTATTTTCTGTTAGGGTCATGATGAATACCAATTGTATAAAGCAAAATAATGAGGTACATTTTGATGGGAAGTTCCCGGAGATAATACCTCCCTGTCTTACACAATTCTATGGCTAGGGTAGTACATTCCAAACTTTAGACCTTAGAACTTATTTAGAATTTTTTTTTAATTATGGTAGCCACAAAGGGCTTTCTTTGGTTAATGTTTGATATTGAATATCTCTCTATCCATTCATCCATTTAATATGTGTATATGCATATAATTAGAAACGACAACTAAGAAATTTTAAGTATGCAATTATTTGTTTCATAGTAAGACAATAAGCTCATTGTCTGTTAATATAAATAACATATTTTTATGAAGAACAACTTCTCTTTTTAATGTTACAGAGCTTTACATTTTTGCAAGGGCATTCATTATCTGATAAGACAGGAGGAAATTAGTCTCATATCAACCTTTACATTCTATCATGTCATGTAACTTTGAAAAACACGCATGGGTGAGAGGGTGAGAATAAAAAGGCAGATAACAGCTTGCTACTGAGATAGTTTTGACCTTATTGGGCCTTTAAAAGAGCCTCAGGGACCAACAGTACTTTCCAAATCACACCTTGAAGATCAAAATTGTATAATAGACTAATGGGCCTAATGGTCACTGGCTTAGATGGTATGATCCTTAGGTTTTAACTAGCTCTCTGCCTCCTAGCAATTTGATCTTGTGGAAGTTATTTGACTTTAAAAAATGGTTTCCCCAGCATAGGACCAACCCAGAACCCCTGAATGTGGGGGTTAGTTAGGAGGACTGGGCAATCTATGGGACTCTGGTAGTGGATCAGTATTTATCCCCAGCAGACGAATGGACTTTGGGAGTCCATTCCACATAGAGGGATACTTTCTCAGCCTAGACACATGGGGAAAGGCCTAGGTCCTGCTCCAAATGATGTGACATACTTTAAAGATCCCCATGAAATGCCTCACTCTCCCTGGGAGCAGAAAGGGGAGTTGGTGGGTGGGACAGGAGAGGAAGGAAGAGTGCAGGAACTGGAAAACAAGTTTGTTTCAAATTAAAAAAAAAAAAAAGTGGTTTCCACGTTAGTAAGTGAAAGGTTCGAGCAGAAGAACTGAGGGATATTGCTCATACTAAATCTGGTTAATCTGTAAGCTGGTGCTAAGAGAAATGATAGCCACCTTTGAGTCAGTATGGAAGCTAGTTCATGGTGTGTTAAAATGATCCACCCGGATGTTGACTTCTAAAGGCAGGTATTAGAAAAATTAAAGGAGAAAAATGCAATGTCATTAACTGTTACTCATGGGGTTGAGAACTTAACATGCATATTGGATCACTCAACCTCTACATTGCCAAACATTGTCCAAAGATGGGATGTGGTCTTGATGAGGCATTTTAAAGCTTCCAAAGATAATTACAACAGTGATTTCCAAGTTTTCATTAGCTAGGAATGTGAAGAGTACATGTCCAGCCTGAAGGATACTGAATCTAAATGTTTTTAGACAAAGAAAGCAATGGTAGAGAAAACAATCTTATTAAATACTGAATGGACTTCACATATTTTAAAAACTAAGTTTAGTTAAAAACCACTTCCATTCTTGCTTACTGTCTGGTTTGGATGGAAGGCAAGAAAAGCTTTTGTAACTCTCCCCACCCTTCCTGGGATGGGTCCAGCCCATTGAGCAGCATTACTCTGGAACATCCAGTTAAACTGGATCTCTGGGGGTGAATTTTGCCAACCTGAGAGCAATTTGTATCTACTACACAAACCTCTCTTTGTCTTTCTTGGGGTGGGAGGTTGATTTTGTATCTGGACCTACAAAAGACTGTCCCTGGCACATTGTGATGGTAAGGGTGTGAGACATCAAGAATAAGGGGAATGAGAGAATCAAGGTTCCCTAGAAAAGTCAGCTGCACAATAGACATGTGTTTCATTTCGGAAAAGCCTCTGTTTCATTTCTGGAGTTTGCAGGGGGTACACCTTGGCATATTACAAAGTGATCTAACTTATAGATAGGAAGCTGGAGTGTCAGAGTCTTCACCCCATGCCAACCATCAATTGAAGCTGCCATTGCAGAGTTTGCCTCCCTTTCTACTTTCCCCAAATGTGTTGCTAACTTTTAGACGCACAGCTTAAGATTTCCAGGCAGAGACAGCTCTGAATGGGAAGGAATCAAATCCTGTCAATCCTCAATTGTTCTGCATTCCACCAGCTTTTACTGGGGATCCACACAAACAGGTACCTGATGTCCAATAAAACAGTCATGATCCCTGCTCCATTGACCTTGGGCTCTAGTCTTCCTTCAGTTTGTAGTTTGACAGTTTCAGGAATTAGTCAATTAACTGTTCCCAAGAGTAACTTACTGGGCTGGAGGGAACCATTCAATCCTCACACCCCACCCCCACATTATCAATTTTAAAATAATTGGAGGCTGGGGTGTAGCTCTGTGGTGGAACTCATGATTCACTTTAATGAAGTTCCAGGCTCAATTCCCCAGCACCAGAAATAAAAACAACTCTAGAGATTCTATCTGTGTGTTCAAAGTTGGTTGGAGAGCAAGGTCTCAAACTCTGCTCATCACTCTCTCAAACCTTCACCCTTTGATGACACTTTGGGCTCCTACCATTTCCTTCCCCACAAAACCCAATTTCACATTTAGTTTGCTTATATCTGCTGAAACAGGCAGGAATAATGATGATTGGCCCAATAAAAGAAATACTTTGTTTGTCTGGAATTCCAGCCAACTGCTGGAGTAGAGTTGTGACATAAATCTGTTTTTCATGAAACTTTATTTTTAAAACCAAAGTCCAACAGAAAGTTGAACACATGGAGAGTATTTCACATATAATTTTGATTGATGGACAAGCTTAAAAAGCAAATATTAAATAATGATATCAGTGAACAGAGGCAAACTGTCGTGAACATTTACTTTTCATGATTATAAAATATTATACCCTATTAGCTTATTGAATTAATAAAGGAACTTCATATGACCTTTGGACTAGAGATTTAAAAAACATTCTAGACTGATGAAATTGTGAAATATATTTGGAAGTCCAAAGAGAAACTGAACTTGGCTGGATTTCCCTATTCCCCAAAGGGACCTAGTGGGTTTAATAGCCTTTAACCCATTTTATCAAGAAGAGCACATCAATTTATAAGACAATTATATAACACCACACTTATTGTCTCAAAAAGATTTCTTTTTTGTTTTGTTTTATTATTTATTTATTTACTTTTGTTTTTAAGACAGGGTCCTACTGTATGTCTCTGGCAGTCCTGGAACTCAGCATGTAGACCAGGCTGGTCACAAACTCACAGAGACCCACCTGCCTCTGCCTCCTCTGTTCTGGGATGAAAGGCATGCACCACCATCCCTGACTTAGGAAAAGATTCCTAAGTACAGAGTTTGAATGATCAGGAAGAAGTCAAGCAACACCTGGAAAAGGGTCCTCCCATCACCCCAGAGGAAGGGAAATGGAGAAGGGAAGAGGAAAGAAAAGAAAAGAAAGGCCTACAATGTGTGTGACATTGACATTCACCCCCACATTGCCTCCTAGCACAGTATGGAGGACCCTGGCACCATTCCTGTATCATAGGTGAAGAAACTGCAGTTCAGATTTGTCACTTACCCAAGATCATTCCACCAGGATAGTAACGCCTGCTCTACCTCTTGACTCATATTAATATTAATATTAATAATATTACCTGTTTTCCACTCTCTGGGCATGACTACTCTATGGATTGTGCCAGGTGTGGCATATTTGTCTAATTCTCACCACAGCCTTGACATGAATGCAAGCCCAAACTTCAAAATTACAAAGATGCCCCAGAGCTGGGCATGGTTGCACATGCCTATAATCCCAGAATTCAGGAGGGAGGATAACTAAGGTAGATCAGAAGTTCATGGTTGGTTTAGGCTACAAGTTGGTTCTAAGTCAGTCAGCTTGGACTGTGTGAGATTCTGTCCCAAAGAAAGAAGGAAGGAAGAGATAGAGGAGTGGAGGCAGGGAGATAGGGAAGGAAGGAAGCAAGCAAAAAAGGGAAAGAGGAGGGGAAGAGAAGATAGGAACCAGGAGGGGGAAGCAGAGGGAGAAAGGAGGGGTAGAAAGAGGAAAGAAGGCGAGAGAGAAGAGCAGGGATCTGATGCAGAGAAGTGAGGTCATTTTCCCCAAGGCTGGCTGCATCTAGCACTCCAGTGAGTACCCAGTCCTTCCCATTCCTTCATCCCCACCACGTCAGAGTAATTAGCTCAGACAGTATCTGAGGTTCTGGAGACCTGCTCTTAGATGCTTGCACATCCTCTCAAGGACTTTTGAATTTTGGACTTTTATTACTTTAAAGGTAATACTTAACAAATCTATTGAAAACATATTGAATAGCCAAGCAATGCCATGATGTTTCAGTGCAGGCATTTGTGTTTCCATTTCTGTATATGACAGCAGTGTTTATTTGGCCTTCAATATATTGGCAAACCTGTTTGGCTACCATGGGGTTGGCATGCCTTCTCATCAATATGACAGTCACTTTTGAACCCAGAGAATTTTTGTTTGGTTGGGTTTTGCTGTTGTTTGTTTGTTTGTTCATTGCGATTCATAACACCATACTCCTCTGTTATCGTGATCATAACCAAAACTATCAGAATATTGAACATATTAGCACACCAGTAACTGTGGAACATCTACATAAAAGAGACTTTAAAAAGATTTCTTGGCTTGTAACAAGGAATTTTCCTAACTCTTCATTAATACAACAGATGAAATTTTAATATAATTTACATGTTAACTTTGGGTGGCTGGGCCAAGTACAGATTATGTTAACACTAGAAACCTCTTAGTCACCTTTGAAAACACCACTGAAAACTTCTACTTGGCATAAAAATGTCATGAGTATGCAGCAAAGTCAGTTATGGCAGTTTAATCATAGGAGAATTGGCAGCATAATACCTGTTATGATCACAGCAGATGAAGCTTGACATCCGGTACACTAGGAAATTTCACCATTCTTTAGGTGGAGACAACTTCTGAGTAGTCGAATGGTATAAATTAGTAAGAAGTACTAAGCTCAGGTAATATAATGACCCAATATGTATACAGGTTCTCACCAAAAACACAGAGGTCATTGAAAGCAATGTCTTTAAAAAAATGCAGAAACTTATAAATTCTACTAAAGCTTGTTTACTTCGTTTTATAAAATTACCACATTTTGTTCATCAATAGACTAAAAGATTTTACTATATTTTAGGATATATGGCATATCACATGGAATGAGTTTCATAGTAGATATCCTCTACTTTTGCCCAGGCATCCAGGAATACTGAGACATATCCTGGTTTGTGTTTGAATGTCCACTCCTCCACTGTGCAGCCCATATGACTACTGTGCTCTTTTTGATGGGACATATATTCCAATCATTGTAGAAAGCTCTATTGGGTATCAATGATCCAAGATGATATAACATAATAGTCATTAAAGTATCGTATAAAGTTTAAAGCACTTCTTTTTATGTGTGGTTTGTGTGCACATATGCATCCATATTCACTCACGTAAGAGCCAAAATTATCACTGGGTACCTTCCTCAATTGCTCTCCTCTTCATCTACTGAACTCAGAGCTCACTGATCAGCTAAACTGGGCAGCCAGCATGTAGGTGCCTGCTACCAGCATTTAGGTGGGGCCTGGACTGAATGCTAACATTCCTCTCTCTACTTCCTGACTGTGAGAACATTGGGAGTAGCCACCTCACCCTCCTTCCAAAATGTCCTCTATGCCATGATGTACTGTATACATGTGCACATATCCTTCTCAAACTCTAAGTCAAAGGAAACCCGTCTTGACTGGAAAGATGGTTTAGTCAACAGAGTGATTATGTTGCAAGCACTAAATCATAATTCAATCTCCAGAATCCATATTTAAAGCCAGGTATAGGACACATTAGTAATCCCAGAGGTAGAGACAGAAAGATTCCTGGGGTTCATTGTCCAGCCAACTTAGTCAAACAAAACAAACAAAAACAAATAGGACTGGAAAGATGGCTCAAAGGTTAAGAGCACTGGCTGCTCTTCCAGAGGTCCTGAGTTCAATTCCCAGCAACCACATAGTAGCTCACAACCATCTGTAATGAGAGCTGGTGTCCTCTTCTGGCATGCAGGCATACATGCAGACAGAACACTATATACGTAATAAATAAATAAATAAATCTTTAAAAACAAAACAAATAATGGAAAAACCAGATGGTACAGCATATGCCCATAATCCCAGAGCTAGGGCAAGGGAGAGAAGAAGATCCCTAATTGGCAAGCCAGTCAGTCTAGCCAAAGTCTTAGGAAGATAACATGTCTCAAAAAATAAGATGGACAGAAACTGAGAAAAACATCAGATATTGACCTCTAGCCTTCACGCAAGCCTTCACACAAGCCCACACACACACACACACACACACACACACACACACAAAATCAAGGTATGCAACACCTGAGGAACAATACCCAAGCCTGATCTCTGTCCTACACACCCAATGCACATACAAAAATAAAGCCTTCCTCCCCCAAATTGCATGCATATATATATAATTTTTATTTAAATTTGAAACAAGTTTGTTTTGCATGTCAATCCCAGTTCCCTCACCCTCCTCTCTTCCCTTGACCCACTCCCAACCCCCATCCCATCCCCTTTCTGCTCCCCAGAGAGGGTTAGGCCTGCCATCAGGGATCTTCAAAGTTTGTCATATCATTTGAAGCAGGACCTAGGCCCTCCCCCACGTGTCTAGGCTGAGAGAGTATCCTTCTATGTGGGATGGGCTCCCAAAGTCTATTCATATACTAGGGATAAATACTGATCCACTACCAGATGCCCCACAGACTGTCCAGTCCTCCTAACACCCACATTCAGGGGGTCTGGGTTGGTCCTATGCTGGTTTCCCAGCTATCAGACTGGAGTTCATAAGATCCCCCTTGTTCAGGTCAACTGTTTCTGTGGGTTTCTCCAACCTGATCTTGACCCTTTTGCTCAGCACTCCTCCTTCTCTGCAACTGGATTCCAGGAGTCCTGCTCAGTGCTTAGTTGTAGGTGTCTGCTTCTGCTTCCATCAGCTACTGGATGAAGGCTCTAGGATGGCATACAAGGTGATCATAAATCTCATTATCTGGGAAGGGCATTTAAGGTAGCCTCTCCACCATTGCTTAGATTATTAGTTGGGGTCATCCTTGTAGGGACATTTCCCTAGTGCCAGATTTCTCTTTAAACATATAATGGCTCCCTCTATTATGTTATCTCTTTTCTTTCTTTCCTCTATTCTTTCTTTAAATCATGGTGATCTGATAAGACACGGGGGGGGGCTATTCCAATTTTTTGTACCTATTGAGGTTGATTTTAGAGAAGGTTCCATATGGTATATCCTGTTGTGTTTGAATAGAATGTTCTATAGATGTCTGTTGAACCCAATTGGGTCATAATTTCTGTTAGTTCCATTGTTTCTTTGTTAAGTTTCTGTCTGCCTGTCTAGTGTTGAGAGTAGGGTATTGAAATCTCCCACTATAAGTGTGTGAGGTTTTATGTGCAATTTGAGTTTTTGTAATGTTTCTTCTATTAATGTGAGTGCCTTAGTATTTGGAGCACAGCTATTCAAAATTGAGACTTCATCTTGATGGGTTTCTCCTGTGATGAATAAGAAATTACCTTCTTCATCTCTTTTAACGGATTTTAGTTTAAAGTCTTATTTGTTAGGTATTAGGATTGTTATACCCACTTGTCTTTTGTGTCCATTTGATAGGAAAATCTTTTCCCAACACTTAACTCTGAGGTAATGTCTGCCTTTGAAGTTGAGGTGTGTTTCTTGTATGCAACAGAAGGATGGGTTCTGTCTTCGTATCCATTCTGTTAGCCTGTGTCTTTTTATAGGCGAGTTAAGACCACTAATATTGAGGGATATTAATGACCACTGATTGTTAATTCTTGCTTGTTTTGGATTTGGTGGTGGTGGTGGTATTGTGTGTGGATTCCTCCCACACCCCCAATTTTCCTTTTGGCTGTTGATAAAGTGGGATTATCTATTGCCTATGTTTTTGTGTGTGTAATTAACTTCCTTAGGTTGGAGTTTTCCTTCCAAAACTTTCTATAGGGTTGGATTAGTTGATATGTATTGTTTAAATCTGGTTTTGTCATGGAATATCTTGGTTTCTCCATCTACAGTGATTGAAAGCTTTGCTGTGTATAGTAGTCTGGGTTGCCATCCGTGGTCTCTTAGTGTTGGTAGACTATCTAGCCAGGACCTTCTGGCCTTCAGAGTTTCCATGGTGAAGTCAGGTGTAATTCTGATAGGTTTGCCTTTATATGTTACTCGGTCTTTTCCCTTTGCTGCTCTTAATATTCCTTCTTTATTCTGTAAGTTTGGTGTTATTATTATTATGTGGCAAGAGGACTTTTTGTGGGCTACTCTATTTGGTGTCCTGTAAGTTTCTTGTACTTTCATTGGCATGTCTTTTTTTAGGTTGGGAAAGTTTTCTTCTATGATTTTGTTGAATACATTTTCTGCTCTTTTGAGTTGGGTTTCTTCACCTTCTTCTATACTTATTATTCTTAGGTTTGGCCTTTTCATGGTGTCCCATCTTTCCTGGATATTTTGTGTTAGGGATTTGTTGGCCTTAAGATTTTCTTTGGTCGATGAATCTATTTCTCCTAGTGTATCTTCAATGCCTGAGGTTCTCTCTTCCATTTCTTGTATTCCATTTGTTATGCTTGCATCTGTAGTTCTTGATCATTTACCCAGCTTTTTTTATTACCAGCATTCCCTCAGACTGTGTGTGTGTGTGTGTGTGTGTGTGTGTGTGTGTGTGTGTGTGTGGTTTTTTGTTTGTTTTTGTTTTATTGTTATTGTTTGGGTTTTTTGTTTGTTTGTTTGTTTGTTTGAATTGTTTCTTTCAATTTTTGGCTTGTCTTTTCCATTTCTTTAAAGGATTTTCTCATTCCCTCTGTTAGGGTCTCTATCATCTTCATGAAGTTGTTTTTAGGGTTCATCTCTTCTGCTTTATCTGTGTTGAGATGTTCAGGTCTTGCTGGCATGGAGTCCCGGACTCTGGTGGTGCCTATTGATCTTTCTGTTGTTGACTGTGTTCTTATACTGTCATTGACCCATCCCTTCTTCCAGTGCATACAGGTGGGGTCTCTCCCTCTCCTGGTGGGTATGGGACCAAGGTTCTCTTCTGGTGGATGTAAGCATTCCCAACTCTGATGGCTCTCCTCTTCCAGTGGGTGGAGGTGGGACTAGGGCACTGGCAGACTCTGAATGGGCTGGTCTGCCTGGACAGGCTCCTCCGAATGCTGACCTCATTCCTCAGGAGGCTCCAATCAGGTCACCAGGAGGCAGGCTCCTTCTGTGGGTGGAGGCAGGACCAGAATTCGGGCAGACTCTGGATAGGCCCATCTGCTGGGATGGGCTCCCTACACTTTATTATTTAAAAAAAAATGTAAATAAAAATCACCACACACTAAAACTAATCACATCCAAAATCTATATATTTTTATGAACAAATCTTTTTAAAGAGTGCTTTTTCTCCATGCCTGAAAAGGGCACCAAATCTCATTACAGATGGTTGTAAGCCACCATGTGGTTGCTGGAAATTGAACTCAGGACCACTGGAAGAGCAGCCAGTGCTCTTAACTGTTGAGCCATCTCTCTATACCCCCCCCAATCTATACATCTTAATAAATGTCTATATGAGGTTGCTTCTTGTCAGGTATTCAGTCACAGAAACAGCAAAATTAATATATCCTCACATTTGCAGTTATAAGAAAGGAACAATTTTCTACAAATGATCATTACTT